>CM022947.1:27244219-27991017 GCA_012931725.1 Litsea cubeba | reverse complement strand
TTAAACTTGTTTTAAGCACTGAAGAAATAATGCACTTAACCTTGTTCCAAGTGAGATGGAGATCAAGGAGATAGTTTTCCAACTAGGTCCACTTAAAGCCCTAAGACCGGATGTGCACCCGGCAAAATTTTATCAATATATGTGGGAGACAGTAGGCGCTGACATTGTGAATATAGGTCAAGACTTTTTCAAGTATAAAGTCTCCCTAAAAGCTATTAATGGAACGTTTATATCACTTATGCCTAAGAAGAACCGGGCTCATTCTGTGAATGACTACAGACCAATAAGTCTGTGCAATGTTATTTATAAAAGAATCTCTAAAGTTATTGTTAACAGATTAAAAGTAATTCTTCCAAATATTATCGACCCATTCCAAAGTGCCTTTCTTGAAAGTAGGTTGATCTCTGATAATTACATAGTTGCTGATGAAATTATTCACTCTTTTAAACCAAAAAGGAAATCGAAAGCTATGGGACTTTAATTGGACATGGCAAAAGCTTATGATCATATGGAATGAGATTTTATAGAGGAAGTAATGCTAGCTTTTGGTTTCAATGGGAAATTCACTAGATTAATTAAGGAATGTATTACTTCCGTTTCTTTTTCTATCCTCTTAAATGGATCCCCATTCGAAAAAATTGTGCCTTCTAGGGGCCTAAGGTAGGGAGACCCACTGTCCCCATACATATTTATACTGGGTGCAGAGGTGTTATCTCGTTTGTTCATTAAAGCAGAGGAAGAGGGATCTATTCATGGGATTAGAATAGTCAGAAAAGCACCTAGTGTCTCTCACTTGGTTTTGCTGATGACAGTTTTATTTTTTGTAAAGCCAACCGGAGCGAAGCAAGGGTAGTTAAGTATCTTCTTGAGGATTACTGTGAAATCTCGGGTCAGGTGATTACTTTTCACAAATCAGGTGTTTACTTTAGCAAAGGGGGCTGTAAATATTGATGCAGAGATATAGCTTCAATTTTGGGAGTTAAGTTCATGGAAAAAAATGAGATGTATTTGGGAAATCCTTTGCTCATAAGGAGGAATAGAAACTGTAGGTGTAGAAAATAATGACCCACAATAACTGGGGTGCCTTAGAGGACTTATCCAAGGTGATGAAGATTAGGTGCCGCCCGAAAGTCTGAAAGGGAAGAGCAAACGGTCAGAGGACCTTGGCCTGGGCGGCGCAAGGCTCTCCGATGCCAAAGTCAGTGTAGGAACTGGAACAAAGGAAGGAGAGGAAGAAGAGAGACAGAGTAACGGCTCTTTCTATTGGATTGTGCGTACCTTGCTTGTGGAATGAGGCTTTATTTATAGAGGCTTGGGTCGTATCTTCGGATGATATCTTGGCGCGGGTCCCATGACTCGACTGGAAGTCATGATCAGCCCACAAAGTAATTAATGCGGTCCAATCCAGCCCGCTTTGCATTTAATGCCAGTCGGATCAGCCCACATCGCATTAAATGTGCGTCTTGTTGGGCCAGATCGTGTTGGACGCCTTTGGCGGTAGGGGTACCATCGGATCCGCCCTCGGGCCTCGCCCTGATTTGGCTTCAGCCGCTGGATGCCGCCCTGTTAGTGATCTGGCGAAGATTGTGGACGGCTGGATGTCGCATCTGTCTCACTGGCTCGCGCCCCCGTTCCTCCACGTGTGTGATGACGTGGGGGGCAAAGGGCGCGAGTGGAAATTCTTTCTCGCTTCGGCTCCTTCGGCCGAGGTGGAGCTTTCAGCCGAGGTGGGCACCTGGGGAAGCCGAGCTCGGCGCTAGCGGCTCGGACCTGCTTGACTTCGGCCGGGGCCCCTGTCCCGGTAGCCGAGGTGAGTCTGGTGCCTCGTGGGCGGCACGCGGATGGCACGTGAGAATGCTTAGTCTCATCTGATGGCTATGATTAGCGTAATCCTGGAGCTTTGGAAATCTCCCCACACAATTGCCCCCTAGCTTTTGACCGCTCAATCGTCCTAGCCTTTAGTGGTCGAAAGCTAGAAAATCTGTCTGGGGATGCGGCGATCATTGCCTGATGTCGCTTCAACTTTCCTGAAGCAATAAATGCTCTGTCCTGCCCGTTCTGAGAAGCGAGCCGACGGCTACACGTGTAGCTCCTCTACTGATTGCGTTGTCTCATTGATGGAACGGGCACGGATTGCGAAATCCGTCCCTTCGAATCCGAAAGTGGCGCGCAACGAGGGTTCCCTTTCCATAAATAGGGTCGTCTTCTTTCTTTCCTGTTTCTGATTTCTTTTTGTTTTCGCCTTCACCTTCGATTTCTGCTCTGCTGCTCGAGATCTGTCTAGCGCGGACGACCGTAGGACACGCCCGGACCTGTCCTTGACTTGCCCTTTCTTCTCTGTAAGTAACTTCGTGCCTCTGTCTGGTTTTTTCCTTTCTTTAGGGTTTCTCGACTTCTAGGGTTTAACTCTGCCGTTTCCCCTCTTTAGACATGGGCACCCCCAAGTTTAGGTTAGATACTGACGAGGGCATAGCTAGGTTTAGGGCCACTTACAGTATCCCGGAGGGAGTCCGCCTCAAGCCGGCGGATCCCGTCGACTATGCCGCGCGTCGTTTTTCTGTGGCTGGATGCTGTTCCCTCTGATCTCTGTGATCGAAGGCGGGGTCAGATTCCCTCTGCACCCCCTACTTAGGGCTTGCCTTTGTGCCTGGTGTATCACCCCGTGCCAGCTGATGCCCAATGGCTATAAAGTCATCATGGGCACGGCGAAGCTGAACGAGATCTTGGGGACCAACCTGGGTGTCCACGATATTGAGGACGCCTATGATATCTGCAAGGCTGGGGAAGGAAAGTACTATCTCCGGGTGAAGCAGCAACGAAGAGGCTTCGTCCTGGCCTTGGAGGATTCTAGTAAGAACGCCAAGGAAGATCTCTTCTGTGTGTCGGGGGACTGGGAATTCGGCACCGGCGAGAGCAGGAGGCTGATGGTCCCTCGTCGCCCCGGGACTGTCCCAAGTAAACACTGCTTCTTTTCTCCTTTTGCTCTGCTCGATTTTGACAATGCCGAGCTGACACTCTTACTGTTTGTGGTGCAGAACTTGGTGCGAGGCGATGCCGGGCTGCGAGCGAAGGCTGGACGAGGAGCGTTGACGACATCAACAAGGTCGAAAGATACAAGGGGCACGAGACCAGATCGGCCTGGAAACTGCTAGGGTACACGCCGAGGTACCGCGGCCACTATAGGAGAATCGGAGCAGCCCCGGAGGACGAGGCGCAACCTGATCATCCTGTTGTTACCGTTGCTGTGCCCGCCGGAATCCCTTTGGAAGACCCTACCGCGAGCCGAGCTGCGTCCGGCGCTGAGGCATCCACCTCTAGTTCGGAACCGCCGAATCTGACGGAGGTAGTGGACGCCTATTCGTCCGGCTGGGAAGAAGGAATGGAGGGAGGTTCAAGGGCGCCCGGTGTCAAGGATCTGACGACCAAGTTCAGGCAGAGATCTTCCTCCTCCGCGACACCATCGTCCACCAGCACCCGCGCGCCTTCGGGCTCGGGGGGTGTTGGCGCCACTTCTGCTCCCGCCCCTGCTCCGAGCGAGGGAGTGCGGCGACGCTCGCCGGATCGCCCGAGGGAGGGGTCCCCGCCCAGGAAGAAGTCCAAGGTGGGGGAGAAGGACTCGGGGGCTGAATAGCCTCCGAAGGGTAAAACTCCTGTGCGGCCCCCTGGAGTCAAGGCTCCGTCTGAGAAAAGTGTGCCGACCAGCGGGGCGGCACGCGAGCTCACCATCTCGGTGGGGCAAGGATCCGTATCGGCGTCCGAGCCTCGAGCTGCCCCTGCAGCATGGAGAGTCGGTGAAGATCAGAGCCTCCCAGCCTTTATTCCTTTTTCTATTTTTAGAGGACTGCGAGCCTCCTTTCTGTACTTTGTTTTCTTTTCTGTAACCCTTGTAATGAAGTAATTACAATGAATAAAAAGGACGAGTTTTGTGATCACTCAATCTGTGTACAGTGTTTTTGTATTCTTTTTTACTTTCTTCACACTGTTTTGTAACACTTTGTATTTCTGTGCTGCTTTTTTGCACTTCAGTGCTTGCACTGCTCTTTCCTTCTTAAAAACTGACCTTGGTCGAAATAGACTAGCATTGGCCGAGACGAACTGCCTTAAAAACTGACCTTGGCCGAAATGGACTAGCATTGGCCGAGACGAACTGCCTTGCGCCGAAGTGGATCCAGAATCCCGTTGGTCTCGGCTGTGTGAGCATGAGTTCGGCAACGATCTCGAGGGGTGTATAAACCCGAAACTTTAGGAAACGACCGAGTGTTCGAACTCGAAGCCTTTTCCAGGGCGGTAGACCCGGAGCTTTAGGAAATGACTGAGTGTTTGAACTCGAAGCCTTTTCCAGGGCGGTAGACCCGGAGCTTTAGGAAACGACTGAGTGTTTGAACTCGAAGCCTTTTCCAGGGCGGTAGACCCAGAGCTTTAGGAAACGACTGAGTGTATGGACTCGAAGCCTTTTCCAGGGCGGTAGACCCAGAGCTTTAGGAAACGACTGAGTGTATGGACTCGAAGCCTTTTCCAGGGCGGTAGACCCAGAGCTTTAGGAAACGACTGAGTGTATGGACTCGAAGCCTTTTCCAGGGCGGTAGACCCAGAGCTGTCGAAGTCAATCAAAGAGAGATGACAGATTGATGACAGGGCGAAAGCTACTTTCATTGATTCTGAGACTCATTACATCTTTAGAAATGGAACTTCTTTAAGTGGGATGCATTCCACGGCCTCGGCAGTGGCTTGCCCTCTAAGTCCTCGAGCTTGCAGGCTGATCTTCCTGCCAGTGAGACTACCCTGAACGGGCCATGCCAGTTCGGGGCCAGCTTCCCTTCGTTTGGCTCTTTGTCGGCTGGCAGGGTCTTTTTTAGAACCAGCTCTCCCACGGAGAAACTTATTTCTCTGACATTTTGATTGTATGCCCTGGCCAGCCGCTGCTGATGGTCGGTCAGTCGCAGGGCTGCTGCTTCTCGGCGCTCGTCCGCTAGCTCTAGCTCCATTGCCAGGTTCGTCTCATTTCGGCCTTGGTCGACCAGCTTTGTCCTCAAGGTGGGAAGGCCGATTTCTAAAGGAATGACCGCCTCCATCCCGTAGGCCAGAGAAAAAGGTGTCGCCGAGGTGGAACGTCTTGGAGTCGTTCTGTATGCCCATAGCACGCTCGGAAGCTCCTCTACCCATCTTCCCTTAGCCTTGTCCAGCCGCTTCTTGAGGCCGTCCAGGATCACTTTGTTAGAGATTTCGGCCTGGCCATTGCTCTGTGGATATGCCGGAGTAGAGTAATGGTTCCTGATGCCGTGTTCTTGGCAGAAGTCTTTGAAGGACTTGGAGTCGAACTGAGTCCCGTTGTCCGAAATCAGGGTCCTGGGGATGCCGAACCTCGTTAGGATGTTTTTCCAAACGAAGTTCCTGGAATCCCTGTCCGTGATGGAGGACAACGGCTCGGCTTCTATCCATTTTGTGAAGTAATCCGTAGCAACTATCAGCCATCTCTTGTTCCCTAGAGCTCGGTGGAGAGGCCCCACAATGTCCAGGACCCATTGAGCGAAGGGCCATGGACTAGAGAGGGGACTTAGATCCTGTGCTGGCTGGTGAAGAGAGTGGGAGAACTTCTGGCATTTCTCGCATTTCCTGGCGTACACCTGCGCGTCCTTCTGCATGTAGGGCCACCAATAACCCTGGCTTATAGCCCTGTAGGCCAGCGATCGACCTCCTATGTGACTGCCACAGATTCCTTCGTGGATCTCATACAGGAAGTTGTCCACCTTGCTCGGGTGGACACATTGGAGGTATGGACCTGTGAAGGATTTCCTGTAGAGTTTGCCTTCGGGAGAGAGCCAGAATCGAGCTGCCTTGAGTCTGATTCGGTGGGCTTCAGTCTTGTCCTCGGGGAGCTGATCGTCCTTGAGGTAAGCGATGATTGGATCCATCCAACTCGGGCCGAGATCAGCACAGAGGATTAGCCGAGATGAGTGGAGCTCTAGGCTTGATCTTGATATCGACCCAACCTCGACGGTCCTTTTCTTTCCGGCTTCGACAGCGGAGGCTAGGCTGGCAAGCGCGTCAGCGTGCGTGTTGGTATCTCGGGATATCCGTTTGACCTCAGTTTTCTGGAAATGAGACAGCAGTTTTTTCGCAAGGGCCAAGTAGGCCGCCATCCTGTCGTCCCTGGCCTGGTAGTCTCCAGCGAGCTGGCTAGTTACCAGTTGTGAATCGCTGAAGATCACCAAGTGCTGGGCTCCGAGGATTTGGGCGCTGTTCAACCCTGCTATCAATGCTTCATACTCTACCTCATTGTTTGTTGCTTTGAAGTCCAAGGTGAAAGCCTGCTCTATGACCAGACCCTCTGGCGACTGGAGGACTATGCCGGCGCCAGCTCTCTTAGAGGTGGACGATCCGTCGATAAAGATCTTCCATGCCGAGGCGGGAGACTGTTCAACCTCGGTCACTTCTCGTGCCCTATGCCCCCCAGTTCCGTGCCGAGCTGGGGCGGAGCCGAGTTGGGCGAGACGAATTCGACGATGAAGTCTGCCAGGATCTGGGCTTTGATCGCAGTTTGGGGACGGTACTGTATGTCATACTGCCCCAGTTCAACTGCCCACTTCGATATTCTCCTTGAAAAGTCAGCTTTCTGGAATATAGAACGGAGTGGATGCTCCGTGATCACCATAATAGAGTGGGACTGAAAATAATGGGAGAGCTTGCGGGAGGCACTAACGAGAGCCAACGCGAGCTTCTCCAATAGGAGGTACCTGGTCTCGGCATCAAGCAGAGTCTTGCTCGTGTAATAAATTGGTTTTTGAATCCCATCGTCCTCCCTGATGAGGACGGAGCTCACTGCGTGGTCCGAGACCGCAAGATATAAATACAAAACCTCCCCCCGGGTTGGGGTGGAGAGTAAGGGTGGTGATGACAGGTAGGTTTTGAGCGTGGCCAACGCCTGGTCGCACTCAGGAGTCCACTGGAATTTTAAAATTTTCCTTAGAAGCTGAAAGAAAGGCCTGCACTTATCTGATGACCGGCTAATGAAGCGATTGAGTGCTGCAGCCATTCCTGTGAGCTTCTGGACTTCTTTCGTGGTAGAGGGGCTTAGGATGCCCTGGATCGTGGTGATCTGGTCTGGATTGGCCTCTATCACCCTCCGCGTTACCAAGCTGCCGAGGAACTTACCAGAGGCTACGCCGAAGGCGCACTTGGAAGCATTTAGCTTGAGCTTGAACGCGCGAAGGATGCCGAAGACTTGGCCGAGATCCGCCAGGTGGTCGCTGGAGTGCACTGATTTCACGACCATGTCGTCGATGTACACTTCCACCGTCCGGCCGAGCTGAGCCTGAAACATCTTTGTCACGAGGCGCTGATACGTTGCCCCCGCGTTCTTTAGCCCGAAGGGCATCACCTTGTAGCAGTAAGTGCCGCCGGGGGTTATGAATGACGTTTTCTCCTCGTCAGGCTCATGTAGTGGAATCTGGTGGTAGCCTCTGTAGGCGTCGAGGAAGCTCATTCGGTCATGGCTAGCGGTGGCGTCGATCATTTGATCAATCTTTGGAAGGGGAAAACTATCTTTAGGGGAGGCCCTGTTCAAGTCTGTGAAGTCCACGCACACCCTCCATTTACCAGTTTTCTTTTTAACCACCACCGTATTAGCCAGCCAGACTGGGTACTGGACTTCCCGGATGGCTCCTGCCTTCAGCAGTTTGCCGACCTCTTCGACGACCGCGTCTGTTTGCTGCAGCCCTGTCCTTCGGGTCCTTTGCACTACTGGCTTGTGGCTGGGGTCCACATTTAGCTTGTGGCACATGACCTCGGGGTCGACCCCAGGCATTTCGCTTGGGCTCCAAGCGAAGACATCGACGTTCTGCATCAGGAACCTTGAGAGTTCGGCTCTCTCCTCGTCTGGCAGCTGAGTGCCGATCAGGAAGAACTTATCTGGGTCTGCCGAGTTTATCCTGACCTCGGCCAGATCCTCGATGCTTTTCTTCTCGGGATCTCGCCCGATTTCATCTAGCCCTTTCTCGAACTCGGCGAGGTTGACGCGCTCTGGCTCTTTCTCTGCTGGGACCGCGGCCAGCATGCACTGCCTAGCTTGCTGCTGATCTCCCTCCACTGTGACCACCTCCATCTTGCCCTCCTTGTTCTCGAGTACGAACTTCAGCTTCTGGTGAAGGGAAGAAGGGACCGCTTCCAATTTGTGGAGCCACGTTCTGCCCAAGATGACGTTGTAGGGAGAAGGGGTGTCCACGACCAGGAAGTCGGCCAACAAGGAGGCTCCGCCGACTCGGGTTTCCAGGGTGATCCGACCCTTGGGATAGACTGGCCTGGCGGATAACCCTAGCAAGGGCATACGGACTTCCGTGAGGTCTGCTTCCGAGAGGTTCATTTTTTTGAAGCACTCGTAGTAAAGGACCTCGGAAGAGCTGCCGGAGTCGACGAGGATCCTCTCCATGGTGAAGTCCCTTAGCTTCATTGTGAGGAGCAGGGGGTCGTTGTGGGGAAGCTGGATTCCCTCTAGATCTTTGTCTGAGAATGAGATCGTAGGTCGGTCGCGGCGAGCTCTTTTGGATGCCGGTCCGAGCTCGGCTTTCATCACCTCCTTCCCGTGCGATGCCCGCCTGGCCTCGGCACGGGCCTGCGAGCCTCCGCGAGACGAGGGAGAGGGAGCTGAGGATGGCAGGTGGATCACGTTAATGATTTTTTCAGAATCCTCGCTGTCTGGATCCCGAGCCGCGCTCTGGTGAACTCGGCCCTCGCTACCGCCGGCATCTTCTGCCTTGACGAACTCTGGAATGTCGCCTTCGCCGGCTAGCCTCTCCAGGTACCACTTCAGAGACTTGCACTCCTCGGTCTTGTGCCCATTACCTTTGTGGTAGGAGTAATAGAGCTTGCTTCGGCTGCCGGAGTTGGGCTCATTCCTCAAGGGCGGAGGCCACTTGAAGAACGGCTTGGTCTTTATTTTGTTCAGGATCTGGTATATCAGCTCCTTGAAGACGACATTGACGCCCTGACTGGCGTTGGTGGGAGGTCTTGGCCTCCAGGTGCCCTCAGATCTGGAAGACGTAGGCTTCGCAGAATTAGCGACCCAGGCCTGCTTGTGCTCCTGCTTCTGGAAGGGCTTCCCACCTCTCTGCCGAGGCAGGCTGCTCTTCTGCTCGGGCTTCGGTCTTTCGTCCTCTTCCCGGGCCTAGATTTCATCTTCCTCCCGGGCGACAAAGCGCTTTATCCGGGACATTAACACCGGCATAGACTCTGGGGTGTCTCCGACCAAGTCCTTCCAGAGGTCGTGGCCGGGGATCAGGGCATGTTGGAAGGCAAAGATTGCTATTTCCTCCCTAGTGCCTTTGACCTGGCTGTAGACCGCCCAGAATCATTGGGCGAACTTGGCGAGGCTTTCGCCCTGCTTCATTCTCAGGGCGAGAAGGTCCCCCTCTGTCTTGGGGACGACGCTGTAAGCCTGGAACTTCTTTAAGAAGGAGAGCTGGAGCTCCTTCTAACTCGAAACTGACTTCTCTGGGAGGGCGCAAAACCACTTCAGAGGGAGGTCACCCAAACTGGAGGAGAAGATTTTACAGTTGAGGTGGCCCTCGTTTCCCCAGATGGACATCTTCTGGGAGAAGTGACGGAGGTGAGCGGATGGATCGGACAGTCCGTCGTAGGGGACGAACCGTGGGACAGAGAACTTTTTGGGCAAGGGGGTGCGTTCGATGTCTCGCGTGAAGGGCGAGGCCCCCAAGTCGGTATGGCCACAGATTTGTTTCTGGTCCCACACGTCCAGGTTGTGCTGAAGAGCCAACCTGACGCGTTTGTCAAATCGCTCCTACTCGTCGTCCTTTTCTGGTGTCGGCACTCTTGGCCTTCGCCTGGAGTGGTTCGGGCTGTGATGGCTATGGGTTCGGCCATCGCGGCTATGATAACTTCGGCTGTTGCTTGAGCCTTCATCATGGATCTGGCTTCGCTTGTGGTCCAGATGGTTTCTCAGATCCTCACGAGGAGGCTGGGCTGCCCTGCTCGGGGCGTCCCTCTTCTTTCCTTGAGGATCAGAGACCTGCCTCAACGAGGCAGTTTGCGCTGCTCTCAGTTGCTGCTGGAGCTCACGGATTAACCGCTCTTGCTTCTGGAGGAGAGCATTTTGGGCTGCGACATCTCCTCCAGCGGCAGGAGGTTGAACGCGGTGCGTCTCTTCTACGGCAACGGCTTTATCTTTGCGAGGACACTCATGCCGACGCTCGTCGCATCGGGGTGGCGTGACTTCGTCTGCTGAGAGCGAGGCCCCGAGTCCCTCTTGGAGGGGGACCTCGACGTAGAGCTGCGAGCCTAAGCGGCCCTCGCCTGCAGATGTGCCATGCACCATTCGGGACCGCCCTTGAGGAGGGGCGTCCGTCGACGGTGTTGGCTGCTCGAGCATTGCTCTCGAGGATTCTCCGCCCTTCCTAGCTTTCAGAGGCATGATTTCTGGGAGATTGAAGAGGTTGGGAAGGTTGGGATATTACTTTCCCACAGACGGCGCCAATTGTAGGTGCAGAAAATAATGACCCACAATAACTGGGGTGCCTTAGAGGACTTATTCAAGGTGATGAAGATTAGGTGCCGCCCGAAAGTCTGAAAGGGAAGAGCAAACGGTCAGAGGACCCTGGCCTGGGCGGCGCAAGGCTCTCCGATGCCAAAGTCAGTGTAGGAACTGGAACAAAGGAAGGAGAGGAAGAAGAGAGACAGAGTAACGGCTCTTTCTATTGGATTATGCGTACCTTGCTTGTGGAATGAGGCTCTATTTATAGAGGCTTGGGTCGTATCTTCGGATGATATCTTGGCGCGGGTCCCATGACTCGACTGGAAGTCATGATCAGCCCACAAAGTAATTAATGCGGTCCAATCCAGCCCGCTTTGCATTTAATGCCAGTCGGATCAGCCCACATCGCATTAAATGTGCGTCTTGTTGGGCCAGATCGTGTTGGACGCCTTTGGCGGTAGGGGTACCATCGGATCCGCCCTCGGGCCTCGCCCTGATTTGGCTTCAGCCGCTGGATGCCGCCCTGTCAGTGATCTGGCGAAGATTGTGGACGGCTGGATGTCGCATCTGTCTCACTGGCTCGCGCCCCCGTTCCTCCACGTGTGTGATGACGTGGGGGGCGAAGGGCGCGAGTGGAGATTCTTTCTCGCTTCGGCTCCTTCGGCCGAGGTGGAGCTTTCAGCCGAGGTGGGCACCTGGGGAAGCCGAGCTCGGCGCTAGCGGCCCGGACCTGCTTGACTTCGGCCGGGGCCCCTGTCCCGGTAGCTGAGGTGAGTCTGGTGCCTCGTGGGCGGCACGCGGATGGCACGTGAGAATGCTTAGTCTCATCTGATGGCTGTGATTAGCGTAATCCTGGAGCTTTGGAAATCTCCCCACACAGAAACCTTAGTTTTGAGGCTTTAATTAATAAAATAAATTCTAGAATAAGTTCTTGGCAAATTCCCCTTCTTTCTCAAGCAGGGAGGAACACTTTAATCAAATCAGTAGCAGTTCTTCACTACTTATCTCAAGTCAATGATATTGTACAATCAGGGTATCAAGTAGCCATTCCTCTAATTTTTTGTATCATGGACTAAATCAAGAAAATACTTCCATTAGCAAATTACAATTCCTTTTTAGGATATAGCCAGTTCAAGGAGGCAAGATCTATGATGTCAAGTTCCTTACTTAGAAGCTTCTTAAAATTTGAACTTAACGAGAATCACATATTGACATGTCATCTAAGTTGAGCACCACAAAAATACAATCACATGAACTGTATCTAGGTAAAGGCCTGTAGTGCAATGTGTATTGTTATCTTATATGCCTTTCTCAATGAAGGGTAAAATATCATCGATTTTACTTATTAATTGCATCATACCCGAACTATGTGCTAAAAAAGACTCTACATCTCCAAATTTTAAAATCATTTTACAAATTTCATATTGCAACTGTAGTTGATCTCTTACTCGTGCTAAGCACGGTTTTTTTTTTTGGCTAGTTTCTTTTTAAGCAAACTTTCTCCGCAGTTAAGACTTAAATTTCAAAGAAATCTAGGGTTAAAACTTAAAAACAACTAGAGTTTATGGCTATTAGATAAGGAATAGGATCTTTGACCCAGGGTTGGTTTGCTTAAAATACTTGTCGGGTGAAGTGAATTGAAGCCTCAAATTAAAATAAAATAAAATATTAGGGTGGTCTATGTTAGTCTATTATTAACATGAACCCTAAGATCGATAACATCATGATTATCACATGTAGGATTTAATCTTAGATAGATTAAATATTACCTCCAGACATCCTGATGAAAAGAGCTTTCCGATCCTGCTGTCTGATGCTGTTGTTGGTTGATGTTGAGATCCGTCCAAGAAGAGATTATGGAATAATTTTGATTTCTCTCTCCTTGCCTATAAACCTTAATGTGTTGAATTTCATGAGTGAGTCTTTGTGATGGAGGAAAGACTCTATTTTATAGGTGGAGAAAGGACCGAATTTCCAATTAGGATTCCATTATTTTTAATCTCAACCATCCATTAAGGTAGATTTTGTTATGGAATATATCTATTTAGGAAACCATATTTGAGTAAAAGATAGCATGTATCCTATGAAAACGGGATTCCTATAATGACCACAATTTATGGAAATGTAATGACTTGTGGTCGAAGTAAAAGACCTAAAAGTAATTTCCTTACAGTCTCCCACTTGGTCAATAGGAAGATCCATTAATATTTTCATTTTAGGAATCATAAGGCACGCATTATATGCTAAACACTGCTTTAGTCGGTTATCATAAGTGTCTTGGCTAATTCGGTTATGAATGAGAGTCATGGCGTGTACACATTATTTTGTAACATGCTTACTTCCATTTACTACGTCATTTACAATCTACATAACTAGACCATAATAAGAGATTGACGTAATGGTCTCATAATGTCTTTGTTTAAAGACTGTTTCTGTTTATTATTCATCCAAACATAAATATGTACACAATGGAAAAAAACAGAAATGGCAAGATGTATTAAGAGCTCAATAAATGTCCAATACAAATAGAGAAACAAAAGGTAGAAAATGATAATTAAGAACTATCTTCAAGACCGATGCTTTCGGTATGACCCTGAAAAGTCTTTGGAGGTAGTCCTTTCGTGAATATGTCTGCAACCATGAAATTTGTACGTATAGACTCAATGACAAATTTCTGTAATCTAACATCTTGCTTCAGTGATAGATATTTAAGGTCCATGTGTTTGGCTCCCTTAGATATCTTGTCATGCTTGGAGAAGAAGGTTGCAGCGTCATTGTCACAGTAAAGAGTTAATGGCTTAGAGATGAAACTCAAAGCTCCAAACTAAGAGATAAAATTACGCAACCATGTTCCCTGAATTGCAGCCTCATAACATGCCACATATTCAGCCATCATGGTGGATGTGTAAAGTAACTCGGATTTCTGGCTTTTCCATGATATTGCACCTCCACATAAAAGATACACATAACCAAGAGTGCAAAGTCTGGTGTCAGGACATCCAGCAAAATCTGAATCTGAATAACCAGTCACCTGTAGGTGACTTGATTTTCTGTATGTGAGCATATAATTTCTTGTTCCCTTGAGGTATCTCAGCACTTTCTTTGCAGCTTTCCAATGAGTGATTCCTGGGTTACTTTGAAATCTACCCAGCATGCCAACAGCATGACTAATGTCAGGTCTTGTACAGACCTGTGCATACATCAGACTCCCTACAAGAGAAGCATAAGGATATTTTTCCATTTCTTTACGTTCCAATTCGTTCTGTGGACACTGCGTAAGATCAAGTTTGTCTCCTTTATGCAGTGGAACAGGACTAGAGGAACATGTCATCATGCCAAATCTCTTTAGAACTTTGTCAATATATGCTTTCTGAGACAACCCCAAAATACCAAGTGACCTGTCACGGAATATTTCTATTCCTATCACATAGGAAGCCTCACCCATATCTTTCATTTCAAAGTTCTTAAAGAGATAATCCTTTGTAGCATGTAATAAACCAAGGTTGCTACTAGCCAGTAATATGTCATCAACATACAGAACAAAAAATATGAACTTACTCCCACTGATCTTGAGGTATATGCAAGGATCAACCATGTTTTATGTGAAATCGAATGCAGTAATAATTTCATGAAACTTTAGGTACCATTGTCTCGAAGCTTGTTTCAGTCCATATATTGATTTCTTAAGTTTGCAGACCATGTCTTCCTGGCCTTCAATTATGAAGCCTTCAGGTTGACGCATGTAGACTTCTTCTTCTAAGTTTCCATTAAGAAAGGCAGTTTTCACATCCATTTGATGTAACTCGAGGTCATAGTGAGCTACTAATGCCATGATAATTCTAAGAGAATCATTCCTGGACACAGGGGAAAAGGTCTCAGTATAATCAATGCCTTCTTTCTGATTAAGACCTTTGGCAACAAGCCTGGCTTTATGTCGTTCAATATTGCCTTTGCAGTCGCGTTTGGTCTTGAAGACCCATTTACAGCCAACTGGTTTGTGTTCTGGAGGCAATTGAACAACTTCTCATACTTGATTTTCATCCATAGATTTCAATTCATCCGTCATGGCATCAATCCATTTACTAGAATTAACATCCTTAATGGCTTGTGAATAAGAAACCGGGTCTTTAATTGTTCCTTCTTCAGATTCTACTTGGTAAAGCATGTAATCATCGGAAATAGTTGATCTCCTTTGTCTTTGAGACCTTCTTAATGCTGGTTCCTCTAGTGCTTCATCCATATGTTCATTGGCAACAATCTCATGATGGAGTTGTTGATCATTGATTGGATTTTCCTCATTGTTAAATGGTTCAACAACGGGATGATTTCCAACATCTTTCGGAATAGAGGGTAAAGGGATAGGTACCCTGATTTCCTGAATGATCACATCTTGAGGTTTATTACTCCCACTGATTTCGCCATTCTCAAAGAATCTAGCATTACCGGTTTCAACAATTCCCGTACTATGGTTAGGGCAGTAAATCCTAAATCCTTTGGACTTTTCTGGGTAACCTATAAAGTAACCACTGATCGTTTTAAGGTCCAATTTCTTTTATGTGGATTGTAGACTCTAGCCTCAGCTGGACAACCCCAAATTTGGAGATGTCTTAAACTAGGTTTCCATCCTTTCCACAGTTCAAAGGGTGTTTTTGGAACTGCCTTACTGGGAATCCTGTTCAAGATATAAATAGCTGTGCGTAGAGCATCCATCCATAAGGATATAGGTAATTTAGCATGACTCATCATGGATCTAACCATTTCCATATATATACGATTTCGCCTTTCACCTACACCATTCTGCCATGGAGAACTAGGCGTTGTGTATTGGGCAACAATTCTAAACTTTTGGAGAAGTTTTGCAAAAGGTCCAGGATGTTGTCCTATTTCGTCATACCTACCATAAAATTCACCACCTCTATCTGAGCTTATGATTTTAACTTTTCTATCTAGTTGCCTTTCGACCTCAGTAATGAACACTTGTACAGCATTCACAGACTGAGATTTGTCATGCAACAAGTATAAAAATAGTAACGTGAGTAATCATCAATAAAGGTAATGAAGTACTTTTCTCCCCCAAAGGTTGGAACATCAAAGGGTCCGCAAATGTCTGTATGAATTATTTCAAGAAGCTGAGTACCTCTTGTGGCTCCTTTCTTTGTGTGTTTTGTTGATTTGCTTTTAATACAATCCACACATACCTTAATATTAGTAAAATCTAGATCCGGAAGGACACCATCTTTTACTAATCGTTTGATTCTTTCACTGGATATGTGACCCAGTCTTTTATGCCACTAGAAATAAGAGTCATTTTTAGATGACTTTCGTTTGGTTTCTTTAGAATGCAGGGTAAGATGGGTTTCAGCAATTTGACTATTAAGATGAAACTTGTATAGCCCATCAAATAAAATTTCAGAACCAATACGACTAGAATTTTTAAGTAAACTGAAATTACCATTTCCTAATTCAAACGAGTAACCATCTTTATCAAGTGCGCTTACAGAAACCAAATTACGGGAAATAGACGGAACATAAAGAGTTTGACATAAGTCTAACTGATAACCGCTATCTAAAACAAGACGAAAAGTACCAATAGCTTCAACTGGAGCTTTGTCTTTGTTGCCCATAAAAAGGAAGTTCTCACTTGGGTTTATGGTTTGGATCGTAAGGAATCCCTGCATTGAATTGGAAACATGAACATTAGCACCAGTGTCAATCCACCAAGTATCAGAAGAAACATAAGTAAGATGTGATTCGAAATAACTTACGAAACCCATAGGGTTACCTTTCTTTTCGAACCATTCTTTACGTTTAATGCTGTCTACTTGAAAATGTCCAGGTTTCTTGCAAAATCTGCATACGTTTTCCTTCTTTTTCTTCTTAGGGTTCTGACTAGCCTCATTAGATTTGGGTGGTGCCCTTTTCTGGCCTGAATTTTGCTTTCTCCCAGCTTTGTTTCCAGCTCCTTGAACGATATGAGCTATTTTAATACCTTGTTGATTCAGCCTGGCCTCCTCTTGAACCAGTTTGTTAGCCAATTCATTCACTGTCCACTTTTCCGTAATAGTATTGTAGTGAATTTGGAAAGGCCCGTACTGAGGAGGTAAACTGTTTAGGATAAATTGGATGAGAAAAGCCTCATCCACGGATAGTCCCAAATTCTTTAATTTAGCAGCAGGGTTGGTCATTTCAATGACATGCTCATGCATTGAGCGAGTGCAATCAAACTTCATGGTTGTAAGATCAGCCATTAGTTTTCCAGCAAGGGATTTGTCTGCAGTCTTAAACCTATCTTCAATGGCTTTCATATAATCCTTAGCATTCTCAGGTGTAGGAAGGGATGTTTTGATGTTGGTATCAATAGTCATTCGCAAAAACATAGTGCTTCGCCTGTTAGACATCTCCCAAGCATTAAAGAGGGTCTTTTCCTCAGCGTTACTTGTTTCAGTGAGTGAAGCTGGCTTATCTTTACGAAGAGCCATATCTAGTTCAAGTACCCCCAATGTGAACTCAACTTGCTCTTTCCATTCGGAGAAGTTGGTTCTATTGAGCTTAGTGACAGAGGTAGCATGCGAATTCAGATTAGTGGGTACAATAGCTGTAATAGAGATATAACCACTACACCATTTCAGGGCTTTTACAGCGTGAAATGCGCGCCGTAAATGTAGGTTTAAGGCTCACGGGGGTCGTGCCGTAAAAGCGCCTGCCGTAAAAGGTTTGAACTATTTACAGCATGCATATACAGGCCGTAAGTAGGATCAATGCATGCCGAAAATGATGTTGTTAGGACTTTTGGACCAGATTTATGGCCTATTAAGCAGGCCGTAAATGCTAAATTTTTACGACGCAAACTGAGTGCCGTTAAAGCATTGGTGTGCTTAAGTTTATGGCACACGTAGTACGCCGTGAATACTTAAAACAAAAAATGTTTTACACAGCTTGCATTTGTGGGCTATAAATGGGTTGTGTACAATCTGATTAACGGCTCCAAATGCACGCCGTAATTGAGTATATATGTTTTTACGACTTGCTAATGCGGGCCATTAAAGAATTGGCGAGTTTTAATTTATGGCTCGCAAGGCGCGCCTTAATTGTTTTTTTTTATATAAAAAAAATTAATTATTTTTTAATTAAAAAATGAAATCCATATTTTTTTTATTGCTACAAATACAAATTAATAAACTAAAATAAAAAATGTAAACCGAATCTGCAAATAAACAAAGGACCTGCAGTTAAAAACAAAAATACTGGACTTGCAGTCTATACAAGCTAGATAGGCCATGGGAAAAAAAATGCATGAAAATGATCATTCATTCAAATCAATACCAAAACAATGAGGGAATTCTTGTTTGTTCATTTACAAGATTCACACACTTTTCGTCTTCTTCCATTAAGATTTATTCGCAAAGGTACCTACCATTACATGAAAGTAAACTCCATCGTTGTCGTGTCATCATTGAATCATAAGGAAAAAAAATACATGAAAAGGATCAACCATTCAAATCTTCCACACTACAAACATAGCATCGTCAACGTTGCTTACTAGAATCTGGGGAAGCAGAGATTGACAAAAGCTATATGCCCAAATCATCTCAAAAACTCCATATCTTAAATCATGACGAAACGAACACGTCCGGCATTTGTATACATCCATTGCAGTTTATGTACACGTCCGGCAGTGATTTTGGAACTCCACATTTTGGGTTTGATCTATAGAAAATGATCAAAAAATCAATCTCCCTGAGAAGAAAGAAGAGTGCATGACATGATTGTCAATTAAAAAAACACATAAAAGAAGCCAAAGCAAAGAAGTGTTATGTCACATATAATTATTATCTTAAGGAGTCCCTTGGGGTGGGGGCACACCAATAAGAAATCAATCACTCACCCAAATAATCATTGAACCAATGCTCAGAAAATCACTCCAGAGAAGAAGAATCCACAATTAAGTGATTAATGGCTCACCCAAGGAATCCGTTGACTAAAATCAGATAAACACTAAAAAAATAGCCAGAAAATCCAATCTCTTACCTGTAACTTATTCAGAGAGACTAACGTGACATTTTCAACTTCAGAGTGCATCAACCAACTGTATCAGCCTCATCATCATCTTGCAGAAGAAAAATCAATTGCAAAAGGCACAAATTTGTGAAATATATGACAAATTTAGACACTTTTCTGATATCAAAAAGGGTACTTTTACTCCTGAAAAAGGACCGCAGAGACTCATAATAATGATGATGACCAAAACTCTTAATAATCTCTGATGCCGGGTGGTTCAACCCTAAAGTTTCCAACCTGACATGAAGATGATTGTCAAATAAGTCCACAAAACTGAGACTGGGAATCCAATGAAGTGGAATGGTCTGATTGGTGTTAGCCAACAAATAAATGTTTCATATCTAAATTCTCTAACAAAAAGAAAAAGAGCAAGAGACATTAATTCAAGTATGGGGAGGCTAATGGAAAGACTCAAAATATTACCAGTGTCATAATGAGAACAGATTCAGAGGACTCAAAACGAAATAAAAAAAACATGGTCCTGCATGGAGTTGAAGAAAGCAATTGATTTCTTTTATTTTCTTTTTTTGAATGATAAAATCAGGTCAAATTTCCATAGGTCAGACTCAATCCACATTCAATAAACATTTATGGCCCACTAGTGGGCCACCCTTATTTTGGTGTTAGGGCATCTACATGGTGAGGCTGCATGATGATGTTACATGGACGTTGGATCTCATACATAGAATATATCCCCATAAGTGCCATTTGGACTAAGCACAAGGAACAAGAACCATGCACATCTTAATACTTCCTTGCTAAAAAGAAAAAAATGGAACAATGATCTGCCCACAAGACCATCTTGTTTATGGATCTTTATAGTGGTCTCTTAAAAATACCATCCTTTAATAAGAAGGATACCATATCCAGATTAACACACTCTAACTCTACATAAAAGTATGTATTGGAAGGGTTCCGGCAGTTTAAAAATAAAATTTGAAACTCCATATGCATATATCCAAACTTCCTACAAAATGCATCACAGTGGATTGCTACTGTTAAATATTAGCAATTCGTCTAAAAGATAATTAAAAATAATTTATGCAAAACACTACCCCTAGAAAGTTTGTGTGAATGTGTGTGTGTTTGTGTGTGTGTGTGTGAGAGAGAGAGAGAGAGAGAGAGAGAGAGAGAGCAGTTTTCCCTACATTAATAAACAAGAAGAAGATGAGTTTTATTGAATAGTAACTAAAGAAAAGTGTCATACTGTGGAACTTTTTTTTCTTGCACACACCTGAGATAATAGCTACGGATAAGGTGATAACTATAACTATTTGCTCTTAAATTCAATACTCAGAAAATAGTTTCTTGATACGTACAAGCGGCTCTTCACATGAGCTAGTGTCAGATACTTCACATTCATCAACTCCAAAACTGATTTGGGTGTCGTTCCTATGATAACAATTTTCAAAAGAAAGAGCTTAAAACAATGGACATTGTCTCCTAAAATCAATGGCATATTATTTGAATTACCTTTAAGTGAAGTCTTTATAGTTGTCTGAAACAGGGTGGGAGTCCACTTGATGAATGGCTTTAAATGAAAGGTCAGTGCTGCCTGTAAAATTGTAATTCAACCCCCAAAAATCCAAGAAAAAAAAATCCAAGAAACACATGCCAAAATGTAGGATGAACATAAACGCAGCGCTGCCTTAGGCCCAATGTGCAAAATAAAAGGGTCAAAAGCCCCACAACTCAACCTCTGCCTAGCGTCCAACATCAAGCTAGCCCAACTAACACCACAGGATGGACCTTGGACTAGGCCTAAGCCTTAATGTACAAATCCAAATTCCTTTTGGGCCCATGTCTTCCAAGACTTTTGGATAATTCATGGTGAGCTTTAAGATGGGACTCAGCTGGACTCGGCCAAGTCCAGTGCAATTCAGGTGACTTGAATAGACGGTGACTGAGTTGCCCCCTAGGTCTGAATTTTAAAACCTTGTTCACATCCAACGCATCCCTTATCAAAGAGGAACTCACATGGAGGTGGAGGTGCACCGATGAACATAATGAATTAACATATCAACATAAGTTTCATACAATAACCATTTCAAGAACAATCTACCAGTAAATTGTGCGAAATATAATTTACATGGGCTCTTACAACTTAGAAAGCACAAGGATCACAATTCTCCTAGAAAAAATCCTCAGTTCCATTCAACAGCCATAGTTTGTGGGAAAAAAATTTCTGTGAACAGTAGCAGTTAAAAATAGTGAAAGCAAGAAAGATAAGATAAGTTCAACCCATGAGACGGAGACACTTCTTTGCCTTTTTTGTGAATGGTCACTATACGTGCTTCCTTTAACAAGTGATGACGGTAGACTTGGTAGAGGCAAACTAAAAGTTGATTTGCCTCTCAAGCAAACATGTATACAGATGACGTTTCAATGCATACATAGGAAATAGACATGGTTTTAAAACTCGATATTGGTGACTGACTAATTCACCACTGAGTCCAATATCACTTGGCTGTATCACATCAAGACTAGGTCATGCCGCATGACACTCTAGGGACCAAGACTGATGCAGATAAGCTAAGTAGTCTAGGATTCCAATGACTTTTTAAACCCTAAACACAAATGACAATGTTGTTTTAATGCACAAAGGAATGGGTACCCAAAGAAAGGGATAAAAATGACAGTCAAAACAGGGATTCAACCAGAAACTATAGCCTAACTGGAAGAACTTGGTATTAGGTGAAATAAATATTTTCAGCCAAATTATATGACTATATTCACCTTTTCTTTAGGTTCTTTCTCTTCTGGCTCATTCACAGGATTCTCCTTGTTGACAACTGCAGCATCTTCCTCTCCTGGCTGAACCTCTGGGCTTGAATTCTTCTCAATTGCATTGGTAAATTCCTCAGGCTCCCTACAGCAGAAAATGCACCTTATTAGAAGATTTGCAGTCCATAAATTTCAAAATAGCTTAATAATACCTTCCCTCATCTAAATAAACCAAATAAAATTAGTAGAGATAGTTATTGAGATTTATTAAATTTCAAAGAGGTAAACTCACTGAACAATTTCATCACTTCTAATTCCCCAATTCCCACGACCAGATCCATGCCCTTTATCTGAAGTCTTCCCAGATTCTCCCTCTTCAACCCCACCATACCCTCCAGAAACTCCATTATTGAACGAAGTTTCATTACTCCCATAGTCCCTATTAAACCCACCACCACGACCACGCCCAACTCCACGCCCGCCACTGCGACCGCCTCCTTGCCCACTGCCTGTTTCAGTTTTTGCTTCCCTCACTTTTAAGGAAAGGCAAATCCACAAATAAGCAAAACATATAGTGAAACTTGGAAAAAAGAATTACAAGCTAATTTCAAAACCTCCATTTTTCCACCACAAATATTTAAAAAATAAAACAACAGAGGGCTGTTTGTTTCATGGAATTGAATGGAATTAAATATTTAAATCTTTCTACCGAATCAATCGAGACAAACCCAAATCAGTATTACAGATAGTAAAACGAAACTGCAAAAAAATTAAATCTTTCAGCCCAATCAATGGAGACAAAACCCAAATCACTATTGCAGATAGCAAGCCGAAACTGCAAAAAAATCAAATCTTTCTACCCAATCCATGGATACAAACCCAAATCAGTATCGGAATTAAACTGGTATCGTACCAAACAAACCCCTTCCAATGAAATGGGATCCAATAACTTGGATTTTTGAACATGGGTCTCTTATCTTGAATGCAACTGAGACCCAGAAATCCACCAATGAATTGGGATTTCTTCTGCTCCAAGATGCAGTTGCCTAAAGCCTAAATCTGTACCGAAATGTCTTAGCCTATGAAATGGGAATTTTTGGAAATTCACCTTCACTTTTAACCACTTTAAAGTCTTAGAATTCCTAGCAACAATCAACAGACGAAAATCAACCTGATATTGCTCGACGGTGAAAAGGAGATCCTTCTGTATAGAAAAGGCCACTTCGAGGATCATAGTGACTTACAGAACCTCTCCACCAATCTTCCCCGCTGCCGCAGAGACTCTGCATCCGCAGGATAGTCTCGTGAGATCGAGGGATCAGATCCGGCGGAGAGGGTTTCGAGGCGGGAAACGGCCGACTCCAATCTCTGCAAAAGCTTCTCCTCCATGTCTAGCTAGGGTTAGAACTTAAGGAGAAATCTCTCTCTCTCTCTCTGTGTTAAAAAGAAACAAATGATAGATAGAAAAGATGTGGTTGTGTAAGATTGTATGCATACAATAGCTCAAAGTCACGCCGGCAGGGAGAGGAGACCGGAGAAAGTCCAGGCCAAGTCGGCGAAGATCCGGAGCTGCTTCGAGTTCTCGAGCTTGAGCTTTTGGGCGTAGGCGACGTAGGCATTGACGAGGCCTTTTGTGATCGTTGGCTTGCTTGTGGATCTGATCGAATATGACCTTTAGAGGGTCGGATTTGAGCACGAGGACCGATCGGGGGGGCCGTGGAAGTGAAGGGACGGCTGGGATCTGTTAGGGATTCGACCTGATTGGGGGAAAAATCGAAGAAAAGAAGAGATTGAGTTAGAATTTTTTTGGGGGAGAGAGAGAGAGAGAGAGAGAAAGAGTGAGGGTTTTGCTTACCGAGTGTGGATTTGGATGATCGGATGAAGTTGAAGAGACGAGGAGGAGAGCTGCGATGGAGATGGAGATGATGAGAGTCAAGAGGAGGAGAAGGGAGGAAGAGATGAAGGGTTGTATTGCTGCATTTTTTAGTGAGCGAAAAATAAGGGCGGGAGGGAAAAAGAGCGCAGAGGGCGGGAGGGGAAAAGGCGAAAATAATATTAAGAAATACACGGCGACCGTGTTAGTCGTCGTATAAGGTGTTGACCATATAAGGCGACCATTACCCTCGCCGTATAAGGTGTTGACAATCTATGGCGACAGCTATGTCAATATATGGCGACACCATAGGTCGCCACAATAAATTACATATATACGGCGACTATATAAGTCGCCTGAAAAAGTTCGCCATAAAAAGACAGTTTTCTTGTAGTGGAGGAAGAAGGGGATGAAGAGCAGAGAGACTGGAGAGGGGGCTGCCTCTGGGATGGGTCTGCACAGGGGATTGCGAGATGAAGGGAGAGAGGGCGGACATCGAGAGGGAGAGGAGGTGGGTGCTGCGCCCAATAGTGTGAGAGAGATTGATCGACGAGGGTGTTGTGTTATTTCATTTCGTCGCCCAATAGTTCTAAAAATTGAACGCCAAGCGAGACGTGCGCCCCAAATTTTATGCATTCCGCGATGAAATAATTTCATCGTGGATCATTTTTAATGGATTCTGCGACGACATATTTTTGTCGTGAAATTTCTTTAATAAAATATGGTGAAATTGATTTACCGACGAAAACAAATCGTCGTTAAATAAATAGTTTCGTCGCAAAAACTTTACCTCTTCATGGCGCCAACTCTATTTTTTGGTGTCAAACTTTTCGCGGCAATATTTTGCTACAATTGAAAATTATCGTAGCTAAATAATCTGTCTTTTCGTTTTAGGCGACGAAATGAATTTTTCGTCGCAAAAACTAATATTTAGTGACAAAATTTCAAAACGTCGCGGAATATTTGTCGCGAAAATTGATTTTTGTTGTAGTGTGTGGTCTGCGCGTGGAGGAAGAAGGGGCGATGGTCCCCGGGCGTGAGAGAGATGAAGATCAGAGAGACTGGAGATGGTGGCTGCCTCTGAGATGGGTCTGCACAGGGGGTTGCGAGATGGAGAGAGAGAGGGCCGAGATCGAGAAGGAGAGGAGGTTATGGTGCTGCGCCTTGGTTCCGTTGTGAGAGAGATGGACGAGGTCTGCGTGCGAGGGAGATGGAGGAGAGGGCTGAGGTCGTGAGGGAGAAGGAAATGGAGGGATGGCTGACAAAGAGATGAGGGATTGAGGAATTGCTGGGCGAGAGAGGGTCAAAGAGATGAGGGATTGAGAAGAGGCGAGGGAACTGGAAATGATATGCACTTGAGCGGGCGCGGGAAATGGAAAATGGGGCGGACACATTGTGGAATGTTATTTTTGGGGCTGAATTGATTTTGAAGGCCCGAGTTAACTTTTATTCTTCCAAAACAAAAATAATGAAAATATAATTTTTCAAGTTAAATAAATTATCAAAATTTGGCATATTGACATTTGCCGGCGATATAGGTATTTCGTCGGCAAAAAATATATCCTTTGCCGGCGACACAAATATTTTGCCGGTAAAACATAACATTTGCCGGAGAGAGAGAGAGAAGAGCGCGCAAGAGAGAGAGAGTGAAAAGAGGGGTTTCGGTGGCGGGAGAGGGAAAAAAATTGGGAAATTTAACGACGATTATTTTTCGTCGCAAAAAATAGAAATTTTCATCGGTAAAAATTAAATTTTTTTTTTGAAAAAAGTAAAAAAATCTACCAACCTTTACCGATGTTTTATATTAAATGTCGGTGATAAATTTTCCGACGCTAATTTTCGTCGGTAAAAAAAATTTTCCGACACGTTTTGTCACGGGCAGACACGTGCGAGGCAAAATGAGATTTGTTGCCACTAACTCTATTGGTGGTGGCAACAAGTAAGAAATAGCCACAAAAACACTGGCCGCGGCAAAAAGTTCGACGCTAAAAGTCGTTTTTTTGGTAGTGGAGCAATGGGTTCTCGGCGGGTATCGTGAGAAGAAGAAGGTGTGCAAAAATTTTTTGGTGTCAAGATTTGGGTTCTCAGTGGGTATCGTCTATCCCTAATTTGGGGTTAAATTTTAGGTGTCAAAAAATGGGTGCGAAATATTTTTGGAATATTAATTTGGTGGGTTTCTTTTTTTACGGCATACGAAATGTGGGCTGTGAAAGCTGATCGATCTTACAGCTTCTCAAAGCAGGCCTTGAACTTAATTTGAATGGCTTGGCCTTTTACAGCGTGCAACATGTGGCTGTGATACCCTAATATTTTTATGGCTTGCGAATGTGGGCCGCAAATGCTCAATAATTTACGGCGTCCTAAATGCACGCCGTAATTGATAAGATCTCACGGCGCGCAAAATGCACGCCTTAATAAAGAGAAGAAAAAGCCCTTTTGCGGCTCGCATTCCATGCGCGCCGTACTATTATATCATTTACGGCTTGCATTCAATGCACGCCGTAAATGACGCGCTGTAAAAGCCCTGAAATGGTGTAGTGAACAATAAGGCTTTAATTAAAGTAAGACAACACATGCATAATATATGAATATATATGACAAAAAAAATTTAGGTGCTCCTGTGGGTAGTCACCATAATTTCTACACATTATACCATCTAAGGTCATTATATTCAAGGTGTGCAAATGAGTGATGTTACTTTTAATTAGAACAAGTAAGATATCTGTGGATATCTTTGGTTCATGTATGAACAAACACTCCTTAATTATTGTTCAAACGTATGAATATAATCCGCTTGTGGGCGACTAAATGCTTCATGCGTTTGAACAATGGGAAAAGTAAACATCATGATGGTACTATTAGGGCCAAATCTCAGTATTTAATTGTTAGGGTCACTGTGGTGAGACCTAACCTTAAGCATACAACTTTGGTGATCAAAATTAGCTTAACATGAATAGATAACATTATATATTGCATGCATACATGAGAGATCATTCGTTATATGAAAAATACTGATAAAGAAGGCCGAGCCCCTCGGGCTGGCCCTCCGGTTCGCCTATTTCGGGTAGGCGAACATAAAGGCGGGGTCCGGGGCGGCAGTCCCGAAATTTTTTTTTGAGACATTATATCATTGATTATAAAGAACATACTAAAGATAATCAGCATGATACGGAATAATTATGAAAATATGATCCAACTATATGACCTATTTTCTGTCATCCTTTTTTATCATCTGTCTTTATCTTCGATTGCTTCAAGAACGCCATCTTCAGTCTCGAAACGGCCTCCACTTCAGTTACGACGTTCCAGTTACAGATCTATTTAACTATTATATTGAATTTTTACTCACGCAGGAGTTTTATACATAATGAAAGAAAAAATTCAAAACTTTAAATAAATCACGATCAAACAGTCGTGCATGTAGACCATAGTAGTTGGATCGATATATTGCTGCAAAACAGAGCTAGAAACGGATCTATTTTTGCCGATTATAGCAATGCATAGTTATCCTAATTAATGGACGATCATGTGTTCTCCAATAACCATGCTCTGATACCACATGTTAGTCTATTATTAACATGAACCCTAAGATCGAAAACATCATGATTATCACATGTAGGATTTAATCTTAGATAGATTAAGGATTACCTCCAGACATCCTGATACAGAGAGCTTTCCGATCCTGCTGTCTGATGCTGTTGTTGGTTGATGTTGAGATCCGTCCAAGAAGAGATTATGGAATAATTTCGATTTCTCTCTCCTTGCCTATAAACCTTAATGTGTTGAATTTCGTGAGTGAGTCTTTGTGATGGAGGAAAGACTCTATTTTATAGGTGGAGAGAGGACCGAATTTCCAATTAGGATTCCATTAGTTTTAATCTCAACCATCCATGAAGGTAGAGTTTGTTATGGAATATATCTCTTTAGAAAACCATATTTGAGTAAAAGATAGCATGTATCCTATGAAAACGGGATTCCTATAATGACCACAATTTATGGAAAAGTAATGACTTGTGGTCTAAGTAAAAGACCTAAAAGTAATTTCCTTACAGTCTAATCATAATAGGATGAAATCATATGTCCTACCTCCCTAAAAAGAAGTAAGAAGGACGAAAGCCAGCCTTTTATTATCAGGCATCCTCCTTCATCAGAGGAGAAATGAGTTAAAAAATGGGAGCTTCTATTAATCAGAGCCCAAATAAAACTTGCTCTTAGATAGAAAATATTTTTCTTCAATAATATTATGACAGATATTTCCTTTCAGTTTCGCTAATTAATAAGAGCCTACATCAATTTTGACATTCACACGAGCTTCCGAATCTTTTTCCCTACCTTAAGTTATCCAAAATATCTCTTTATTTGGACTTCAATGAATCATTAAATAGAAAATATAAAATAAGTCATGAATCTATAGTCCAAAATTCTTTGATGAACTCATAAATCAATGAAAGTAAGGACTATTTCGGTAAACTCCCATGGCTGGAATTTGTAGAAGCATTCACAGAAATTCTCCGCATTTGGATGTGAAAAACGATCAGATGACCATGCTCATAATTGTATCGAGCTACCATAGATATCTGAATTCTTTCGCGCTGATGTAGTTCAGCTGCGTAAGTCAAATTCTTGTACATTGTATCTAGTACATTGTTTTCATCTGGATATCGTTTGCAATATTTCAATCAGACCCTCAATTTTTTCGCGCTGATGTAGTTCAGCTGCCTAAGTCAAATTCTTGTACATTGTATCTAGTACATTGTTTTCATCTGGATATCGTTTGCAATATCTCAATCAGACCCTCAATTTTTTTTATTAGGTTGGCTTCAAAAGGGTGTCATGAATGGAAAATATTTGTGGGTGATAAGGAAAAAGTCGAAATTGTTCATTCATATGGTCCACTCATAAATGTAAAAAATGGATTTTAAATCATGAGCATGGCACTGGAAACACAATTTGGGTTTTGGAGATGTTCTTAATCATTTCTTCTATAGCTATGAGATAGAACTTCCTAAATTAACCAAATACAATTCATCAACTGAATACAACTATGACACTGCATTATCAGATCTGCCCATAGGCCTTAAATATTATTTCTGTGCAGATTTGAATAAAACTTCACCAATCCATAAATTCTGCCTCAATTCTGCATGAAGTACGTAAGCTGAACTCAGAATGATCCTCTGGAAAAACTGCCAGTTGAAGCATGATGTTTTGGGAAAAAGCGAATTGCTCCACACTATGTGATCCCAGGAGACAGGATGAGATCTTGATCATACCTTATCCCATTCTGATTTCAAAGAAAATCCAGCTGAACTTTTCCATGTTAGTATGCCAAGCTGAAGTTTTCAAAATATGGGGTTCACTTGTCACATTGGATGGTTGTGCCTCCAATATTGATGCTGTGATTGTTGTTTCATCTGCGTAGTTTTTATATTGTCAGCTTTTATAATTATAACAAATATTAGGAAATGAACTATTTTTAATTTATTCATTCTGTTTGGCTATTTAATAAAAGCTTGCTTCCATGCTCACGCTCATTCGTATCAGATATGTCGTGTAATCGCCTCTGTCTTTTGTTACTTGGACTCATATTTTACTTGATTGTTTTATGCAGTGTCGCCTCCTTGGAGTTAGAATGGAGGAAAAAAGTAAGAGAAAAGTAGTCATAGAACTAATATTAAGGGTACTGAAATGACATTATCGACAATAAATACAAGAAAATAAGAAATAACGTAAGAAAATTTAGTGAGAAAAAATCACATATTAACTTTTCCAGACTATGGAAATGCTTTCAAATGGTGAAGTGAAGCAGTGTCAGGAATATGGCATTTCATTAACATGTGGAATTAATTGAGATGAAACACTAAATTAATGAGAAGAAGATGCTAATTAACAACTATAAAAGTGCAACATGTGGAAAGTAGAGTGTCATTAGGGGAAAGAAGACGTTAGATTGCATTTATAGAATTGCAACATGTTGAAAGTATTGTTTTATAGATAGGTGAATAATATTAGCATATCATTGATATAACATGACATATATATTCTTGTCATAAACTACAGCATCCATTAGGATTATACTAACATGTTGAAATGGATTTAGATGGTAGACTTCCAATTGAGAAACCCTATTTGAAATTCATTTCGTGATATTTAATTAAAAAGACGTTATTGAAGCTGAAGCAGCGAGTAAAGCTACAAGACTTGTACAAAAAAGGAGTAGTTAAGCTCAGTTCATTAGTTTAATCAAATCGAAGCTCTAATTATTCATGGCAATAGTTTACACCATTGTAAATGGAACAAAGATATAACAGCAAGCTATATTTGCTTATCAAAGAAATAGAAGACAATGTAGGGGAAGAATCCATGTAACATATATAATGTAAATTCAATAGAAAAATGACCAAAACCAATCGAGTCCAATAATTATGTGATATGATAAAAATTAGAGAATTTTACCTTAAAAGGGACCTTAGAGGGCCACTGAGCATAAAATGGGCCAATAGTAAATCTGGCACGGAAGTGGTCCCCTGGGACCACTTCCGTTTTTTTTATCAATGGTGGAAATAAGTGACGACGTCGTCGCTACATTGAACCCCAATATACAGCGCACGAAACCCCACTTCCCCACTTTCCCCTTCTTCCTCCCATCCCTATCTCCATTTTCCCTGGCGATTTCAGTTCCTCCTTCTGCAAAAGAGCAAGCAGGTGGTCCCAAAGGTCGTTTTCCATGTTTGGATTGTAGCATCAAGATTACAGCATCTTTATTAGGAAAACCCACCGAAACCCCACTTCCCCATTTTTCCCTTCATCCTCCCATCACTTTCGCACTTTCCCCTGGGAGTTTTCTTTTCTCCTTCCTCAAAAGGTAGAGCAAGTGGTCCCAAAGGTCGTTTTCCGACCTATTGGATTGTAGCATCAAGCTTCCAGTATCTTTTTCAGGCTATGGTATTCTTCTTGTCTCTTTTTCTTTTTCTGTATTACACAATGATGATTTACTGTGGTTTCTTCATCTTCTTTCCATTTACTTCACATCCTAAAATGGTTAATATTCATGCACTGTACATGATTTTTGCATTGAATCGACCCACGACTTAGTCCTTCCATTTTCCCCATTCTCGACTGGGTAGTCAATCCTAGTGGACATGCAGAGACTTCATGTTTGGACTACTTCATTGCTACTGAAATAGGGAGACATCAACCATAATGCCCATCATTTTGAATTTGATTATAGTGTGATGATATTGCACAAGATAACAATTAGGTTTTACTTAAAAAAAATTTGGGTGTGCAAAGAGGAAAATAAATTAACAGTTACCAAAATCATATAAGTAGAGACTTTTCTAAATTTATAAGTTAATAAAATTATACAGTAGTGGCGGAATCCGGATCCAGCTAGAGCCCTATTCTCATTGACAATTCATCACTTCTTTTTTTTTTTTTTGTTGGATCATCACAATTCTGATACACACACTAAAATATAGAGACTTGTAGTGGTGGAAAAAACCCATAGACTTTGGACCATTCGCAATAACAAGTATGATTTGGCCCATTGACAACATAGACTTCCTAATGACAATAGGATGGAATTAAGCTACACATGTGGCCCTTGCATAAAAATGGACCCATTATACCATTATAAATGTTATTGTTCTTCTTATTCATCATGTTTCCATTGTAATGGCTTCATCATTAATCATTTTAGTAATACAAGTGTTGTAAATAAATTTATTCATATAAGAGTATTTGAACTAACTTCAATACCTATTCATTTGCAATGAATTAAAGCCATAAACAATTGTATAGAGGAAGCGGTGGGAAAGGTTGCATTCTGTTTTTCCAACCATTAAATTTAAATAAATATTGCTATGATTCTAATTCATACATACAGGCCTAGATAAACGTTGCTATGATTTATTTTCCAAGTGAATATAAGGAGTCTGTACCCATCAAAATAAGTAGTCTCATATTTGGAATTCTCCAAATCATCAAGACAAATTGCCCCCAGATGTTTGCAACCAAACATGACTTAAATTTCAAAGACTGCTATAAGGGAAAGAAGAACTTGAGGACTAAAGGTCTATGTGATCTTACCCTATGCAGTTAACTAGTTTTAATTTCCTTATTAGTTAGCTTTACTTCTCGCTCTAGTTATGTTTACATCTCTCTCTCTCGATCTATTTATTTTTTGCAGATGGCTGGAACTGAGGGACTAGGAAATAGGCTTCTATATGATCAGGCCAATCATATTTCAGAAGCCATAAACCATGGACATGTATATTCTTAGCCACCCTTTCATATATATATATATAGTTTACCTTTTTCTTAACTGTAATAACTTGAAAATGTCTCACAGGAATTCGGTACATTTCGATGCATACCAATGAACCCGGACAAAGCTGTTTGGGTGTTAAATGATATCCAAAAGGAGTACGTAAGGCAAGCGGGTTTACATCATTTTGCAGAAATGGAACATATTAGGATAGATCATGCTCTCATTACAGCCTTGGTAGAGAGATGGCATCCTGAAACAAACACCTTCCACTTCCCATCCGGTGAGGCCACTGTTACTCTTGAAGACGTGGCCTACATATACGGGCTACCTATCGATGGCCCAATTGTTACCGGGAGAACTTTCCCGAGTTCAATGGTTAGTGAAGTATGTCTTGAATTACTTGGCAAGGCCCCTATTCAGAGTACCGAAGTAAACGGGATTAATATTAAATTCACATGGTTGGAGGACAATTTCGCAGCGGTGCCATCAAAGAAGAAGAGTGCGAAGAAGAAAAAGAAATTTTCTAAGGATGATGAGATCTACAACACTAGGGCGTACCTTTTCTTCTTAGTTTCCAGTCAAATTATGTCTAACACATCGGGTGGAAGGGGTCCGGCATATCTTCTCGAGTTGTTCAAGGAATTTAAGCCATATGCATGGGCCCCTGCCTATCTTGCCAATCTTTACTGGATATTAGCAAAGGCAGTTAAATTTGTTAAGGACAAGTCTGAAGATAGACATCAGGAGGGAGATGAATGCAAATCTTCGAACAAAAATGATGATTCTAGGAAGTTCAGAACTTTGACTGGACCTCTTCAACTACTCCAGGTGAAAACATTTTTATTTGAACATATTTACAGTTTTTCTACAACTATTACATTTGTATTTACTTATTAATGACTGTTTTTTGCAGCTATGGGCGTACACGAGAATGCAAATTGGACGTTGTCCACCACCAACGGATACATGGAAAAGTGATATTGAGTTTCCATTGATGAAAACATGGACAGTTAGGTTGAATTCATTCAAAGCTATAACCACACTGAATAAGACTCGGCAACAGTTGAACAAATTGCCATAGGACGATGTAAATTCAATATAATCGGATGGTATACAGTTGGGAGTTGATGCTTTTATCATTACATTGAAACTAATCTTGTTTTATTTCTTTTTGTGTAGTTCAAATGGCAACCATATAGCAAGTTCGGAAAGAAATTCCGTCATACTGTTTCTAAAGCCGACCGTGACCTATTTTCATCTTCAACAGTCTTGGCTTTTTATTGGGTAGTGGAGCGACATAATACGGGTCGTGTTATGAAACAGTTTGGATTTATTCATGAAGTTCCCCCACCGTTCAGCATGCCCTATCCAAGAGTGGAGCGAGTAGAAAAGATAGTGTATGACTACAATGCACATGGCAGGGTACCTAATTATGTGTTGTGGGACAGTAGATCCCAGTGCACTCTGAAGGGAAAAAAAGCATCTTCAAAGACACATACTGACGAGTATATGCATTGGTATCGGGCCAACACGATCATGTATATCGGTCGAGGGCAGGAGCATGAGGAGATTGATAAAACAAAAAGCAAACGTGATGAACATGAGGGTTGTTGTGAGCAGAAGCACGTAAGATACCGGTGGCTCTTTCTTAAGATTTAATTTTTCATTTCCACATGCCTTATGGCTGATTTTCTTGTTATGTCCACAGGTTCATCAACTCTTGCTTCACATGGAAAGGTCAGTTGACCGTGCTGTTCGGAAGAAAACCTCAATTGAGCATTTCCGGGATTCCTAGATCAGGAAGATACTCAGATTTAGATCTGGGTTGAATACAAAATTCGTCAAATTTAAGGATGACCACTTATACAGCTCAGCATCAGAAGATGTAAGCAAAAATTTCATCGATTTATTTTTACTGTTACTTCAGGGATGTCATTCTAAGCAATGTGTGAAAGATTTTATCAAAAGTTGATGTAATTGAAATTAAACAATGACAGGATAAAAAAGCAGTCCACTGACGGAATGAGGGTTAAAAAGCCTGCATCCAAAAGAAGCCCAGGGAAAAAGAATGGAAAGAAGCAAAAGAGTGTAAAGTACAATATTGATGTTCCAGGATCACCTATGTCACACACCCCTACTGAACATGCCCCTGAAGTGGCCAAGGAGGATTGCAGTATGGAACCAGATTCAGTAGAAAGACATACTTCTACACCGGTCGACTTTTCCAATGAGCCACCAGTGGTTGATATCTTTTCCACTCCTCGGGGGGCATCAACCTCGCAAGCAATAATAGTTTCACCGATCAGGGCGTCCATTGATTCACTAGTTTAGGAGGTTAAAACTGATTGCCCCGAACGAGGAAGATTCCAGAAAAGTTTGACGATTACTTACACTCAATGGGTGGATCGGAGTATTCACTCTCCAAAAGTGACAGGTTTCTACTGAATGGGTTCAAACGATATTTCAATGAGAGGTATAATGTAATTACATTACCATCGTAATGGTTTCATTCCATATATGGCCTTATGTGTATTGTATTTTGCAGTAAGGAAGAGCTCGACATTGTATGCACATTGGTATCCAGTGAAGTCCTGAATTGTGCTCTAGAGGAGGGAATTTGGTTCGACACCAATATTCTGTATTATTGGTTTGATGTGTTGAGGGAGAAGTGTCAAACAGCCTTTTTGGCAGACCCAAGCATTTCTGTAAGTATGTAGATTCTGATTTGCAATTATCACTTCATCGCCATTTGGAGGTTAAAAACTCACTTTTAATTTTTTGCAGAGCTGGTGGTAGTCTGGATTGCCAACCGCTGAAGAAGCAGCCTTCGGTCCCAGAGGTTCTCGAGTGTGTGAGGCTAGAGAATGTAAAACATTGGTTTACGTTCTTCACTCTGTCAATCATTTCACATTACTTGTTGGATATACGGACGAGAGGAAATGGGAATTCTACAATAGTTCAAGCAGTGATCGTCATGCTTTAACTACCAGTAAACGATTTGTGAGTATACCAAAATGGTACCAAATTTTAAAAGAGCTTCTTAAGGTGTTATCGTACAAGAATTAGTCAGATTTCTTTTCCTGATCTTGCAGGGTGAGTGGCTGACGACGAAGTTCAGCCAATATGGGTGGGCAGACCCATACATATGGACAATCAACGTAAAAACGAACATCCCACTGCAGGAAAACGGCTACGACTGCGGTGTCTTCGCCGCTGTGTTCGCTGAGCACTGTATATTTTGTCGTCCGATTAACTTCACGCAGGCTGACATGATGTATTATCGGCAACGAGTCATCATTGAGATCTTCAAGCGCAGCTGGGAGTTGAATGCATATCGATTGAATATTGATGAGATTCCACTTGATTCAATTGAGCCTGAGAAATGATGAAAATTTGATGTTTTGTTGTGATCCTTTGTTGTAAGTAAATCTAACATGGTCCATGTTTTTGGGTGCCTACTGTTGATTCGAATTGCAAATTGGCCGGGAGTTGTAGCGCTTTAAAAAGTTAAAATGAATGTAAAGGGAAATTTTGTTTGCTTCTGTATGATCAAAGATAGTTGTTTGGCTTTATTGAATGTTGCCCTCCTATGTATTTTTTAATGCAGCTTTTAATATGGACGTGAATGTAGTATGGGAGTTGTAGTGCATTCGCACATCCAACCATTACAGAAGTAACAGGTTTATTGTCATTGCTTAAAACTGACGACGTCGTTGCTTCACAGAACCTAGTGGAATAGGGTCTAGTGTTAAGAACTGACGACTTCGCCACTTCACAGAATCGTTTATAAAAAAAACTCAGATGTAATAAATGACGACGTCATCGCTTCACAAAACCTAGCGCAAACTATATGTTTGTTGATAATGACGACGTCGTTGCTTAACAGAAACTAGTGGAATAGGTTCTAGTGTTAAATTGACGACGTCCTCACTTCACAGAATCGTTCCTAAAAAACACAATTGTATTAATTGATGACGTCGTTGCTTCACAGAATCTAGTGGAATATAGTCGTATTTTAATAACTGACGACGTCGTTGCTTCACAGAATAGTTTATAAAAAATTGAATTGTAATAACTGACGACATCGTCGCTTCACAGAATCGTTTCTAAAAAAAACACTTCTAATAACTGACGACGTCATTGGTTCACAGAATCTAGAGTAACGTACTTGTTTGTTGATACTGACGACGTCGTTGCTTCACAGAAGCAATTGGAGTGAAGTGTGTGTTAATACTCATGTCCACAGTTAACAAGGGATGTGTTAACAGTTAATAAGCGTAACATTTCAACAAAGCTAGCGCTTATTAGATTCTTTGCACACAAAAGTATAGCACATCGAAACAAAAATGGTGACATAGTTGATAAAACTTGATAACAAATTTGTTGAAACTGTTATATATAAAGTTGTATTACAAAAGTATGATCCACATCAAGGGATATGTACAAGATATACTAGAAAGCTACCCCACAAAAGTATGATCCACAACAGGGGATATGTACAAGGTATGCTATCAAATCACCCCAACAAAAAGTATTTCTACCCCACAAAAGTATGATCCACATCAAGGGATATGTACAAGGTATGCTAGAAAGCCACCCACAAAAAGTATTTCTACCCCACAAAAGTATGATATGTACAAGATATGCTAATTGGATCTATGCAACATGATCTGATGGTGGATTGCGACAACTCTTTCGGTTATGTCCCCTATTTTTGCAGTTAGAGCAAGTAATAACCCTGCGTTGTCGATTTCTGTCTTCAACACGAATCCGGAATTTCTTTGGACGCCCTGGTTGTTTGGTAGCACATGGAGGCAAGACGATTTCATTTGATGTATGTTCCCATTGTCTGCTATCACGAGTGGCATGAATGACCTCACTATACGAAGCACGATAAGTAGTTGTTAGGTAACAATCCTCAACATAGTCATACGGATTTAGGTGCCTAACTTTCATCGCTGCTAGTGCATGACAGCATGGAATCCCCATTATTTCCCATCTATGACAACTACACTTCTTCTGTTCAAGATCCACAATATCATGATTGTGCTGATTGAACCTGAAACTCAACGAGCCCGACAACACATACATGCACGCGGCGTGAGTCTTCAGCCTCTTGGCTCATTAGTTTCTCTGCATAGGGCGTTAATCGCGATGTAATATTTAGTGACTCGAGATGTCTTCTCTGGAAGAACTCCATCAACTTCGCACGGATTTCTTCGACTTGCTTTGTAATAGGAAGCACCTTAATGTCCTTTTAAAGCGCGTTCGTACACTCGGCAGCGTTGCTGGTTATCATGTCATAGCGCCGACCCTCAACAAACGCATTTGACCAACGTTGTTTTCCAATGGCATTGATATAATTATGCGCCCCTTGGTCTAAAGACATGATGTCATTCATATAGGCCTCATACTCACATGGTCTAAAAGACTTGGCAGCCCGCCAGAATCTCAATACAATGGCACGATCACAGAAGGCTGTTTTAATGTTTTCTGCAATGTGATGACAACAATAGCAGTGCATCGCGCTTGGAATGATGTTGGCCAATGCCGGGACAAGACCCTTTTGTCGATCAGACACAATAGTCAAATTTGTTGGACTTCCCAAAGTAAGAGATAGGTTGGCAAGAAACCACTCCCAACTGTCACGACGTTCGGCCTCGGCCAAAGCGAAAGCTATAGGAAATAGCTTATGATTACCATCATAGGTGACAGCCACTAGAAGCACACCCGGATACTTGCCCCGAAGATGTGACCCATCAACAGCGATCATCGGCCTCATCGACGAACAGAATGATCGGATGCAAGGACCGAAAGCCCAGAAGAATCTTCTAAACATGTCTTCAACAGTCGTGTCGATATTAGTCACAGGTACCTGGATTGGTCATGTGTAATTCTTTACAATATAGAGGTAAAATCTTAAAAGATTCTTCATATGATCCCCGAACTACACGCAAGGCCATCTCTTTTGCAATATGTGCTTTTCTATAAGTGATACGGGTGCCAAACTCCTTTTGGTATTCATTCATAATTTCTTTTGGCTTCAAGTGGTTATTGCATCGGACTCTGTCCTCGATGAACTCTTCAATAAGTTTCAAGGATGCTTGGGGATGTGTCATTCCCATCATTGGTTTTGAGCAACAATGTCTTAGATTATAAGTCCGCACCTTAAACTCCGGGCCTGAATCAACGATGGAAGCATGTATACGCCAGGGACAACAATCATCTCTGCAACGTGCCGTGACTTTTTTCGTCTTGGTCGACACATGTCGTAGAGTAAAATTGTTATAAATTACAAATTTCGCAAGAGATCTTCTGAAGCTTTCACGATCAGGAAATTGACGCCCTATCCACATTTCTCGTGCTGAGTCCGTACCAGTATCGGCTATAACATCTTGAGGGGCCATTGTGTCTACAAAATTGATATCTCCCATAGCCATTGAATGAAGCACAGCCTGAATGGTTTCAGATCCTTGTTCATTACCAATATAATTGACATCTTCCATAGCAAGTGAATGATCCACAGCATGAATGGTTTCAGCTTCTTGTTCATTACCCCCGGAATTGACATCTTCAATAGTAAATGAATGATTCATAGCATGAATGACTTCAGCTCCTTGTTCATTGCCAACAAAATTTACATCTTCAAATCAAATGAATGATTCGCATCATGATTGGTTTCGGTGCCTTGTTTATTACCAGCCATCATCGAAGAGAGAGTTCCACGAACCATTGATATATCAAAAGTAGCACATACAGCATCATGTGCATCAACAGCCTCTCGATCTATACCATCCACATAAAAAACAGCTCTTGTAGAACGATCTATTGCATGAGGATCCAATGAGGTAGAGAAATGCATATCAACGTTTTCACGAATATCCACGGTGGGAAATACTAGGCCAGACGTGGGCTTTTTTATCTCGCAAATCCCTTTGCACATTTTCTTCTTGGCACTTGGACAGCCAACCTTCACTCGTTCTCTGCAAGGCATGGACAAGAATTTAAGTTAGGCACGACAAGTGCAACTATATAAATATTAAAAAAAATAGAACATAGATACGTACCTAGAGCCTTCACGTTTCTTGTTTTTAACGTGTAGTTTCCTGTTGACATACACATGTAGCCCATGTTGCTCACTTCCAGACGCCATCAACATTCCCAGCATATCATTTTCATCTTCCAAACTGATCAACAAAAAAACGAGTCCATTGTGATGAAGGTATTTCATGCTTACATCCTTGATATTTGCATCCCAATTAGACAATGCAATGGCTTAATTCAGCAACATGTCATATGTTAAGGTCTTAGGTAGAGACCTCATCTTCTGTCTTCCACCATTGTAGATCGGGCGTATAATGTCAAAGACAAACTCTCCATCAAAGTGAAATATGATGGAAATCCCAGACTTGGTCATTCTGCCGACGCAAATAAAGCATATATTAATTTGGTGGTATTAGCAAATGTAGTCCAAGGGTCACCTTTCACATAATGCTAATAGAGAGATGATTGTATGGGTCAAACTGTCCATTTCTATTTCTATTTACAAGGAAGAAAATCACAAGAGAAGTTAACTCCCCTAACACTATTTTCCCTAGGGTTACTGACAGAGGAGGAGTGAAAATGAAATAATTTGATGGGGGTTTGCTCCCACCTTTATACAAGACATATTCACTAAGATTTCTGCACGTATTTGAGTACCCATCTTCATATTACTTAAAAGGGTTTAACCCTAACGTGCAAATACGTAGATTCACAATCTTCATATGCTCTCAACTAGGGGTTGTGACAATAAACAACCTTAGAACAGCCAGAGTTGTTACCTTTCTCAAAAGCCTTAATGAACTTTTCTCAAAAAACTGTATATCAAATGCCCTAATGAACTTTTCTGAAAAGGGTAAACATGAAACACAGAATCTATGGTAGCTAATGCATGAAAGAACACATAAATAGCGATATGCCTACCTCTTAATGGAGTTCAACAACCTCCATAAAGAAGCCCACACGTTGGGGAAGACGCCTGCATCATCTCTATTTAATCGCAGACAAAAAGGTTCCCACGAAAATGAAGCTGTGACGGGATATATATATATAGAACATAAGCGACGACGTCGATACTAACCCACTATTATAAGTGACGACGTCGTCGCTTGTAGAAAATAAGCAAAAAAAATATATTTTCTGGCGGGAATACCCATTCCGTTACATATATTCTATGGGTACCTCTTCCGGTGAGTGACCAACTAGGGTCCTTTTTTAGGTAAAATTCTCTAAAAATTATATTGTCAAGGTTCAATGATAGAATACTTATATGCTCACTATAAAATCACATAAAGAATTATACAATTTCTTTATTGTCCAAAATGACCTTTCTCCCATCTTGGATATTTGAAAAAAAAAATGATAATTGAAACTTAATCTATATACAGATGAAAATAAGCATATGCAATAAATGTATAAATAGACAAGAAAAGAAGATCAACCCATGTTGTACAATCATAGGCATTAGATTTTCTAAGTTTGAATGCAGATCCAGGTTGGACAATCATAGCCATTAGATTTTCTTATTTTTTGACCACAGACTACATTAGTACACAATATTCACAAACACGGCGGGTGTTGACACCAAAAATGTCACTTTGCCTCTTCAAGATCGAAAGAGCTACATGAAGTCGCAACCTGCCATAAATAGGCAATGCTACTTCCAAAAAATCAAATCTTGTCAGAATCAAACAAAAACTGCAAGATCCTTCAATACAGCCAAAAGAGGAGTACACAAGAAGTTTCGGGCCATTTCAAAATCATTTGGCCTAACTTCGCTTCTCCGGCAGCCGAAAAGGAGCTCCCGGCGGCGAAAGCATCGAGACACCAAATCTTCGATCAGAGCCGATGGATGGTCTCAAAATACTTCCAAAAGGCTCCACGTCAAGTTCCGAGTCAAACCGACAACGTTTGACCCTACATCAACCCTCGAACAGCTAAATCAAGCCTCTCGGCGGCGAGAACCACCGAGGCCATTACTCATCAGATAGAGCACATGGACGGCTTCAAAATGCTTATAAAGGGCTACACGTCAAATTTCAGGTCATTTCGACAACATTTGACCATAGTTTGACGCTCGGAAGCCAAATCAGGCCTCTCGGTGGCAAAGCTCTCCGGGACCATGGTTTCCAAGACAAAGCCTATGGATCATCTTAAAATGACTCCAATAGGTTCCCTGTCGAATTTCAAGTCAATCGGACATCGGTTGACCGCACATCAAACCGCGACATCTTCATCGCGACAAAAGCGAGTCTACTGGTGATAGGACCCTAAACGGCTTCAAAACTCAAAAAAAAGCCTATGTTGGTCTTATTTATTGCTCAAGAGGCTTCACACCAAATTTCAGGTCATTCCGACATCGTTTGGCCTAGTTTCAGCTTCTGACGGAAAATCGGCAACTCTGCGCGACAAAGTCTTCGGCTTTCTTAGGAAATTGGAAACTTTGCAAAATAAAATGCAAGGATTCTCATCAGGTTTCCTACAGGAAAATCAGGCCAATAAATGGTCAAAAATGTCAAGGAAAAATACAGAAGAAAAAAGAATCGAAAAACAGCAAAAACGGACACAAAACGGGACAAAAAGGGGGAAAACCCCCCCAGGGTCGCAGACCCCTGCGACCCTGGCCCAAGGTCGCAGGCCCCTGCGACCCTGGAGCCCGGGGTCGCCGGGAAGGACCCGGAAACCCCGGTTTTCGCCGTTTTTTCGTGATTCGAAGCCCCCAGCCTCTGGTATTTTCCAAAATTCATACTTTTGAGACACCAAATCCTCTGACATCCGTCCAAAACACAGGTCAATCATCAAGAGTATCGAAAACAATATTGATTGCCACCCGGTCAACCAAAAAAAGTGTGCTTTCTACCCGACCGATCGAGAAATCGACAGGACAGATGGCACCGACCTGCTGTTGGCAACAAACACCTGAAATTACATGGTCATCCGACGTCGATCTACATGAAGATCCATCGATGATCATCGCCAGAAGAATCCCAAAAGACACGGCACGGCCCGCGACTCTTCAGATGCTCGGCGACCACTTAATGCGATTAATTGACTAGCTTTATTACAGTCATTAATCCATTTCTTTGGACGGACCAATCAGAAGCAAGCATCCGGGAGTTACAAGTCAAGAGATTCATGGCATTTAACCCATGAAACTCCTCCTATCATGGCGATTAAAGGCGATTAAATGCCCTCAATCTCCTCCGGCCAATCAGAAGCCAAGAAAAAGGAGTTACAAAATAAAGAATTCAATTTTGTAACTCCTCCATTTATGTAGCTTTATGACAATCAAGGCTCATAAACCCTCCTAAATGGCTACCTAAAAGCCTATAAATAGGAGAGCTCTCCAAGAAGAAACGACAGCAGACACACAGACAATAGATTGCAGAAAATCCGGAAACTCAGACAGAAAGAGGCATCAAAAATCTAAGAGAGAAAACTCTGCGGAAATCCTACACCGACCACCGCTACAAGGTGACAAAAGTCCCTTGGGGGGTACCCCCCCCCCCCAAGGTCCTTGCCTTCTCCTTCTGCCGCCAATGGCTTAGACATGGCTTTTCAAGCCCGTCTACTCGGCTTTTTATTGGACATAGGACCTTCTTTTGGTCTTTGTTCTCTAAAAACCTGAGGTTATAGCCAAGCCAAGTGAATCAATAGCATCCTCTGTTCTCATCTGCATGGATGATGGCAAAGCCCACATATGGCTTGCGACCGTCAATCTAAACGGGTCCCCCACAATCTCTTGAGAAGTTAGATCCTTCTTTTCTTGCTTTTCATTGTAGTTTGTATTTTTTTCAAAAGAGACAAAAATCACAACTCTTGTCTTTCATTATTGATAAGGATTGAAAATCGGCTATAAACGCCAAAAATCGGCTATAAACGCCAAAATCGGCTATAAATGCCAAAAAAATCGCCTTTCACGGCAAACTAAGAAAATGTCTCTTTTCTTAAATATATGTGTAATGGAAAACTTGAAAGAAGTTGATTTCCTTTTTACTTGCGAAGGTTGATCTCCGGATCACCACTTGCAATTCCAAGTAAAATAGAAAATCTGGCACACCCACACAAAAAAAGAAATGTTGATGCACGCCCTTGCCCCCCGGTTACGAAAGGGTCGGACCCGACGGACTCCCACGTCCGCCGACCTCGGTAGAACCGAGCAGGAGCGCGGTCCATCAAGCTGGCTCCACCCGGTGGGACCCGTTTATTTGAGAACACGATGCTAGAAATGAAATATTTGCATATCATATATTTTGCTCTATGCTTATATTTCTTTTCTCGATTCCTTGGCTACTTTATAATTGGTGGCCTATGTTGGATTCCGCATCTAAAAAAAATGAGATGAGATTTTTTGGAAATTTTTAATTCTTTGAATTTATTTCCACTCTTTCTCTTTTCAAAAAAAACAAAAAAACAAAAAAACAAAAAAATCAGATTTTTCAGTTTGGATTCAAAATTGAGAAACCTTGATCTGTTCCTATCGTTCATCGCGCTTGCAGAAATGTTGAGCTTGTTCGACTAAGGTTTTGGGCCATCGTTTCTCTTCGATGAGTTCATTAAAGATCTAAAAAAAAAATGAGATGAGATTTTTTGTTTGGAAATTTCTAATTCTTTGAATTTATTTCCACTCTTTCTCTTTTCAAAAAAAAAAAAAACAAAAAAAATCAGATTTTTCAGTTTTGGATTCAAAATTGAGAAACCTTGATCCGTTCTTATCGTTCATCGCGCTTGCAGAAATGTTGAGCCTGTTCGACTAAGGTTTTGGGCCATCGTTTCTCTTCGATGAGTTCATTAAAGATCTAAAAAAAATATATAAATAAAAAAATAAAAAAATTAGATTTCTCATTTTGGATTCAAAATTGAGAAACCTTGATCCGTTCCTATCGTTCATCGCGCTTGCAGAAATGTTGAGCCTGTTCGACTAAGGTTTTGGGCCATCGTTTCTCTTCGATGAGTTCATTAAAAAAATATAATAAAATAAAAATATAATTGAAAAAAAAAAGAGACGTAGACCACTAAGGTTAAACCAACTGCGTTCTTTGATCATGATTGATTCAAGAAAAGCCTTGTCCAGAGTGTGGAGACAGCTTGACTGTTCTAGGCAAGGGTCCTCCAAACGGGTTCATTAAGTAATCCTACCCTTACCTGGGGGCAATTCTATCAATCAAGATTTCATAAGACCGGGTTAGGAGGCCTATGTGTACTCTCTCGTCTTTTAAATAAATTTCTTTCAAAAAAATAAATTTTTTTTAGAAAAAAAAAATTTTAAATAAAAAATAAAAAAATAAAAAAAATTTTCAAAAAAGAAATCTTAAAAAAATAAATAAAATAAATAAAAATAAATAAAAAAAAGATTTTTTTTATAAAAAAAGAAGAAAAAAATCTTCAAAAAAAAAAAACTTCCGTCATTTTGGGTTTAGATTGGAGAAATCTTAGTCTTCTCCTTTCTGAGCACTGGCGCTCGCGGAAATCGCTGAGCCCGTGTTCAGATTGGAGTGCCTTTTGCTCTCTTTGATGAACCCGATATTGGCCTTTCAAAAAAAAAAAAACTCATCATTTTTAGATTCAGATCCGAGAAATTATGGTTCATTTCTTTCTGAGCACTGGCGCTCGCGGAAATCGCTGAGCCCGTGTTCAGATCGAAATACCATCTGCTCTCTTTGATGAATCCAATCTTGACCTTTGAAAACAGAATCTCATCTCATAGATGCGGTCTCAAAACATTTGTGTCTAGCGGTACTAGTACGCCCTTTCAGGGTCTACTGTATTGCGACCGGCACATCTGTAACTCCAACTTTATATTCTTCTTACCTCGAGCAAGCTCTGCTTCTCGATAAGCCGAATTTAAGTTCACAATTGCTTCTAGCAGTCACTGGGATGCCCATTCTGGGCTTACCATACCTGCGATCAGAACAATTGTACCCTCTATGGCGTTTTGCCTTCTTCATGTTGCTTGGGTCATCTTCCTCTAGCAATTTGAAAAGAGGAAACCATAGAACTTCCCATTTATGATCATTATATTCTTGTGATTACTAATGGATGTGGTCTTGTTTCAGAAATTTTCGAAAACTAACAATGGCAGCTTCACTAACCATTACTTTCGATGAAAACAAGCACCAACTCATGCTTCAACAGAAGCAAACCACGCGCACTTACAAGCGCCCCATCAGCTGTCGAAGCATCAACTCTCTCGGCAATTCTCTAAACTCCGAGTCGACCTCGACTCCCCGGACTATCGTCTTTGGGACGCTGGGACCATTCCCACTTCCTGAGGAGCAAACTGCTCCTTCCAAGAAGCAGAAACTCGCCTCTCAACGTGTCACTACCGTGACACCAAAGGCGAGCACCAGAAGGCCTGAAGCCCGTGGCAGCCCCACGAAGCCTCGACCTGCAAACAACCAGGTCTATCCCAAGACTTGGTCCCCAAGACCTTCACCAAAACAAAGAAGGTCCCAAACATCCACTAAGCCAGCATTCCTGGCGCCGCTCAAGGAGAACCAGTTCTACCCTCTTGCCTACATGAAAGAGGAGAAACCCATCTCCAACCTGACTCTCAAGTCAGCCCAGCATGAGCCGGCTTGTTCCTACAAGCCCAAAATCAAGTCATGCATCACAAGGCCTCTACAAGCACCTGCTAAGGCCTACAAACCTGCAGTTCGACCCTTCATCTCTACAGGGGCCGAACTCCAAAAATTCAAAGCTTCGCTGCAACAGGCGAAGGACAGGGTTCGCATCCTGTCCTTGCCCAGCTGCAAAGAAGACAGGCTCGGCTGCTGCGCCCGAGGAAGCACATCCTTCATCGTCAAAGCCCAGCCAGAGCTGACCGAAGCTCAAATTACCCGTCGCATACGCCGCCGCGCGTCATACCGGCAAAAGAGACTAGAGAAGCAAAGGACCCAGCCTCCTACACTCCAAGTCTCTCCCAAATGGGTCGAAAAAAAAAGACCCAACCAAGTTGCTGCCGTCCATATGGTTGGAAAAACCAGAAGGCGCCAAAAATCAGCAACAAAAATCCATGTCCGACGTCCGATGACCCGCAGCGTCTCAAGGACAAGAAGACATTCAGAAGAATCCCCTGCTCCTTCAAGCAAAGGACAGCAGAGTGATCCTTCCTCAAGCTCTTCTTCAAAAAGAATGAGCCCCAGCTCAGTCACCAGGACAGTTTCTTCGTTCGAATCACGAAGGATGAATGTCTTGGCTACAAATTCTGAGCCACCACCCCGCAATCCACCTCCAGAAGATGCGATCACCCGCATCCAGCAGTTGGAACAGGGCCAGCAAAGGATTGAAACTCTGATGGAAAACCTTCTCCTCGCCTTCCAAAATCAGGCGAACAATGAACCTCCTCCGAATCATCAAAACGACGAGGTAAATGGAGAAGAAAATGAGTCACGCGCCCTTACCAAAAAGGACGTAGACAGTATCCTCGCCAAAGCAAAAGAAGAGGATATACTCAAGGAGCATGGGATCAAGCCACCATATCCCTTATGGATGGACTCGGTCCCGTTCCCCACCAAATTCAAGCATCCTACTCTCCAAACATATACGGGGAAAGGATCAGCCAGACAACACGTCATCCACTTCAAGATCCTGACGGGAGCTATCGCGGATCAAGATGCACTCAAGATCCGCCTCTTTGCAAGTACCCTAAAAGGTACGGCCTTCGATTGGTACTCCACTCTGCCGGAGGACTCAATCCAAAACTGGGCCATGCTAGAGACACGCTTCCTGACTCACTTCAAAGGTGAAGATCATCCCGCTACTATGGCTCAGCTGTGCAGCCTAAAACAGGGGGAGAATGAATCAACATATGACTTCATTCACAAGTGGAAAGCAATGGCATACAAATGCTCTGATGTATTGCCACAAGCGTCGCTAGTCGACATTTGCCGAAACAACATGAGAGCCAGAATCCGCTCCATGATCATCGGCAACAAATCAAAAAACCTGGGAGAACTCCTAGAAGCTTCCATGGAAGCTGAAACGGTGATTAAAGACCTCAACAGTCAGAAATCATCAAGAAAAGAGCCAACCGCCATTGCAACCTCTAAACCAAAGAAAAAAGAGGTCCTCAATGTGCAGACCAAGTCAGCTCCTCAGCCACCAAAGAAAGCTAAAAATAAAGTTGCTGGTAAGAGACCTGAACTCTCAGATGCCTTCAAAGAACGAGTAGAGAAGAAATACCCATTTGATGAAGACGTTGATGAAATCTTCGGGGCTCTTGTGGCAAACGGCAAGCTCACCTTGCCTGAACCAAAAAGACCGGGTGATGTTGGGAAAACCAACGATCCTCGGTACTGTCCATACCACCAGATGATCTCGCATCCTCTCAATCAATGCTTCATTGTGAGAGAGAAAATAAATGAGATGTGGAAAAACGGAGTCATCACCTTTGACAAAAACTATGGGTCTGCCTCCGTCAACATGGTGACATGTGGACAAACATCAAAATCACCGAAGAAGAAGATCATTACTTCCTTCAAGGTGATAAACTCAATCCAAGCGTCCGAGGAACTGGCTCCTTACCCGACACCAGACGGACAACCGATATGGGTACATCCCGATCTCCTGGAAGATGAAAATTGGGAGGTCGTGAAAACAAAGCCTACAGCTCAACAGCGAAGGCAGGCTAGGAAACATCTCCTCAAGCTCAAACGGCAAGAGAAGACCCAGCCAAAACTAGAGGTCAAAGAAAAGGCAGAGGCTTCCTCTACCGCTTCACTGGAGGTAACAAAAACATCCCTTCTAGAGACTTCAAAGGGGGTAAGGAAATTCACTCTCAATGATTTCATGCCACCTCAATTCAAAGAACCCATGCAGGAGGCATCATACTCTTGCAATTCGATAGTTGGATTCTCCATTGATGGATACGAATCCAGCGACACCGATGATAGATTCGAATCCAACTACATAGATGAGTGGGAGGAGTCCCTTGAAACAGGAGAATATCTCTCCGATGAAGAATGGGTTCCTGAGTCTTATCTTAAGCCAGTAATCTGGTTAACCCCCTACAGCCACAAGGATCCTGGTCTGATGATGAAGAAGACCAAGAAGCTGTACAAGAAAATGTTGCTGACCCAGCACCTCTCATTACTCCAGTGGAAATCAACCATGTTGAGCCACAAATAGTTGATGATGAAGAAGATCCGGCTCCCATGCCTGATCTTGAAGAATATGCAAGGATCTTACAGCGACTCGCTCTAGAACAAGAGCAAGAACGCGTCAACGAGCCTCCTCGCAATCCAGAGCCTGAAGTCCCTGAAGACCTTCAGGTACATCCTCCCTTAACTCCTGAAAATGGAGAAAATTGCTGGATAGACGATCCTCTTACATCCGAGAATGAGTCTGACCCGATCAGGTAACGTCTCTCGTCAGAGCTTCCTGTAATGTGATAATTCGGGATTATAGCTCTTCCGAAGCATCGTCTGATGAAAACACTTACACTCCGGTGACGCCTAGCAATGTATCTTCTGAAGCCACCTCGTCTAACGTGACTTTCACTGAGATGACACCCTCTCAGGTTTCTTCTCCTGAGACTATGACTTTAAAGTTCACACCCTTCCTGACTGAAGAATTACCAGCCATTGATGCTTGGGACGATGAATTATTCAACGAAGAAGAAAGGTTGCTGGATGCTGTTCAGGACTTGTTCCCAGAAAATGCTTCGTGCAACACGATCACTGAGGATGGCAACTCTACTACTGATTCATCCTCAGCAAATGAAAAACGATAGCCTCTTGATCCTGAAGACAATCTTCCAAATGAAGACCCTTCTCAAGAAGCTCTCGAAGTTGGTAGAGGCACCCGCTCTGGCCGGGACTACCACAAAAATTACAACCAATCTTCCTTTACATATGTAACTCCTTCGGGAAAAGATGTTGTAAGCGCCCCTAGTGGCAACAATGATGAACATGCAGGCCCTAAGGAGGCTTTCAAGTATGACTTGATTGAACACTTCAAGCACATACCTGCACGTCTGCACATCCTAGATTTGTTGCGAATGTCTCCGCACACTCGTGATAATCTCATCTCGGAATTACAAAAGCTGAATGAGGATGTCGACAAATATGCCCCGCAAGTCCTCCAAATTGAAATGGATTACTGGGTCAAAAACTCAGAAGCCTCCTCAAAGGGAGAAAAGAAGAAAACTGAGGGATCATGCATTGAATGCCTCTCGGTTAAAAAAGCAGCCAGTGCAACCATCGCCTTCACAAAGGACGACCTCCTACTTGGAGAAACCAGGCATAATCGACCCCTGTACTTCACAGGGTATATCAAGGAAATGCCTATGCACAGAGTTCAGATCGACCCAGGTTCTGCACTCAACCTCATCTCCACATCGGCTCTTGAAGAGTTGGGCATCCCACCCAGCAAGCTGAGCCACACATCTGTATCTATCTTTGGATACGATGGGAGTACTCAAAGGCCTATCGGCAAAATCAGGTTCAAGTTGCAGATCGGTGATCTTATCTCTGAGGTCGCAGTGTATGCAATAAAAACCCCGGATATCTCTTTAATGAGTCACTTAACAAAGATCCAGGAAGCTCATCCAATTGGCACGATTTCTCCGAAAATGAAGAGGAGTTGTCCGATGGAACAGACGTGTGGTCTTCTGACCCAGAAGAACCCTCATCTCCAAAAGAAGTAGCCTACTTTGACCCGGTTTCAACAGGAGATTGGGATCATCTCATAGCAAGCCTTGGGAAAATTACCGATCAAGAAGACCCGTGGAAAGGAACAAAACCTTGGTCTGGAAATGCCTTTGAAAACCCAGAAGGTTTTGTTGAGCTGGAAGCCTCCGAAAATATTGTGGAGGAACCACCTTCGAACCTTCCAACAGAAGATCCTATTCAAAAGATAGACTTGGGAACACCAGATAACCCACGTCCTGTATTCATAAGCAAGAATATAAAGGATGATGAGTTACCCGAGTATATCGCCTTTCTTCGTGAGTTCGTTGATTGGTTTGCATGGTCTTACGCTGAAATGCCAGGCTTAGACCCCAAAATAGCGGTTCACAAACTCAATCTTCAAGAAGACATCAAGCCTGTCAAGCAAGGCCAAAGAAGATTCCGTCCAGATGTGATGGATAAAATTGAACAAGAAGTTCAAAAACTCAAGAGCGTCGGCTTCATCCGTGAGGAACAACATCCTGAATGGTTGGCCAACATTGTCCCCATGACAAAGAAGAACGGGCAGATCAGGGTCTGTATTGACTATAGAGACCTGAATGGCGCATGCCCTAAAGATGAATTTCCGCTCCCCATACCAGAGGTAATGATTGATAACACCTGTGGATTCGAGCGAATGACAATCATGGATGGTTTCTCTGATGCATCCTGAAGATGAAAAACATACATCTTTTCGGACCCCATTTGGTGTGTATTCCTACACTGTCATGCCATTTGGTCTGAAAAATGTTGGGGCCACATATCAGAGGGCTATGATGAAAATATTCCAAGATATGCAGCATAAGACGGTTGAATGTTACGTTGATGACCTCGCCGTCAAAAGCAAAAGAAAAGAAGATCATCTCGAAAACCTTCGAGAAGTCTTCCTCCGGCTTCGCAAACACAAACTGCGAATGAATCCTTTGAAATGCTTCTTCGGCGTCTCGTCGGGTAAGTTCCTCGGATTCTTAGTTCGGAAAGTTGGAATAGAGCTTGACCCCATAAAAGTCAAAGCCATTCTAGAAATGCCCTCTCCAAGAACCTTGAGAGAACTCAAAGGGCTTCAAGGGAGATTGGCCTACATCAGACGGTTCATCTCCAATCTTTCGGGGAAATGCCGTCCATTCTCCCGGTTGATGAAAAAGGGTGTAAACTTTGTCTGGGATGCTGACTGTGAAGCTGCTTTCCAAGACATCAAGTCATACCTGACAAAACCTCCAGTGTTAGCTGCTCCTACCACTGGAAAACCATTCATCTTGTACACAAGAGCCCTTGATCACTCTTTGGGAGCTCTGCTTGTGCAAGAAAATGATCAAAGAAAAGAAGCTGCTCTATATTACCTCAGCCGCATGCTAGTAGGTGCAGAGCATCGCTACTCTCCAGTCGAAAAAGAATGTCTTGCAGTGATGTTCGCCGTACAAAAGCTGCGTCACTACTTGCTTTCCAACACAGTATACCTGGTCTCGAGGGTCAACCTCTTGAAGGTCCTTGTCACAAAGGCAGGTTCTCTCAATGCTCGACTGGCAAAATGGTCCATCCTTCTGTCACAATTTGATATTAGGTATGTACCACAAAAAGCAATCAAAGGGCAAGCTCTAGCGGACTTCCTCGCAGAGCATCCATTGCCTAAAGATTCTCCGCTCAGAGATGATCTCCCAGACGAACCAGTCTACAATGTATAGACTTTCTCACAAAGTGCCTCCTGGGACATGTACTTTGACAGTGCAACCAGGACAAATGAAAAAAGATAGCTGATCTCGGGAGTTGGCATCCTCTTTGTTAGCCCCGACAAATACATGATTCCACACGCTTTCTCGCTACTGGAACCATGCACAAACAATGCAGCTGAATATCAAGCTCTGATCTTAGGATTGGAACTCGCCATCGAATCCGGTATCACCATGCTGGAAGTCTTTGGAGACTCTCAACTGATCGTCAACTAGATGAATCAGAAATTTGAAGTCAGGAAGCCAGATTTGTTGCTTTACTATAACAAGGCACAATCACTTCTGTAAAAGTTTGACATCTGTCACATCACCAACATTCGTAGAGGTGAAAACATACGTGCAGATGCCCTAGCCGGACTTGCTGCATCCATGGCAATCCAGGAAGGGGAAAACATGTAAATCACAGTGTGCGAAAGAAGAATTCTTCCTCCTCTTAACACACACTAAGCAGTGGCTGAATGCCACCAAGTGGTCGGAAGTCGGATTTTAATCCTTCAAACTTCAATCGGCGACTGGAGGGATCCATTCATTGATTACATTATGTTCGAAATCCTACCTGAAGATCCAAAAGAACGGGTAAGCACCCAAAGGCGAACCCCAAGCTTTCATTTGGATATTCCTTCAAAAATCCTTTACAGGAAATCCTTCAACGGAGTACTTCTACGCTGCTTGTCACAACAAGAGGCTGAAGAAACACTCAAAGAAGTTCATGCTAGTCTTTGCGGAGCTCATCAGGCTGGACCTAAGCTCTATGATCAGATAAAAAGGTTAGGATATTACTAGCCTACCATGGTAGTTGACGCAATGCAATTTGCTAAGCGCTGCCAACAATGCCAATTGCATGGAGATTACATTCACATGCCTCCAGAATGGCTGCATCCTACAGCGATCTCATGGCCTTTCGAAGCCTGGGGTATGGACATCATAGGCCCTATTTCTCCCCCTTCGAGCAAAGGTCATCGCTTCATCTTCGCCGCTACGGATTATTTCTCCAAGTGGTCGGAAGCATTTGCGCTTAACGAAATGAAGACCTCATCAATCCTCCAGTACCTACGCACCAACATTGTTTGTCGTTTCGACATACCCAAAAGATTCGTCCATGATAACGGACCACAGTTCCGAGATCATCGATTCTACAGGTTCTGCGACAAATACAAAATCCAAAGCTGTCCTTCGACTCCATACAATCCGGTAGCAAACGGATTAGCAGAAGCTTTCAACAAGACACTCTGTAAAATCCTCAAAAAAATGGTCTCTAGTCACAAAAGAGACTGGAACGACAAAATGTCTGAAGCTTTGTGGGCCTATCGAACCACCGTTCGAGGACCAACCCATAGCACACCATTCTCCTTAGTCTATGGATGCGAAGCTGTCGTGCCCTTGGAAGTACAAATTCCTTCCTTGAGGGTATCCTTGCAAAATGACATGACTCAAGAAAGCAATGTCAAATTGCGACTCCATGAGCTAGACAATCTCGATGAGAGACGGCTCGAAGCTCAACAAAGCATTGAACTTTACCAAGCACGCATGGCAGGATCTTTCGATAAAAAGGTCAAGCAACGCGCCTACAAAAAGGATGACTTGGTTCTTGCGGTAAAAAGACCAATGGTCTTCGCTCACAAGTCCAAAGGCAAATTTGAGCCAAAATGGGAGGGACCCTACGTCATCGACAAGGTTTTCTCCAATGGCGCATATGCACTCCTAAACATGGAAGGCGACAGATGTATGCTACCCATCAATGGCAAGTTCTTAAAGCGGTACTACCCTTGAAGACTTACCCAACTGGGTAAGAGCAATGCCTGTATGGCCAAAACCGGTTTCCAGGTACACGCTCGCTAAACCCACCCTTTTTTTAGAATTTTCATATCAAATGTTGAAATTTCTAGAAATTTAAAACAATGCTTACTTTCATCGTTTCATTGTTCAAAAAAAATATCCAAGTTTAGGAACCTTTCCCTAACTTGACCAAAATTTTCAACCCTTGAACCCAAAATTCATGGTTTGAAACAAAATCCGGATTCAGGGATTTCCACCCTAGTCCACCCTGCCTTTTACCGCCAAAATGGTTTTAGGTCAAAACTTATGACCCTTGTGTCTTTAAACAAAAAAAATGGTTTTTCAAAAAAAAAAAAAAACCGCGGGGAAGCGACGCTTAGTCGATACTCGCACAAATCGGAAGCATACGAACCACGTTCGACACTTCCAAAATTGCAGGGAAGCGACATTTCGTCGATACTTGCAAAATCCAAAACTGTGGAGACGCAACATTTCAGTTGATATCCACAACCCAAATTTCAAAGGTTCGAAAAAACCTAAAAAACCATGGAGACGCAACATTTCAGTTGATATCCATATCTCAAAGGTTCGAGAAAACCACAAATTTCAAAAATCATGGGGAAACAACATCAAGTCAGTACCCGCAAAACCAAAATTTTTGAAAAGCAAGGATGCGACATTCCATCGATACTTGCACCCAAATCCGCGAGGATGCGACATTTCATCGATACTCGCAACCGAATGAGCAAGGATGCGACATTCCATCGATACTTGCAAGAACATTCAGCAGGGAGGCGACTTTTAGTCGATACTTGCATTTTTGAAAACCAAACCGGCTATAAATGCCACCAAAACAAAACTGGCTATCAATGCCACAAACAAAAACTTGGATTTCAAAAAACCCGGCCATCAATGCCACCAAAACAAAACAGGCTATCAATGCCACCAAAAACCGGCTATAGATGCCACAAAACAAATCGGCTATCAATGCCACCAAAACTGGCTATAGATGCCACAAAAAAAAAACTCGGTTATCAATGCCACAAGAAAAGCTGGCTCTCATGCCAAAATTGGCTTCCATGCCACAAACAAAAACCTGGCTTCCATGCCAAAACAATCATTTGACAAAAGATTTTCACAAAATGACAACCTTTTGATCAAATCCCATTTAGCAATTACTTTTATCACAAAAACATTCAAGTGAGAGTAGGGATAACAAAAAAAAAAAAAAGAAGAGCATCCCATTTAGCAATTACTTTTATCACAAAAAGATTCAAGTGAGCGTAGGGATAACAAAAAAAGAGTACCAAAAAAAAATATACATGTGGTACCAAAAAAAAAAAAGTGTTCACAAGCACTACAAAAAAAAATAAGTACCAAAAAATACAAGTGGTACCAAAAAAGAGAGAAGGATGGTTTCTGTTAAAAAAAATACAGGAGCTCAATCAAAAATGGTCTCCAGCCAAGAGTTCAGCTCCTCAAGCAAACTTTTAGCCTTAGCCGTCAAGGATTCCAAGGCACGCTTCTTCAGGAATTTGCCATGAGATGCTGGAGTGGGCTGTACCCCTTCTTTCGCACCAGGAAGCTTATCTCGAGCAGTTCGCCATTGTTTGTTCTCATCAGACTTCCTTTTAAGAACCCAATCGGCATCTGCAACCCGGTGAATCAGGGCAGTCTCCCTTTTACGAGCCTCTGTTATTGCAGTCCACTTGGCAGCGACTTGTGCCTGCAGATGCTCAAGACGTCTCCTGGCCTTATCGACCTCCCTATCAAGGATGTTCAGGTCATGTGTCAGCCCAATGATGTTTAGCACTTCTAAGTTCTTCTCTCGGACTACCTACTTCCTGCTTTTTGTAGCCTCATTCAGGTTAGACTGAGCCATATTCGCAGGGTCCAGGAACATCTCCTTGAAGAACTGATCATCAGGAAAACCAATGGTCTCAAACCACCTGTCACCCATCTCAATGATCCTATCAACGATCGCCCTGGCACTTGTGACATCTAGACCAGCCTCTTCAGCAACACCGAGAGTCTCACGCACATGCTGGATCATCCCAAATCCGGCATCTAAGTGCCCAGAAAGCAGAGTCTCAATCCAAAAGCTCAGAACTCGCACCACCACCTTCTTCAAAAAGAGAAGAGATGGCCCAGCTGAAGATTCGCCCAACTCTGTTGGTCGGCCTCTCATATCATCATCTGTTGGAAGAGTAACAAAAGAACTCTTTCCAGTTGAAGCTGCTCCTGCTCGGGAAGGAATCTCAGCACGAGGTATCTCCTCAACATTGTCAGAACTGGTCCCAGGAGTCTCTACCTCTGGATCAACCTCTGGCATCCCTTGCTCTGGTTCTGAAGGAAGCGATGGACCCTCCTCTGTCACTTCAAAACCTGCCAAAGAAACATAAAAAGTTATGAATATGATCTTGTTTGAAAATCATTATCAGGGTTATAACTACAAAATACCTTCTTCGACGACTGGCGGAACACTTTCCTCCTCCATGAACTCATTAGAAGCATCATCAACATTTGCATCCATCGAGGGTTCAAAGTCATCGAAATCCTGTGGCAAGTCAGCTGGCAAGAAATGTGTTAGCAAACCAAGTCACAGACAAAAAAAAAAGAAAAAAGAAAAAAAAAGGGAAGTCATACCAATTGGAGATTCTGGATTCACTCCAGAGTCCCTCGGTTCTTCTTCAGGTGCCTCGACAGGATCCGTCACCACCTCATCGACTGGAACCTCAGGCATCGCCAAGTCTTCCTCTGCTAAAAAAAAAAAGAAAAGCAGAAACAAGAAGCAAATCAGAACATGGAAAAAATCCCATGAAAAGAAATGGAAAGAGAAAAAGGAAGAATCATACCTTCACCGACGGTCTCTTCTTCTCGGCTTCTATTCTTTGGAGGCTCGTCAGCATCCACTGGCACATCCTCATTGATAGTAAGAGGAACTTCCAAGTCAGGAGAGTCCTCATGCTGCCCCTTGCTGTGATGATGACTCCTCCTCCTCTTACTTTTGCGGGCTCGCTTCTTAGAGGAACCTGCCCCGCTGTCAGAGTCAGGTTTCCCACTTGACTCCTCACTGGATGGTCTACTCTTACCAGTAGACTCCACGGAAGCTTGCCTCTGTGCCACTTGCATCCAAGCGCCAAGTTCGGCTTCCTCCTGTTCTAGCTGCTCTAGAGCCTCATCAGGTATTTCTCGAACAGCTTCAGAACCAATGACGCCCTGGTCACCGAGAAAGCCTATCTTGTGCTTCTTTCCAGAAAGGAACGCCCAAACTTCCTCTCGCCGGATGCCATCCGACTTTCCAAGGCCCTTTCCAGATGCCAGCTTCACATCAAGCTCCTTCTTGGAAAGCCCCCGATATGCCGAAAAGCTCTCCGCGAACCACTTCGCAAAGCCGGCAGTCCGGGAAGTCAGCAACACAGGATAAGAAATCATGGCTGTAGTGTGTTCAGCACTATAGAAAGCCCATGCATTTCTCCCGTCCTGTAAGCCTCCAAAGTGCTTCACCATGCTTGAAGGCGCTCCAACAACGCCTTGAGAAAAGCCCAGCTGCAAAGCAAAGCGAGAGGGTACATACGGCTGGATGTCGACGAAAAGATGTCTACGGTACACCATCGTGCCGACACGTATGCTGAAAAACCACTCTCTCTCTGCATTCGTCAAGGAATAATGCCTTCCCGACCCCGCCCTGGTAGAGTCTCGGGAGGCACCAAAATCAAAAGCCTTCTTCTGCAACTCCGGAGAAAGCTTCACTGAAGACTGCCCCATCTCGACGTCCCTGAACCGTCGGATCCTCATACGGGCAAACAAAAGTGATTCGGACACGGCTTTGCCCTTAGCCAGTCGAATCATCAGAGGATCATCATCCTGTGCAGCACCCAGCCGGTGGAAGCCAGGACAGTGGTATACATACCACGAATAAAAGATGTGGGCTGAAAATACCCTATTCATGGGAAGCCCAAGCCGAACCAAAAAAGCAGCAGCCTGCAGTTCTGTACACAGGTAGGAGCAAAGAGCTGGCACCAAAGCAAGCTGCTCTCCAAACGCCATCTGACAAGCTGGAAAAATACAATGCGGCCTGATGTGCGTTCCATCTCCTCCAGCAAAAATAGCCTCACCAAGCCAATAAGTGAGGTAAACAGCGAGATCTCTCCGCAGTGCAATGTCAGGACATATGGCGTTTGTACTGGCACAGAAATCTCTCAACTCTTCTTGCATGGCCAAGATCTTCTTTGAACTTGGATCCTGAGCTCCGGCTTATTGGGTCACGCTATCAGAAGACTCCCTGCTATCAAAAAAGTTGGGGAATGAAGAGCTAGAACTCTTCCAACTGCTGGATCTAACTTTCAAACCCTCCTTCTCCTTCAAAAAATCATAGAAGGCGACGAGCTGAAAGTACAGAAGCCTGAACTCCTCAGACTGCCCCTCGAGGACGCTGTCAATCGGCATAAACTCCTCATAGAGTTTGCCGAGGATGGGCAATCCAGTAATGACGCTCAGCTCCTTCAAAGAAAAACCAATCTCACCATTTGTCACAACGAAGGTATTGGTTTGTGGGAGGAATGATTCCAGCATAGCCATGAAGGCCTCGTCGGAAAAGATCACGGTCTCCCTAAAGGCGCGGACCGCATCAAAAATCTCGGCTTCCTTCAAAACGGCGCCACCAATCAGCAGGACGCGATCAGTCCACGACTTCCACTCGGAGTCAGCATTGAAACGGCCATGAAGTCGAAAAGGCTTGATCCAATTGCTGCCGTCACCGCTGAAAATACCAAGGCCCACCGGTCTCAAATCGACCGACGGATAATCAGAGCCCTGGTAGCCGCTGGATGGCATCAACAGGTCCATGTCAATAGGCGACCTCTCTGTATATCCAGGAGAACCGCCAACAAAAACCCCGGTCTTGATTATATTTGTCCTTCTCACCCAGCTTGGAGGATCTTCCCTCTTAGAGCACGTGGGGGCAAGGCTCAGAATCGAGACGGTGCGATCAAACGTCGACCGGGTAACAACAGTCTTCTTCTCACCATCTGCTGTGAAAGAAAACTGAAAACACCTCCTCTGGTATGTCATGTCATCAGGGACTGCATCACCAAAGAAGAAGGTAGGCTTGGGCAAAACGCTCTGATCTTCCATCACCCATGGACGACTGCTTACCATGATCTTATAGAATTCCTCTCCCTTGAGAGCGATCAGTCGCTGCCCTCATTTCATCTCTGTTGAGGGAGTCGCATTCTTCCAGATTTCTCTCAACATACTGGACCTTCTCAAAGGCCTGCTGAACGGCCGGATTAGAAGATCTAGAAGATCGACGAGGCACGCTTGTAGCAGGCTCTTTACCCTTGTTCGTTCTGGAGGAACCACCTGCAAAGGATGGAAAAGAAAAAGATCAAACATCAAAATGACAGAATCTCGCTAAAAAAAAAAATTTGGGCTTTTAGTCAAAGAGAAATCCCTCTTACCAAGAGCATACATAAATGGTTCCATGCCTCTTTTGAGTTGATTGGACCATACAAAGAAAATTCCAAGCCCCATGAGCTTCCAAAAATCAAACCATCCAGCCTCATATACCAAATTGAGCCAAAATCTTGAAATTGACATTCCACAAAAATCCAAACCAAAACCTGGTCCCCTAACTTGGCACATATAGCTTGTTAGGTCACAAGACCAAAACCAAAAACCAAAACCTAATCCCCTAACTTACCACATACAGCCTGTTAGGTTACAAGATCAAAACCAAAATTGATCCCCCAACATTCCACATACAGCTTGTTGGGTCACACGATCAAAACCAAACCCGACCCCCTAACCTGCCACATACAGCCTGTTAGGTCACAAGGTCAAAACCCAAATCCACATCCTTGATGTCATTGATGGACCGCGCTCCTGCTCGGTTCTACCGAGGTCGGCGGACGTGGGAGTCCGTCGGGTCTGACCCTTTCGTAACCGGGGGGCAATGGCGTGCATCAACATTTCTTTTTTTGTGTAGGCGTGCCATATTTTCTATTTTACTTGGAATTGCAAGTGGTGATCCGGAGATCAACCTTCGCAAGTAAAAAGGAAATCAACTTCTTTCAAGTTTTCCATTGCACATATATTTAAGAAAAGAGACATTTTCTTGGTTTGCCGTGAAAGGCGATTTTTTTGGCATTTATAGCCGATTTTGACGTTTATAGCCGATTTTGTCGTTTATAGCCGATTTACAATCCTTATCAATAATGAAAGACAAGAGTTGTGATTTTTTTTTGTCTTTTTGAAAAAATACCAACTACAATGAAAAGCAAGAAAAGGAGGATCTAACTTCTCAGGAGATTGTGGGGGACCCGTTTAGATTGACGGTCGCAAGCCATATGTGGGCTTCGCCATCATCCATGCAGATGAGAACAGAGGATGCTATTGATTCGCTTGGCTTGGCTATAACCTTAGGTTTTTAGAGAACAAAGACCAAAAGAAGGTCCTATGTCCAATAAAAAGCCGAGTAGACGGGCTTGAAAAGCCATGTCTAAGCCATTGGCGGCAGAAGGAGAAGGCAAGGACCTTGGGGGGGGTACCCCCCAGGGGACTTTTGTCACCTTGTAGCGGTGGTCGGTGTAGGATTTCCGCAGAGTTTTCTCTCTTAGATTTCTGATGCCTCTTTCTGTCTGAGTTTCCTGATTTTCTGCAGTCTATTGTCTGTGTGTCTGCTGTTTTTTCTTCTTGGAGAGCTCTCCTATTTATAGGCTTTTAGGTAGCCATTTAGGAGGGTTTATGAGCCTTGATTGTCATAAAGCTACATAAAGGGAGGAGTTACAAAATTGAATTCTTTATTTTGTAACTCCTTTTTCTTGGCTTCTGATTGGCCGGAGGAGATTGAGGGCATTTAATCGCCTTTAATCGCCATGATGGGAGGAGTTTAATGGGTTAAATGCCATGAATCTCTTGACTTGTAACTCCCGGATGCTTGCTTCTGATTGGTCCGTCCAAAGAAATGGATTAATGACTGTAATAAATTTAGTCAATTAATCGCATTAAGTGGTCGCCGAGCATCTGAAGAGTCGCGGGCCGTGCCGTGTCTTTTGGGATTCTTCTGGCGATGATCATCGATGGATCTTCATGTAGATCGACGTCGGATGACCATGTAATTTCAGGTGTTTGTTGCTAACAGGAGGTCGGTGCCATCTGTCCTGTTGATTTCTCGATCGGTTGGGTAGAAAGCACACTTTTTTTGGTTGACCGGGTGACGATCAATATTGTTTTCGATACTCTTGATGATTGACCCGTGTTTTGGACGGATGTCAGAGGATTTGGTGTCTCAAAAGTATGAATTTTGGAAAATACCAGAGGCCGGGCGCTTCGAATCGCGAAAAAACGGCGAAAACCGGGGTTTCCGGGGCCTTCCCGGCGACCCCGGGCTCCAAGGTCGCCGGCGACCCTGGGGGGTTTTCCCCCTTTTTGTCCCGTTTTGTGTCCGTTTTTGCTGTTTTTCGATTCTTTTTTCTTCTGTATTTTTCCTTGACATTTTTGACCATTTATTGGCCTGATTTCCCTATAGGAAACCTGATGAGAATCCTTGCATTTTATTTTGCAAAGTTTCTAATTTCCTGAGAAAGCCGAAGACTTTGTCGCGCAGAGCTGCTGATTTTCCGTCAGAAGCTGAAACTAGGCCAAACGATGTCGGAATGACCTGAAATTTGGTGTGAAGCCTCTTGAGCAATAAATAAGGCCAACATAGGCTTTTATTTGAGTTTTGAAGCCGTTTGGGGTCCTATCACCAGTAGAGTCGCTTTTGTCGCGATGAGGATGTCGCGGTTTGATGTGCGGTCAACCGATGTCCGATTGACTTGAATTTTGACAGGGAACCTATTGGATTCATTTTAAGATGATCCATAGGCTCTGTCTTGGAAACCATGGTCCCGGAGAGCTTTGCCGCCGAGAGGCCTATTTGGCTTCCGAGCGTCAAACTATGGTCAAATGTTTTCGAAATGACCTGAAATTTGACGTGTAGCCCTTTACAAGCATTTTGAAGTCGTCCATGTGCTCTATCTGATGAGTAATGGCCTCGGTGGTTCTCACCGCCGAGAGGCTTGATTTAGCTGTTCGAGGGTTGATGTAGGGTCAAACGTTGTCGGTTTGACTCGGAACTTGACGTGGAGCCTTTTGGAAGTATTTTGAGACCATCCATCGGCTCTGATCGAAGATTTGGTGTCTCCGATGCTTTCGCCGCCGAGAGCTCCTTTTTGGCTGTCGGAGAAGCGAAATTAGGCCAAATGATTTTGAAATGGCCCGAAACTTCTTGTGTACTCCTCTTTTGGCTGTCTTGAAGGATCTTGCAGTTTTTGTTTGATTCTGACAAGATTTGATTTTTGGAAGTAGCATTGCCTATTTATGGCAGGTTGCGACTTCATGTAGCTCTTTGGATCTTGAAGAGGCAAAGTGACATTTTTAGTGTCAACAAATGCCCCCTCGAGGTACAGCGACGAGTTGCTTAACTTTTGTAGTCGATGTGCCTCGAAGAGATTTTTGAAGGAGAGCCTGTGACTTGACCAAGAGTCTTTGAGCAGTCTTTCTTTTTGGTATTTGTAGCCTTTAAAGCTTCCAGGGGAATTTTATGGTAGTGAAAGGGATCACGTACCATCTCGAGGCAAAGTTTTGAAGATGACATCAGGGATGTGGATTTGGGTTTTGACCTTGTGACCTAACAGGCTATATGTGGCAGGTTAGGGGGTCGGGTTTGGTTTTGATCGTGTGGCCCAACAAGCTGTATGTGGAATGTTGGGGGATCAATTTTGGTTTTGATCTTGTGACCTAACAGGCTATATGTGGCAAGTTAGGGGATCAGGTTTTGGTTTTTGGTTTTGGTCTTGTGACCCAACAAGCTGTATGTGGCAAGTTAGGGGACCAGGATTTGGTTTGATTTTTGTGGAATGTCAATTTCAAGTTTTTGGCTCAATTTGGTATATGAGGCTGGATGGTTTGATTTTTGGAAGCTCATGGGGCTTGGAATTCTCTTTGTATGGTTGAATCAGCTCAAAAGAGGCATGGAACCATTTTGTATGCTCTTGGTAAGAGGGATTTCTCTTTGACTAAAAGCCCAAATTTTTTTTTTTTTTTTTTTTTTTGTGCCTAGGTGGTCAAGCCTGGCTCATATGGGCTAACCCATGGGACCTTAAGCTTTTGAAATGGCTTAGATCTCATATGGTGTCATTTTTGTAAAGAATATCCAAAAATATCTCATTTGGATAGAGAATATCTAAGAATATCTTTACTTGGAGAGAATCTCTCATATTCCCTTTATTTTGGGATAGGATATCTCAAGATATCTTTCTTTTGGGAAAGAATCCTTCATTGATCCTATCTATTGGGAGAAAATCTCTCATTGATTTCTTTTTGGGAGAAAATCCTTCAAGATATCTTTCTTTTGGGATAGAATCTTTCTAATCTCTTCCTTTTGGTAAGGTTACTAATTAGTAACACTTATCTCTTTCTTCTTTCCTTCTTTGGTTTGCTCTCTTCTATAAAAGCAAGGAGGAGGTTGGATCTCTTGCTCTTATTACTTTCTTTTGCAATAATCTCAAGATGGCTTCAAGACCAAGAGTTCTTCTTTTTCAAGATCTTCAAGACTTTTCTTCTTCTTCTCCATCAATGGCTTCAAGTAAGTTCCCTTTTTCAAGAAAACTCCATTGTAGGAAAAATAAAAAGTTCTTCTTTCTTTTTTTTGTTTCTTTCTTTTTCTTTTCTTTTTTTTTTCTCCACGTGTTTTCCTTTTTTTTTTTACACGTGTTTCTTCCCCCTTTTTTTTTTGCTTTCTTCTTTTCTCTCTCTTTTTTTTTTTTGCATGTGTTTTTTTTTTTGTGGGCCGTACGGACAGATCCGTACGGATCTGGCCATACGGCCCACAGGTACGGATCTGGCCGTACGGCCACGTGGCCTGTGGGCCATCCCCTTTTTTTTTGTTTTCTTTTCCTCTTTTTTTTTTGAGAAAGTTTCTTTTCTTTTTTTTTCTTTTGCTCATCATGATAATGCCCCCCCTTTTTTTTTGCAAACCTAGATGTTCATGCATGCATTCAATTGTAAATTAAATTTGTAGCATGATGTGATAGCATACCTGAAAGTTTTCGCAATTTTGGGAATTTGGAGCTCGCAGTGATGTTGAGCCCTTCCTGATTTTGCGGAGACTTTGAGGTTTCAAAAGTTTGGAGTTTCAGAGCTCGCAGCGATGTTGAGCCCATCTTCAAGCTTTCTATTTCTTTCGGGATAGTTCCTTTTCTTCGGAATTGCCCCGTCATCATGTCAAAATTTCGCCAGATTTTTTTTTAGCGAGATTCTGTCATTTTGATGTTTGATCTTTTTCTTTTCCATCCTTCTCAGGTGGTTCCTCCAGAACGAACAAGGGTAAAGAGCCTGCTACAAGCGTACCTCGTCGATCTTCTAGATCTTCTAATCCGGCCGTTCAGCAGGCCTTTGAGAAGGTCCAGTATGTTGAGAGAAATCTAGAAGAATGCGACTCCCTCAACAGAGATGAGATGAGGCAGCGACTGATCGCTCTCAAGGGAGAGGAATTCTATAAGATCATGGTAAGCAGTCGTCCATGGGTGATGGAAGATCAGAGCGTTTTGCCCAAGCCTACCTTCTTCTTTGGTGATGCAGTCCCTGATGACATGACATACCAGAGGAGGTGTTTTCAGTTTTCTTTCATAGCAGATGGTGAGAAGAAGACTGTTGTTACCCCCGGTCGACGTTTGATCGCACCGTCTCGATTCTAAGCCTTGCCCCCACGTGCTCTAAGAGGGAAGATCCTCCAAGCTGGGTGAGAAGGACAAATGTAATCAAGACCGGGGTTTTTGTTGGCGGTTCTCCGGGATATACGGAGAGGTCGCCTGTTGACATGGACCGGTTGATGCCATCCAGCGGCTACCAGGGCTCTGATTATCCGTCGGTCGATTTGAGACCGGTGGGCCTTGGTATTTTCAGCGGTGACGGCAGCAATTGGATCAAGCCTTTTCGACTTCGTGGCCGTAATGCTGACTCCGAGTGGAAGTCGTGGACTGATCGTGTCCTGCTGATTGGTGGCGCCGTTTTGAAGGAAGCCGGGATTTTTGATGCGGTCCGCGCCTTTAGGGAGACCGTGATCTTTTTCGACGAGGCCTTCATGGCTATGCTGGAATCATTCCTCCCACAAACCAATACCTTCGTTGTGACGAATGGTGAGATTGGTTTTTCTTTGAAGGAGCTGAGCGTCATTACTGGATTGCCCATCCCCGGCAAACTCTATGAGGAGTTTACGCCGATTGACAGCATCCTCGAGGGGCAGTCTGAGGAGTTCAGGCTTCTGTACTTTCAGCTCGTCGCCTTCTATGATTTTTTGAAGGAGAAGGAGGGTTTGAAAGTTAGATCCAGCAGTTGGAAGAGTTCTAGCTCTTCATTCCCCAACTTTTTTGATAGCAGGGAGTCTTCTGATAGCGTGACCCAAGAAGCCGGAGCTCAGGATCCAAGTTCAAAGAAGATCTTGGCCATGCAAGAAGAGTTGAGAGATTTCTATGCCAGTACAAACGCCATATGTGTTGACATTGCACTGCGGAGAGATCTCGTTGTTTACCTCACTTATTGGCTTGGTGAGGCTCTTTTTGCTGGAGGAGATGGAACGCACATTAGGCTGCATTGTATTTTTCCGGCTTGTCAGATGGCGTTTGGAGAGCAGCTTGCTTTGGTGCCAGCTCTTTACTCCTACCTGTGTACCGAACTGCAGGCTGCTGCTTTTTTGGTTCGGCTTGGGCTTCCCATGAATAGGGTATTTTCAGCCCACATCTTTATTCGTGGTACGTGTACCACTATCCTGGCTTCCACCGGCTGGGTGCTGCACAGGATGATGATCCTCTGATGATTCGACTGGCTAAGGGCAAAGCCGTGTCCGAATCACTTTTGTTTGCCCGCATGAGGATCCGACGGTTCAGGGACGTCGAGATGGGGCAGTCTTCAGTGAAGCTTTCTCCGGAGTTGCGGAAGAAGGCTTTTGATTTTGGTGCCTCCCGAGACTCTACCAGGGCGGGGTCGGGAAGGCATTATTCCTTGACGAATGCAGAGAGAGAGTGGCTTTTCAGCATACGTGTCGGCACGATGGTGTACCGTAGACATCTTTTCGTCGACATCCAACCGTATGTACCCTCTCGCTTTGCTTTGCAGCTGGGCTTTTCTCAAGGCGTTGTTGGAGCGCCTTCAAGCATGGTGAAGCACTTTGGAGGCTTACAGGACGGGAGAAATGCATGGGCTTTCTATAGTGCTGAACACACTACAGCCATGATTTCTTATCCTGTGTTGCTGACTTCCCGGACTGCCGGCTTTGCGAAGTGGTTCGCGGAGAGCTTTTCGGCATATCGGGGGCTTTCCAAGAAGGAGCTTGATGTGAAGCTGGCATCTGGAAAGGGCCTTGGAAAGTCGGATGGCGTCCGGCGAGAGGAAGTTTGGGCCTTCCTTTCTAGAGAGAAGCACAAGATAGGCTTTCTCGGTGACCAGGGCGTCATTGGTTCTGAAGCTGTTCGAGAAATACCTAATGAGGCTTTAGAGCAGCTAGAACAGGAGGAAGCCGAACTTGGCGCTTGGATACAAGCGGCACAGAGGCAAGCTTCCGTGGAGTCTACTGGCAAGAGTAGACCATCCAGTGAGGAGTCAAGTGGGAAACCTGACTCTGACAGCGGGGCAGGTTCCTCTTAGAAGCGAGCCCGCAGAAGTAAGAGGAGGAGGAGTCATCATCGCAGCAAGGGGCATCATGAGGACTCTCATGACTTGGAAGTTCCTCTTACTATCAATGAGGATGTGCCAGTGGATGCTGACGAGCCTCCAGAGAAGAGAAGCCGAGAATAAGAGACCGTCGGTGAAGGTATGATTCTTCCTTTTTCTCTTTCCATTTCTTTTCATGGGATTTTTTCCATGTTCTGATTTGCTTCTTGTTTCTGCTTTTCTTTTTTTTTTTTAGCAGAGGAAGACTTGGCGATGCCTGAGGTTCCAGTCGATGAGGTGGTGACGGATCCTGTCGAGGCACCTGAAGAAGAACCGAGGGACTCTGGAGTGAATCCAGAATCTCCAATTGGTACGACTTCCCTCTTTTTTTTTTCTTTTTTTTTGTGACTTGGTTTGCTAACACATTTCTTGCCAGCTGACTTGCCACAGGATTCCGATGACTTTGAACCCTCGATGGACGCAAATGTTGATGATGTTTCCAATGAGTTCATGGAGGAGGAAAGTGTTCCGCCAGTCATCGAATAAGGTATTTTGTAGTTATAACCCTGATAATGATTTTCAAATAGGATCATATTCATACCTTTTTGTGTTTCTTTGGCAGGTTTTGAAGTGACAGAGGAGGGTCCATCGCTTCCTTCAGAACCAGAGCAAGGGATGCCAGAGGTTTAATCCAGAGGTAGAGACTCCTGGGACCAGTTCTGATAATGTTAAGGAGATACCTCGTGCTGAGATTCCTTCCCGAGCAGGAGCAGCTTCAACTGGAAAGAGTTCTTTTGTTACTCTTCCAACAGATGATGATATGAGCGGCCCGACCAACGGAGTTGGGCGAATCTTCAGCTGGGCCATCTCTTCTTTTTGCGAAGAAGGTGGTGGTGTGAGTTTTGAGCTCTTGGATTGAGACTCTGCTTTCTAGGCACTTAGATGCCGGATTTGGGATGATCCAGCATGTGCGTGAGATTCTCGGTGATGCCGAAGAGGCTGGTCTAGATGTCACAGTGCCAGGGCGATCGTTGATAGGATCATTGAGCTGGGTGACAGGTGGTTTGAGACCATTGGTTTTCCTGATGATCAGTTCTTCAAGGAGATGTTCCTGGACCCTGTGAATATGGCTCAGTCTAACCTGAATGAGGCTACAGAAAGCAGGAAGCAGGTAGTCCGATAGAAGAACTTAGAAGAGCTATGTTGACACCAAAAATGTCACTTTGCCTTTCCAAGATCCAAAGAGCTACATGAAGTCGCAACCTGCCATAAATAGGCAATGCTGCTTCCAAAAATCAAATCTTGTCAGAATCAAACAAAAACTGCAAGATTCATCCAGACAGCCAAAAGAGGAGTACACAAGAAGTTTCAAGCCATTTCAAGATCATTTGGCCTAACTTCGCTTCTCCAACAGCCAAATCAAGCCTCTCGGCGGTAAAGCTCTCCAGGACCATGGTTTCCAAGACAGAACCTATGGATCATCTTAAAATGACTCCGATAGGTTCTCTGTCAAATTTCAAGTCAATCGGACATCGGTTGACCGCACATCAAACCGCGACATCTTCATCGCGACAAAAAGCAAGTCTACAGGTGATAGGACCCCAAACGGCTTCAAAACTCAAACAAAAGCCTATGGTTGGTCTTATTTATTGCTCAGCAAGCTTCACACCAAATTTCAGGTCATTCCGACATCGTTTGACCCAGTTTCAGCTTTTGACAGAAAATCGGCAGCTCTGCGCGAAAAAGTCTTCGGCTTTCTCAGGAAATTAGAAACTTTGCAAAATAAAATGCAAGGATTCTCATCAGGTTTCCTACAAAGAAACCAGGCCAATAAATGATCAAAATGTCAAAGAAAAGTACAGAAGAAAAAAGAATAAAAAAAGAGCAAAAAACGGACGCAAAACGGGACACGAAAGGGGGAAAACCCCCCCAGGGTCGCAGACCCCTGCGACCCTGGGCCAGGGTCGCCGGCGACCATGGACCCCGGGGTCGCCGGGAAAGCCCCGGAAACCCCGGTTTTCGCCATTTTTTCGCGATTCGAGGAGCCCAGCCCCTGGTACTTTCCAAAATTCATGCTTTTGAGACACCAAGTCCTCTGACATCCGTCCAAAACACGGGTAAATCATCAAGAGTATCGAAGACAGTATTGATCGCCACCCGGTCAACCAAAAAAAGTGTGCTTTCCACCCGACCGATCGAGAAATCGACAGGACAGATGGCACCGATCCGCTGCTGGCAACAAACACCTGAAATTACATGATCATCTGATGTCGATCTACATGAAGATCCATCGATGATCATCGACAGAAGAATTCCAAAAGATGTGGCACGGCCCGCGACTCTTCAGCTGCTCGGCGACCACTTAATGCGATTAATTGACTAGCTTTATTACAATCATTAATCCATTTCTTTGGACGGCCCAATCAGAAGCAAGCATTCGGGAGTTACAAGTCAAGAGATTCATGGCATTTAACCCATGAAACTCCTCCCATCATGGCGATTAAAGGCGATTAAATGCCCTCAATCTCCTCCGGCCAATCAGAAGCCAAGAAAAAGGAGTTACAAAATAAACAATTCAATTTTGTAACTCCTCCCATTATGCGGCTTAATGACATTAAAAGCCCATAAACCCACCTAAAAGGCTACCTAAAAGCCTATAAATAGGAGGGCTCTCCAAGAAGAAAGGACAATCAGAAAGCATCAGAAAAATCAGAGAAAAAAGCACAGAAATCCAGAGAAAGGAAAAATAGAGAAAACTCTGCGGAAGTTCTACACCGGCCACCGCAACAAGGTGACAAAAGTCCCTTGGGGGGTACCCCCCCCAAGGTCCTTGCCTTCTCCTCCTGCCTCCAATGGCTTAGATATGGCTTTTCAGCCCGTCTACTCGGTTTTTTATTGGACATAGGACCTTCCTTTGGTCTTTGTCTTCTAAAAACCTGAGGTTATAGCCAAGCCAAGCGAATCAAATAGCATCCTCTGTTCTCATCTGCATGGATGATGGCGAAGCCCACACATGGCTTGCGACCGTCAATCTAAACGAGTCCCCCACAATCTCCTGAGAAGTTAGATCCTCCTTTTCTTGCTTTTCATTGTAGTTTGTATTTTTTTAAAAGAGACAAAAATCACAATTCTTGTCTTTCATTGTTGATAAGGATTGTAAATCGGCTATAAACGCCAAAATCGGCTATAAACGCCAAAGTTGGCTATAAACGCCAAAAATCGGCTATAAACGCCAAAATCGGCTATAAATGCCAAAAAAATCGCCTTTCACGGCAAATCAAGAAAATGTCTCTTTTCTTAAATATATGTGCAATGGAAAACTTGAAAGAAGTTGATTTCCTTTTTACTTGCGAAGGTTGATCCCCGGATCACCACTTGCAATTCCAAGTAAAATAGAAAATCTGGCACACCCACAAAAAAAGAAATGTTGATGCACGCCCTTTTGCCCCCCGGTCACGAAAGGGTCGGAACCAAACGGACTCCCACGTCCGCCGACCTCGGTAGGAACCCGGGCATCGGGAGCGCGGTCCATCAAGCTGGCACACCCGGTGGGACTCGTTTATTTGAGAACACGATGCTAGAAATGAAATATTTGCATATCATATATTTTGCTCTATGCTTATATTTCTTTTCTCGATTCCTTGGCTACTTTATAATTGGTGGCCTATGTTGAATTCCGCATAAAAAAAAAATGAGATGAGATTTTTTGTTTGGAAATTTCTAATTCTTTGAATTTATTTCCACTCTTTCTCTTTTCAAAAAAAAAAAAAACAAAAAAACAAAAAAAAAATCAGATTTTTCATTTTTGGATTCAAAATTGAGAAACTTTGATCCTTTCCCTTCTGGGCACTGGCGCTCGCGGAAATCGCCGAGACCGTGTTCGGATCGGGGGTTGGGCCATTGTTTCTCTTCGATGAGTTCATTAAAAATCTAAAAAAAAAAAAACAAAAAAATAAATCAGATTTTTCATTTTTGGATTCAAAATTGAGAAACTTTGATCCTTTCCCTTCTGGGCACTGGCGCTCGCGGAAATCGCCGAGACCGTGTTCGGATCGGGGGTTGGGCCATTGTTTCTCTTCGATGAGTTCATTAAAATCTAAAAAAAAAAAAAACAAAAAAATAAATCAGATTTTTCATTTTGGATTCAAAATTGAGAAACTTTGATCCTTTCCCTTCTGGGCACTGGCGCTCGCGGAAATCGCCGAGACCGTGTTCGGATCGGGGGTTGGGCCATTGTTTCTCTTCGATGAGTTCATTAAAAATCTAAAAAAAAAAAAAACAAAAAAATAAATCAGATTTTTCATTTTTGGATTCAAAATTGAGAAACTTTGATCCTTTCCCTTCTGGGCACTGGCGCTCGCGGAAATCGCCGAGACCGTGTTCGGATCGGGGGTTGGGCCATTGTTTCTCTTCGATGAGTTCATTAAAAATCTAAAAAAAAAAAAAAAACGAAAAAAAAAATCAGATTTTTCATTTTTGGATTCAAAATTGAGAAACTTTGATCCTTTCCCTTCTGGGCACTGGCGCTCGCGGAAATCGCCGAGACCGTGTTCGGATCGGGGATTGGGCCATTGTTTCTCTTCGATGAGTTCATTAAAGATCTAAAAAAAAAAAAAAAAAAATTTTTTTAGATTTCTCATTTTTGGATTCAAAATTGAGAAACTTTGATCCTTTCCCTTCTGGGCACTGGCGCTCGCGGAAATCGCCGAGACCGTGTTCGGATCGGGGATTGGGCCATTGTTTCTCTTCGATGAGTTCATTAAAATTAAAAAAATATATATATATAAAAAAAAAATTTCAGATTTCTCAATTTGGATTCAAAATTGAGAAACCTTGATCTGTTCCTATCGTTCATCGCGCTTGCAGAAATGTGAGCCTGTTCGACTAAGGTTTTGGGCCATGGTTTCTCTTCGATGAATTCATAAAATAAAAACAAAATAAAAAATATATAAAAAAAAAGAAGACATAGACCACTAAGGTTAAACCAACTGCGTTCTTTGATCATGGTTGATTCAAAGAAAAGCCTTGTCCAGAGTGTGGAGACAGCTTGACTGTTCTAGGCAAGGGTCCTCCAAACGGGTTCATTAAGTAATCCTACCCTTACCTGGGGGCAATTCTATCAATCAAGGTTTCATAAGACCGGGTTAGGAGGCCTATGTGTACTCTCTCGTCTTTTAAATAAATTTTTTTTTCAAAAATAAAATTTTTAAAATAAAAATTTTAAAATAAAAAATAAAAAATAAAAAAAAATTTCAAAAAAAAAAAATCTTAAAAAAAAAATAATAAAAAATAAATAAAAAAAATAAAAAAAAAAGGATTTTTAAAAAAAAAAAAAAAAATCTTCAAAAATCTTCAAAAAAAAAAAAAAAAAAAAACTTCCGTCATTTTGGGTTTAGATTGGAGAAATCTTGGTCTTCTCCTTTCTGGGCACTGGCGCTCGCGGAAATCGCCGAGACCGTGTTCAGATTGGAGTGCCTTTTGCTCTCTTTGATAAACCCGATATTGGCTTTTCAAAAAAAAAAAAACTCGTCATTTTTAGATTCAGATCCGAGAAATCATGGTTCATTTCTTTCTGAGCACTGGCGCTCGCGGAAATCGCCGAGACCGTGTTCAGATTGGAATACCATCTGCTCTCTTTGATGAATCCAATCTTGACCTTTCAAAACAGAGAATCTCATCTCATAGATGCGGTCTCAAAACATTTGTGTCTAGCGGTACTAGTACGCCCTTTCAGGGTCTACTGTATTGCGACCGGCACATTTGTAACTCCAACTTTATATTCTTCTTACCTCGAGCAAGCTCTGCTTCTCGATAAGTCGAATTTAAGCTCACAATTGCTTCTAGCAGTCACTGGGATGCCCATTCTGGGCTTACCATACCTGCGATCAGAACAATTGTACCTTCTATGGCATTTTGTCTTCCTCATATTGCTTGGGTCATCTACCTCGAGCAATTTGAAAAGACGAAACCATAGACCTTCCCATTTATGATCATTATATTCTTGTGATTACTAATGGATGTGGTCTTGTTTCAGAAATTTTCGAAAAAACTAACAATGGCAGCTTCACTAACCATTACTTTCGACGAAAGCAAGCACCAACTCATGCTTCAACAGAAGCAGACCACGCGCACCTACAAGCGCCCCATCAGCTGCCGAAGCGTCAACTCCCTCGGCAACTCTGTGAACTCCGGGTCGACCTCGACTCCCCGGACTATCGTCTTTGGGACGCTGGGACCATTCCCACTTCCCGAAGAACAAGCTGCTCCCTCCAAGAAGCAGAAACTCGCCTCTCAACGTGTCACTACCGTGACACCAAAGGCGAGTACCAGAAGACCTGAAGCCCGTGGCAGCCCCACGAAGCCTCAACCTGCAAACAACCAGGTCTACCCCAAGACTTGGTCCCCAAGACCTTCACCAAAACAAAGAAGGTCCCAGACATCCACTAAGCCAGCATTCCTGGCCCCACTCAAGGAGAACCAGTTCTATCCTCTTGCTTACATGAAAGAGGAGAGACCCATCTCCAACCTGACTTCCAAGTCATCCCAGCATGAGCCGGCTTGTTCCTACAAGCCCAAAATCAAGTCATGCATCACAAGGCCTCCACAAGCATCTGCTAAGGCCTACAAATCTGCAGTTCGACCCTTCATATCTACAGGGGCCGAACTTCACAAATTCAAAGCTTCGCTGCAACTGGCGAAGGATAGGGTTCGCATCCTGTCCTTGCCCAGCTACAAAGAAGACAGACTCGGCTGCTGCGCCCGAGGGAGCACATCCTACATCGTCAGAGCCCAGTTAGAGCTGACCGAAGCTCAAATTGCTCGTCGTATACGCCGCCGCGCGTCGTACCGACAAAAGAGACTACAGAAGCAAAGGACCCAGCTTCCCACACTTCAGGTCTCTCCCAAATGGGTCGAAAAAGAAAGGCCCAACCAAGTTGCTGCCGTCCATATGGTTGGAAAAACCAGAAGGCGTCAAAAATCAGCAACAAAAATCCATGTCCGACGTCCAATGACCCGCAGCGTCTCCAGGACAAGAAGACATTCAGAAGAATCCCCTGCTCCTTTAAGCAAAGGACTGCAGAGTGATCCTTCCTCAAGCTCTTCTTCAAAAAGAATGAGCCCCAGCTCAGTCACCAGGATAGTTTCTTCGTTCGAATCACGAAGGATGAATGTCTTGGCTACAAATTCTGAGCCACCACCCCACAATCCACCTCCAGAAGATGCGATCACCCGCATCCAGCAGTTGGAACAGGGCCAGCAGAGGATTGAAACTCTGATGGAAAACCTTCTCCTCGCCTTCCAAAATCAGGCGAACAATGAACCTCCTCCGAATCATCAAGACGACGAGGTAAATAGAGAAGAAAATGAGTCACGCGCCCTTACCAAAAAGGACGTAGACGGTATCCTCGCCAAAGCAAAAGAAGAGGATATACTCAAAGAGCATGGGATCAAGCCACCATATCCCTTATGGATGGACTCGGTCCCGTTCCCCGACAAATACATGATTCCACACGCTTTCTCGCTACTGGAACCATGCACAAACAATGCAGCTGAATATCAAGCTCTGATCTTAGGATTGGAACTCGCCATCGAATCCGGTATCACCATGCTGGAGGTCTTTGGAGACTCTCAACTGATCGTCAACCAGATGAATCAGAAATTTGAAGTCAGGAAGCCAGATTTGCTGCCCTACTACAACAAGGCACAATCACTTCTGCAAAAGTTTGACATCTGTCACATCACCCACATTCGTAGAGGTGAAAACATACGTGCAGATGCCCTAGCCGGACTTGCCGCATCCATGGCAATCCAGGAAGGGGAAAACATGCAAGTCACAGTGTTCGAAAGAAGAATTCTTCCTCCTCTTAACACACACCAAGCAGTTGCTGAATGCCACCAAGTGGTCGGAAGTCGGATTTCAATCCTTCAAACTTCAATTGGCGACTGGAGGGATCCGTTCATTGATTACATCATGTTCGGAATCCTACCCGAAGATCCAAAAGAACGGGTAAGCATCCAAAGGCGAACCCCAAGCTTCCATTTGGATATTCCATCAAAAATCCTTTACAGGAAATCCTTCAACGGAGTACTTCTGCGCTGCTTGTCACAACAAGAGGCTGAAGAAACACTCAAAGAAGTTCATGCTGGTCTTTGTGGAGCTCATCAGGCTGGACCTAAGCTCCATGATCAGATAAAAAGGTTAGGATATTACTGGCCTACCATGGTAGCTGACGCAATACAATTTGCTAAGCGCTACCAACAATGCCAAGTTCATGGAGATTACATTCACATGCCTCCAGAATGGCTACATCCTACAGCGATCTCATGGCCTTTCGAAGCCTGGGGTATGGACATCATAGGTCCTATTTCTCCCCCTTCAAGCAAAGGTCATCGCTTCATCTTCGCCGCTACGGATTACTTCTCCAAGTGGTCAGAAGCATTTGCGTTTAACGAAATGAAGACCTCATCAGTCCTTCATTTCCTGCGCACCAACATCATTTGTCGTTTCGGCATACCCAAAAGATTCGTCCATGATAACGGACCACAGTTCCGGGATCATCGATTCTACAGGTTCTGCGACAAATACAAAATTCAAAGCTGTCCTTCGACTCCATACAATCCGGCAGCAAACGGGTTAGCAGAAGCTTTCAACAAGACACTCTGCAAAATCCTCAAAAAAATGGTCTCTAATCACAAAAGAGACTGGAGCGACAAAATGTCTGAAGCTTTGTGGGCCTATCGAACCACCGTTCGAGGACCAACCCATAGCACACCATTCTCCTTAGTCTATGGATGCGAAGCTGTCGTGCCCTTGGAAGTACAAATTCCTTCCTTGAGGGTATCCTTGCAAAATGACATGACTCAAGAAAGCAATGTCAAATTGCGACTCCATGAGCTGGACAATCTCGATGAGAGACGGCTCGAAGCTCAACAAAGCATTGAACTTTACCAAGCACGTATGGCAGGATCTTTCGATAAAAAGGTCAGGCAACGCGCCTACAAAAAGAATGACTTGGTTCTTGCGGTAAAAAGACCAATGGTCTTCGCTCACAAGTCCAAAGGCAAATTTGAGCCGAAATGGGAGGGACCCTACGTCATCGACAAAGTTTTCTCCAACGGCGCATACGCACTCCTAAACATGGAAGGTGACAGATGTATGCTGCCTATCAATGGCAAGTTCTTAAAGCGGTACTACCCTTGAAGACTTACCCAACTGGGTAAGAGCAATGCCTGTACGGCCAAAACCGGTTTCCAGGTACACGCTCGCTAAACCCACCCTTTTTAGAATTTTCATATCAAATGTTGAAATTTCTAGAAATCTAAAACAATGCTTACTTTCATCGTTTCATTGTTCAACAAAAATCCAAGTTTAGGAACCTTTCCCTAACTTGACCAAAATTTTCAACCCTTGAACCCAAAATTCATGGTTTGAAACAAAATCCGGATTCAGGGATTTCCACCCTAGTCCACCCTGCCTTTTACCGCCAAAATGGTTTTAGGTCAAAACTTATGACCCTCGTGTCTTAAAAAAAAAAAAAAAAAAAAAATGGTTTTTTCAAAAACCGCGAGGAAGCGACGCTTAGTCGATACTCACACAAATCGGAAGCAAACGAACCACGTTCGACACTTCCAAAATCGCAGGGAAGCGACATTTCGTCGATACTTGCAAAATCCAAAACCGTGGAAACGCAACATTTCAGTTGATATCCACAACCCAAATTTCAAAGGTTCGAAAAAACCTAAAAAACTGTGGAGACGCAACATTTCAGTTGATATCCATGACCCAAAGGTTCGAGAAAACCACAAATTTCAAAAATCGTGGGGAAACGACATCAAGTCAGTACCCGCAAAACCAAAATTTTTGAAAAGCAAGGATGCGACATTCCATCGATACTTGCACCCAAATCCGCGAGGATGCGACATTCCATCGATACTCGCAACCGAATAAGCAAGGATGCGACATTCCATCGATACTTGCAAGAACATTCAGCAGGGAGGCGACTTTTAGTCGATACTTGCATTTTTTGAAAACCAAACAGGCTATAAATGCCACAAACAGGCTATAAATGCCACAAACCGGCTATAAATGCCACAAACCGGCTATCAATGCCACCAAAACAAAACCGGCTATCAATGCCACACAAACAAAAAACTTGGATTTCAAAAAAAAAAAAATGGCAATCAATGCCACCAAAAACAGGCTATAGATGCCACAAAACAAACCGGCTATTAATGCCACCAAAATTGGCTATAGATGCCACACAAAAAAAAAAAACTCGGCTATCAATGCCACAAGAAAAGCTGGCTCTCATGCCAAAATTGGCTTCCATGCCACAAACAAAAAACCTGGCTTTCATGCCAAAACAATCATTTGACAAAAGATTTTCACAAAATGACAACCTTTTGATCAAATCCCATTTAGCAATTACTTTTATCACAAAAAGATTCAAGTGAGCGTAGGGATAACAAAAAAAAAATCAATCCCATTTAGCAATTACTTTTATTACAAAAAGATTAAAGTAAGCGTAGGGATAACAAAAAAAAGTGTTCACAAGCACTACAAAAAGAAAAGAGTACCAAAAAAAATACATGTGGTACCAAAAAAAAAGAAAAGAGAAAGTGTTCACAAGCACTACAAAAAAATAAGTACCAAAAAAAATAATACAAATGGTACCAAAAAAAAAAAAAAAAGAAAGAAGGATGGTTTCTGTATACAGGAGCTCAATCAAAAATGGTCTCCAGCCAAGAGTTCAGCTCCCCAAGCAGACTTTTAGCCTCAACCGTCAAGGATTCCAAGGCACGCTTCTTCAGGAACTTGCCATGAGATGCTGGAGTGGGCTGTACCCCTTCTCTCACACCAGGAAGCTTACCTCGAGCAGCTTGCCATTGTTCATCCTCATCAGACTTCCTTTTGAGAACCCGTTCGGCCTCTGCAACCTGGTGAATCAAGGCACTCTCCCTGTCGCGAGCTTCTATTATGGCAGTCCACTTGGCAGCGACTTGTGCCTGCAGATGCTCAAGACGTTTCCTGGCCTCATCGACCTCCCTATCAAGGATGTTAAGGTCATGTGTCAGCTCGATGATGGTTAGCTCTTCTCTATTCCTCTTTCGGACTGCCACCTTCCTGCTTTCTGTAGCCTCATCCAGGTCAGACTTAGCCTTATCAGCAGGATCCAGGAACATCTCCTTGAAGAACTGGTCATCAGCCAAACTCACGGTCTCAAACCATTTGTCACCCAGTGCAATGATCCTATCAACGATCGCCCTGGCACCTGTGACATCCAGACCAGCCTCTTCAGCATCACTGAGAATCTCCTGCACATGCTGGATCATGCCAAATCCGACTTCCAAGTGCCCAGAAAAGAGGGTCTCAATCCAAGAGCTCACGACTCGCAACACCACCTTCTTTGCAAAAAGAAGAGATGGCCCAGCTGAGGATTCGCCCAACTCCGTTGGTCGGCTACTCATGTCATCATCTGTTGAAAGAGTAACAAAAGAACTCTTTCCAGCTGAAGCTGCTCCTGCTCGGGAAGGAATCTCAGCGCGAGGAATCTCCTCAATATTGTCAGAGCTGGTCCCAGGAATCTCCACCTCTGGATCAACCTCTGGCATCTCTTGCTCTGGAAGCGACGGATCCTCCTCTGCCACTTCAAAACCTGCAAAGGAAACACAAAAAGGTATGAATATGACCCTGTTTGAAAATCATTATCAGAGTTATAACTACAAAATACCTTCTTCGACGACTGGCGGGACACTTTCCTCCTCCATGAACTCATCGAAAGCATCATCAACATTTGCGTCCATCGATGGTTCAAAGTCATCAGAACCCTGTGGCAAGTCAGCTGGCAACAAAAAAATGTGTTAGCAAGCCGAGTCACAAACAAAAAAAAAAGGGATCAAAAGAAGTCATACCAATTGGAGATTCTGGATTTACTCCAGAGTCCCTCGGTTCTTCTTCAGGTGCCTCAACAGGATCCATCACCACCTCATCGGTTGGAACCTCAGGCATCACCAAGTCTTCCTCTGCTAAAAAAAAAAAGAAAAGAAGAAAAGCAGAAACAAGAAGCAAATCATAACATGGAAAAATCCCATGAAAAGAAATGGAAAGAGAAAAAGGAAGAATCATACCTTCACCGACGGTCTCTTCTTCTCGGCTTCTCTTCTCTGGAGGCTCGTCAGCATCCACTGGCACATCCTCATTGATAGTAAGAGGAACTTCCAAGTTAGGAGAGTCCTCATGCTGCTCCTTGCTGCTATGATGACTCCTCCTCCTCTTACCTCTGCGGGCTCGCTTCTTAGAAGAACCTACCCCGCTGTCAGAGTCAGGTTTCCCACTTGACTCATCACTGGATGGTCTGCTCTTGCCAGTAGACTCCACGAAAGCTTGCCTCTGCGCCGCTTGCATCCAAGCGCCAAGTTCGGCTTCCTCCTGTTCTAGCTGCTCCAAAGCCTCGTCAGGTATTTCTCGAACAGCTTCAGAACCGATGACGCCCTGGTCACCGAGAAAGCCTATCTTGTGCTTCTCTCCAGAAAGGAAGGCCCAAACTTCCTCTCGCCGGATGCCATCCGACTTTCCAAGGCCCTTTCCAGATGCCAGCTTCACATCAAGCTCCTTCCTGGAAAGTCCCCGATATGCCGAGAAGCTCTCCGCGAACCACTTCGCAAAGCCGGCAGTCCGGGAAGTCAGCAACACAGGATAAGAAATCATGGCTGTAGTGTCTTCAGCACTATAAAAAGCCCATGCATTTCTCCCGTCCTGTAAGCCTCCAAAGCGCTTCACCATACTTGAAGGCGCTCCAACAACGCCTTGAGAAAAGCCAAGCTGCAAAGCAAAGCGAGAGGGTACATACGGCTGGATATCGACGAAAAGATGTCTACGGTACACCATCGTGCCGACACGTATGCTGAAAAGCCACTCTCTCTCTGCATTTGTCAAGGAATAATGCCTTCCCGACCCCGCCCTGGTAGAGTCTCGGGAGGCACCAAAATCAAAAGCCTTCTTCCGCAACTCCGGAGAAAGCTTTACTGAAGATTGCCCCATCTCGACGTCCCTGAACCGTCGGATCCTCATGCGGGCAAACAAAAGTGATTCGGACACGGCTTTGCCCTTAGCCAGTCGAATCATCAGAGGATCATCATCCTGTGCAGCACCCAGCCGATGGAAGCCAGGACAGTGGTATACATACCATGAATAAAAGATATGGGCTGAAAATACCCTATTCATGGGAAGCCCAAGCCGAACCAGAAAAGCAGCAGCCTGCAGTTCGGTACACAGGTAGGAGTAAAGAGCAGGCACCAAAGCAAGCTGCTCTCCAAACGCCATCTGACAAGCCGGGAAAATACAATGCGGCCTGATGTGCGTTCCATCTCCTCCAGCAAATACAGCCTCACCAAGCCAATAAGTGAGGTAAACAGCGAGATCTCTCCGCAGTGCAATGTCAGGACATATGGCGTTTGTGCTTGCACAGAAACCTCTCAACTCTTCTTGCATGGCCAAGATCTTCTTTGAACTTGGATCCTGAGCTGCAGCTTCCTGGGTCATGCTATCAGAAGGCTCCCTACTATCAAAGAAGTTGGGGAATGAAGAGCAAAAACTCTTCCAACTGCTGGATCTAACTTTCGAACCCCCCTTCTCCTTCAAAAAATCATAGAAGGCGACGAGCTGAAAGTATAGAAGCCTGAACTCCTCAGACTGCCCCTCGAGGACGCTGTCAATCGGCATAAACTCCTCATAGAGTTTGCCGAGGATGGGCAATCCGGTAATGGCGCTCAACTCCTTCAAAGAAAAACCAATCTCACCATTCGTCACAACGAAGGTATTGGTTTGAGGGAGGAACGACTCCAGCATAGCCATGAAGGCCTCGTCGGAAAAGATCACGGTCTCCCCAAAAGCGCGGACCGCATCAAAAATCCCGGCTTCCTTCAAAACGGCGCCACCAATCAGCAGGACGCGATCAGTCCACGACTTCCACTCGGAGTCAGCATTGAAACGACCTCGAAGTCGAAAAGGCTTGATCCAATTGCTGCCGTCACCACTGAAAATACCAAGGCCCACCGGTCTCAAATCGACCGACGGATAATCAGAGCCCTGGTAGCCGCTGGATGGCATCAACAAGTCCATGTCAACAGGCGACCTCTCCGTATATCCAGGAGAACCGCCGACAAAAACCCCGGTCTTGATTACATTTGTCCTTCTCACCCAACTTGGAGGATCTTCCCTCTTAGGGCACGTGGGGGCAAGGCTCAGAATCGAGACGGTGCGATCAAACATCGACCGGGTAGTAACAGTCTTCTTCTCACCATTTGCTGTGAAGGAAAACTGAAAAGATCTCCTCTGGTATGTAATGTCGTCAGGGACTGCATCACCAAAGAAGAAGGTAGGCTTGGGCAAAATGCTCTGATCTTCCATCAGCCATGGACGACTGCTTACCATGATCTTATAGAATTCCTCTCCCTTGAGAGTGATCAGTCGCTGCCTCATCTCATCTCTGTTGAGGGAGTACGCACTCTTCCAGGTTTCTTTCAACATACTGGACCTTCTCGAAGGCCTGCTGAACGGCCGGATTAGAGGATCTAGAAGACCGACGAGGTACGCTTGTAGCAGGCTCTTTACCCTTGTTCGCTTTGGAGGAACCACCTGAAAAGGATGGAAAAGAAAAAGATCAAACATCAAAATGACAGAATCTCGCTAAAAAAAAATCTGGCGAAATTTTGACATGATGACGGGGCAATTCCGAAGAAAAGGAACTATCCCGAAAGAAATAGAAAGCTTGAAGATGGGCTCAACATCGCTGCGAGCTCCGAAACTCCAAACTTTCGAAACCTAAAAGTCTCCGCAAAATCAGGAAGGGCTCAACATCACTGCGAGCTCCAAGTTCCCAAATTTGCAAACACTTTCAGGTATGCAATCACATCATGCTACAAGTTTAATTTACAAATTAAAGGCATGCATGAACATCTAGATTTGCAAAAAAAAAAAAAAAAATGCATTATCATGATGAGCAAACAAAAAAAAAAGGAAAGAAAAGAAACTTTCTCAAAAAAAAAAAGGAAAAAAAAAAAAGAAGAAAAAAAGAGGGGGCTGGCCCACAGGCCGTGGCCCACAGGCCACGTGGCCGTACGGCCAGATCCGTACGGATCTGTCCGTACGGCCCACACAATAAAAAAAAAAAAAAAAAAAAAAACATGAAAAAAAAAGAAAGAAAAGAAAGCAAAAAAAAAAAACGTGTGAAAAAAAAAGGGGAAAACACGTGGAAAAAAAAAAAAGAAAAAGAAAGAGAAGAAAAGAAAACGAAAGAAACAAAAAGAAGAGAAAGAACTTTTTTTCCTACAATGAAGTTTTCTTGAAAAAAAAGGAGAACTTACTTGAAGCCATTGATGGAGAAGAAGAAGAAAACTCTTGAAGATCTTGAAGAAGAAAAGCTCTTGGTCTTGAAGCCCTCTTGAGATTATTGCAAAAGAAAGTAGTAAGAGCAAGAGATCCAACCTTCTCCTTGCTTTTATAGAGGAGAGCAAACCAAAGAAGGAAAGAAGAAAGAGGTAAGTGTTACTAATTAGTAACCTTACCAAAAGAAAGAAATTAGAAATATCCTATCCCAAAATAAAGGGATATTGAGAGATTTTCTCCTAAAATCAATCTATGACGGATTCTTTCCCAAAAGAAAGATATCTTGAGATATTCTATCCCAAAATAAAGGGATCATGAGAGATTCTCTCCAAGTAAAGATATTCTTAGATATTCTCTATCCAAATGAGATATTTTGGATATTCTTTACAAAAATGACACCATATGAGATCTAAGCCATTTCAAAAGCTTAAGGTCCCATGGGTTAGCCCATATGAGCCAGGTTTGACCACCTAGGCACACACAAAAAAAAAAAGAGAAAAAAAAAAAAAAAATTTTGGGCTTTTAGTCAAAGAGAAATCCCTCTTACCAAGAGCATACAAAAATGGTTCCATGCCTCTTTTGAGTTGATTGGACCATACAAAAGAAAATTCCAAGTCCCATGAGCTTCCAAAAATCAAACCATCCAGCCTCATCTACCAAATTGAGCCAAAATCTTGAAATTGACATTCCACAAAAATCAAACCAAATCCTGGTCCCCTAACCTGCCACATACAGCCTGTTAGGTCACAAGACCAAAACCAAAAACCAAAACCTGATCCCCTAACTTGCCACATACAGCCTGTTAGGTCACAAGATCAAAACCAAAATTGATCCCCCAACATTTCACATACAGCTTGTTGGGTCACACGATCAAAACCAAACCCGACCCCCTAACCTGCCATATATAGCCTGTTAGGTCACAAGGTCAAAACCCAAAATCCACATCCCAGATGTCATCTTCAAAACTTTGCCTTGAGATGGTACGTGATCCCTTTCACCGCCATAAAATTCCCCTGGAAGCTCAAAAGGCTACAAATACCAAAAAGAAAGACTGCTCAAAGACTCTTGGTCAAGTCACAGGCTCTCCTTCAAAAAATCTCTTCGAGGCACATCGACTACAAAAGTTAAGCAACTCGCCGCTGTACCTCGAGGGGGCATTTGTTGACACCAAAAATGTCACTTTGCCTTTCCAAGATCCAAAGAGCTACATGAAGTCGCAACCTGCCATAAATAGGCAATGCTGCTTCCAAAAATCAAATCTTGTCAGAATCAAACAAAAACTGCAAGATTCATCCAGACAGCCAAAAGAGGAGTACACAAGAAGTTTCAAGCCATTTCAAGATCATTTGGCCTAACTTCGCTTCTCCAACAGCCAAATCAAGCCTCTCGGCGGTAAAGCTCTCCGGGACCATGGTTTCCAAGACAGAGCCTATGGATCATCTTAAAATGACTCCAATAGGTTCCCTGTCAAATTTCAAGTCAATCGGACATCGGTTGACCGCACATCAAACCGCGACATCTTCATCGCGACAAAAAGCAAGTCTACAGGTGATAGGACCCCAAACGGCTTCAAAACTCAAACAAAAGCCTATGGTTGGTCTTATTTATTGCTCAGCAAGCTTCACACCAAATTTCAGGTCATTCCGACATCGTTTGACCCAGTTTCAGCTTTTGACAGAAAATCGGCAGCTCTGCGCGAAAACGTCTTCGGCTTTCTCAGGAAATTAGAAACTTTGCAAAATAAAATGCAAGGATTCTCATCAGGTTTCCTACAAAGAAATCAGGCCAATAAATGATCAAAATGTCAAAGAAAAGTACAGAAGAAAAAAGAATCAAAAAAGAGCAAAAACGGACGCAAAACGGGACCAGAAAGGGGGAAAACCCCCCCAGGGTCGCAGACCCCTGCGACCCTGGGCCAGGGTCGCCGGCGACCATGGACCCCGGGGTCGCCGGGAAAGCCCCGGAAACCCCGGTTTTTCGCCATTTTTTTCGCGATTCGAGGAGCCCAGCCCCTGGTACTTTCCAAAATTCATGCTTTTGAGACACCAAGTCCTCTGACATCCGTCCAAAACACGGGTAAATCATCAAGAGTATCGAAGACAGTATTGATCGCCACCCGGTCAACCAAAAAAAGTGTGCTTTCCACCCGACCGATCGAGAAATCGACAGGACAGATGGCACCGATCCGCTGTTGGCAACAAACACACCTGAAATTACATGATCATCTGATGTCGATCTACATGAAGATCCATCGATGATCATCGATAGAAGAATTCCAAAAGACGTGGCACGGCCCGCGACTCTTCAGCTGCTCGGCGACCACTTAATGCGATTAATTGACTAGCTTTATTACAGTCATTAATCCATTTCTTTGGACGGCCCAATCAGAAGCAAGCATTCGGGAGTTACAAGTCAAGAGATTCATGGCATTTAACCCATGAAACTCCTCCCATCATGGCGATTAAGCTAAACATCATTGGGCTGACACATGACCTGAACATCCTTGATAGGGAGGTCGATGAGGCCAGGAGACGTCTTGAGCATTTGCAGGCACAAGTCGCTGCCAAGTGGATTGCAATAACAGAGGCTCGTGAAAGGGAGACTGCTCTGATTCACCGGGTTTGCAGATGCCGATCGGGTTCTCAAAGGGAAGTCTGATGAGAACAAACAATGGCGAACTGCTCGAGATAAGCTTCCTAGTGCGTAAGAAGGGGTATAGCCCACTCCAGCATCTCATGGCAAATTCCCGAAGAAGCGTGCCTTGGAATCCTTGACGGCTGAGGCTAAAAGTTTGCTTGAGGAGCTGAACTCTTGGCTGGAGACCATTTTTTATTGAGCTCCTGTATTTTTTTTAACAAAAACCATCCTTCTCTCTTTTTTGGTACCACTTGTATTTTTTTTGGTACTTATTTTTTTTGTAGTGCTTGTGAACACTTTCTCTTTTTTGTTTTTGGTACCACATGTATATTTTTTTTTGTACTCTTTTTTTGTTATCCCTATGCTCACTTGAATCTTTTTGTGATAAAAGTAATTGCTAAATGGGATGCTCTTCTTTTTTTTTGTTTTGTTATCCCTACGCTCACTTGAATCTTTTTGTGATAAAAGTAATTGCTAAATGGGATTTGATCAAAAGGTTGTCATTTTGTGAAAATCTTTTGTCAAATGATTATTTTGGCATGGCAGCCAGGTTTTTGTTTGTGGCATGAAGCCAATTTTGGCATGAGAGCCAGCTTTTCTTGTGGCATTGATAGCCGAGTTTTTTTTGTGGCCATCTATAGCCAGTTTTGGTGGCATTGATAGCCGGTCTGTTTGTGGCATCTATAGCCGGTTTTTGGTGGCATTGATAGCCTGTTTTGTTTTGGTGGCATTGATAGCCGGGTTTTTTGAAATCCAATTTTTTGTTTGTGGCATTGATAGCCGGTTTTTTTTTTGGTGCATTGATTAGCCTTTTGTGGCATTTATAGCCGTTTTGATGGCATTTATAGCCGTTTTGATGGCATTTATAGTCGGTTTGGTTTTCAAAAATGGCAAGTATCGACTAAAAGTCGCCTCCCTGATGAATGTTCTTGCAAGTATCGATGGAATGTCGCCTCCTTGCTCATTCGGTTGCGAGTATCGATGGAATGTCGCATCCTCCGGATTTGGGTTGCAAGTATCGATGGAATGTCGCATCCTTGCTTTTCAAAAAATTTGATTTTGCGGGTACTGACTTGATGTCGTTTCCCCACGATTTTTTGAAATTTGTGGTTTTCTCGAACCTTTGGGTTATGGATATCAACTGAAATGTTGCGTCTCCATGGTTTTTTAGGTTTTTTCGAACTTTTGAAATTTGGGTTGTGGATATCAACTGAAATGTTGCATTTCCACGGTTTTGGATTTTGCAAGTATTGACGAAATGTCGCTTCCCTGCGATTTTGGAAGTGTCGAACATGGTTCATATGCTTCCGATTTGTGCGAGTATCGACTATGCATCGCTTCCTCGCAGTTTTTTGAAAAACCATTTTTTTTTAGAGACACGAGGGTCATAAGCTTTGACCTAAAACCATTTTGGCGGTAAAAGGCAGGGTGGACTAGGGTAGAAATCCCTGAATCCGGATTTTGTTTCAAAACATGAATTTTGGGTTCAAGGGTTGAAAATTTTTGGTCAAGTTAGGGAAAGGTTCCTAAACTTGGTTTTTTGAACAATGAAACGATGGAAGTAAGCATTGTTTAAATTTCTAGAAATTTCAACATTTGACATGAAAATTCTAAAAAAGGGGGGGTTTAGCGAGCGTGTACCTGGTGGTCGGTTTTGGCCGTACAGGCATTGCTCTTACCCAGTTGGGTAAGTCTTCAAGGGTAGTACCATTTTAAGAACTTGCCGTTGATGGCATACATCTGTCACCTTCCATGTTTAGGAGTGCGTATGCACCATTAGAGAAAACCTTGTCGATGACGTAGGGTCCCTCCCAGTTTGGCTCAAATTTGCCTTTGGACTTGTGAGCGAAGACCATTGGTCATTTTTACCGCAAGAACCAAGTCACTCTTTTGTAGGCGCGTTGCCTGACCTTTTTATCGAAAGATCCTGCCATGTGTGCTTGGTAAAGTTCAATGCTTTGTTGAGCTTCGAGCCGTCTCTCATCGAGATTGTCCAGCTCATGGAGTCACAATTTGACATTGCTTTCTTGAGTCATGTCATTTTGCAAGGATACCCTCAAGGAAGGAATTTGTACTTTCAAGGGCACGACAGCTTCGCATCCATAGACTAAGGAGAATGGTGTGCTATGGGTTGGTCCTCAAACGGTGGTTCGATGGGCCCACTAAGCTTCAGACATTTTGTCGCTCCAGTCTCTTTTGTGACTAGAGACCATTTTTTTGAGGATTTTGCAGAGTGTCTTGTTGAAAGCTTCTGCTAACCCGTTTGCTGTCGGATTGTATGGAGTCGAAGGACAGCTTTGGATTTTGTATTTGTCGCAGAACCTGTAGAATCGATGATCCCGGAATTGTGGTCCGTTATCATGGACGAATCTTTTGGGCATGCCGAAATGTTGGTGCGCAGGAACTGAAGGACTGATGAGGTCTTCATTTCGTTGAACGCAAATGCTTCTGACCACTTGGAGAAATAATCCGTAGCGGCGAAGATGAGGCGATGACCTTTGCTCGAAGGGGGAGAAATAGGACCTATGATTGTCCATACCCTAGGCTTCGAAAGGCCATGAGATCGCTGTAGGATGCAGCCATTCTGGAGGCATGTGAATGTAATCTCCATGAATTTGGCATTGTTGGCAGCGCTTAGCAAATTGCATTGCGTCAGCTACCATGGTAGGCCAGTAATATCCTAACCTTTGTATCTAATCATAGAGCTTAGGTCCAGCCTGATGAGCTCCGCAAAGACCAGCATGAACTTCTTTGAGTGTTTCTTCAGCCTCTTGTTGTGACAAGCAGCGTAGAAGTACTCCGTTGAAGGATTTCCTGTAAAGGATTTTTGAAGGAATATCCAAATGAAAGCTTGGGGTTCGCCTTTGGGTGCTTACCCGTTCTTTTGGATCTTCAGGTAGGATTCCGAACATAATGTAATCAATGAATGGATCCCTCCAGTCGCCGATTGAAGTTTGAAGGATTGAAATCCGACTTCCGACCACTCGGTGGCATTCAGGCACTGCTTGGTGTGTGTTAAGAGGAGGAAGGATTCTTCTTTCGCACACTGTGATTTGCATGTTTTCCCCTTCCTGGATTGCCATGGATGCGGCAAGTCCGGCTAGGGCATCTGCACGTATGTTTTCACCTCTACGAATGTTGGTGATGTGACAGATGTCAAACTTTTACAGAAGTGATTGTGCCTTGTTATAGTAAAGCAACAAATCTGGCTTCCTGACTTCAAATTTCTGATTCATCTAGTTGACGATCAGTTGAGAGTCTCCAAAGACTTCCAGCATGGTGATACCGGATTCGATGGCGAGTTCCAATCCTAAGATCAGAGCTTGATATTCAGCTGCATTGTTTGTGCACGGTTCCAGTAGCGAGAAAGCGTGTGGAATCATGTATTTGTCGGGGCTAACAAAGAGGATGCCAACTCCCGAGATCAGCTGTCTTTTTTCATTTGTCCTGGTTGCACCGTCAAAGTACATGTCCCAGGAGGCACTTTGTGAGAAAGTCTCCACATTGTAGACTGGTTTGTCTGGGAGATCATCTCTGAGCGGAGAATCTTTAGGCAATGGATGCTCTGCGAGGAAGTCCGCTAGAGCTTGCCCTTTGATTGCTTTTTGTGGTACATACCTAATATCAAATTGTGACAGAAGGATGGACCATTTTGCCAGTCGAGCATTGAGAGAACCTGCCTTTATGACAAGGACCTTCAAGAGGTTGACCCTCGAGACCAGGTAGACTGTGTTGGAAAGCAAGTAGTGATGCAGCTTTTGTACGGCGAACATCACTGCAAGACATTCTTTTTTGACTGGAGAGTAGCGATGCTCTGCACCTACTAGCATGCGGCTGAGGTAATATAGAGCAACTTCTTTTCTTTGATCATTTTCTTGCGCAAGCAGAGCTCCCAAAGAGTGATCAAGGGCTCTTGTGTACAAGATGAATGGTTTTCCAGTGGTAGGAGCAGCTAACACTGGAGGTTTTGTCAGGTATGACTTGATGTCTTGGAAAGCAGCTTCACAGTCAGCATCCCAGACAAAGTTTACACCCTTTTTCATTAATCGGGAGAATGGACGGCATTTCCCCGAAAGATTGGAGATGAACCGTCTGATGTAGGCCAATCTCCCTTGAAGCCCTTTGAGTTCTCTCAAGGTTCTTGGAGAGGGCATTTCTAGAATGGCTTTAACTTTTATGGGGTCGAGCTCTATTCCAGCTTTCCGAACTAAGAATCCGAGGAACTTACCCGACGAGACGCCGAAGAAGCATTTCAAAGGATTCATTCGCAGTTTGTGTTTGCGAAGCCGGAGGAAGACTTCTCGAAGGTCTTCGAGATGATCTTATTTTCTTTTGCTTTTGATGGCGAGGTCATCAACGTAACATTCAACCGTCTTATGCTGCATATCTTGGAATATTTTCATCATAGCCCTCTGATATGTGGCACCAGCATTTTTCAGACCAAATGGCATGACAGTGTAGCAATACACGCCAAATGGGGTCCGAAAAGATGTATGTTTTTCATCTTCAGGATGAATCTTTATCTGATTGTAGCCAGAGAAACCATCCATGAATGTCATTCGCTCGAATCCACAGGTATTATCAATCATTACCTCTGGTATGGGGAGCGGAAATTCATCTTTAGGGCATGCGCCATTCAGGTCTCTATAGTCGATACAGACCCTAATCTGCCCGTTCTTCTTTGTCACGGGGACAATGTTGGCCAACCATTCAGGATGTTGTTCCTCACGGATGAAGCCGACGCTTTTGAGTTTTTGAACTTCTTGTTCAATTTTATCCATCACGTCTGGACGGAATCTTCTTTGGCCTTGCTTGACAGGCTTGATGTCTTCTTGAAGATTGAGTTTGTGAACTGCTATTTTGGGGTCTAAGCCAGGCATTTCAGCGTAAGACCATGCAAAGCAATCAACGAACTCACGAAGAAAGGCGATATACTCGGGTAACTCATCATCCTTTATATTCTTGCTTATGAATACAGGACGTGGGTTATCTGGTGTTCCCAAGTCTATCTTTTGAACATGATCTTCTGTTGGAAGGTTCGAAGGTGGTTCCTCCACAATATTTTCGGAGGCTTCCATCTCAACGAAACCTTCTGGGGTTTCAAAGGCATTTCCAGACCAAGGTTTTGTTCCTTTCCACGGGTCTTCTTGATCGGTAATTTTCCCAAGGCTTGCTATGAGATGATCCCAATCGCCTGTTGAAACTGGGTCGAAGTAGGCTACTTCTTTTGGAGATGAGGGTTCTTCTGGGTCAGAAGACCACACATCTATGCCATCGGACAACTCCTCTTCATTTTCGGAGAAATTGTGCCAATTGGATGAGCTTCCTGGATCTTTGTCAGGTGACTCATCAAAGAGATATCCAGGGAGATCGATGTCTTCATGGACTTGAGATGTTGAGGCTTGGTCAGTATATTGACTTTTAAGCCTTTGTGTCAACTGTCTCAAGGGAGTGTCGGGATCATACCCTAACCCGTGTGAAGACTTTTCTACATAGCCGTAGAGTCTCCAATCTTCCAGCTGGCTTTTGGTCAAGACGGGCCCTAATGGCGTGAGAATACCGCGTCCTTCTCCCAAACCGACTGGGTTTTGAGCGTCATAGCCCATTTTCTTCATAATAGCTTGTGCCACAGAACTATATAAGGATAGTTGAGGCATACCTTCATTTTGGAAAGGTTCAAGCATGGAGTTTGATGAAGAAGCATCCGACCTATGGAAGAAGATCGGCTTTTCCTTTGCTGAAGTTGCTGGAACAATGAAGGAAGCTGGCGTAGGATCTTCTATGTCAGAAGTTGTCTCCATTGGAGTGAGAGCAGGCGGAACTTGCCGAGTGTCAGCTTGGCTTGACGATGTGTCGTCTTCTGGCTCTTAATCCGAGTCCGTGTCTTGCATGATAGACACGAAAGAGACAACAAATTTGCCCCCAGGCTTTTGCTTTGCCTTCTTCACTTTAGTTGTGATGACCAAAGGCTTTGAAGGTTTAAGGGAGATGATGAAGGGAGTTTGAATGCTCTCTTCAGATTTACCGGATGGTTTGTTTTCTTCCGGTGATTGTTGAGGAGCTTTGCCTTTATCTTTCTGGAGATTTTCGGCAAAGGATGCTGTGTGCTTCTCCTCTTCTTCTTTTTCACCTTCATACATCTGTGAGTCTGTGAAGTGGACTTCTTTACCTTTGAAGGGTTTTCTGTCCGCAAAGACTCGATGTATCATGCCGTCGTCACCAACAAACTTGATGCATTGATGTAGAGTTGAAGGGACAACACCATTCTCGTGGATCCAAGGGCGTCCGAGAAGGATGTTGTAGCATGAAGGGGTTTTTATTGCATACACTGTGACCTCAGAGATAAGATCACCGATCTGCAACTTGAACCTGATTTTGCCGATAGGCCTTTGAGTACTCCCATCGTATCCAAAGATAGATACAGATGTGTGGCTCAGCTTGCTGGGTGGGATGCCCAACTCTTCAAGAGCCGATGTGGAGATGAGGTTGAGTGCAGAACCTGGGTCGATCTAAACTCTTTGCATAGGCATTTCCTTGATATACCCTGTGAAGTACAGGGGTCGGTTATGCCTGGTTTCTCCAAGTAGGAGGTCGTCCTTTGTGAAGGCGATGGTTGCACTGGCTGCTTTTTTAACCGAGAGGCATTCAATGCATGATCCCTCAGTTTTCTTCTTTTCTCCCTTTGAGGAGGCTTCTGAGTTTTTGACCCGGTAATCCATTTCAATTTGGAGGACTTGCAGGGCATATTTGTCGACATCCTCATTCAGCTTTTGTAATTCCGAGATGAGATTATCACGAGTGTGCGGAGACATTCGCAACAAATATAGGATGTGCAGACGTGCAGGTATGTGCTTGAAGTGTTCAATCAAGTCATACTTGAAAGCCTCCTTAGGGCCTGCATGTTCATCATTGTTGCCACTAGGGGCGCTTACAACATCTTTTCCCGAAGGATTTACATATGTAAAGGAAGATTGGTTGTAATTTTTGTGGTAGTCCCGGCCAGAGCGGGTGCCTCTACCAACTTCGAGAGCTTCTTGAGAAGGGTCTTCGTTTGGAAGATTGTCTTCAGGATCAAGAGGCTGTCATTTTTCATTTGCTGAGGATGAATCAGCAACAGAGTTGCCATCCTCAGTGATCGTGTTGCACGGAGCATTTTCCGGGAACAAGTCCTGAACAGCATCCAGCAACCTTTCTTCTTCGTTGACTAATTCATCATCCCAAGCATCAATGGCTGGGAATTCTTCAGTCAAGAAGGGTGTGAACTTTGAAGTCATAGTCTCAGGAGAAGAAACCTGAGAGGGTGTCATCTCAGTGAAAGTCACGTGAGACGAGGTGGCTTCAGAAGATACATTGCTAGGCGTCGCCGGAGTGTAAGTGCTTTCATCAGACGATGCTTCGGAAGAGCTATAATCCCGAATTATCACATTACAGGAAGCTCTGACGGGAGACGTTGCCTGATCGGAGTCAGACTCATCCTCGGATGTAAGAGGATCGTCTATCCAGCAATTTTCTCCATTTTCAGGAGTTAAGGGAGGATGTACCTGATGGTCTTCAGGGACTTCAGGCTCTGGATTGCGAGGAGGCTCGTTGACGCGTTCTTGCTCTTGTTCTAGAGCGAGTCGCTGCAAGATCCTTGCATATTCTTCAAGATCAGGCATGGGAGCCGGATCTTCTTCTTCATCAACTCTTTGTGGCTCAACATGGTTGATTTCCACTGAAGTAATGAGAGGTGCTGGGTCAGCAGCATTTTCTTGTACAGCTTCTTGGTCTTCTTCATCATCAGACTAGGATCCTTGTGGCTGTAGGGGGTTATACCAGATTACTGGCATAAGATGAGACTCAGGAACCCATTCTTCATCGGAGAGATATTCTCCTGTTTCAAGGGACTCCTCCCACTCATCTGTGTAGTTGGATTCGAATCCATCATCGGCCATCAATGGAGAATCCAACTACCGAATTGCAAGAGTATGATGCCTCCTGCATAGCTTCTTTGAATTGAGGTGGCATGAAATCACTGAGAGTGAATTTCCTTACCCCCTTTGAAGTCTCTGGAAGGGATATTTGTGTTGCCTCCAGAGAAATGGTAGAGGAAGCCTCTGCCTTTTCTTTGACCTCTAGTTTTGACTGGGTCTTCTCTTGCCGTTTGAGCTTGAGGAGATGTTTCCTACCCTGCCTTCGCTGTTGAGCTGTAGGCTTTGTTTTCACGACCTCCCAATTTTCATCTTCTAGGAGATCGGGATGTACCCATATCGGTTGTCCGTCTGGTGTCGGGTAAGGAACCAGTTCCTCGGACGCTTGGATTGAGTTTATCACCTTGAAGGAAGTAGTGATCTTCTTATTCGGTGATTTTGATGTTTGTCCACATGTCACCATGTTGACGGAGGCAGACCCATAGTTTTTGTCAAAGGTGATGACTCCGTTTTTTCCACATCTCGTTTATTTTCTCCCTCACAACGAAGCATTGATTGAGAGGATGCGAGATCATCTGGTGGTATGGACAGTACCGAGGATCGTTGGTTTTGCCAACATCACCCGGTCTTTTTGGTTCAGGCAAGGTGAGCTTGCCGTTTGCCACAAGAGCCCCGAAGATTTCATCAACATCTTCATCAAATGGGTATTTCTTCTCTACTTGTTCTTTGAAGGCATCTGAGAGTTCAGGTCTCTTACCAGCAACTTTATTTTCAGCTTTCTTTGGTGGCTGAGGAGCTGACTTGGTCTGCACATTGAGGACCTCTTTTTTCTTTGGTTTAGAGGTTGCAATGGCGGTTGGCTCTTTTCTTGATGATTTCTGACTGTTGAGGTCTTTAATCACAATTTCAGCTTCCATGGAAGCTTCTAGGAGTTCTCCCAGGTTTTTTGATTTGTTTCCGATGATCATGGAGCGGATTCTGGCTCTCATGTTGTTTCAGCAAATGTCGATGTTGACACCAAAAATGTCACTTTGCCTCTTCAAGATCCAAAGAGCTACATGAAGTCGCAACCTGCCATAAATAGGCAATGCTACTTCCAAAAAATCAAATCTTGTCAGAATCAAACAAAAACTGTAAGATCCTTCAAGACAGCCAAAAGAGGAGTACACAAGAAGTTTCGGGCCATTTCAAAATCATTTGGCCTAACTTCGCTTCTCCGACAGCCGAAAAGGAGCTCTCGGCGGCAAAAGCATCGGAGACACCAAATCTTCGATCAGAGCCGATGGATGGTCTCAAAATACATCCAAAAGGCTCCACGTCAAGTTCCGAGTCAAACCGACAACGTTTGACCCTACATCAACCCTCGAACAGCTAAATCAAGCCTCTCGCGGCGAGAACCACCGAGGCCATTACTCATCAGATAGAGCACATGGACGGCTTCAAAAGGCTTATAAAGGGCTACACGTCAAATTTCAGGTCATTTTAACAACATTTGACCATAGTTTGACGCTCGGAAGCCAAATCAGTCCTCTCGGTGGCAAAGCTCTCCGGGACCATGGTTTCCAAGACAGAGCCTATGGATCATCTTAAAATGACTCCAATAGGTTCCCTGTCAAATTTCAAGTCAATCGGACATCGGTTGACCGCACATCAAACCGCGACATCTTCATCGCGACAAAAGCAAGTCTACTGGTGATAGGACCCCAAACGGCTTCAAAACTCAAAAAAAAAAGCCTATGGTTGGTCTTATTTATTGCTCAGGAGGCTTCACACCAAATTTCAGGTCATTCCGACATCGTTTGACCCAGTTTAAGCTTCTAACGGAAAATCGGCAGCTCTGCGCGACAAAGTCTTCGGCTTTCTCAGGAAATTGGAAACTTTGCAAAATAAAATGCAAGGATTCTCATCAGGTTTCCTACAAAGAAATCAGGCCAATAATGGTCAAAATGTCAAGGAAAAGTACAGAAGAAAAAAGAATCAAAAAACAGCAAAAACGGACACAAAATGGGACACAAAGGAGGAAAACCCCCCCAGGGTCGCAGGCCCCTGCGACCCTGGGCCAGGGTCGCCGGCGACCTTGGAGCCCAGGGTCGCCGGGAAGGCCCCGGAAACCCCGGTTTTCGCCTTGTTTTCTCGATTTGAAGCGCCCAGCCTCTGGTACTTTCCAAAATTCATGCTTTTGAGACACCAAATCCTCTGACATCCATCCAAAACACGGGTCAATCATCAAGAGTATCGAAAACAATATTGATTGCCACCCGGTCAACCAAAAAAAAAGTGTGCTTTCTACCCGACCGATCGAGAAATCGACAGGACAGATGGCACCGACCCGCTGTTGGCAACAAACACCTAAAATTACATGGTCATCTGATGTCGATCTACATGAAGATCCATCGATGATCATCGCCAGAAGAATCCCAAAAGACACTGCACGGCCCGCGACTCTTCAACTGCTCGGCGACCACTTAATGCGATTAATTGACTAGCTTTATTACAGTCATTAATCCATTTCTTTGGATGGACCAATCAGAAGCAAGCATCCGGGAGTTACAAGTCAAGAGATTCATGGCATTTAACCCATGAAACTCCTCCCATCATGGCGATTAAAGGCGATTAAATGCCCTCAATCTCCTCCGGCCAATCAGAAGCCAAGAAAAAGGAGTTACAAAATAAAGAATTCAATCTTGTAACTCCTCCCTTTATGTAGCTTTATGACAATTAAAGCTCATAAACCCTCCTAAATGGCCACCTAAAAGCCTATAAATAGGAGAGCTCTCCAAGAAGAAAGGATCATCAGAAAAAAGCACAAACACACAGACAGACAGAAGCACAGAAATTCAGAGAAAGAAAAGAGAGAAAACTCTGCGGAAGTTCTACACCGGCCACCGCTACAAGGTGACAAAAGTCCCTTGGGGGGTACCCCCCCCCAAGGTCCTTGCCTTCTCCTCCTGCCTCCAATGGCTTAGATATGGCTTTTCAGCCCGTCTACTCGGCTTTTTATTGGACGTATGACCTTCTTTTGGTCTTTGTCCTCTAAAAACCTGAGGTTATAGCCAAGCTAAGCGAATCAATAGCATCCTCTGTTCTCATCTGCATGGATGATGGCGAAGCCCACATATGGCTTGCGACCGTCAATCTAAATGAGTCCCCCACAATCTCCTAAGAAGTTAGATCCTCCTTTTCTTGCTTTTCATTGTAGTTTGTATTTTTTCAAAAGAGACAAAAATCACAACTCTTGTCTTTCATTATTGATAAGGATTGTAAATCGGCTATAAACGCCAAAATCGGCTATAAACGCCAAAAAATCGGCTATAAACGCCAAAATCGGCTATAAATGCCAAAAAAATCGCCTTTCACGGCAAACCAAGAAAATGTCTATTTCTTAATTATATGTGCAATGGAAAACTTGAAAGAAGTTGATTTCTTTTTACTTGCGAAGGTTGATCTCCGGATCACCACTTGCAATTTCAAGTAAAATAGAAAATCTGGCACACCCACACAAAAAAAGAAATGTTGATGCACGCCCCTGCCCCCTGGTTACGAAAGGGTCGGAACCAAACGGACTCCCACGTCCGCCGAACCTCGGTAGGAACTGAGCAGGAGCGCGGTCCATCAAGCTGGCTCCACCCGGTGGGACTCGTTTATTTGAGAACACGATGCTAGAAATGAAATATTTGCATATCATATATTTTGCTCTATGCTTATATTTCTTTTCTCGATTCCTTGGCTACTTTATAATTGGTGGCCTATGTTGGATTCCGCATAAAAAAAAATGAGATGAGATTTTTGTTTGGAAATTCCTAATTCTTTGAATTTATTTCCACTCTTTCTCTTTTCAAAAAAGAAAAAACAAAAAAAAATCAGATTTTTCAGTTTGGATTCAAAATTGAGAAACTTTGATCCTCTCCTTTCTGGGCACTGGCGCTCACGGAAATCGCTGAGACCGTGTTCGGATCGGGGATTGCGCCATTGTTTCTCTTCGATGAGTTCATTAAAGATCTAAAAATATATATATATATAAATAAATAAATAATTTAGATTTCTCATTTTGGATTCAAAATTGAAAAACCTTGATCCGTTCCTATCGTTCAACGCGCTTGCAGAAATGTTGAGCCTGTTCGACTAAGGTTTTGGGCCATCGTTTCTCTTCGATGAGTTCATTAAAAAAATATATAATAAAATAAAAATAATTAAAAAAAAAGACATAGACCACTAAGGTTAAACCATTTGTGTTCTTTGATCATGGTTGATTCAAAGAAAAGCCTTGTCCAGAGTGTGGAGACAGCTTGACTGTTCTAGGCAAGGGTCCTCCAAACGGGTTCATTAAGTAATCCTACCCTTACCTGGGGGCAATTCTATCAATCAAGATTTCATAAGACCGGGTTAGGAGGCCTATGTGTACTCTCTCGTCTTTTAAATAAATTTTTTTTTTAAAAAAATAAAATAAAATTTTAAAATAAAAAATAAAAAATAAAAAAAATTTCAAAAAAAAATCTTAAAAAAAATATAAAAAAATAAAAAAAAAGATTTTTTTTTAAAAAAAAAATCTTCAAAATCTTCAAAAAAAAAAAAACTTCCGTCATTTTGGGTTTAGATTGGAGAAATCTTGGTCTTCTCCTTTCTGAGCACTGGCGCTCGCGGAAATCGCTGAGCCCGTGTTCAGATTGGAGTGCCTTTTGCTCTCTTTGATGAACCCGATATTGGCCTTTCAAAAAAAAAAAAAACTCGTCATTTTTAGATTCAGATTCGAGAAATTATGGTTCATTTCATTCTGAGCACTGGCGCTCGCGGAAATCGCTGAGCCCATGTTTAGATTGGAATACCATCTGCTCTCTTTGATGAATCCAATTTTGACCTTTCAAAATGGAGAATCTCATCTCATAGATACGGTCTCAAAACATTTGTGTGTAGCGGTACTAGTACGCCCTTTTAGGGTCTACTGTATTGCGACCGGCACATCTGTAACTCCAACTTTATATTCTTCTTACCTCGAGCAAGCTCTGCTTCACGATAAGTCAAATTTAAGTTCACAATTGCTTCTAGCAGTCACTGGGACGCTCATTCTGGGCTTACCATACCTGCGATCAGAACAATTGTACCATCTATGGCGTTTTGTCTTCTTCATGTTGCTTGGGTCATTTTCCTCTAGCAATTTGAAAAGACGAAACCATAGAACTTCCCATTTATGATCATTATATTCTTGTGATTACTAATGGATGTGGTCTTGTTTCAGAAATTTTCGAAAACTAACAATGGCAGCTTCACTAACCATTACTTTCGATGAAAACAAGCACCAACTCATGCTTCAACAGAAGCAAACCTCGCGCACTTACAAGCGCACCATCAGCTGCCGAAGCATCAACTCCCTCGGCAACTCTCTGAACTCCGGGTCGACCTCAACTCCCCGGACTATCGTCTTTGGGACGCTGGGACCATTCCCACTTCCCGAGGAACAAACTGCTCCCTCCAAGAAGCAGAAACTCGCCTCTCAACGTGTCACTACCATGACACCAAAGGCGAGCACCAGCAGGCCTGAAGCCCGTGGCACCCCCATGAAGCCTCGACCTGCAAGCAACCAAGTCTATCCCAAGACTTGGTCCCCAAGACCTTCACCAAAACAGAGAAGGTCCCAAACATCCACTAAGCCAGCATTCCTGGCCCCACTCAAGGAGAACCAGTTCTACCCTCTTGCCTACATGAAAGAGGAGAAACCCATCTCCAACCTGACTTCCAAGTCATCCCAGCATGAGCCGGCTTGTTCCTACAAGCCCAAAATCAGATCATGCATCACAAGGCCTCTGCAAGCACCCGCTAAGGCCTACAAACCTGCAGTTCGACCCTTTATCTCTACAAGGGCCGAACTCCAAAAATTCAAAGCTTCACTACAACAGGCGAAGGACAGGGTTCGCATCCTGTCCTTACCCAGCTACAATGAAGATAGGCTGGGCTGCTGCGCCCGAGGAAGCACATCCTTCATCGTCAAAGCCCAGCCAGAGCTGACCGAAGCTCAAATTGCCCGTCGCATACACCGCCGCGCGTCATATCGGCAAAAGAGTCTAGAGAAGCAAAGGACCCAGCCTCCTACACTTCAAGTCTCTCCCAAATGGGTCGAAAAAGAAAGACCCAACCAAGTTGCTGCCGTCCATATGGTTGGAAAAACCAGAAGGCGCCAAAAATCAGCAACAAAAATCCATGTCCGACATCCGATGACCCGCAGCGTCTCAAGGACAAGAAGACATTCAGAAGAATCCCCTGCTCCTTCAAGCAAAGGACAGCAGAGTGATCCTTCCTCAAGCTCTTCTTCAAAAAGAATGAGCCCCAGCTCAGTCACCAGGACAGTTTCTTCGTTCGAATCACGAAGGATGAATGTCTTGGCTACAAATTCTGAGCCACCACCCCCGCAATCCACCTCCAGAAGATGCGATCACCCGCATCCAGCAGTTGGAACAGGGCCAGCAGAGGATTGAAACTCTGATGGAAAACCTTCTCCTCGCCTTCAAAAATCAGGCGAACAATGAACCTCCTCCGAATCATCAAGATGACGAGGTAAATGGAGAAGAAAATGAGTCACGCGCCCTTACCAAAAAGGACGTAGATAGTATCCTCACCGAAGCAAAAGAAGAGGATATACTCAAGGAGCATGGGATCAAGCCACCATATCCCTTATGGATGGACTCGGTCCCGTTCCCCACCAAATTCAAGCATCCTACTCTCCAAACATATACGGGGAAAGGATCAGCCAGACAGCACGTCATCCACTTCAAGATCCTGACGGGAGCCATCGCGGATCAAGATGCACTCAAGATCCGCCTTTTTGCAAGTACCCTAAAAGGTACGGCCTTCGATTGGTACTCCACTCTGCCGGAGGACTCAATCCAAAACTGGGCCATCCTAGAGACACGCTTCCTGACTCACTTCAAAGGTGAGGATCACCCCGCTACTATGGCTCAGCTGTGCAGCCTAAAACAGGGGGAGAATGAATCAACATATGACTTCATTCACAAGTGGAAAGCAATGGCATACAAATGCTCTGATGTATTGCCACAAGCGTCGCTAGTCGACATCTGCTGAAACAACATGAGAGCCAGAATCCGCTCCATGATCATCGGCAACAAATCAAAAAACCTGGGAGAACTCCTAGAAGCTTCCATGGAAGCTGAAACGGTGATTAAAGACCTCAACAGTCAGAAATCATCAAGAAAAGAGCCAACCGCCATTGCAACCTCTAAACCAAAGAAAAAAGAGGTCCTCAATGTGCAGACCAAGTCAGCTCCTCAGCCACCAAAGAAAGCTGAAAATAAAGTTGCTGGTAAGAGACCTGAACTCTCAGATGCCTTCAAAGAACGAGTAGAGAAGAAATACCCGTTTGATGAAGATGTTGATGAAATCTTCGGGGCTCTTGTGGCAAATGGCAAGCTCACCTTGCCTGAACCAAAAAGACCGGGTGATGTTGGCAAAACCAACGATCCTCGGTACTGTCCATACCACCAGATGATCTCGTATCCTCTCAATCAATGCTTCGTTGTGAGAGAGAAAATAAATGAGATGTGGAAAAGCGGAGTCATCACCTTTGACAAAAACTATGGGTCTGCCTCCGTCAACATGGTGACATGTGGACAAACATCAAAATCACCGAAGAAGAAGATCACTACTTCCTTCAAGGTGATAAACTCAATCCAAGCGTCCGAGGAACTGGTTCCTTACCCGACACCAGACGGACAACCGATATGGGTACATCCCGATCTCCTGGAAGATGAAAATTGGGAGGTCGTGAAAACAAAGCCTACAGCTCAACAGCGAAGGCAGGCTAGGAAACATCTCCTCAAGCTTAAACGGCAAGAGAAGACCCAGCCAAACTAGAGGTCAAAGAAAAGGCAGAGGCTTCCTCTACCGCTTCACTGGAGGTAACAAAAACATCCCTTCCAGAGACTTCAAAGGCGGTAAGGAAATTCACTCTCAGTGATTTCATGCCACCTCAATTCAAAGAAGCCATGCAGGAGGCATCATACTCTTGCAATTCGGTAGTTGGATTCTTCATTGACGGATACGAGTCCAGCGACACCGATGATGGATTCGAATCCAACTACACAGATGAGTGGGAGGAGTCCCTTGAAACAGGAGAATATCTCTCCGATGAAGAATGGGTTCCTGAGTCTCATCTTATGCCAGTAATCTGGTATAACCCCCTATAGCCACAAGGATCCTGGTCTGATGATGAAGAAGACCAAGAAGCTGTACAAGAAAATGCTGCTGACCCAGCACCTCTCATTACTCCAGTGGAAATCAACCATGTTGAGCCACAAAGAGTTGATGAAGAAGAAGATCCGGCTCCCATGCCTGATCTTGAAGAATATGCAAGGATGTTGCAGCGACTCGCTCTAGAACAAGAGCAAGAACGCGTCAACGAGCCTCCTTGCAACCCAGAGCCTGAAGTCCCTGAAGACCACCAGGTACATCCTCCCTTAACTCCTGAAAATGGAGAAAATTGCTGGATAGACGATCCTCTTACATCCGAGGATGAGTCTGACTCCGATCAGGCAACGTCTCCCATCAGAGCTTCCTGTAATGTGATAATTCAGGATTATAGCTCTTCCAAAGCATCGTCTGATGAGAGCACTTACACTCCGGCGATGCCTAGCAATGTATCTTCTGAAGCCACCTCGTCTCACGTGACTTTCACTGAGATGACACCCTCTCAGATTTCTTCCCCTGAGACTGTGACTTCAAAGTTCACACCCTTCCTGACTGAAGAATTCCTAGCTATTGATGCTTGGGACGATGAATTAGTCAACGAAGAAAGGTTGCTGGATGCTGTTCAGGACTTGTTCCCGGAAAATGCTCCGTGCAACACGATCACTGAGGATGGCAACTCTGCTGTTGATTCATCCTCAGCAAATGAAAAACGACAGCCTCTTGATCTTGAAGACAATCTTCCAAACGAAGACCCTTCTCAAGAAGCTCTCGAAGTTGGTAGAGGCACCCACTCTGGTCGGGACTACCACAAAAATTACAACCAATCTTCCTTTACATATATAAATCCTTTGGGAAAAGATGTTGTAAGCGCCCCTAGTGGCAACAATGATGAACATGCAGGCCCTAAGGAGGCTTTCAAGTATGACTTGATTGAACACTTCAAGCACATACCTGCACGTCTGCACATCCTAGATTTGTTGCGAATGTCTCCGCACACGTGATAATCTCATTTCGGAATTACAAAAGCTGAATGAGGGTGTCGACAAATATGCCCCGCAAGTCCTCCAAATTGAAATGGATTACCGGGTCAAAAACTCAGAAGCCTCCTCAAAGGGAGAAAAGAAGAAAATTGAGGGATCATGCATTGAATGCCTCTCGGTTAAAAAAGCAGCCAGTGCAACCATCGCCTTCACAAAGGATGACCTCCTACTTGGCGAAACCAGGCATAACCGACCCCTATAATTCACAGGGTATATCAAGGAAATGCCTATGCACAGAGTTCAGATCGACCCAAGTTCTGCACTCAACCTCATCTCCACATCGGCTCTTGAAGAGTTGGACATCCCACCCAGTAAGCTGAGCCACACATCTGTATCTATCTTTGGATACGATGGGAGTACTCAAAGGCCTATCGGCAAAATCAGGTTCAAGTTGCAGATCGGTGATCTTATCTCTGAGGTCACAGTGTATGCAATAAAAACCCCTTCATGCTACAACATCCTTCTCGGACGCCCTTGGATCCACGAGAATGGTGTTGTCCCTTCAACTCTACATCAATGCATCAAGTTTGTTGGCGACGACGGCATGATACATCGAGTCTTTGCGGACAGAAAACCCTTCAAAGGTAAAGAAGTCCACTTCGCAGACTCACAGATGTATGAAGGTGAAAAAGAAGAAGAGGAGAAGCACACAGCATCCTTTGCCGAAAATCTCCAGAAAGATAAAGGCAAAGCTCCTCAACAATCACCGGAAGAAAACAAACCATCCGGTAAATCTGAAGAGAGCATGCAAAACAAAAGCCTGGGGGCAAATTTGTTGTCTCTTTCGTGTCTATCATGCAAGACACGGACTCGGATTCAGAGCCAGAAGACGACACATCGTCAAGCCAAGCTGACACTCAGCAAGTTCAGCCTGCTCTCACTCCAATGGAGATAACTTCTGACATAGAAGATTCTACGTCAGCTTCCTTCGTTGTTCCAGCAACTTCAGCAGGGAAAAAGCCGATCTTCTTCCATAGATCGGATGCTTCTTCATCAAACTCCAAGCTTGAACCTTTCCAAAATGAAGGTATGCCTCAACTATCCTTATATAGTCCTGTGGCACAAGCAATTATGAAGAAAATGGTCTCTAGTCACAAAAGAGATTGGAGCGACAAAATGTCTGAAGCTTTGTGGGCCTATCGAACCACCGTTCGAGGACCAACCCATAGCACACCATTCTCCTTGGTCTATGGATGCGAAGCTGTCGTACCCTTGGAAGTACAAATTCCTTCCTTGAGGGTATCCTTGCAAAATGACATGACTCAAGAAAGCAATGTCAAATTGCGACTCCATGAGCTGGACAATCTCGATGAGAGACGGCTCGAAGCTCAACAAAGAATTGAACTTTACCAAGCACGCATGGCAGGATCTTTCGATAAAAAGGTCAGGCAACGCGCTTACAAAAAGAGTGACTTGGTTCTTACGGTAAAAAGACCAATGGTCTTCGCTCACAAGTCCAAAGGCAAATTTGAGCCAAAATGGGAGGGACCCTACGTCATCGACAAGGTTTTCTCTAATGGCGCATACGCACTCCTAAACATGGAAGGTGACAGATGTATGCTGCCCATCAACGGCAAGTTCTTAAAGCGGTACTACCCTTGAAGACTTACCCAACTGGGTAAGAGCAATGCCTGTACGGCCAAAACCGGTTTCCAGGTACACTCTCGCTAAACCCACCCTTTTTTTTTAGAATTTTCATATCAAATGTTGAAATTTCTAGAAATTTAAAAAACAATGCTTACTTTCATCGTTTCATTGTTCAAAAAAAAATCCAAGTTTAGGAACCTTTCCCTAACTTGACCAAAATTTTCAACCCTTGAACCCAAAATTCATGGTTTGAAACAAAATCCGGATTCAGGGATTTCCAACCTAGTCCCAAAATGGTTTTAGGTCAAAACTTATGACCCTCGTGTCTTTAAACAAAAAAAAAATGGTTTTTCAAAAAACCGCGAGAAGCGACGCTTAGTCGATACTCGCACAAATCGGAAGCAAGCGAACCACGTTCGACACTTCCAAAATTGTAGGGAAGCGACATTTCATCGATACTTGCAAAATCCAAAACTGTGGAGACGCAACATTTCAGTTGATATCCACAACCCAAATTTCAAAGGTTCGAAAAAACCTAAAAAACTGTGGAGACGCAACATTTCAGTTGATATCCACAACCCAAATTTCAAAGGTTCGAAAAAACCTAAAAAAGAAAAACCATGGAGACGCAACATTTCAGTTGATATCCATAACCCAAAGGTTCGAGAAAACCACAAATTTCAAAAATCGTGGGGAAACGACATCAAGTCAGTACCCGCAAAACCAAAATTTTTGAAAAGCAAGGATGCGACATTCCATCGATACTTGCACCCAAATCCGCGAGGATGTGACATTCCATCGATACTCGCAACCGAATGAGCAAGGATGCGACATTCCATCAATACTTGCAAGAACATTCAGCAGGGAGGCGACTTTTAGTCGATACTTGCATTTTTGAAAACCAAACCGGCTATAAATGCCATAAAAAACCGGCTATCAATGCCACCAAAAAAAAAACCGGCTATCAATGCCACCAAAAACCGGTTATAGATGCCACAAAACAAACCGGCTATCAATGCCATCAAAACAGGCTATAAATGCCACAAACCGGCTATCAATGCCACAAAAAACCGGCTATAGATGCCACAAAACAAACCGGCTATGAATGCCACAAAAAACCGGCTATAGATGCCACAAAACAAACCGGCTATCAATGCCACCAAAACTGGCTATAGATGCCACAAAAAAAAAAAAAAGCACTCGGCTATCAATGCCACAAGAAAAGCTGGCTCTCATGCCAAAATTGGCTTCCATGCCACAAACAAAAACCTGGCTTTCATGCCAAAACGTTCATTTGACAAAAGATTTTTACAAAATGACAACCTTTTGATCAAATCCCATTTAGCAATTACTTTTATCACAAAAAGATTCAAGTGAGCGTAGGGATAACAAAAAAAAAGGAAAGTGTTCACAAGCACTACAAAAAAAAAGTACCAAAAAAATACATGTGATAACAAAAAAAAAAGAAAGTGTTCACAAGCACTACAAAAAAAAAAGTACCAAAAAAATACATGTGGTACCAAAAAAAAAAGAAAGTGTTCACAAGCACTACAAAAAATAAGTACCAAAAAAAATAATAATAATACAAGTGGTACCAAAAAAAGAGAAAAGGGGATAGTTTCTGTTATAAAAAAAAAAAAACAAAAGCTCAATAAAAATGGTCTCCAGCCAAGAGTTCAGCTCCTTAAGCAAGCTTTTGGCCTCATCCGTCAAGGATTCCAAGGCACGCTTCTTCAGGAACCTGCCATGAGATGCTGGGGTGGGCTGTAACCCTTCTTTCGCACTAGGAAGCTTCCCCCGAGCGGTTTTCCATTGTTTGTTCTCATCAGACTTCCTTTTGAGAACTCGATTGGCATCCGCAACCCGGTGAATCAAACGTTTCCTGGCCTCATCGACCTCCCTATCAAGGATGTTAAGCTCATGTGTCAACCCAATGATGGTTAGCTCTTCTAAGTTCTTCTCTCGGACTGCCTGCTTCCTGCTTTCTGTAGCCTCATCCAGGTTAGATTGGGCCTTATCCGCAGGGTCCAAGAACATCTCCTTGAAGAACTGATCGTCAGGAAAACCCATGGTCTCAAACCACTTGTCACCCCAGCTCAATGATCCTATCAACGATCGCCCTGGCACTTGTGACATCCAGACCAGCTTCTTCGGCATCACCGAGAATCTCACGCACATGCTGGATCATCCCAAATCCGGCATCTAAGTGCCTAGAAAGCAGAGTCTCAATCCAAGAGCTCAGAACTCGCACCACCACCTTCTTCGCAAAAAGAAGAGATGGCCCAGCTGAAGATTCGCCCAACTCCGTTGGTCGGCTGCTCATGTCATCATCTGTTGGAAGAGTAACAAAAGAACTCTTTCCAGTTGAAGCTGCTCCTGCTCGGGAAGGAGTCTCAGCACGAGGAATCTCCTCAACATTGTCAGAGCTGGTCCCAAGAGTCTCTACCTCTGGATCAACCTCTGGCATCCCTTGCTCTGGAAGCGACGGATCCTCCTCTGTCACTTCAAAACCTGCCAAAGAAACACAAAAAGGTATGAATATAATCCTGTTTGAAAATCATTATCAGGGTTATAACTATAAAATACCTTCTTCGACGACTGGCGGAACATTTTCTTCCTCCATGAACTCATCGGAAGCATCATCAACATTTGCGTCCATCGATGGTTCAAAGTCATCGGAATCCTGTGGCATATCAGCTGGCAAGAAATGTGTTAGCAAACCAAGTCACAGACAAAAAAATAAAAAAATAAAATAAAATAAAATAAAATAGAGAAGTCATACCAATTGGAGACTCTGGAGTGGTTCTTCTTCAAGTGCCTCGACAGGATCCGTCACCACCTCATCGACCGGAACCTCAGGCATCATCAAGTCTTCCTCTGCTAAAAAAAAGAGAAAAGAAAAGCAGAAACAAAAAGCAAATCATAACATGGAAAAAATCCCATGAAAAGAAATGGAAAGAGAAAAAGGAAGAATCATACCTTCACCGACGGTCTCTTCTTCTCGGCTTCTCTTCTCTGGAGGCTCGCCAGCATCCATTGGCACATCCTCATTAATAGTAAGAGGAACTTCCAAGTCAGGAGAGTCCTCATGCTGCCCTTTGCTGCGATGATGACTCCTCCCCCTCTTACCCCTGCGGGCTCGCTTCTTAGAGGAACCTGCCCCACTGTCAGAGTCAGGTTTCCCACTTGACTCCTCACTGGATGGTCTACTCTTGTCAGTAGACTCCATGGAAGCTTGCCTCTGTGCCGCTTGGATCCAAGCGCCAAGTTTGGCTTCCTCCTGTTCTAGCTGCTCTAAAGCCTCATCAGGTATTTCTCGAACAGCTTCAGAACCAATGACGCCCTGGTCACCGAGAAAGCCTATCTTGTGCTTCTCTCCAGAAAGGAAGGCCCAAACTTCCTCTCGCCGGACGCCATCCGACTTTCCAAGGCCCTTTCCAGATGCCAGCTTCACATCAAGCTCCTTCTTGGAAAGCCCCCGATATGCCGAAAAGCTCTCCGCGAACCACTTCGCAAAGCCGGCAGTCCGGGAAGTCAGCAACACAGGATAAGAAATCATGGCTGTAGTGTCTTCAGCACTATAGAAAGCCCATGCATTTCTCCCGTCCTGTAAGCCTCCAAAGCGCTTCACCATGCTTGAAGGCGCTCCAACAATGCCTTGAGAAAAGCCCAGCTGCAAAGCAAAGCGAGAGGGTACATACGGCTGGATGTCGACGAAAAGATGTCTACGGTACACCATCGTGCCGACACGTATGCTGAAAAGCCACTCTCTCTCTGCATTCGTCAAGGAATAATGCCTTCCCGACCCCACCCTGGTAGAGTCTCGGGAGGCACCAAGATCAAAAGCCTTCTTCCGCAACTCCGGAGAAAGCTTCACTGAAGACTGCCCCATCTCGACGTCCCTGAACCGTCGGATCCTCATGCGGGCAAACAAAAGTGATTCGGACACGGCTTTGCCCTTAGCCAGTCGAATCATCGGAGGATCATCATCCTGTGCAGCACCCAGCCGGTGGAAGCCAGGACAGTGGTATACATACCACGAATAAAAGATATGGGCTGAAAATACCCTATTCATAGGAAGCCCAAGCCGAACCAAAAAAGCAGCAGCCTGCAGTTCGGTACACAGGTAGGAGTAAAGAGCTGGCACCAAAGCAAGCTGCTCTCCAAACGCCATCTGAGAAGCCGGAAAAATACAATGCGGCCTGATGTGCGTTCCATCTCCTCCAGCAAAAATAGCCTCACCAAGCCAATAAGTGAGGTAAACAGCGAGATCTCTCCGCAGTGCAATGTCAGGACATATGGCGTTTGTACTTGCACAGAAATCTCTCAACTCTTCTTGCATGGCCAAGATCTTCTTTGAACTTGGATCCTGAGCTCCGGCTTCCTGGGTCACGCTATCAGAAGACTCCCTGCTATCAAAAAAGTCGGGGAATGAAGAGCTAAAACTCTTCCAACTGCTGGATCTAACTTTCAAATCCTCCTTCTCCTTCAAAAAGTCATAGAAGGCGACGAGCTGAAAGTACAGAAGCCTGAACTCCTCAGACTGCCCCTCGAGGACGCTGTCAATCGGCATAAACTCCTCATAGAGTTTGCCGAGGATGGGCAATCCAGTAATGGCGCTCAGCTCCTGCAAAGAAAAACCAATCTCACCATTCGTCACAACGAAGGTATTGGTTTGTGGGAGGAATGATTCCAGCATAGCCATGAAGGCCTCGTCGGAAAAAGATCACGGTCTCCCTAAAGGCACGGACCGCATCAAAAATCCCAGCTTCCTTCAAAACGGCATTACCAATCAGCAGGACGCGATCAGTCCACGACTTCCACTCAGAGTCAGCATTGAAACGGCCACGAAGTCGAAAAGGCTTGATCCAATTGCTACCGTCACCGCTGAAAATACCAAGGCCCACCGGTCTCAAATCGACCGACGGATAATTAGAGCCTTGGTAGCCGCTGGATGGCATCAAAAGATCCATGTCAACAGGCGACCTCTCCGTATATCCAGGAGAACCGCCAACAAAAACCCCGGTCTTGATTACATTTGTCCTTCTCACCCAGCTTGGAGGATCTTCCCTCTTAGAGCACGTGGGGGCAAGGCTCATGATCGAGATGGTGCGATCAAACGTCGACCGGGTAGCAACAGTCTTCTTCTCACCATCTGCTGTGAAAGAAAACTGAAAACATCTCCTCTGGTATGTCATGTCATCAGGGACTGCATCACCAAAGAAGAAGGTAGGCTTGGGCAAAACGCTCTGATCTTCCATCACCCATGGACGACTGCTTACCATGATCTTATAGAATTCCTCTCCCTTGAGAGCGATCAGTCGCTGCCTCATCTCATCTCTGTTGAGGGAGTCGCACTCTTCCAGATTTCTCTCAACATACTGGACCTTCTCAAAGGCCTGCTGAACGGCCGGATTAGAAGATCTAGAAGATCGACGAGGTACGCTTGTAGCAGGCTCTTTACCCTTGTTCGTTCTGGAGGAACCACCTGAAAAGGATGGAAAAGAAAAAGATCAAACATCAAAATGACAGAATCTCGCTAAAAAAAATCTGGCGAAATTTTGACATGATGACGGGGCAATTCCGAAGAAAAGGAACTATCCCGAAAGAAATAGAAAGCTTGAAGATGGGCTCAACATCGCTGCGAGCTCCGAAACTCCAAACTTTCGAAACCTCAAAGTCTCCGCAAAATCAGGAAGGGCTCAACATCACTGCGAGCTCCAAATTCCCAAAATTGCGAAAACTTTCAGGTATGCTATCACATCATGCTACAAATTTAATCTACAATTGAATGCATGCATGAACATCTAGGTTTGCCAAAAAAAGGGGCATTATCATGATGAGCAAAAGAAAAAAAAAACTTTCTCAAAAAAAAAAGGAGGAAAAGATAACAAAAAAAAGAGAAGAAAAAAAGGGGCTGGCCCACAGGCCACGTGGCCGTACGGCCAGATCCGTACGAATCTGTCCGTACGGCCCACAAACAAAAAAAAACAAAACATGAAAAAAAAAGAAAGAAGAAAAGAAAAGAAAAACGTGTGAAGAAAAAAAGGAAAAAACGTGAAAAAAAAAGAAAGAAACAACAAAAAAAAAGAAAAGAAAGAACTTTTTTCTTACAATGGAGTTTTCTTGAAAAAGGGAACTTACTTGAAGCCATTGATGGAGAAGAAGAAGAAAAGTCTTGAAGATCTTGAAGAAGAAGAACTCTTGGTCTTGAAGCCCTCTTGAGATTATTGCAAAAGAAAGTAATAAGAGCAAGAGATCCAACCTCCTCCTTGCTTTTATAGAAGAGAGCAAACCAAAGAAGGAAAGAAGAAAGAGATAAGTGTTACTAATTAGTAACCTTACCAAAAGAAAGAGATTAGAAAGATTCTTTCCCAAAAGAAAGATATCTTGAGGGACTCTCTCCCAAAAAGAAATCAATGAGAGATTTTCTCCTAATAAATAGGATCGATGAAGGATTCTTTCCCAAAAGAAAGATATCTTGAGATATCCTATCCCAAAATAAAGGGAATATGAGAGATTCTCTCCAAGTAAAGATATTCTTAGATATTCTCTATCCAAATGAGATATTTTTGGATATTCTTTACAAAAATGACACCATATGAGATCTAAGCCATTTCAAAAGCTTAAGGTCCCATGGGTTAGCCCATATGAGCCAGGTTTGACCACCTAGGCACTTAAAAAAAAAAACTTTGGGCTTTTAGTCAAAGAGAAATCCCTCTTACCAAGAGCATACAAAAATGGTTCCATGCCTCTTTTGAGTTGATTGGACCATACAAAGAAAATTCCAAGCCCCATGAGCTTCCAAAAATCAAACCATCCAGCCTCATCTGCCAAATTGAGCCAAAATCTTGAAATTGACATTCCACAAAAATCAAACCAAATCCTGGTCCCCTAACTTGCCACATACAGCTTGTTGGGTCACAAGACCAAAACCAAAAACCAAAACCTGATCCCCTAACTTGCCACATACAGCCTGTTAGGTCACAAGATCAAAACCAAAATTGATCCCCCAACATTCCACATACAGCTTGTTGGGTCACACGATCAAAACCAAACCCGACCCCCTAACCTGCCACATATAGCCTGTTAGGTCACAAGGTCAAAACCCAAATCCACATCCCTGATGTCATCTTCAAAACTTTGCCTCGAGATGGTACGTGATCCCTTTCACTACCATAAAATTCCCCTGGAAGCTCAAAAGGCTACAAATACCAAAAAGAAAGACTGCTCAAAGACTCTTGGTCTAGTCACAGGCTCTCCTTCAAAAATCTCTTCGAGGCACATCGACTACAAAAGTTAAGCAACTCGTCGCTGTACCTCGAGGGGGCATTTGTTGACACCAAAAATGTCACTTTGCCTCTTCAAGATCCAAAGAGTTACATGAAGTCGCAACCTGCCATAAATAGGCAATGCTACTTCCAAAAAATCAAATCTTGTCAGAATCAAACAAAAACTGCAAGATCCTTCAAGACAGCCAAAAGAAGAGTACACAAGAAGTTTCGGGCCATTTCAAAATCATTTGGCCTAACTTCGCTTCTCCGACAGCCGAAAAGGAGCTCTCGGCGGCAAAAGCATCGGAGACACCAAATCTTCGATCAGAGCCGATGGATGGTCTCAAAATACATCCAAAAGGCTCCACGTCAAGTTCCGAGTCAAACCGACAATGTTTGACCCTACATCAAACCCTCGAACAGCTAAATCAAGCCTCTCGGCGGCGAGAACCACCGAGGCCATTACTCATCAGATAAAGCACATGGACGGCTTCAAAATGCTTATAAAGGGCTACACGTCAAATTTCAGGTCATTTCAACAACATTTGACCATAGTTTGACGCTCGGAAGCCAAATCAGGCCTCTCGGTGGCAAAGCTCTCCGGGACCATGGTTTCCAAGACAGAGCCTATGGATCATCTTAAAATGACTCCAATAGGTTCCCTGTCAAATTTCAAGTCAATCGGACATCGGTTGACCGCACATCAAACCGCGACATCTTCATCGCGACAAAAGCAAGTCTACTGGTGATAGGACCCCAAACGGCTTCAAAACTCAAACAAAAGTCTATGGTTGGTCTTATTTATTGCTCAGGAGGCTTCACACCAAATTTCAGGTCATTCCGACATCGTTGGCCCAATTTCAGCTTCTGACGGAAAATCGGCAGCTCTGCGCGACAAAGTCTTCGGCTTTCTCAGGAAATTGGAAACTTTGCAAAATAAAATGCAAGGATTCTCATCAGGTTTCCTACAAAGAAATCAGGCCAAAAAATGGTCAAAATGTCAAGGAAAAGTACAAAAGAAAAAAGAATCGAAAAATAGCAAAAACGGACACAAAACGGGACAAAAAGGGGGAAAACCCCCCCAGGGTCGCAGACCCCTGCGACCCTGGCCCAGGGTCGCCGGCGACCTTGGAGCCCGGGGTCGCCGGGAAGGCCCCGGAAACCCCGGTTTTCGCCGTTTTTTCGCGATTCGAAGAGCCCAACCTCTGGTACTTTCCGAAATTCATGCTTTTGAGACACCAAATCCTCTGACATCCGTCCAAAACACGGGTCAATCATCAAGAGTATTGAAAACAATATTGATCGCCACCCGGTCAACCAAAAAAAAGTGTGCTTTCTACCCGACCGATCGAGAAATCGACAGGACAGATGGCACCGACCCGCTGTTGGCAACAAACACCTGAAATTACATGGTCATCTGATGTCGATCTGCATGAAGATCCATCGATGATCATTGCCAGAAGAATCCCAAAAGACACGGCACGGCCCGCGACTCTTCAACTGCTCGGCGACCACTTAATGCGATTAATTGACTAGCTTTATTACAGTCATTAATCCATTTCTTTGGACGGACCAATCAGAAGCAAGCATCCGGGAGTTACAAGTCAAGAGATTCATGGCATTTAACCCATGAAACTCCTCCCATCATGGCGATTAAAGGCGATTAAATGCCCTCAATCTCCTCCGGCCAATCAGAAGCCAAGAAAAAGGAGTTACAAAATAAAGAATTCAATCTTGTAACTCCTCCCTTTATGTAGCTTTATGACAATTAAAGCTCATAAACCCTCCTAAATGGCCACCTAAAAGCCTATAAATAGGAGAGCTCTCCAAGAAGAAAGGATCATCAGAAAAAAGCACAAACACACAGACAGACAGAAGCACAGAAATTCAGAGAAGGAAAAGAGAGAAAACTCCCTACACCGGCCACCGCTACAAGGTGACAATTAAGGATTGTAAATCGGCTATAAACGCCAAAATCGGCTATAAACGCCAAAAAATCGGCTATAAACGCCAAAATCGGCTATAAATTCCAAAAAAATCGCCTTTCACGGAAAACCAAGAAAATGTCTCTTTTCTTAAATATATGTGCAATGGAAAACTTGAAAGAAGTTGATTTCTTTTTTACTTGCGAAGGTTGATCTCCGGATCACCACTTGCAATTCCAAGTAAAATAGAAAATCTGGCACACCCACACAAAAAAAGAAATGTTGATGCACGCCCCTGCCCCCTGGTTACGAAAGGGTCAGAACCAAACGGACTCCCACGTTCGCCGAACCTTGGTAGGAACCGAGCAGGATCGCGGTCCATCAGTCGACTAGCGACACTTGCGGCAATACATCAGAGCATTTGTTTGCCATTGCTTTCCACTTGTGAATGAAGTCATATGTTGATTCATTCTCCCCCTGTTTTAGGCTGCACAGCTGAGCCATAGTAGCGGGATGATCTTCACTTTTGAAGTGAGTCAGGAAGCGTGTCTCTAGCATGGCCCAGTTTTGGATTGAGTCCTCCGGCAGAGTGGAGTACCAATCGAAGGCCGTACCTTTTAGGGTACTTGCAAAGAGGCGGATCTTGAGTGCATCTTGATCCGCGATAGCTCCCATCAGGATCTTGAAGTGGATGACGTGCTGTCTGGCTGATCTTTTCCCCGTATATGTTTGGAGAGTAGGATGCCTGAATTTGGTGGGGAACGGGACCGAGTCCATCCATAAGGGATATGGTGGCTTGATCCCATGCTCCTTGAGTATATCCTCTTCTTTTGCTTTGGCGAGGATACTGTCTACGTCCTTTTTGGTAAGGGCGCGTGACTCATTTTCTTCTCCATTTACCTCGTCGTTTTGATGATTAGGAGGAGGTTCATTGTTCGCCTGATTTTGGAAGGCGAGGAGAAGGTTTTCCATCAGAGTTTCAATCCTCTACTGGCCCTGTTCCAACTGCTGGATGTGGGTGATCGCATCTTCTGGAGGTGGATTGCGGGGTGGTGGCTCAGAATTTGTAGCCAAGACATTCATCCTTCGTGATTCGAACGAAGAAACTGTCCTGGTGACTGAGCTGGGGCTCATTCTTTTTGAAGAAGAGCTTGAGGAAGGATCACTCTGCTGTCCTTTGCTTGAAGGAGCAGGGGATTCTTCTGAATGTCTTCTTGTCCTTGAGACGCTGCGGGTCATCGGACGTCGGACATGGATTTTTGTTGCTGATTTTTGGCGCTTTCTGGTTTTTCCAACCATATGGACGGCAGCAACTTGGTTGGGTCTTTCTTTTTCGACCCATTTGGGAGAGACTTGGAGTGTAGGAGGCTGGGTCCTTTGCTTCTCTAGACTCTTTTGCCGGTATGACGCGCGGCGGCGTATGCGACGGGCAATTTGAGCTTCGGTCAGCTCTGGCTGGGCTTTGACGATGAAGGATGTGCTTCCTCGGGCGCAGCAGCCGAGCCTATCTTCTCTGCAGCTGGGCAAGGACTGGATGCGAACCCTGTCCTTCGCCTGTTGCAGCGAAGCTTTGAATTTTTGGAGTTCGGCCCCTGTAGAGATGAAGGGTCGAACTGCAGGTTTGTAGGCCTTAGCGGGTGCTTGCAGAGGCCTTGTGATGCATGATTTGATTTTGGGCTTGTAGGAACAAGCCGGCTCATGCTGGGTTGACTTGAGAGTCAGGTTGGAGATGGGTCTCTCCTCTTTCATGTAAGCAAGAGGGTAGAACTGGTTCTCCTTGAGTGGGGCCAGGAATGCTGGCTTAGTGGATGTTTGGGACCTTCTCTATTTTGGTGAAGGTCTTGGGGACCAAGTCTTGGGATAGACCTGGTTGCTTGCAGGTCGAGGCTTCGTGGGGGTGCCACGGGCTTCAGGCCTGCTGGTGCTCGCCTTTGGTGTCACGGTAGTGACACGTTGAGAGGCGAGTTTCTGCTTCTTGGAGGGAGCAGTTTGTTCCTCAGGAAGTGGGAATGGTCCCAGCGTCCCAAAGACGATAGTCCGGGGAGTCGAGGTCGACCCGGAGTTTAGAGAATTGCCGAGGGAGTTGATGCTTCGGCAGCTGATAGGGCGCTTGTAAGTGCGCGTGGTTTGCTTTTGTTGAAGCATGAGTTGGTGCTTGTTTCATCGAAAGTAATGGTTAGTGAAGCTGCCATTGTTAGTTTTCGAAAATTTCTGAAACAAGACCACATCCATTAGTAATCACAAGAATATAATGATCATAAATGGGAAGTTCTATGGTTTTGTCTTTTCAAATTGCTAGAGGAAGATGACCCAAGCAACATGAAGAAGGCAAAACGCCATAGAGGGTACAATTGTTCTGATCGCAGGTATGGTAAGCCCAGAATGGGCATCCCAGTGACTGCTAGAAGCAATTGTGAACTTAAATTCGACTTATCGAGAAGCAGAGCTTGCTCGAGGTAAGAAGAATATAAAGTTGGAGTTACAGATGTGCCGGTCGCAATACAGTAGACCCTGAAAGGGCGTACTAGTACCGCTAGACACAAATGTTTTGAGACCGCATCTATGAGATGAGATTCTCTGTTTTGAAAGGTCAAGATTGGATTCATCAAAGGGAGCAGATGGTATTCCGATCTGAACACGGGCTCAGCGATTTCCGCGAGCGCCAGTGCTCAGAAAGAAATGAACCATAATTTCTCGGATCTGAATCTAAAAATGACGAGTTTTTTTTTTTTTTAAAGGCCAATATCGGGTTCATCAAAGAGAGCAAAAGGCACTCCAATCTGAACACGGGCTCAGCGATTTCCGCGAGCGCCAGTGCTCAGAAAGGAGAAGACCAAGATTTCTCCAATCTAAACCCAAAATGACGGAAGTTTTTTTTTTTTGAAGATTTTTTTTTTTGGAAGATTTTTTTTCTTTTTTTTTTTTAAAAAAATCTTTTTATTTATTTATTTTTTTATTTTTATTTATTTATTTTTTTAAGATTTCTTTTTTTGAAATTTTTTTTTATTTTTTTATTTTTTATTTTAAAATTTTTATTTTTATTTTTTTAAAAAAATTTATTTTTTTGAAAAAAAATTTATTTAAAAGACGAGAGAGTACACATAGGCCTCCTAACCCGGTCTTATGAAATCTTGATTGATAGAATTGCCCCCAGGTAAGGGTAGGATTACTTAATGAACCCGTTTGGAGGACCCTTGCCTAGAATAGTCAAGCTGTCTCCACACTCTGGACAAGGCTTTTCTTGAATCAATCATGATCAAATAACGCAGTTGGTTTAACCTTATTGGTCTATGTCTTTTTTTTTCAATTATATTTTTATTTTATTATATATTTTTTTAATGAACTCATCGAAGAGAAACGATGGCCCAAAACCTTAGTCGAACAGGCTCAACATTTCTGCAAGCGCGATGAACGATAGGAACGGATCAAGGTTTCTCAATTTTGAATCCAAAATGAGAAATCTAATTTTTTTTATTTTTTTATTTTTATTTTTTTTAGATCTTTAATGAACTCATCGAAGAGAAACGATGGCCCAAAACCTTAGTCGAACAGGCTCAACATTTCTGCAAGCGCGATGAACGATAGGAACGGATCAAGGTTTCTCAATTTTGAATCCAAAACTGAGAAATCTAATTTTTTTATTTTTTATTTATATATATATATATTTTTTAGATCTTTAATGAACTCATCGAAGAGAAACGATGGCCCAAAACCTTAGTCGAACAGGCTCAACATTTCTACAAGCGCGATGAACGATAGGAAAGGATCAAGGTTTCTCAATTTTGAATCCAAACTGAAAAATCTGATTTTTTTTGTTTTTTTTTTTTGAAAAGAGAAAGAGTGGAAATAAATTCAAAGAATTAGAAATTTCCAAACAAAAAATCTCATCTCATTTTTTTTTTAGATCTTTAATGAACTCATCGAAGAGAAACGATGGCCCAAAACCTTAGTCGAACAGGCTCAACATTTCTGCAAGCGCGATGAACGATAGGAACGGATCAAGGTTTCTCAATTTTGAATCCAAACTGAAAAATCTGATTTTTTTGTTTTTTTGTTTTTTTTTTAAAAGAGAAAGAGTGGAAATAAATTCAAAGAATTAAAAATTTCCAGAAAATCTCTTCACATTTTTTTTAGATGCGGAATCCAACATAAGCCACCAATTATAAAGTAGCCAAGGAATCGAGAAAAGAAATATAAGCATAGAGAAAAATATATGATATGCAAATATTTCATTTCTAGCATCGTGTTCTCAAATAAACGGGTCCCACCGGGTGTGTCAGCTTGATGGACCGCGCTCCTGCTTGGTTCTACCGAGGTCGGCGGACGTGGGAGTCCGTCGGGTCTGACCCTTTCGTAACCGGGGGGCAAGGGCGTGCATCAACATTTCTTTTTTTGTGCGGGTGTGCCAGATTTTCTATTTTACTTGGAATTGCAAGTGGTGATCCGGAGATCAACCTTCGCAAGTAAAAAGGAAATCAACTTCTTTCAAGTTTTCCATTGCACATATATTTAAGAAAAGAGACATTTTCTTGGTTTGCTGTGAAAGGCGATTTTTTTGGCATTTATAGCCGATTTTGGCGTTTATAGCCGATTTTGGCGTTTATAGCCGATTTACAATCCTTATCAATAATGAAAGACAAGAGTTGTGAATTTTTTTTTCTCTTTTGAAAAAATACAAACTACAATGAAAAGCAAGAAAAAGGAGGATCTAACTTCTCAGGAGATTGTGGGGGACCCGTTTAGATTGACGGTCGCAAGCCATATGTGGGCTTCGCCATCATCCATGCAGATGAGAACAGAGGATGCTATTGATTCGCTTGGCTTGGCTATAACCTCAGGTTTTTAGAGAACAAAGACCAAAAGGAGGTCCTATGTCCAATAAAAAGCCGAGTAGATGGGCTTGAAAAGCCATGTCTAAGCCATTGGCGGCAGAAGGAGAAGGCAAGGACCTTGGGAGGGGGTACCCTCCAAGGGACTTTTGTCACCTTGTAGCGGTGGTCGGTGTAGGACTTCCGCAGAGTTTTCTCTCTTAGATTTCTGATGCCTCTTTCTGTCTGAGTTTCCGGATTTTCTGCAGTCTATTGTCTGTGTGTCTGCTGTTTTTTCTTCTTGGAGAGTTCTCCTATTTATAGGGTTTTAGGTAGCCATTTAGGAGGGTTTATGAGCCTTGATTGTCATAAAGCTACATAAAGGGAGGAGTTACAAAATTGAATTCTTTATTTTGTAACTCCTTTTTCTTGGCTTCTGATTGGCCGGAGGAGATTGAGGGCATTTAATCGCCTTTAATCGCCATGATGGGAGGAGTTTCATGGGTTAAATGCCATGAATCTCTTGACTTGTAACTCCCGGATGCTTGCTTCTGATTGGTCCGTCCAAAGAAATGGATTAATGACTGTAATAAAGCTAGTCAATTAATCGCATTAAGTGGTCACCGGGCATCTGAAGAGTCGCGGGCCGTGCCGTGTCTTTTGGGATTCTTCTGGTGATGATCATCGATGGATCTTCATGTAGATCGACATCGGATGACCATGTAATTTCAGGTGTTTGTTGCCAACAGCAGGTCGGTGCCATCTGTCCTGTCGATTTCTCGATCGGTTGGGTAGAAAGCACACTTTTTTTGGTTGACCGGGGTGGCGATCAATATTGTTTTCGATACTCTTGATGATTGACCCGTGTTTTGGACGGATGTCAGAGGATTTGGTGTCTCAAAAGTATGAATTTTGGAAAATACCAGAGGCTGGGCGCTTCGAATCGCGAAAAAAACGGCGAAAACCGGGGTTTCCGGCGGCGACCCTGGCCCTGCGACCCTAGGGGGGTTTTCCCCCTTTTTGTCCCGTTTTGTGTCCGTTTTTGCTGTTTTTCGATTCTTTTTTCTTCTGTATTTTTCCTTGACATTTTTGACCATTTATTGGCCTGATTTCCCTGTAGGAAACCTGATGAGAATCCTTGCATTTTATTTTGCAAAGTTTCCAATTTCTTGAGAAAGCCGAAGACTTTGTCGCGCAGAGCTGCCGATTTTCCGTCAGAAGCTGAAACTAGGTCAAACGATGTCGGAATGACCTGAAATTTGGTGTGAAGCCTCTTGAGCAATAAATAAGACCAACATAGGCTTTTTTTTGAGTTTTGAAGCCATTTAGGGTCCTATCACCAGTAGACTCGCTTTTATCGCGATGAGGATGTCGCGGTTTGATGTGCGGTCAACCGATGCCCGATTGACTTGAAATTTGACAGGGAACTATTAGAGTCATTTTAAGATGATCCATAGGCTCTGTCTTGGTAACCATGGTCCCGGAGAGCTTTGCCGCCGAGAGGCCTGATTTGGCTTCCGAGCGTCAAACTATGGTCAAATGTTGTCGAAATGACCTGAAATTTGATGTGTAGCCCTTTATAAGCATTTTGAAGCCGTCCATGTGCTCTATCTGATGAGTAATGGGCTCGGTGGTTCTCGCTGCCGAGAGGCTTGATTTAGCTGTTCGAGGGTTGATGTAGGGTTAAACGTTGTCGGTTTGACTCGGAACTTGACGTGGAGCCTTTTGGAAGTATTTTGAGACCATCCATCGGCTCTGATCGAAGATTTGGTGTCTCTGATGCTTTCGCCGCCGAGAGCTCCTTTTTGGCTGTCGGAGAAGCGAAGTTCGGCCAAATGATTTTGAAATAGCCTAAAACTTCTTGTGTACTCCTCTTTTGGCTGTCTTGAAGGATCTTGCAGTTTTTGTTTGATTCTGACAAGATTTGATTTTTGGAAGTAGCATTGCCTATTTATGGCAGGTTGCGACTTCATGTAGCTCTTTGGATCTTGAAGAGGCAAAGTGACATTTTTGGTGTCAACAATCATCTTCAAAACTTTGCCTCGAGATGGTACGTGATCCTTTTCACTACCATAAAATTCCCCTGGAAGCTCAAAAGGCTACAAATACAAAAAAAAAAGAAGGGACTGCTCAAAGACTCTTGGTCCAGTCACATGCTCTCCTTCAAAAATCTCTTCGAGGCACATCGACTACCAATGATAAGCAACTCGTCGCTGTACCTCGAGGGGGCATTTGTTGACACCAAAAATGTCACTTTGCCTCTTCAAGATCGAAAGAGCTACATGAAGTCGCAACCTGCCATAAATACTACTTCCAAAAAATCAAATCTTGTCAGAATCAAACAAAAACTGCAAGATCCTTCAATACAGCCAAAAGAGGAGTACACAAGAAGTTTCGGGCCATTTCAAAATCATTTGGCCTAACTTCGCTTCTCCGGCAGCCGAAAAGGAGCTCCCAGCGGCGAAAGCATCGGAGACACCAAATCTTCGATCAGAGCCGATGGATGGTCTCAAAATACTTCCAAAAGGCTCCACATCAAGTTCCGAGTCAAACCGACAACGTTTGACCCTACATCAACCCTCGAACAGCTAAATCAAGCCTCTCGGCGGCGAGAACCACCGAGGCCATTACTCATCAGATAGAGCACATGGACGGCTTCAAAATGCTTATAAAGGGCTACACGTCAAATTTCAGGTCATTTCGACAACATTTGACCATAGTTTGACGCTCGGAAGCCAAATCAGGCCTCTCGGCGGCAAAGCTCTCCGGGACCATGGTTTCCAAGACAGAGCCTATGGATCATCTTAAAATGACTCCAATAGGTTCCCTGTCAAATTTCAAGTCAATCGGACATCGGTTGACCGCACATCAAACCGCGACATCTTCATCGCGACAAAAGCGAGTCTACTGGTGATAGGACCCCAAACGGCTTCAAAACTCAAACAAAAGCCTATGTTGGTCTTATTTATTGCTCAAGAGGCTTCACACCAAATCTCAGGTCATTCCGACATCGTTTGACCTAGTTTCAGCTTCTGATGGAAAATCGGCAGCTCTGCGCGACAAAGTCTTCGGCTTTCACAGGAAATTGGAAACTTTGCAAAATAAAATGCAAGGATTCTCATCAGGTTTCCTACAGGGAAATCAGGCCAATAAATGGTCAAAATGTCAAGGAAAAATATAGAAGAAAAAAGAATCGAAAAACAGCAAAAACGGACACAAAACGGGACAAAAAGGGGGAAAACCCCACCAGGGTCGCAGGCCCTTGCGACCCTGGAGCCCGGGGTCGCCGGGAAGGCCCCGGAAACCCCGGTTTTCGCCGTTTTTTCGCGATTCGAAGTGCCCAGCCTCTGGTATTTTCCAAAATTCATACTTTTAAGACACCAAATCCTCTGACATCCGTCCAAAACACGGGTCAATCATCAAGAGTATCAAAAACAATATTGATCGCCATCCGGTCAACCAAAAAAAGTGTGCTTTCTACCCGACTGATCGAGAAATCGACAGGACAGATGGCACCGACCTGCTGTTGGCAACAAACACCTGAAATTACATGGTCATCCGACGTCGATCTACATGAAGATCCATCGATGATCATCGCCAGAAGAATCCTAAAAGACACGGCACGGCCCGCGACTCTTCAGATGCTCGGCGACCACTTAATGCGATTAATTGACTAGCTTTATTACAGTCATTAATCCATTTCTTTGGACGGACCAATCAGAAGCAAGCATCCGGGAGTTACAAGTCAAGAGACTCATGGCATTTAACCCATGAAACTCCTCCCATCATGGCGATTAAAGGCGATTAAATGCCCTCAATCTCCTCCGGCCAATCAGAAGCCAAGAAAAAGGAGTTACAAAATAAAGAATTCAATTTTGTAAATCCTCCCTTTATGTAGCTTTACGACAATCAAGGCTCATAAACCCTCCTAAATGGCTACCTAAAAGCCTATAAATAGGAGAGCTCTCCAAGAAGAAACGACAGCAGACACACAGACAATAGACTGCAGAAAATCCGGAAACTCAGACAGAAAGAGGCATCAGAAATCTAAGAGAGAAAACTCTGCGGAAATCCTACACCGACCACCGCTACAACGTGACAAAAGTCCCTTGGGGGCTATCCCCCCCCCCAAGGTCCTTGCCTTCTCCTTCTGCCGCCAATGGCTTAGACATGGCTTTTCAAGCCCGTCTACTCGGCTTTTTATTGGACATAGGACCTTCTTTTGGTCTTTGTTCTCTAAAAACCTGAGGTTATAGCCAAGCCAAGCGAATCAATAGCATCCTCTGTTCTCATCTGCATGGATGATGGCAAAGCCCACATATGGCTTGCGACCGTCAATCTAAACGGGTCCCCCACAATCTCCTGAGAAGTTAGATCCTCTTTTTCTTGCTTTTCATTGTAGTTTGTATTTTTTCAAAAGAGACAAAAATCACAACTCTTGTCTTTCATTATTGATAAGGATTGAAAATCGGCTATAAACGCCAAAATCGGCTATAAATGCCAAAAAAATCGCTTTTCACGGCAAACCAAGAAAATGTCTATTTTCTTAAATATATGTGCAATGGAAAACTTGAAAGAAGTTGATTTCCTTTTTACTTGCGAAGGTTGATCTCCGGATCACCACTTGCAATTCCAAGTAAAATAGAAAATCTGGCACACCCACACAAAAAAAGAAATGTTGATGCACGCCCTTGCCCCCCGGTTACGAAAGGGTCGGACCCGACGGACTCCCACGTCCGCCGACCTCGGTAGAACCGAACAGGAGCGCGGTCCATCAGCGGGTTACAAAAAAATCCATGTGAGAAGGGAAAACTTTCCCATGATATAAGGCAAGTAACATTCATATTTCTTGAGAGTCACTTTAGAAGGAAAAATACACATGCACACATGCGCGTGCGCATATATATATATTTATCAATACTCTTATTATTATTTTTTTCCCATGTGGAAAGATGGATTTAAAAAGCTTCTTGGATTTTCAATGCGCTTATTGTAAAGCGCAGTAAGCAATCCTACAATCACCTACAAAAACCCCTTCAGTTACAAATCGCAGCCATTGCATATACAGAATAAAAAGGAAGAAGAAGAAGAAGTGTAAGATCTCTGTCCCGCTTTTATTATTATTTTATATTTTATTATATTTTAATTAGAATATTAGTATTATTTTAATTGAATGTATTTTAGTTATTTAAGTGGATTAGATGCGTAGATTGGTGAGTTGGGTTAATGGGTAGATGACCTGAGCCGTAGTTTTGACCAATAACTTAAGCCCATTAACGTAATCCCTATTTTAAATGCTCGTCCTTATCACTTTCCAAGCCTCTGCAACTTTAGGATCCAGCCATCAGAATCAAGATCAGAGGATACCATCATTCCTGGTTTAACTTTCTTATCACAGGTAACCTTCTCCTCAAACCATTAGAAGTAAATCTGTACTCTTAGGTTATCTTCTTATTCTTTCCAATGTTAGGTTTTGGGTAGGGTTATAATAGATCTGCTCATTTGGGCATTTCTTTCCCATCTCTTATGTCAGATTGGCGATAGGATTGTGATCGAGCGCCCCGGTAATCTCGGATTGGGTATTGGTTAGGACCTGTTGCTTTTTCTTCAAACCCCGGTGAAAGGCAAGTGCTTAACCATAATTTATAAATTTAATGCTTGTGTTTCTCGTTGATTCAAGTTTTGATGCATGTAGAAACCCCTTTTATGCCCTAAGTTTTGATTTACTCTATTTGCTTTCTTTTATTTAATCTTGATGTGAGGCCCGTGAGGAGATCTGATCAGATCTGGTCCGGTCATCTACCCGTACAGGGCTGGGCGACATTTTCTTATGGGGGTGATCTCGGTTTTGATCAGTGGGGCTCACTGCCCAAGTGCCCTTATACACCACGTGTGAAGCCTTCTCATTCCATGACCGGATTCTGTAATGAAGTGGGCAGGGATGGTTTTGACTTGGATAGGTATTGAAATAAAATAAGAGAGAGGATAGTGAGGACATGGATGTACTTTGGATGAGGGAATCCAATGTGACAATGTGACAGAATCCTTAACTTTATGTTAGAATATTTATTTAACTTACCCCTTGAGTGTTTATGAGAATTTGGAGAAAGGGCCTTGGGTATTGTATAAATCCAAACTATCTCCTCTGGCTATTTTGAATGTGGAAAATATTTTAAATGAAATCCTTAGGTTTTCTAAAATTATAAATTAAGATTGTAATTTATCATTATAATTTGAAAATTAATATTAAATGATATCTTTGGTTTTTAATGTGTTAAATTTATATTTTTATATCTTATTAATTGGATCATTGGATCTGAGTAAATACCGGCTGGGCACACGGTATTTTCCTAACATGAAGTTTAGTGCTTCATATGACCTCGAGGAAATCCTAGTAGATTTGAGTTCAATCAATCTCTATTGGAAAACCCTTAATTGGGTCTATGCACCATTAATTGAGAAGGGATGTGTGGATCTTTTATCTATTTAGAGATTCTTGTGGTTGTTGGGTACGAGACCTTATGTTTGACTTTAGGATTGGGTTGTTGTTATTCTTTGACCTTCGGGTTTGCATACATGATTGAGATTGATGTTGGTCTATTAACTGCATACCCTATATTGATTGGATATAGATCGTGATGTGGCTTGGCAATCGATTGAGAAATTGTAGAGGTTTATTCGAATAATATTGATATTGATTGTGGATTGTTGTGCAGCCAGCCCTTCACTTTAACTTAGGTTTCTATGTCAGAGCATTACAGATCACTAGGTTTATTCTATTATGATATGTATATATATGTACATCGATTGGGTCATAATTGAACGACTGCAGTTGTAATTGGACGGCTGATCACCGATGTGAACGGACACTGTAATATCCGCATTGATTGTTTGACCGGTATTCCGGATTATCGATCGGTTTATGACCGCCGACGTGATTTAGATAGTTAGGGTTGACCACCCAAAGCAGTTGCATTGCTTCTGTGTGATTATTGTATTGCTCTATTGTGTAGATTGGATTTAGGTTATACGTTCTTTTCATCGTTGTTATATTGTTATTCTTTTATGATTATTACATGTCATTACTCACATTGATCTTGTGTTTTAATTACAAATTATGCTTTCGTACTTGCTGTTTACTTTGTTTATTGGTGCATAGGTACCGATCCCTACCCTACCGAGGAGACGGAGGAGGATCAAACGTTTCAAGCATTTGAGCCAACTGACGAACCCGAGTGGAATGCCGGAGACGGTTTTGGAGCCGTTTGAGCCTGCATGAGACTGACTTCATCTTAGCAATCCTCTAGATGAACTTTCTTTAATAATATACATTTCCTTAGTAATTGTTTTATTCATTCTACAATTTTAATTATTAATGTTTATTTGATTTTCATGTTGGATCTTATTACGGTCATTGAATACCAATTGAATGAAGCTTCCTTTGCATTTAATGAAATTTTATTTGGACTCACCACGGTTTGTGATGTTATGTGGGTCCACTTTTGGAAGCTTGTGTTGCATTAAATACAGGAATTTGAATTTGTTTTAATTTTTCACGTTTTTCCCCAATTCTTATTTTGGGGACGTGACAGGAAGTTCTTGAGGCAAGGCAAAGTCAGGGGAATTGGCGCCATTACTGTCTTATGATCGAGGCCTATAAGTAGTAGAAGAAGATTACAGGAGAATTCAAACTAATTTAAATCACTTGAATGAGAACTGGAACACATGCAGAGTAGTACTATTTGGGTGCTGTACAACAGAAAGTGAGGACATCCAAATGCAGCCTCAACAATTTGAAGGATGTAAATATAGCGGAAGCAGGGATCTATAGATGCTGGCTGCTACAAACGCAATTAGGACAATATCGGCTTGAATCAGGCAATGGTATGGAGATCTATGACTGTTTACGAGAGATCAGTCACATACAGTCACTCTTCAAGATCCAAGGGCAAGGATGGACACCCTGGATGCAGAAGCTGATGATGGAGAATTTGAGATCTAGTGAAAGGAAGATTAATTCTTCAAAGTTATTTCAAGGCTATTTCTCTCATGTCTATATATAGCCCTTAGGCTAATAGGTGATGAGATCTCTATTCAAATTCGAATTGAGAGATGATTATGATCAATCTCTCTCAATTTGAATTTGAATGTAGATATGATAAAGAGATAGAGAGTTGGATAAAACTCAAGCTATCCTTATCCTTATCACCATGAGACTCCTTGTGAGGGGTGTATCTTTGTGAGTGGGGTCCATCCACATGCAAACACAAGTGGGTCCCATCACAAATGCCAACATCTCCCACTCGCACCGAACAAGATTCATTCCATTTGATCACTAATTTCCATCATCAAATTCTATAATGTAAAAATGGACCTGAAGAGTGGGACCTTCATTATGCCTATTCACGGAGAGAATGTATACTAAGTCACCATCTGACTAGAATACACCAACTCACCGACACATCAGTCTGCCCTAGACACTCGCATGACCACACCGGATTGGATGTTGACTCATACCCTTGAGTCGTGTTCAACCCACATATGTGCTTATTCAACTTATCGAGTAAAACCTTTTACAAACATTTCTTTTTATAAAATAACATATTTATATATATAATTTAGAAAATTGTTTGTCTTAAAATTTTTAAAATACTCGATATAGCCCGGGCTGATAAGTATCATAAGCACGTATAAACTAGAGTGTGATGTCAAGGGGTCTTCCCATGGACTTACGATGGTCAGAATCAACCAAGCAGCTTTCCTAGCACGGCGGCTCGTTGGCTCCTATGTTGCCGTGGCACAACCGCAGCTAAAGTAGCATCACCGATCTCATCTTTCCAACGAAGAGGTTGGTATAAGGGCACAAGAGCCTCAAGAATTGGTTCACACAATAACCAACTCCAAGCTCAAGAGTCACCTACGGGACTAACTCTCGCACAACAAACAGGATTTCTAGGGTAATATCCCGCTGCTCGTAGGTAGGTCCTTAAACACGCATGTCAGTAGACACGCGTCGCAGTGTGAAAAGCAATAGTTCTTTAACAGAGCCCATGCTAACATTGCACCGAGTCACTACTGCGCAAGCTGATCGTAACAAACACAACCACGCTTGGTTTCTAAAACAGGCTATCGGACTAATTAGGGTGTGATTTATCCGACGACTAATGCTAAGTCTCATTCAGTCTTGTGATCCACATCACCCCAATGCACACAAGACTGAGTCGGCGTTCCATACATCTGTACGCACCAATAAGATCCACATTGGCTTAATCAGCATATCATACAAATGCATGCACCTCATCCTATCAGTCACTAAGACATCAAGGGCGGTCTTTATCCGTGCGAGTGGATGACCTCACCTGTTTGGTGCCACGTGTGCATCTAATACACACGCTTATTGTGTATGTTGCCAATGTAAAGTATATGCACATGTATGAATGAAAAGAATATAACACGCATATAATCACAAAAAACTTTTATTGAAAAAGTCCAATACACTCCCACTGAATAAAAGGATTACATATATTGCATTCCCATACGCCTTACATGAATAGCGAATAGTTCTCGCGCCAAGGGTTTGGTCATTGGGTCAGCAATCATTTCCAAAGATGGCACATGAGATATTGCTATTTCTTTTGCTTCTATTTGTTCACGGATAAAATGCCACTTTCGCTTGATATGTTTTGCCCTCTGATGAAACTGGGGGTCTTTTGCCAAGCATATGGCAGTTGTACTATCTGTTCTCAATGGAATGGGATCACGAGCAATGGATACTAGTCCCAAATCCAACAGAAAACGGCGAATCCATACAGCCTCCATGGCCGCCAGTGCGCAAGCAACATATTCGGCCTCAGTGGTCGACATGACCGTACACTCCTGCTTTTTACTGGACCATGAAATGGCTCCCCCGCCCAGTAAGAACACATATCCCGATGTGGATTTGCCGTCGTCGGGATCATCCGAAAAAGATGAGTCACTGTATGCTAATAAACTCAAGCCACCACCGTGATAGCAAAGCATCATATCTTTGGTGCCCTTTAAATATCGGAAGATTCGTTTGACAGCATTCCAATGAGCAATACCCGGGTTACTTTGAAATCGACTAACCAACCCAACCGCATAGCAAATATCAGGGCGTGTGCACAACATAGCATACATTAAACTTCCTACAGCGCTGGCATAGGGTATGGAAGCCATTTTTTTTGTTTCAGCATCGGTTTGAGGACATTGCATGACACTTAATTTGCAACCCTTATCAATCGGGGTCTCAACGGGACTAGCATTGGCCATTCTAAATTTCTCTAGAATTTTCTCAATGTAAGTTGTTTGGGACAAGCCAAGAATGCGTTTTGAACGATTCCGCGTAATTTTAACCCCTAAAATGAACTCAGCCTCACCCAAATCTTTCATTTCAAAAACAGTTGACAACCAAGCTTTGGTCTCAAGTAAATAACCAATATCATTACAAGCCAAAAGAATATCATCAACGTAAAGAGATAGCAACACAAATTTATGTTTAGATCGCTTAATGTAAACACAATGATCTTCGTAACACATGGAGAAACCATTTGACAGGATTGTGTTATGGAACTTTTTGTACCATTGTCTCGAGGATTGTTTAAGGCCATAGAAACCATGTCTAACAGGGTCCTGTTACGTCTTTCCACAACTCCGTTTTGTTGTGGGGTGTAGGCCATAGTCAGTTGACGAGAAATTCCATTTTCCATGCAAAAACTTTTAAAAATCTCCGAAGTGTATTCTCCACCTCGATCGGTCCTGAGGGTCTTGATGTTTTTGTCAATCTTATTTTGAACTTCTTTTGTAAAAATTTTGAAAAAATCAATTGCCTCATATTTGTGGGAAATCAAAAACACACGACCATAACGAGAGTAATCATCAATGAAAGTAATAAAATATCGAGTTCCTTGTCTATTAGCCACGTTCAGTGGTCCACAAATGTCAGAGTGGATGATCTCAAGAGAGGCTTTGGATCTTGCAGCTTTTGGAAAAGGTTTTCTTGTTGCTTTGCCTGTCACACAAGATTCACATGTGGGCAACCGTACTTGTGTGAGAGATCCAAGCAGGCCTTCCTTAGCCAATCGGATCATTCGATCTTTTCCTATGTGGCCCAATCGAGCATGCCACTTTATAGATTCGGAACTTGTGTCATGCACCATAAATAAATCAGAAAACCCAACCATTGAATTATTGAAATCCAAAACATATAAGTCTCCTACAATAAAACCCCATGCATAAATAGAACTATTTTTTCTAATGGAAACTCTATCCTTAGTAAAACGAAAATCAAAATCGTCCCTCACGAGTCGGCAAACAGAGAGGAGGTTCCGTCTCATGCCAGGTACAAAAAGCATCTCATGGAGCACCATGGTTTTTCCTGTAGACGTTGAGAGATAATAATCATCGATTCCCAATATGTCTTCGGAAGAATTATTTCCCATGTAGAGCTTGTTGCAACCGACATCTATTGACTGGAACTCCCGAAAACCACTCCTATCCTTTGTCACGTGCTTGGTTGCCCCTGAATCAATTATCCATCCATTAGAACTTTCATCCACATAAAGTGCTTCGGAGCAAACCAAAGAGAGTGACAAAGTTAGGGTGTTTACCGATTTTCGTTTGGGGCAAGTTTTAGCGATGTGGCCAAGTTCCTGACATTTATAGCATTTAGTTTTGGCTAAGTCTCTCGGCTTGTTACGCTTTCGATGCTTCTTTTGGTCTTGCTTGGGTGCACTCTGGTCCTGTTTAGGCTTCTTCCGGTTGTCTACCCCATTTTGAGAAGTCCCATTTTGAAACTTACGTTTACTTTTAGTCCCCTTAGTCCCCGACCCTGATACAGGCTGCTGTTTTGCAAATAGTGCTTGTCCAGCGATTTCTACTTGAACTCTTTGGGCTTCGAGTTCGAGATGGCGACACAGATCCTTAAAAGTTTTGACTGCCTCTGTGTGGGTCAAAATTTGTTTTATTGTGCGCCAAGAATCAGGTAAAGATCGCAGGACTGCAATGATCTTTTGGTCCTCAGTTAGTACATTCCCTGCCCTTGCAAGATCCGCAATCATTTGACTCATTTTGCGGAGGTGGTCCCTGAGGTTTACACCTGGGGCCATCCTATACGCATCAAATTCCATGGTCATTACACGGGCCTTGCCAGCGGTAATTTCACCATATTCTCCTTTCAAGGCATCCCACATCTCCTTAGCCGTGCCGTAGGTTTCGTAAGTGGGAACCAATTCAAAATGCATACTACTCAGCATAATGTTGCGAGCAGTCCGATTATCTTTATCCCATTTCTCAAAATCATTCAATGCGGGCATGGGTGCAGCATCATTTGCTAATTCGGGTCGGGTCTTAATCGATTCCAAGGTATACGTGACCTCTTGTTCATCGAACAAGTAAATCATGGTACGGTACCACTTATCATAGTTATTACCATCTAACTTATCTCCCTTATTAAGGTCAGCAATGATATTTTTGGAAGCCATCACTGAAAAAGAAATAAGATAAAAAAAATATGATGATTAAAGAATGCACAACATTGGCAACTCACACATACGTATCGATTGCCCTTTTTGCACTCAAATCATTCCAAGAATTAGGACATTGTAGTGAAAACCCTTCATGCCTAGGGCTAATTCGGGGCAATCAAAAACAATTATCGTAATTACATGGGTGATTTGATAGCATCATGCAATTTAATACTTTGATGCAATGACAAATATGCATATAAAAAATACAACAAAAGACTATTATTGGATGATGTGAATCCTTTTAATAGGAAAAAAAATGTTGTAAAAAGTTTATTATCCCCCGCATCTATTAGGGCCTACAAAGAAATGCTCAACTGGATAAAGCTTGCACCTAAGCCTCCAATTCGATCTTATGAAATCAAATCAATCAAGTAAGCCCCCAGGAAAGTGGTGGGGTCACAGTGGTCCCGCTTAAAAACCACTTTCCTCGAACATAGACTGTCTACCTTTAGTGGGACAAGGCTTTTCTTGGAATCAACTCGATCAAAGAGCGCAATTGGTGCACTTCGGTGGTCTTCATCCTATTTAAGCTAGAAATCCTAGGGATTGGCCATAAAATACTAGAACATGGCCCCCTGAGGTTTTCGTCCTATTTTAAGCAAACCCCTATACAAGTCGAGGTTAGCCATGAAGGCATACCCAATAAACTAACATGATCCATGTCAGGCCCTATAATTAACCAGGTTGGTTAAAGCAGTTTAAAACATATTTATAGATTAAACACCAATTTCGTGATCATCTCATGTCAGGGTGTGACAAAAGAATGGGCCATCAATAGAACAAAATAATAATAATCAAAAGCATTACATAATCAACAAGTGGGCATGATACCTATCCATTCAATTCTCTGTAAGGCATCCTTACCATTGAATGGAATGAAATTAAGATATGGATCGGTACCCATGTTAAGTCACAGCCATTTGACAGCCTAGGCCAAATATGGGGTCATGAACAAACTGATTATTAGCATTGCAAGATAGAGCAAACAAGGTGGTCCATGCAATTGAGGGTGTGCCACCAGGCTAATGATTAAACATGCAAAAAGTCAATTCAGATGAGCATTCATACTCAGAACTAATAGATGGCATACATGTCATGAGGAAAAAACATTAAAAATTTCATACCCCAGTCAAGATACATCTTCAACTACAAGCCGGGGCCATTTTCAAATCTCATAGCCATTGGAACAAACTGTTTGGTCTACCCAACTCAACACAGTTAGGTGTTATTTTGCAGTAAATAATAATCCAAGACGATTATATGTGGGAAGCTTTGAAAACAGAAGTTGGATAGGAAAGTGTGTACGGATTACAGAAAAAAATCCATTGAATATGGGTATCCAGTGAATAGTATTGTCCCGTGTATATTTATCTCCACAACTAGTGCAAAATGGAGATGTCCAATTCAATTGCATCAGGCATAGCAACTATTTGCTATCATACCCTGGATCAGGCCTAGTAAATGAATTGGATTGAAGACTTTTAAATAATTTCTCATAATTAAAAATATACCGTGGGATTATATCATGCAAAAAATGAACATCCAATTTTCAACACAATCTAATATTATTGTCAAGGTTTCGAGTTACCTGATTCGCAACCAAAATAAATCCAATTCTCGCGTGAGCACGCCGACAATAGCTCTGATACCAATGAAGGATGTAAATATAGCGGAAGCAGGGATCTATAGATGCTGGCTGCTACAAACGCAATTAGGACAATATCGGCTTGAATCAGGCAATGGTATGGAGATCTATGACTGTCTACGAGAGATCAGTCACATACAGTCACTCTTCAAGATCCAAGGGCAAGGATGGACACCCTGGATGCAGAAGCTGATGATGGAGAATTTGAGATCTAGTGAAAGGAAGATTAATTCTTCAAAGTTATTTCAAGGCTATTTCTCTTTATCATATCTACATTCAAATTCAAATTGAGAGAGATTGATCATAATCATCTCTCAATTCGAATTTGAATAGAGATCTCATCACCTATTAGCCTAAGGGCTATATATAGACATGAGAGAAATAGCCTTGAAATAACTTTGAAGAATTAATCTTCCTTTCACTAGATCTCAAATTCTCCATCATCAGCTTCTGCATCCAGGGTGTCCATCCTTGCCCTTGGATCTTGAAGAGTGACTGTATGTGACTGATCTCTCGTAGACAGTCATAGATCTCCATACCATTGCCTGATTCAAGCCGATATTGTCCTAATTGCGTTTGTAGCAGCCAGCATCTATAGATCCCTGCTTCCGCTATATTTACATCCTTCATTGGTGTTTTGGCTAAGTCTCTCGGCTTGTTACGCTTCCGATGCTTCTTTTGGTCTTGCTTGGGTGCACTCTGGTCCTGTTTAGGCTTCTTCCGGTTGTCTACCCCATTTTGAGAAGTCCCATTTTGAAACTTACGTTTACTTTTAGTCCCCTTAGTCCCCGACCCTGATATAGCTGCTGTTTTGCAAATAGTGCTTGTCCAGCGATTTCTACTTGAACTCTTTGGGCTTCGAGTTCGAGATGGCGACACAGATCCTTAAAAGTTTTGACTGCCTCTGTGTGGGTCAAAATTTGTTTTATTGTGCGCCAAGAATCAGGTAAAGATCGCAGGACTGCAATGATCTTTTGGTCCTCAGTTAGTACATTCCCTGCCCTTGCAAGATCCGCAATCATTTGACTTATTTTGCAGAGGTGGTCCCTGAGGTTTACACCTGGGGCCATCCTATACGCATCAAATTCCATGGTCATTACACGGGCCTTGCCAGCGGTAATTTCACCATATTCTCCTTTCAAGGCATCCCACATCTCCTTAGCCGTGCCGTAGGTTTCATAAGTGGGAACCAATTCAAAATGCATACTACTCAGCATAATGTTGCGAGCAGTCCGATTATCTTTATCCCATTTCTCAAAATCATTCAATGCGGGCATGGGTGCAGCATCATTTGCTAATTCGGGTCGGGTCTTAATCGATTCCAAGGTATACGTGACCTCTTGTTTGGGTGCTGTACAACAGAAAGTGAGGACATCCAAATGCAGCCTCAACAATTACTCCAAGAGAGCAATATGGTTTTCTAAAAGAATACTTACTTGGAGTATCAAGTGTTCTATCTTTTCCCCTCTCAAGTTATTAGGCCAACAGACAGTTGCACAGTTGTCAATTCTTTTTTCTTGCACCAAATCCAAAATGGGTCAACCAACCAAACAGTTGACTAATCAGTGTAAACGTAGAATTAATGAAGTGAATGAACATTAAAAAAGATGAAATATCTTTCATATCAAATCTAATAAGTGTTACATGCTGTTTCTACATGCCACATATTTTTTAACTAAAAGGGATCCATTAAGAATAAAAATAGAGTACATAAATAATAGAAAAAAGGGATTCATAGTCAGAAGATCAACCCAGGTTGTACAATCATAGCCATTAGATTTTCTAAGTTTGAATGCAGACCCAGGTTGGACAATCAGAGCCATTTTGTAAGTTCGAATGTGGATAAAAGAATGTTCTACATTTATTACCATCTCTCTCTATCTCTCTCTATTATATTCAATTAAGATAATTCTAAAATTGGAAAAAAAAAAGAATCAAAGAGAAAAAAGCATCATATAAAAAGGCAACTAGAAGATAGAGTGAATGCATGATCAAACATAAAGTACTGTTGTGAAGGTAGAAAGGTCACATCACAAAGTATAAGAAGCAATCATGTGCGGTTTTGCATTCTTTAAATTCTGTCATGTTTGCTACTGCCATAGAGGGAACCCAAGTCTACCTTGGAACACAATTATTGGCACCATTAAATACTGCCTTCTCTCCCCTTTGTTACAAACATATTGCATTCCATGTGCCATTAATAACAGTGCTGTTCATTCTCTTCCATATGAAATGGTTCGAATGGCCTGCCCTGTGGCGATGGGGGAAGGTTAGAGCTGACATGATATGATGCAATTATATAGTTTTGGTTTTTTCTGCATAATTTTACAGAGTCTAGTCAGTTTCTTATATAGGCCTTTTCTGAGTTTATACTATACTATGAATCATAAGATTCTGAAGTTGACAATCAATTTTGTGATACATGTTTGACATAGGTTAGTGATTCTTATGAGCAGGCCTCTGCTGGAGAGTCAAATTACCGGAATAAGTGTTACTTTGAGGAGATTATCACCTTAAAACAGGGGAAATTTGACTATGGATGAGAATGCGAAGGAATTTGATAAGCTCGTTTATCGACATGCATATAGGGAGGATAGTCACCACGAACCTGTTCTTTATATAGACTTACAAGAGGATGTTGAATCCCATATTAACATCTAGATAATGAAACTAATGTTGGAAAATTCCATCATGTGGGGCCACACATGTAATCATTAAATGTGTTATGCTATTTTTGGTTAAGCCTAATTGAAGTGATCTAATTAAGACTTAAGGTTTTAAGGCTTAAGGGTATAATTGTTATGGGATTAATGTGTAGATACCAGAATACTAATTCCAATTTGATGAGGGGACAAATTAGAATTAGCAAATCTCATTATTATATATTAGGGTTATGGTCCCCAATTCATATGGTAAGTTCCTATTCTCTCTGACATCCCATCATCAGAAAGAATCAAGAGGGTTTCTCTGGGCAGCCATATTGGATTGGAAGATCAACAACCTGTGAATAATTTTCTCAATGGATCAAGATATGTTTCCGCTTTACATCTCCTGATGATTTGACATGGAGGATCTTGGTTGACAATAAGGTTTTCTAGATTCTTGTTTACCAACAAATGGTATCAGAGCATCTTCATGTTAAGCCATCGGGAATCAAGTTAAATTTTTGTTTTCCTGTTGATGATCTTCTGTTCAAAATATCAAGAAATATTGCGTGCATCATATTAAGTATGAGAGATTTGTCTTCGTGCACTGTTATTGATCAATATATGTATTCATGCACTTATGTGATATAATTTTTTTCATTGATTTGCGTGATGGATCAACTCATGATATTGACTTGTTGCCTCGGGACATGGATCAAGCATGCTTTTGTTTTTTCAATTTTTTTTCTCCTGTTTCACGCATGGATCAATTTTTTTTACTCCTGTTTCACGCATGAATCACGTTATTCGTCGCCCATTTAGTGGTAGCATGACCACTCAGCCTTGAAATCTGGGTCAGATGAAGGAGAAACAAGAGGGTCAATCTAGTCATATGGTACCCTTGTTAATTATGGATATTTGCAATCTGTTTTGAATTTCTTTCATCTAGGGACATGTGTCAAGATGATCTATTTATTTTTCTTCCTTGTTGTAGTTTCATCGTGACATGTGTCAAGATGATCTTGCACATGACAGTATTCTTGTTTTGTTTATTATTCTTTCACTCTTGTTCACGCATTGATCAAGAGAAACTTTTAGTTCTCATTTACCTTGGGACATGGATCAATACAGTTGCATTGCATGGATCACCCAAAAGAATGCTTCAGATCGATTTTTTTTTCTCCATGATGACTCTTGATTATTTTTTGTTATGTTCTGGATCAAATAGTGCCTTTATAATGTTCTGTTCTGGATCACAAAAACTTTTGGGTGGAGGAAGATGATGGGTTGTAAGGTAGTCCGGGAGAGCACATAAATTGGTGGTCCGGGAATATATATAAAAAAATTTCATATGCGGTGACATCTGGAGAGAATTAATTGGTTTTCTTCAAAGCCAATTCAAATATTTTATGGTATATCTTTTCTGGTTAAATAAAATTATCCATCATTCTAAATGGGCTAATTGAAACAAGATATCACCAAAGTGACATCTCTTGTGTAGATTGTTCATGAGGAATATTGGATGTTTGTGTGTTTGTAAATTCATGCAGGTCTTAGTCGGCCCAAAGGATGGTTAATACTTGGCCGGATTGCATACACACCTGTGGTGGTAAACATGTGACGATTATAAGGTTTAACATGTAAATAATACGTCGATCCAAAGATAGATTTATTATTTGACATAAATTATTGTCAATGTTCGATCACTACCACAAGAGTACCATTTACAATTAATATTACTGTCCAAAGACTTGATATTAATGTTGTGCTAGGTATCTTGAGATGAGACTTACCATTATTTGAATCTGTTGATTATCGTATTTGGTTATTAATATGAGCTTGTTTGTCTGTTTATTTTTTGCTCTCTTTACAGCAAGTGTTTCTACTATATCTGCTAATATCAATTCAATACCTGTGCTTAATGGGACTAATTTTAAGGATTGGAAAGAGAACATAGAAATTGTTCTCGGCTGCATGGATCTAGACCTTGCACTACGGACTGAGCAGCCTGCTTCTCTTACGGATGAAAGTTCTCCTGATGCAAATAAAAACTTTGAGAAGTGGGATCGCTCAAATTGCAAGAGTCTTATGATCATCAAGCGCGGCATTTCGGAGGCTTTTAGGGGTGCGGTATCTGACAAGTTAGCCACAGCCAAAGAATTCCTAGCCGAGATTGAAAAGCGTTTTGTGAAAAACGATAAGGCAGAATCAAGCACGCTTTTGCAAAGCTTGATTTCTATGAAGTACAATGGCAAGGGGAATATACGGGAGTACATTATGGATATGTCTCATCTTGCTTCTAAGCTTCAGGCACTGAAGCTCGAGCTGTCTGTCTGACGACTTGCTCGTGCATTTGGTATTAATATCACTTCCTGCACAATACAGTCAATTTAAGGTCAGTTACAACTGTCAAAGGGAGAAATGGACTCTTAATGAGCTCATTTCTTATTGTGTGCAAGAGGAAGAGAGATTGAAGTAAGACAGGACAGAAAGTGCTCATTTGGCAAGCACCTCTAAGGATAAGGGCAAAAAGAGGAAGAATAATGACGCTGCTAAGGGTCCAGCCCAAAAGAAACAACAGCAAACAAATGAGGGTCCAACCCAAAAGAAACAACAAAAAACAAATGAGGGTTGTTTCTTTTGCAACAAGCCTAGACATGTGAAGAAGGACTGTACCAAATATCACGCTTGGCGTGCCAAGAAAGGTACATTTCTTACTTTGGTCTGTTCTGAGGTAAATTTAGCTTCAGTACCTAGAAACACGTGGTGGTTAGATTCTGGTGCTACTACTCACATCAGTGTTTCTATGCAGGGTTGCCTGAGCTACCGAAAGCCAAGTGATGCTGAAAGACACATCTTTGTGGGCGATGGTAACTCGGTAGAAGTAGAGGCAATAGGGCATTTTAGGTTGTTATTAAAAACTGGTTATTATTTGGATTTAGTAGATACTTTTATTGTACCGTCTTTTAGATGGAATTTGGTTTCAGTTTCTTTATTGGACAAGTTTGGTTATTTTTGTTCATTTGGAAACAATCAATTCAGCTTATCTATAAATTCAAATATTGTTGGAAATGGTTCTCTTTGTGTATATGACAACTTATATTTGCTTGATATAATTGTTTTTTATAATGAACCCTTGCATGTGGAATCACGAGGTACTAAACACAAACTGAGTAAAGAAAATTCAGCCACATTATGGCACAAACGCTTAGGTCACATCTCTAAGACTAGAGTTGAGCGACTCGTGTCTGATGGAATTTTAGATTCCCTTGACTTTACAGACTTTGATGTTTGCATTGCTTGCATCAAGGGAAAACAAACAAAAACGAAGAAATTAGGTGCCAATAGAACTACAGACGTCTTGGAATTGATACACACAGATATCTGTGGCCCATTCCCTACGGCTTCCTGGAATGGCCAACAGTATTTCATATAATTCATAGACGATTACTCTCGCTATGGGTACCTATTTCTTATTCATGAGAAATCACAGTCTTTGGACGTGTTCAAAACATTTAAAGCTGAAGTTGAGAACCAACTCAACAAAAGAATAAAGTGTGTCAGGTCTGACCGTGGTGGTGAATACTACGATAGATATGACGGATCAGGTAAACAACGTCCAGGACCGTTTGCTAAATTCCTAGAGGAATGTGGAATCGTCCCACAGTACACCATGCCAGGGTCACCTAGCATGAATGGTGTAGCTGGAAGGCAAAACCGGACCCTTAAGGAAATAGTAAGGAGTATGATTAGTCATTATTCTTTACCAGAGTCACTCTGGGGAGAAGCAATCAAAACAACAGCTTATATTCTAAATAGAGTGCCAACTAAAGCAGCTGTAAAAACACCTTATGAGCTTTAGACAGGCAGAAAGCCTAGTCTAAAGCATTTTCACATTTGGGGATGTCCAGCTGAGGCAAGGCCTTACAGGCCACATGAAAAGAAATTGGACTCCAAAACTGTGAGCAGCTACTTCATTGGCTACTCTGAGCGATCTAGGGGCTATAAGTTTTATGATCCCACACTTAAGGTCAATTTTTGAGACAGGAACTGCAACATTTTTTGAGGATGTTGAGTTTGGGGGGAGAAATAAGGTTAGAGACATTGTCTTTGAGGAAGAATCGGTTCCGATTCCCACTATCGCTATTGACAATATGCCGGTTTCTATGCCTGTCATTGATCAAGAAGCGAATCCGGATCCTCAGCCAGACAATGTTAATCAAACCCCTATTCAAGATGAGGTGATTGTTCCTGAGGAACAAAATCAACAAGCTTAAGAACCAGTGCCATTAAGGCGATCCACTAGAGAAAGGAGAAATGCTATTCCGGACGATTTTTTCGTATTTCTCCAAGAACATGAGGACGAAATTGGAATGGTGGAAAATGATCCAATCAACTTCCATCAGGCCATGCAAGGTTCCAACTCTCAAAAGTGGATTGATGCCATGAATGAGGAGTATAAGTCTATGCAAGACAATAAGGTTTGGGAACTTGTTCCATTACCAGAAGGTGCGAAGCCCATTGGTTGCAAATGGATTTTTAAAACCAAAAGGGATTCGAATGGTAATGTGGAGAGGCATAAGGCTCGTTTTGTAGCTAAAGGCTTTACTCAAAAGGAAGGAATTGACTTTAAAGAGACTTTCTCTTCGGTTTCATCGAAAGACTCTTTTAGGACAACCATGGCACTTGTTGCATATTTTGATCTTGAGCTTCATCAAATGGACGTCAAGACAGCTTTTCTCAATGGTGACATTGACAAAACAATTTATATGGTGCAGCCAGAAAACTTTGTGTCGGGAGATCCAAAGAATATGGTCTGTAAAATGACAAAGTCCATCTATGGACTCAAACAAGCTTCTCGTCAATGGTATCACAAGTTTCATCATGTGATTATCTCATTTGGTTTTGAGACAAACGCTGTTGATAATTATGTGTATCATAAATTCAGTGGGAGTAAGCACATATTCCTGGTTTTGTATGTCGATGACATACTGCTTGCCACAAATGATATAGGCATGTTGCATGAAACCAAGAGATTTCTATCAAAGAATTTTGAGATGAAAGACTTGGTGACGCCTCCTTAGTATTAGGGATCCTGATACACCGTGATCACTCTTGGGGTATTCTTGATTATCACAAAGACGTTATATCGATACAGTACTCAAAAGATTTGGCATGCAGGACTGCAAACCAGGTGACACCCCTGTCACTAAGGGAGACAAGTTCAGTCTCAATCAGTGCCCTAAAACTAACCTTGAAATTAAGGAAATGCAAAAGATTCCCAATGCATCAGCTATAGGGAGTCTAATGTATGCTCAGGTATATACGCGTCCGGATATTGCGTACATTGTTGGCATGTTAGGCAGATATTTAAGTAATCCTGGAATGGATCATTGGAAAGCAGCCAAGCGGGTTATGAGATATTTACAGAGAACAAAAGATCACATGCCTCACATATAGAAGATCGGATCAGTTGGAGATCATAGGGTATTCTGATTCCGATTTTGTTGGATGCAAAGACAGTATGAAATCCACATCAGGCTACCTCTACCTGTTAGCTGGTGGAGCTATTTCTTGGAGGAGTGCCAAACAGACACTCGTTACTGATTCCACCATGGCAACAGAGTTTGTAGCATGCTATGAGGCATCCAACCATGGTATATGGCTGCAGAATTTTGTCACTAGGCTGTGAATTTTAGAGGGTATTGAAAGACCACTCACACTATATTGTGACAATAAGTCAACAGTGCTATATTCCAACAACAACATGAGCTCATTTAAGTCAAAATATATTGCCATTAAGTTCCTCGTTGTGAAGGAGAGAATACAGGATGGACAGATATCCATAAAGCACATTGGGACAAACTCCATGATAGCGGATCCGCTTACAAAGGGATTACCACCCAAGGTCTTTCATGAGCACACTGCTCATATGGGTGTTATTTTGTGTGAGGATATCACACTATAGTGGGAGTTTGTATCAGTTTATATTCTATTGATTTATGTTTAATTTTTTTGACATACTTATGCATTTATGTATTTGGATATTTTTCTGATCAGAAATAAAGTATTCAGTTCATTTCACTCTGTTACATTGTATTCAATATTGATCTCACTAAGGAATACAGTAGGACCAGTTGGAAATAGACATGTATAGATCACATTGCATGTACTTTCCATGCTACGCATCCATGATTGATCTATGTTATTTGGTTTGTTGGTGTACGTGACCATTGATGAGTTTAGTCATGTTAAATGTGACAAAAACCGCTTTGATCCTATAACGGCATAATCAATGGACGAGATTGTTTGGATATACCCTAAGATTATGATAGCAGAATTTTGGAGCTCATACAGTCATACACATTTGTTAAGTTACATATATGGCCCAGTGGGAGATTATTGGAAAATTTCATAATGTGGGGCCACACATGTAACCATTAAATGTGTTATGCTATCTTTGGTTAAGCCTAATTGAAGTGATCTAATTAAGACTTAAAGTTTTAAGGCTTAAGGGTATAATTGTCATGGGATTAATGTGTAGATACCAGAATACTAATTCTAATTTGATGAGGGGACAAATTAGAATTAGCAAATCTCATTATTATATATTAGGGTTATGGTCCCCAATTCATATGGTAAGTTCCTATTCTCTCTGACATCCCATCATCAGAAAGAATCAAGAGGGTTTCTTTGGGCAGCCATATTGGATTGGAAGATCAACAACCTGTGAATAACTTTCTCAATGGATCAAGGTATGTTTCCGCTTTACATCTCCTGATGATTTGACATGGAGGATCTTGGTTGACAATAAGGTTTTTTAGATTCTTGTTTACCAACAACTAATCTATCTTTCCATTAGTGACGTAACTGGTATGTTGCTTAATTAAGTCAAATTACATTCAAGAAGCATTGCACAAAAAAAAGAATCAAAGGGAAAAAAAGCATCGTATAAAAAGGCAGCTAGAAGATAGAGTGATTGCATGGTCAAACAGAAAGTACTGCTGTGCAAGAAGAAGATGCCACGATTACTTTGGAGGATCTTTTACAGGAAAAATAAGTCCCTTGAAACTTGATGTGCAAGATATGCAAGTGAACTATTATTGAGATGCTATTTTTGCTAATTGGAAAGTTCGAGCAATGCAGTTAAGCAATTATATATATATCAGGCAATGGGGATTATCATGATCATCCTTATTTGGTAAGCGACTTTGGCATTTTGTCAAACACCATGTACATATAAAGAAAAAAGTACATGATAAGAACAAAAAGATAATAGAAAACAAGCATTACCGGCAAATGTGGAAGATGCCTTGGGTGCTCATTGATTGGGGCAACTTTGCAGAAAAATGCAAAATGCAGCCAACCTGTTGGAAGCGGCCTATATAGATGATGTTAACAACCAGTAGTTATGGCGATGAAGAAGAAGATCTTGAAATGAGAGATGTAGAGGGAAGATGTGAAGATTTGTGAAAGATGTTAGATTGTATGTTCTCAATTCAATGGATGATACAATTTAATTGATTTATTCCTTAATTAATTTATATAATCATGCTTTATCCATGTGATGGATGGAACTTTATTCATGTGATGAATGATATTTTAATTTTATGATAGCACATTACCAATACAAAATGACATGACAGTTCATGAGATGAACTGGAGCTCACAAGTATATTAGATGTGACCCATGTATGCGGATGAGATCCACATGATCTCATTTGACAAGGTTGTAGCACTGTGATCACTATGAGATAGTACATTTTGTCTCAATCATCATAGTGAAAGACTCTAGATCATTGTGCTGGTACAGTGGATGTGCTGAAGGACCATGAGATGCACTTTATGCAAACCTGTCTTTGAATTATGAATTGCTCTCATAATTTTTAAGCAATAGGCTCTTTATCCTGAGAGATTAATGGACTCAAGTCTCAACTAAACATTTACTTTCAATCATCAATGAGTGAGGCCAATTGTAGATCAATACCTAGGTGTATTGGACGCTATTGGTACTGTGGGAACATATAATTCTCAAGATGGAATCTATCCTCTAAGAGAAACATTCCCTCGTGCCATTTAATAGATTTATCTTTGGTAAGTGCGCACCCATCTCAATTAAGAGTTAATTTGATGGTACTGATAATCACTGTGATTAATTGGGTCACAAGGATAATAAGATATGGATTCAATTTGGTTGGACACATTTAATCGAATAGTTGTAGTAATTGGGAAGTTTAGAGTCTTTTTGTAAAAGACTGGAGTGCAATTGCATTTATATAGTGGATTTATTTGCAATTAATTGTGGGTCCGGTTCACATGAGATGTGATCCAGATTCCCAGTTGGAGCCAGATTCTAGAGAATCCCTAGTGATGCCCATGCTAGCCCTAAGAAGAGATAGTTGCTAATCTAATTGGAACTCTTAAAGGAAGGAGTATAACACATACTTATAATGAAAGTGAGACTTCTAACTGTAGGATGAGAGGAGGTTTGTGAAACCTATAAATAAGAGGGGAGATGGGACGTCCAAGATACTTGGCACACCCAAGATTGGACGTCCACCTCTCTCTCCCTCGTTTTCCTCTATTCTCTCTGGTTTTCTCAAGAGTGCCTAGGGTTTTCTTCTTCTTAGAGATCCCACCATTCTCTTTGAGAAGATCTCATCAAGAGGGTCATAGCATTGAAGAGCACGAGGTGTACGGGATCTCGTTTGTTCTTGTGAGTGTTTCACAACAACCAAAGCAATCAACTCCTCGATTTGAGCACAACCGGGCTCCTAAGATATAGATCTACATCATCTATTTTGTAGACTTTCATGAATGCATGTTGTTGTTGGTTTTCTATCTTCTAGATAGTTTTATCTTAGATCTTAATGCATGAGAAGAGGGGATTAGATCTAGGGATTGGGTTTTTGGCCTTATGGGTATTTGATCCTTGCTTTAAGTGGGCCAAAGTTTTGATAACCTACCCAAGAGGCCCACCTACTTCCAACAATTGGTATCAGAGCGATCCCTCTATTCTCATCGTGTTAGATCAAGTTACTAGATCTAATCTTTGCATGAGATGTGAAGAGAATAAATCTAAGGCCATGTCAGGATCAGATTTTGTAGATTTGCTTTGTTATTTTAACAAATCTATGTTTGAAATGTCACAAAAGAGTTATTCTGTGATTGAAGGATGGTAGGAAGCCATTAGACGCTGTTTGGCATAAGATGGATACGAAACTATAAAAATCCAATTTTTCGGGTTCGTGTGGCCGGTTGACCCACCCCCTATGGTCGGTCGACCGGGTCCATGTAGGTCGATCGACCGACCTTTTAGGGATATCGACCGGGTACGCACGGACAACAAAGTGTAGATCTATTTTTTGAGTTTCGCGGTTTGTTTTAGCAACCTATTTTTCCACTACAGATTAGCAGCTTGATTTTGTGGTCTATTTGGTTGTATGAGATACTAACCCTGCAAGTTTCTTGTCCTCTCCATGTAGCCCAATTGTAAGGCGGGTAGGTGCCTCGCTCTATCAGGAGAATGACCGTTCCCCATGGAGGGCATTTATTTGGCTGGTTACTAGATATGGATATCTTTAGGATAGCGTTGGTGAGACGGGGTGGGGCTACACTCCTCAAGGAGGCACTGCTCGTAACGGTTGTTATGCAATGCTGATTGGTGGTTCACACTTAACTAAAATAATTGTCACGCCCCCGAACACGGATCCCAGCAGCGGTCCGACCTCGGGGACACGAATTGGGGGTAAGTAAGTGATAAATAATATTTCTCCCCAGGATCCGCGTGTGTGAGGAAGATATAATTTCCAAACACATCAAAACATTTTGTGGAAGCTTACGTGGCGTTGCGACCCGGAGCCCGTGGCCATCGGATTCCGTGTCGCACTCAACCTATCAGCATAAAGTTGTCATAGCAATATTCATACTCAGACTGGAAGAAAACATGATATCAAAATATACAGAGCTAACAGTAACATGACTGATCATTACCCAAGCATATTCAAGTTATAAATTAACAAGTGCATTAATTACAATCCCAAGGAAAAAGGCTAACAAAAACCTTACAAAAATAACAAGCTAAAACAATACTACCCAGGTGTGTAACGTATCTTCGGAGTCTAGCACAACGTCTATATGACATCACTGACACAACAAGCCTGCAAAACTCATGACCCAACAGCCATCTGCGCACGTGCTAGCTCAAGACGGAAACCTGCTACCTAGAGCACCAAAGTATAGTATATCAGACATGACGGTCTGACAGGTGATCAATTTAGGCATGAGTATATACAAAATCAAAGTTTAAAAGAAACAATATTTGAAACAATTTACTGAATTTAAAACAGATCTACAAAGTTTAAAACAATGCATGAACAAGATACTTATCAAGAAAACAGAAGTCCATGAACGATTTACGAAACGAAACTAACATGAATACAAATAATATCATGAATAGTAAATCCACAAAGAGCCCATCCTTTCCCCATCATACATAATGATAAGAGTAAGCATGCACGACAAGCACGACACGCAAAATATGATCCCACGCCACACAAGGTAGACGGGGAAGCTGGCCGCCGAACCGGAACACGCACGATGTGTATACAATACACAACTAATCTGCAGATAGTCCACATGTTTAAGGACCCCCGGACACTAGATCGGACTGAAGGGGAGTCCAAGCCCAGTGGTATTCACCTAAATTTATAAATGCACAACGCAGAAATATATTTGCGAGACAAATCACACAAAAAAGGGGAAACTACTAGTCAAGACAAGACAAGACAAGATATCCTCCGCCATGCGAGGTGGACAGTGCAAGCAAAACAAGATAAGATATTATAAGCAATTAACATGTAAAAACACAAAAGTAGTCCCCTTTTTTGTTCTTAAAACCCTTTGAAGCAAAGTTGATACTTATAGTCAAAACGAGTGCAACCCGATATCCGAAACACAACTTATACTTATAAATCAAAACAAGTGCAAAACGATATTCTTCGTGTCAAAACGAACTCTCAAGTATATGCTAAGACCCTTCATTTGATTCTTTTGTAATTGAAACTCAAATGTTGGAATTAAAAACAGATTGGTGCCCCTGAAGCTAAACAACATTTCATATTTCAAATGCACAATATCAAGCTAAAAGCCCTTCAACATATTCTGATTTTCATTCTCATCAAAACCCTTAAAAAAAGAATCATATGTGACTCCACCGTACACCTACATGCCATCGGACAACTTACCGAAGTGAGTACAAAGCTCAACAATTATTCCCAGAGTCAAACAATTAATTTAAGTCATGAGGGGTTGATTTGGTTCCAAAACTAGACACCTATGGCTCACAGTCTCTGCCAAAGACCTTACTTTGGACACAATAATTGGTACCCAAAAATCAGTCCAAAATTTGAGTTCTTATTTTCTAAGATTCTGAAATTAATGGGAGTTAATTGGGGTCAAAAAGGGCCAAAACTCAAGTTGAAAGAGGTCCAAATGGGTCCCGAGGGAGGGCCCTACAATCTGCAGTGGGTCCCATGTCCAGGCCAGCCGGCCATACACAGCAGCATTGTGTTGGCCGCTGGCTGTGCACTGGCCGCTGGCCATGCACAGCAGTCCACAACTGTGCTGTGTTTGCTGCCACCGGGACAGGGACAGGGTTTTTTTTTTTTTTTTTTTTGAGGGTCATTTGGGCTGGGAGATTAGTGCAGAATCAGGGGATTAAGTGGGCTAATCCATCTAAAAATCAGACCATTAAAATGCTCAATTCATCATTTGAAACACTAATACATGTTGTGTGGGGAGATTTTCAGAACTCCAGGATTACGCTAATCACAGCCATCAGATGAGACTAAGCACTCTCACGTGCCATCCGCGTGCCATCCACGTGGCAGCAAACTCACCTCGGCTAACAGAGCAGAGGCCTCAGCCGAAGTCAAACAGCTCCAGGCCGCTAGCGCCGAGCTCGGCCACCCCATGTGCCTATCTCGGCTGAGAGCTCCACCTCGGCTGAAGGAGCCGGGACGAAAGCCGAAGCAGGAAGGAGCCTCCACTCGCACCCCTCTTCCCCCACGTCATCAGGCATGTGGAGGAATAGGGGCGTGAGCTAGTGAGACAGATGCGACATCCAGCCGTTCACAATCTTCACCAGATCCCTGACAAGGCGGCATCCAGCGGCTGAAGCCACATCAGGGTAAGGCCCGAGGGCGGATCCGATGGTACCCCAACCGTCAAAGGCGCCCAACATGATCTGGCCCAACGTGACGCGCATTTAATGCAACGTGGGCTGATCCGACTGGCATTAAATGCAGAGTGGGCTGGATTGGACCGCATTAATTGCAACGTGGGCTGATCATGACTTCCAAGTCGAATCATGGGACCCACACCAAGATATCGTCTAAAGATATCTTCCAAATCGTCTATAAATAGAACTGCATTTCACATGCAAGGTAGATATAATTCATCCCACAGAGCTGTGACTCTGCCTCTCTTCTTCCTCTCCTTCCATTGTTCCAGTTCACTCACTGACTTTGGCATCGGAGAGCCTTGCGCCGCCCAGGCCAGGGTCCTCTGACCGTGTGTTCTCCTCTTTTAGGTTTTCGGACGGTTCCCAGTCATCACCACGTTGGATAAGTCCTCTAAGGCTCCCCAGTTATTGTGGGTCATTATTTTCTGCACCTACAATTGGCGCCGTCTGTGGGAAAGTAATATCCCAATCTTCCCAACCTTCCCAACCTTCTCAACCTCAATCTCCCAGAAGCCATGCCTCCGAAAGCTAGGAAAGGCGGAGAATCTTCGAGAGCAGCGCTCGGGCTGCCAGCACCATCGGCAGACGTCCCTCCTCAGGGGCATTCCCGAACGGTGCATGGCACATCTGCAGGCGAGGGCCGCTTAGGCTCGCAGCTTTTCGTCGAGGTCCCCCTCCAAGAAGGACTCGAGACCTCGTTCTCAGCAGACGAAGTTACGCCACCCCGACGCGACGAGCGTCGGCATAAGCGTCCTCGCAAAGACAAAGCCGTTGCCGTGGAAGAAACGCGTCGAGTTCAACCTCCCGCCGCTGGAGGAGACGTCGCAGCTCAAAATGCTCTCCTCCAGAAGCAGGAGCGATTAATCCGCGAGCTCCAGCAGCAGCTAAGAGCAGCACAAACTGCCTCGTTGAGGCAAGTCTCTGATCCTCAGGGAAAGAAGAAGGACGCCCCCAGCAGGGCAGCCCAGCCTCCTCGCGAAGATCTCAGAAACCATCTGGACCATAAGCGGAGCCAGATCCATGACGAGGGCTCGAGCAACAGCCGAAGTCATCGTAGCCGCGATGGCCGAGACAATAGCCATCACAGCCCGAACCACTCCAAGCGAAAGTCAAGAGCCCAAACTCCGGAAAAGGACGACGAGCAAGAGCAATTTGACAAGCGCGTCAGGTTGGCTCTTCAGCGCAACCTGGACGTGCAGGACCAGAAGCAGATCTGTGGCCACACTGATCTAGGGGCCTCGCCCTTCATGAGGGACATCGAGCGCACCCCCTTGCCCAAAAGGTTCTCTGTCCCGCGGTTCGTCCCCTACGACGGACTGTCCGATCCATCTGCTCACCTCTGTCACTTTTCCCAGAAGATGTCCATCTGGGGAAACGAGGGCCACCTCAACTGCAAGATCTTCTCCTCCAGTTTGGGAGACCTCCCTCTGAAGTGGTTCTGCGCCCTCCCAGAGGAGTCGATTTCGAGCTGGAAGGAGCTCCAGCTCTCCTTTCTGATGAAGTTCCAAGCTTACAGCGCCATCCCCAAGAAAGAAGGGGACCTTCTCGCCCTGAGAATGAAGCAGGGTGAGACCCTCGCCAAGTTCGCCCGACGATTCTGGGCAGTTTACAGCCAGATCGAGGGCACCAGGGAAGAGATAGCAATCTACAACTTCCAACATGCCCTGATCCCCGGCCACGACCTCCAGAAGGACTTGGTCGGAGACCCTCCAGAGTCCATGCCAGAGCTAATGTCCCGGATAAAGCGCTTTGTCGCCCGGGAGGAAGATGAAATCCAGGCCCGGGAAGAGGACGAAAGACCGGAACCCGAGCACAAGAGCAGCCAGCCTCGGCAGAGAGGCGGGGGGCCCTTTCAGAAGCAAGAGCCCAAGCAGGCCTGGTCCGCCAGTTCGGCGAAGCCTACGTCGTCCCGATCTGGGGGCACATGGAGGCCCAGACCTCCCACCAGCGCCGGTCAGAGCGTCAACGTCGTCTTTAAGGAGCCGATATACCGTATCCTGAACAAGATAAAGACCAAGCCGTTCTTCAAGTGGCCTCCGCCCTTGAAGAATGAGCCCACCACCGGCAGCCGAAGCAAGCTCTACTGCTCCTACCACAAGGGTAAAGGGAACAAGACCGAGGACTGCAATTCTCTGAAGTGGTACCTGGAGAAGCTAGCCAGCGAAGGCCACATTCCAGAGTTCGTCAAGGCCGATGATGCCGGCGGCAGCAAGGGCCGAGTTCACCAGAGCGCGGCTCGGGAGCCAGACAGTGAGGATTCCGAGAAGATCATTAACGTGATCCATCTGGCATCCTTAGTCCCTTCTCCCTCGTCTCGTGGAGGCTCGCAGGCCCGCGCCGAGGCCAGGCGAGTGTCGCATGGGAAGGAGGTGATCAAGGCCGAACTCGCACCGGCATCCAAGAGGGCCCGCCGCGACCGACCCGCAATCTCATTCTCAGATAAAGATCTGGAGGGAATCCAGCTCCCTCACAACGACCCCCTGCTCCTCACAATGAAGCTGAGAGACTTCACCGTGAAGAGGATCCTCGTCGACTCCGGCAGCTCTTCCGAGGTCCTCTACTACGATTGCTTCAAGAAGATGAACCTCTCGGAAGCAGACCTCACGGAGGTCCGTGCACCCCTGCTAGGGTTGTCCACCACGCCAGTCTATCCCAAGGGTAGGATCACCTTGGAGACCCGGGTCGCCGGAGCCTCCGTGTTGGCCGACTTCCTGGTCGTGGACGCCCCTTCTCCCTACAATGTCATTTTGGGCAGAACGTGGCTCCACAAGTTGGAAGCAGTTCCTTCTTCCCTCCACCAGAAGCTGAAGTTCGTCCTCTGGCCGCGGTCCCGGCAGTGAAAGGGCCAGAGCGTGTCAACCTCGCCGAATTCGAGAAAGGCCTAGACGAAATCGGCCGAGACCCCGAGAAGAAAAGCATTGAAGACCTGGCCGAGGTCAGGCTAAACTCGGCAGACCCAGATAGGTTCTTCCTGATCGGCACCCAGCTGCCAGACGAAGAGAGAGACGAACTCTCGAGGTTCCTGATGCAGAACGTTGATGTCTTTGCTTGGAGCCCGAGTGAAATGCCTGGGGTCGACCCCGAGGTCATGTGCCACAAGCTAAATGTGGACCCCAACAACAAACCAGTAGTGCAGAGGGCCCGGAGGACAGGGCTGCAGCAGACAGACGCGGTCGTCGAAGAGGTCGACAACCTGCTGAAGGCAGGAGCCATCCGGGAAGTCCAGTACCCGGTCTGGCTGGCCAACACGGTGGTGGTCAAGAAGAAAACTGGTAAATGGAGGGTGTGCGTGGACTTCACAGACTTGAACAGGGCCTGCCCTAAAGACAGTTTCCCCTCCCAAAGATTGACCAACTGATCGACGCCACCGCTGGTCACGAACGAATGAGCTTCCTCGACGCCTACAGAGGCTACCACCAGATCCCACTATTCGAGCCTGACGAGGAGAAAACGTCATTCATAACCCCCGCGGCACTTACTGCTACAAGGTGATGCCCTTCGGGCTAAAGAACGCGGGGGAAACCTATCAGCGCCTCGTGACAAAGATGTTCCAGGCTCAGCTCGGCCGAACAGTAGAGGTGTACATCGACGACATGGTCGTCAAATCAGTGCACTCCAGCGACCACCTGGCGGATCTCGGCCAAGTCTTCGACATCCTTCGCGCGTACAAGCTCAAGCTGAACGCTTCCAAGTGCGCCTTCGGCGTAGCCTCTGGCAAGTTCCTCGGCAGCTTGGTGACACGGAGGGGGATAGTGGCTAATCCGGACCAGATCACCGCGATCCAGGACATTCAGAGCCCCTCTACTACGAAAGAAGTCCAGAAGCTTACGGGAATGGCTGCACCACTCAATCGCTTCATCAGCCGGTCATCAGATAAGTGCAGGCCTTTCTTTCAGCTTCTAAAGAAAAATTTGAAATTCCAGTGGACCCCTGAGTGCGACCAGGCATTGGCCGCGCTCAAAACTTATTTAATGTCACCACCCTTACTCTCCACCCCAACTCCGGGGGAGGTTTTGTATTTGTATCTCGCGGTCTCGGATCACGCAGCGAGCTCCGTCCTCATCAGGGAGGACGAGGGAATTCAAAAACCAATTTACTATACCAGCAAGACCCTGCTCGATGCCGAGACCAGATACCTTTTGTTGGAGAAGCTTGCGTTGGCTCTCGTCAGTGCCTCCCGTAAGCTCTCCCATTATTTCCAATCCCACACCATTGTGGTGATCACGGAGCATCCACTCCGTTCAATATTCAAGAAGGCTGACTTTTCAGGGCGAATATCAAAGTGGGCAGTATGATATACAGTACCGTCCCCGAACTGCGATCAAAGCCCAAATTCTGGCAGACTTCATCGTTGAGTTCGTCTCGCCCAATTCAGCTCCGACCCAGCCCGGCACGGCACTGGGGGGCACAGGGCACGAGCCAGAACTGACTGAGGTCGAACAGTCACCCACCTCGGCATGGAAGATCTTTGTCGACGGGTCATCCACCTCCAAGAGAGCTGGTGCCGGCATAGTCCTCCAATCGCCAGAGGGTCTGGTCATAGAGCAGGCCTTCACCCTGGACTTCAAAGCGACAAACAATGAGGCAGAGTATGAAGCACTGATAGCAGGGTTGAACAGCGCCCAAATCCTCGGAGCCCAACACCTGGTGATCTTCAGCGATTCTCAACTGGTAACTAGCCAGCTCGCTGGAGACTACCAGGCCAGGGACGACAGGATGGCGGCCTACTTAGCCCTTGCGAAAAAACTGCTGTCTCATTTCCAGAAAGACGAGGTCAGGCAAATATCCCGAGACACCAACACGCACGCAGATGCGCTTGCAAACCTGGCCTCCGCCGTCGAAGCAGGGAAGAAAAGGACCGTCGAGGTTGGGTCAATATCAAGGTCAAGCTTAGAACTCCATTCATCTCGGCTTGTCCTCTGTGCTGATCTCGGCCCGAGCTGGATTGATCCAATCGTCGCCTACTTGAAGGATGACCAGCTCCCTGAGGACAAGACTGAAGCACACAGGGTCAGAGTCAAGGCAGCTCGATTCTGGCTCTCTCCCGAAGGCAGACTCTACAGGAAATCCTTCACAGGTCCTTACCTCCAATGCGTCCACCCGAGCAAGGTGGACGACTTCCTGTATGAGATCCACGAGGGAATCTGCGGCAGTCACATAGGAGGTCGATCGCTGGCCTACAGAGCAATAAGCCAGGGTTACTGGTGGCCCTACAGTGCCAGAAGTTCTCCCACTCTCTCCATCAGCCAGCACAAGATCTGAGTCCCCTCACTAGCCCATGGCCCTTCGCTCAATGGGGCCCGGACATTGTGGCACCTCTTCACCGAGCTCCAGGGAACAAGAGATGGCTAATAGTCGCTACGGACTACTTCACAAAATGGATAGAAGCTGAACCGTTGTCCTCAATCACGGACAGGGACTCCAGGAACTTCGTTTGGAAAAACATCCTAACGAGGTTCGGCATCCCCCGGACCCTGATTTTGGACAACGGGACTCGGTTCGACTCCAAGTCCTTCAGAGACTTCTGCCAAGAGCACGGTATCAGAAACCATTACTCCACTCTGGCATATCCACAGAGTAATGGCCAGGCAAAAATCTCTAACAAAGTGATCCTGGACGGCCTAAAGAAGCGACTGGACAAGGCAAAGGGAAGATGGACAGAGGAGCTTCCGAGCGTGCTATGGGCATACAAAACAACTCCAAGGAGATCCACCTCGGCAACACCTTTCTCTCTGGCCTACGGGATGGAGGTGGTCATTCCTTTAGAAATCGGCCTTCCCACCCTGAGGACAGAGCTGGTCGACCAAGGCCGAAATGACACGAACCTGGCAATGGAGCTGGAGCTGGCAGACGAGCGACGAGAAGCAGCAGCCCTACGACTGATCGACTATCAGCAGCGGTTAGCCAGGGCATACAATCAAAACGTCAGAGAAAGAAGATTCTCCGTGGGAGAGCTGGTTCTCAAGAAGACCCTGCCAGCTGACAAAGAACCAAACGAAGGGAAGCTGGCCCCGAACTGGCATGGCCCGTTCAGGGTAGTCTCGCTGGCAGGAAAATCAGCCTACAAGCTCGAAGACTTAGAAGGCAAGCCACTGCCGAGACCGTGGAATGCATCCCACCTAAAGAAATTCTATTTCTAAATACGTAATGAATCCAGAATCAATGAAAGCAGCTTTCGCCCTGTCTTCAATCTGTCATCTCTCTTTGACTGACTCCGGCAGCTCCAAGGGTCCAACGCCCTGGAAAAGGCCTCGAGTTCGAACACTCGGCCAATTCCTAAAGTCCGGGTTTTACCCCACTCCAAGGGTCCAACGCCCTGGAAAAGGCCTCGAGTTCGAACACTCGGCCAATTCCTAAAGTCCGGGTTTTACCCCACTCCAAGGGTCCAACACCCTGGAAAAGGCCTCGAGTTCGAACACTCGGCCGATTTCTAAAGTCCGGGTTTTACCCCACTCAAGGGTCCAATGCCCTGGAAAAGGCCTCGAGTTCGAACACTCGGCCGAATTCCTAAAGTCCGGGTTTATACACCCCTCAAAGACCATTGCCGAACTCATGCTCACGTAGCCGAAATCCACGGAATTATGGATCCACCTCGGCGCAAGGCAATTCGTTTCGGCCAAGAACCAGCCATTTCGACCGAGGTCAGTTTTTAATAAAGAACTGTGCAAGCACTGAAGCACAAAAAGGCAGCACAAAAACACAAATATTCCAAGACAGTGCAGGGAAAGTAAAAGAAAAGACAAAAAGCACTGCACACAATTCAAGTGATCGCAAATTTCTTCCTTTTTATTCATTGTAAACTGCTTCATTACAAGAGTTACAGAACAGAAAACAAAATACAGAAAGGAGGATCGCAGTCCTCTAAAAACAGAAAATAAAGTGAAAGACTGGGAGACTCTGATCTTCACCGACTCTTCAGGCTGCAGGCTCGAAGACGCCGGTTCGTTGCCTGCAGGTTCTGAGGGATCCTGAATTTCACAGAGCTCTATAATACGCTATGGTTAGTCAGACCAAAGCATTCAGGATCCCCTCCAATTCGGAGGCCCTGGACCTCGCTGAGCTCTTCAACACCCTCCGGTCAGTAAGACCGACCGAAGTTTGAAGAACCCCCAGGTCCAGCGGGGCCATAATCCCACCCCGCGTCCGGCGGTCGCGCAAGACCGTGCCAGACGCAGAGGGCCCGACCATCCCACAGTTGCAGAGGACTCCCCTGCAACCTGACCAGGGACGATCGGCCATGAACCCGCGTTCAGAGAGCGCGTGGTCCACGGGGAGTTCCTTCAGAGGGCGCGCAGACCACGACGAGCTTCCCCCCTTTGAGAAAGCCATCCACGGGCACAGGGGTTCCCCCCGGATCAAATGCTTCTGAACACCCACTGGACATGGCTCCTACGTCTATGTGAATTAAACTGTCCTAATTCCTTTTCTTTTCTTCTCCCATGGCGAGCCTACCATCTCTATTTATAGGAAGAAGAAGGGCTCAGTCTCCAAAAGAAGTTATGGGGCGAAGTCTCCCACGCGCTACATGGGACGCACGTCTTCCTGTCTGTTGACCAGCGATCCCTGTGGCGCCACGTGGAGACATCCGCCCATTTCCCTCATCGGCCGTATCACCATGCTTACTGCTATTTATGGCCTCCAGAATACGGAGAATCGGCACGGACAGCTATAAGGACCGTTTGACTCTCTCTACCTCGAGGGTCACGCGTCACAGTAAAGGCATTCAATACCATTCAATAGCACATCCAGAAGCAAAAGAAAGAAAAATGCAGGGAAAAGTGCACAAGTAAAGAAGCCCATCTTTCATTAATAGCAGAGAGTATTACAAGGCTGAAAGAAAAAGTATTACATATGAAAGGCCAAGGGAAGAAAAAAGAGCAAGGCTACTGTGGTTTCGGCGACTCCACCAGGTCGATCACCATATCTGCTGAACCAGTGGCTTCGGCAGAAACCGTGACCTTGCTTGGAGCATCGCTGGCAGAAGGGGCTTCAACCGGTACCTCAGCCGAAGCAGGGGCAGAGGAGGCCTTACCTTGGGGCACGGCCGAAGCGTCGCTGGCGACCAGGGCATCGTTCGGGGCCGGGGCAGCTGGAGCGTCGTCTGAAGCAGGAGCGACTGCAGGAGCTTCGTCAGGGGCACTTTCAGCTGCAGGAGCGGAGCTCGGCTCGGGAGCCGGGTCAGAGTACTTCAGCAGGTCCCGATAGAAAGGGTGGTCTTCAGGGACCCCCGCACGTCTCAGTGCGGCCAGGCATCCTTCCTCGAACAGAATGGAGGTGATCTCCTCCACCTGCTTCTCATATAGCTCCGTGGCATGGTCCACCCCATTCTTGAAAGCGGATTGGACCTCGGACAGAAGGGAGGCCTTCTCCTTTTCCAGCTCGGCGTTCGCCATTTTCAGCTTCTCCCTTTCAGCGCGTCCGGCCATCACCTCCCCGCGCAACTTCGTCCCTTCGGCCGCCGATTCAGCCTTCGACCTGGCCAACTCCGACTCTAGCTCGGCAGTCCTCTTGTTCCTCGCCCAGACTTCGCCTTTCAAATGATTAGCTCTCGACGTGAGCTCGGCGACATCAGCCAGAGCCGACGCCAGCCGAGCAGACTCTTCAGCGCTGGCCTTCTTCAGCCCCTCCATTCCCTTCTTCAGCTCTTCTATCTCCTTCTTCAGCCTCTCCCTCTCAGACTCCAGCTGAGTGACCCTCGCAGCATTCCTGTCGCTCCTCCCCACCACGGTCAGGAGCCTCTGCACGTTCTGCAAATGGAAAAAGTGGGTCAAACCGGGGCAGTCGAGCTAAATTACTTGGAAGAAAAACGCTGAAAAACACTTACCAGGAGGTTAGCCTGAATCGCTGAAACCATCAGGCTCTCGTTGTCGAACCTCTCGTGCGTCTCCATGTCCCGCGGCAGAGCGCAGACCTTGGCAAGAGCTCCGATGACGTCGGCGTTCCCCATCAGTCGATCCTCGACGTTCAGGGGCTTACCGGGTTGCGTTTCCATCCTCGGTCTCCATGGCGCTGGGGCAGTTCGGGGTCTGGAGGCCGATCCAGACCCTTGCCCCGCCGAGATGGTGAGCTCGCGGGTCGTCCCGCCGGTCGACTTGCTGGCCGGCACACTCTTCTCAGCTGGTGCACTCTTTTCAGCTAGAGCCTTGACTCCGGGGGCCCGCGCAGGGGTTTTGCCCTTCGGAGGCTGTTCAGCCCCCAAGTCCTTCTCACCCGCCTTGGACTTCTTCCTGGGCGGGGACCCCTCCTTCGAGCGATCCGGCGAGCGTCGCCGAACTCCCCCGCTCGGAGCGGGGGCAGGAGCAGAAGAAGCGCCAGCACCCCCCGAGCCCGAAGCTGAGCGGGTACTGGCAGATGATGGCGCCCCAGAAGATGATGACCTCAGCCTGAACTTGGCCGCCAGGTCCTTCACAACTGGCTCCCTTGAGCTTCCCTCCATGCCTTCTTCTCGATCGGAAGAATAAGCGTCCACTATCTGCGTCAGGTTCGGTGGCTCCAAACTAGAAGTGGACGCCTCGGCACCAAACGCAGCTCGGCTCGCAGCAGGATCGGTCAAAGGGATCCTGGCAGGCACTGCAACGGAGACGGTAGGACGATCAGGGTGCGCCTCGTCCACCTCGTCTACTCCGGTTCTCCTGTAGTGACCACGGTACCTCGGCGTGTAACCGATCAGCTTCCACGCCGACCTGGTCTCGTGCCCCTTGTATCTTTCAACCTTGTTGTTGTCGTCGGCGTTTCTCCTCCAACCTTGACTCGCAGTTCGGCGTCGCCTCGCGCTTGCCTCTGCACAACAGACAATAAGAGTGTCAGCTCGGCATCATCGAGATCAAGCAAAGCAGGTAAGAGAAAAGGAGCGGTGTTTACTTAGGACAGTCCCGGGGCGACGTGGGACCATCAGCCTCCTGCTCTCGCCAGCGCCGAACTCCCAGTCCCCCGACACGCAGAAGAAAGCTTCTTCGGCATTCTTACTCGAATCCTCCAAGGCCAGGACGAAGCCTCTTCGCTGCGGCTTCACCCGGAGATAATATTTTCCTTCCCCAGCCTTGCAGATATCGTAGGTGTCCTCACGATATCGTGGACACCTAGGTCGGTCCCCAGAATCTCATTCAGCTTCGCCGTGCCCATGATGAACTTATAGCCATTGGGCATCAGCTGACACGGGGTAAGGGACCAGCTACTGAGGCAAGCCCTAAGCAGGGGGTGCAGAGGAAATCTGACCCCGCCCTCGATCACGGAGATCAGAGGGAACGGCATCCAGCCGCAGGACCAGCGCATCGTGGCATAGTCGACAGAGTTCGCCGGCTTGAGGAGGACTCCCTCCGGAATATTGTAAGCGGCCCTAAATCTGGCTATGCCCTCTTCAGTATCTAAATCGAACCTAGGGGTGCCCATGTCTGAAAAAGGGGTGACAGCAAAAGCTAAACCCTAAAAGTCGCGAAACCCCAAAGAAAAGCTAGACAGAGGCATGAAGCAACTTACAGAGACAAAGGGGCAACACAAGAACAGGTCCGAGCACGTCCTATGGTCGTCCTCGCTAGAAAGATCTCGAGCATCAGAGCAGAAATCAAAGACGAAGGCGAAGGCGAAAGGAAATCAGAAACAAGAAAGGAAGAAGACGACCCTATTTATGGAAAGGGGAACCCTCAGCGTGCGCTACTTTCGAAATTCGAAAGAACGGATTTCGCGATCCGCGCCTGTTCCATCAATAAGACAGCGCAATCAGTGAAGAGGCTACGCGTGTAGCCATCGACTCGCTTCCCAGGACAGATAGGGCAGAGCATTTACTGCTTCAGAAAAGTTGAAACGACACCAGGCAATGATCGCCGCATCCCCAGACGAGTTTTCTAGCTTCCGACCACTAAAAGCTAGGACGCTTAAGAGGTCAAAAGCTAGGGGGCAATTGTGTGGGGAGATTTTCAGAACTCCAGGATTACGCTAATCACAGCCATCAGATGAGACTAAGCACTATCACGTGCCATCCGCGTGCCATCCACGTGGCACCAAACTCACCTCGGCTAACAGAGCAGAGGCCTCAGCCGAAGTCAAACAGCTCCAGGCCGCTAGCGCCGAGCTCGGCCACCCCATGTGCCCATCTCGGCTGAGAGCTCCACCTCGGCTGAAGGAGCCAGGATGAAAGCCGAAGCAGGAAGGAGCCTCCACTCACACCCCTCTTCCCCCACATCATCAGGCACGTGGAGGAATAGGGGCGCGAGCTAGTGAGACAGATGCGACATCCAGCCGATCACAATCTTCGCCAGATCCCTGACAAGGCGGCATCCAGTGGCCGAAGCCACATTAGGGTAAGGCCCGAGGGCGGATTCGATGGTACCCCAACCGTCAAAGGCGCCCAACACGATCTGGCCCAACGTGACGCGCATTTAATGCAACGTGGGCTGATCCGACTGGCATTAAATGCAGAGTGGGCTGGATTGGACAGCATTAATTGCAACGTGGGCTGATCATGACTTCCCAGTCGAATCATGGGACCCACACCAAGATATCGTCTAAAGATATCTTCCAAATCGTCTATAAATAGAAATGCATTTCACATGCAAGGTAGATATAATTCACCCCACAGAGCTGTGACTCTGCCTCTCTTCTTCCTCTCCTTCCATTGTTCCAGTTCACTCACTGACTTTGGCATCGGAGAGCCTTGCGCCGCCCAGGCCAGGGTCCTCTGACCGTGTGTTCTCCTCTTTCAGGCTTTCAGACGGTTCCCAGTTATCACCACATTGGATACTCCTCTAAGGCTCCCCAGTTATTGTGGGTCATTATTTTCTGCACCTACACATGTGATTAAAATTCTACTTAAACAAGAATATTAGTAAAATTTAAGGAAGTCTTTGGCCATCAAAAAGCATGTGTTTGACACTAATCCACCTAAATTAAACAAGATTAAACATACATGAATCAAATGAAGGGAAAACATTTTTAAACATTAACAATTTCCATTAACTAAGCATGCATGTAAAAACTCCCATATTAAACACTTGCCTTAGCACCAATGGTTTCCAAATCACTCTCCCAAACACCTTCGAGCAGCTAGAAACACTAAGCTAGAACAACCCCAAAAAAAAAAACTACACAAAAACCCCCAAAATCACAAGTCAAGAAAGGCTTAGAATCATGCCTTGCATGTCTGAATTTGTGGACCAAATGGGCTCCTAATATTAGAAGCTGGAATCTATGGCTTACCTGAACGAGCTCGAACAAGACAGATTAATGGTGGTGGATGAGGCGGCCAGCAGTGGAAGGCCCAACAATTGGATGCTTGGAGAGCAGACGATGACAGCAACGCGTTGGTGATGATTGCTTTCGAAGTTACTCAAAGTTTGGTGAGCTTTGGTGAAGAAATGGAGGAGAAAGAAGCGAAGGAAAGCTTCAGCTTCAGCTTCAGCTTCAGCTGTCTGGTTGCAGAATCGAAATGAAGGAGCAGGAGATGGGGAATAGAAAAGAGCGGTGGGTGCGGGCGGGCCCCACAACTTACTAGAACTTGATGGGCCTGGACGTGGGCCTTCTGGGCCTCGAGTGGACTCAACGAAGAAGAGAGAAATGATCCTCATAAAATATAGTTTTCAAAAAGTATACTTTTTGACATGGTTCTGAAATTTTGAAATTTGGGCTCATATTTCTATGTGAAAAGGTTGTTTTGCCCCTAGGGCTGAAAAACTAATTTTCCTGAGTTTCGAATGGGATCCGGCTAAACACAAAAGTTGTTGGGGCTAATTTGACCTATAAAAAAAAACTAAAATTAAAAATCTTCAAAATCAAGAACAATCCTCCCATGTTGACACGTGCAACCCAAGGCATCCCCGAGTTGCCAGACAGGGTCCAACGGCTCTCAAAATTTCCCAAAGCTATAGAAAACTATTCTAAACCACAAACCAACTCGATTACGCTCAAATCTCACTTAGAGAAACAACTCATAGCTAAAAACACACTAATCAAGAAGATTAGGGGTCGGGGTCTTACAATAACAATGTAGTATATCCTCAAGGATTTGCCAGATATATTTTAGAAACTAAAGATTTATCGGGAGTCACACATTATTTAGTATGAGATACCTGGATAATAATGAGTGATAGGGGATCATGGATTGTTAGTTTTACACCTATAATTGATCCGCACCAATCCAAGAAGCATTTGCGCTCCCCAAGGAGGCATGCCCTAAGGGATTGAGACTCAGATGCATTCTAAATTTTAGTGGTTTGAGGATTCCACATGAAATTTGGTAGAATGATAAACCCAATTGTCTTTTAAATTTATTAATTGCATGTATGGTTGTGTGCAACAATTTTTCAAGCATGAATTCATCTACCTTTAATCCCCTAGCGACCATCCTAAACAAAAAACAAATTGGTTGGATCTGATAATGTGGACCGGAAGAAAAACCTGGAGATTGTCCTGATTGTTTCAGGATATTAATCTATCCTTACCACAGAATGCCCTCAAGAACCTGGGCCAGAAGCACCCCAGGATCCGATGGACCTTTACAGCAAATGACTGAAAGATGATGAGATGGCCAAATGTTATATAATGGCCTCTATGTCAAGTGTTTTACAACACCAACATGAATCCTTTAAGACTGCATTGGAGATTATCGATAACTTAAAGGAAATGTTTGGGAACCAAGGCAGGCCTACTAGACAGGCAGCCATGAGGATTGTAATGAGCACTAAGTAGGCTGAAGGGACCCTAGTTCAGGAATACGTTTTGAAATTAATGGACTCATCGAACGAGTTGGAGGTCCTGGGTGCTGAGATTAATACAGAATCTTAGGTTGATATTATCCTTGAGTCGCTGCCTGACTCATTTAAGAATTTCAAGCTCAATTATAACATGGATAAAATGAGTTGACTTTAGCTGAGCTTTCTAGCTAGCTGTAATCAAGCAGCCAAGTGCCAATATGACAGAAAAGTCATATGCCAGTTGTAGACACCTCATTTGGCCCCTATGATAGCCTTAAATACCTGTCATATATAGCGATGCCTCCATTTCACTATAATTGAATGATCAATGGCATAATTTAGATTAATTAATGACGAAGAAGATGCTTATTGATAGGACTTAGTTCAACGACTTCTAAAAACTCGTGAGAGAAAAGCCAAATTGTGTCGAGATCTCGAGTCAAACTCACTACTTACACAAGGAGCATACCATGACACTAATTATATATATTCTGGGCCACTTAAGACATGCTTGGGCCGTTTTCTACAAAGATCACGCTTAGCTTGCTTAAATGCCACTCAATTAGCCTAAGTTAGGAAGCCGGATCCATTGATCCAGAGGTCCCCCTTCTTTCCAGGCCCCAACCATCAGGACAGTTGGACCCTTAGATTTTCCACTTCGAGAGCTTTCCGATGATATTTAGAACGTCCAATCCAATAAGCGGATCGAAAGTTATGAGTGTTCGAGGTTTGCCTTAGAAAGGTGATGGAAATCCATCTAGGCACCACCCAAGTGGGCACCCACCCAGGCCACCCTACTGAAATCCATCTAGGTGCCCCAGGCTAGGCGCCCACACTATCCGAGACCACTCCAAATCCATTAGTTTGGCCTAAAACATAATCCGGGACCACTCAGACATAGGGACCAAGCTCCGAAAATGAATTGAACCACGTAGGCTCCACCCCATGGGCGCCCAGCTTACTGAAAACCACCTAGGCACCCCATGTTCGGCGCCCACCCTCCAAATCCATTACTTTGGCCTAAAGATAGTCCGGGACCACTCAGACATAGGGAAGAATCTTCGAAAATGAATCGAACCACCTAGGCTCCACCCCATGGGCGCACTGAAAACCACCTAAGCACCACCCCTATGGCACCCAGCCAATTATGTGCCTATGTAGGTCCCCCGTAGTTGAACATCTATTAATTCAATCCTGACTCCAAATGGGACCAAGTTCCAAAAGCAAACCCAATTCATCTAGGCTCCACCCTATGGGCGCCCACACTGTCCGGGACCACCTAGGTGCCACCCTATGGGTGCCCAGACCACACAAACCACGTAGGCTCCACCCCTTGGGTGCCCATCCTGTCTCAAACCCTGATTCACCCTAAAACAACTTAAGCCGCCCTGGGATGCATGAGACCTTCTAGAAGCACGAAATAATCAAGCCCTATCCCTCCTAAACTTGTCCCAAACCTCTATATAATCCCACTTAACCCCATTAATAGAGGAGCTACCCTAAAAGATAGAAAAATAGAGAATAAGCAAGAAGAAGAAAGGTAGCCACCATTAGAGAACTTCAGTTCTAGAGAAGAAGAAGAGGAAATAGAGGAGGAGGCTTCCATATCTTCAACTGGAGCTATGCTTCTTTATGAAAGCTTCATTCTAGGAACTTAAGATACGTGTCATTATACCGGTATTCCTAGATCTCTTTTCTTTTATTCGATTTCATTGCCATTCATGCTTAGAAACATGCTTAGGATCATTTATGCATCGTAGATCTACGTTAGTTGTGGTAAATCTAATATTAGCATCTCATCATATTAGGAACATGTTTAGGTTCATTTTAATAGAGTAGATCTACATTGATTTCGTAGCTCTAGTTGCATAACTAGGTTAAATCTCGTATTAGTAGTATCATCACCATCATTTAGATCGAGAAGATCGCAAAAAGCCCCAACAGAAAGGTTGGGTGCCACCCACTGGACGCCTATCCTCTCCAAAATAGGTTGGGCACCTACCCTCTTGAGACAAGGTCAGAGTTTTTAGATCTCCATGTGTGGCTTCGTCTTCTCGTAGACTTGTTAGTTGCATCATTAGTATTTCGCATTAGGACATTCACATCAGTTGCTGAATATCGGGAGTTGTGCTGAAAAATCCTAAGACTATTGTGCATTCATTGCGGTTCATTGATAACCCTGATTGAACAGGGTAGGCACCACACCAAGTCGACTTTTCCACTTTCGAGCACAATTTTCGAACTTCCACATTTAGTTCATTGAGGAGTTGCATGACAATGATATGTTTGGTTTTTGATGTGTTATGAACTTCGAATTATCATTTCTATCACACTTCATATCATAAGATCATTTGAATCATAAAGCCATAAAAAATCCAAAAAAATCATAAAACATAAAACTACTTCTTCTCTTTCCTTACTCTCTAGTAAATTAGAGGAGAAACCAAAAACAAATTAAAAGACATCCAAAAAACCCAAAAATAGTAGGTAAGTCTAGGTTATCAAAACTCGTGCCTAAGTAGGATAAACCCTAATATTAATTAAAAATATAATTGAAACATCATAATTAATTAACTTGAAAATCCTCAAATCATTAAGAAACCTAAAACAGAGAGTCTTAATTAACTTGGACTAAAATTGGATTAATGAATCACTAAAATCAATTAGGGAACCCAAACTGTTAGGGTAGGCTCCTCCCCTTTGGAGCCTAGCTTGCTCATTCACTAAAAGCCCCTAATTAAGGATTAAACCTAATTAATTAAAACTCTAATCTCACACCAATTAATACCGTAAAAACTTTTAATCCAAAAGACCTTAAGACCCTAATTAATTTAGTTTAAAAATAACTAAGAACTCTAAAAACCCTAAAACCATAACTAAGAACTCTAAAAACCCTAAAACCCTAAAGCACACAGTCACCTGGGCGCCACCCCCTGGGTGCCCATCCTGCCAAGTCCACCTAAGCACCACCCCTTGGGCGCCCTGCCTGCTCATTCCCTAAGAAGCTCAAGTTAAAAACTTAATCTAATTAATCAAGACCTTAAACCAACCCCAATCAACATAATAAAAAACCATTAACTTGACAAACTTGAAACAATAATCAATTTGGACTTGAGTCAACCTAAGAAATGCAAAACTTAAAAACCAAGATAGACACTCACCTAGGCGCCACCCCCTGGGTGCCCATCCTGACAAATCCATCTGGGTACCACCCTTTGGGCGCCCAGCCTACCCAATCACTAAGAAACCCCAATCGAAGTTAAGACCGAATCTAATCCTAATCAACACAACATAACAACTTTAAATATAAAATAACTGAAACCCTAATCAATCCAACTTCGAATCAACTTAAAAACGCAAAACCAACCCGAACCTCAAGACAGTCACCTGGGCACCCGCCTCAGCGCTTAGCCTGTCAATCCACTTGGGCACCATCCCTTAGGTGCCTATCTTGTCCAATTCCCTTGAAAACATCAATTAAAAATTAAACCCAATTAATTGAAATCTAACTCCATCCCAATTGAATACGAACAAACACTCTCCATCAAAATACACTAAGTCCTTTAATCAATTCAAACTTGAGTTGACCTAAGAATCATAAAACCAACCAAACCTTAAGACAGTGAGTCTGGGCGCCCATCTTGCCAGATTCACCTGGGCACTACACCCTGGGCGCCCAGCCTACTCTTTTTCAGAAAAACCCCAATTAGCCACTTGGCCTAATTAATTAACACTCAAATCAATCCCAATCAAGATAGTACAAAAATACTTTTAAACTTAAAACACTTGAAACCTTAATCGATTCAGACTTAATTACCCAAAACCCTTAAAAAGCAACAAACGACATCGTAGGCTCCACCCCTATGGAGCCTTGCCTACACTTCGACCCTAATCTATCAACTCAACTAAAAACCAATAATTAAACACCCAATAACTTAAATTAATTAAGAACAAAATCTAAAACAATCCCCGGACTCAAAGACCAGCAATTAAGTCCCATCTAGAACACTTGAAAATCACAGATAATTCACCTGGGTGCCACCCCCTTGGTGCCTATCCTTCCACTTGCACTAAAACGTGAATTCTTGATTTTGTTTCAAAATCCGGATCTGAATCACTTTGACATTAGAACATCAGAGACTTAAAACAATCTTAGACATTAAAATTCATCATTTAAAGCCCATCAGAATTCGGAATATAAGTGAATTATCCCGGAAGTCACAAGAAGCACAAACAATTAGGATAGGCTCCACCCCTTGGGCGCCTACCCTGTTTTAATATTGAATTGCGATTTTCAACTACTCTTTGGAATTCTTATTTAAATTTGAAATAACAAAACCATAAAATACTTAAAAACACATTAATCAGAACCTTAAAACACCCTCAACTTAACTCTTAATCAAACCACAACTTAAAACAAACAAATCGAATCAATTAAGATCTTACCCAACAAGTTACTTAAGCGCAAGAACTATTAAACTTAGGCTATTTGTATCCTAGGATTAGATCGGATTACCTTATTAGGTGGCTTATAGTATTAGGCTTCCCCCCATCACTTTTCTTGTTCCGTTAGGGGATTGGGAAAGTTGATGTGGGCGGTCAAGGACCTTGCTTTAGGGTTAATCCGATGATCATTAATAAAGCACTAATCACGTAAATCCAAGTAAAATCCCCTAGTTAGGCCCTTCTAGCCCCAATATAAAAAATCCATAAAAATCATAAAACCAACAAAATAAACCCAAAAAGATTTTCTTCTCTTTTACTCCACCTTTGGTGCCAAATATTTAATCGAACTTAATGATAAAAGGAAATAAAGAACTGACTTCTAAAATTGAATAAATGAGAATGACGAGATGAGATGAGTGATTTTGCACACACTTTTAAATAATCATGACCCATCGGCCACCTCCTATCAATTACGGCCCATCGGCCTTTCACTTTTATCACTCGTGTATCGCACATGAAAAACACAGAAATCCCAAGTCAAAACTTCATTTGCATAAACATTTTGGTTTGAAAAGTCAGCCTTTAAACCCTATCTTGCCAAGGGATCTGAAGGGGTACCCGGGAACGGGGCCGATCCTCTTTTTGAATATTTGGCACCTCTCCCTTTTATTTTCTTTGTTTTAGTTACTTTATTTTACTTGGATATACTATGACTAAGTTATGTGAGGATTAACCTTTATTTGGTCTTTAACTCATGACCCTGAATTGACCCAACATCAAAGAGACCCAAATTAATATGACAGGACAACCATTGTGTGTTGCGTGCAGCACATTAGACGAGAGGAAGAACCCACCCACTTTATTTTCTCCCCACATTTCTTTGGCTTTCGTCGAAGAACGGTGTTACGGCCGTTACCGTAGATGGCGATTGTGATCCATCGATTTTGAGGGTAGTCGGAATCCTCATTTTTGATGTAAAATTTAAATAGCATATATAGATGAATGGAGAGATACCCCAAGCCATGTCCTTCCCAGGGGGGTCAAAATTCACATCCAACACCAGGTCTAAGCCGAAAGGCAAGGGCCGGAAAGGCAAAAAGAAATCGGTCCCTAGATGTTAGAAAGGTGGATAATGGTCCTAATGGTGGTGTGGCCAAGGCTAATAAGGGCACGGGTGCTAAGCCCAAAGGAAAGTATTTCCATTGTGGTATGACATGATACTGGAAGTGGAATTGTCCCGATTTTATGTCAAAGAAAAAGACCACATGTATGATTGAATCACTGGTTTTTTACGTTAGTTTTACAACTGGTACTTCAAAATTCCTGGTGTGTTGACTTCAGTGCAACTAATCACATAAGAAGAAATTCGTTGCGGGGTTCAAGGAAATCGGGAGGATTAGTGACGAAGAAACCATTGTTAACTTAGATCGAAAGTTAAGGCAGAGGCGATGTTAGTGTGAGTGGCTATTAAGTTGATTTTGTCAGATATCTTCATGAACCTCAGGATTTATCCTCAGAATTAAGTTTGATGAATAAGAGTTATTCTGTTAACTTTAATACTGAAGCGGTCAATAAAGAGGAATAGTTCCTTGGTATGTTTTGGCAAGGTAATCAACGGGTTATATTTGTTAAATCCCACAATGTATGAGATACATAACACCGAATTAATTAACAGGACAAATATACCATCATTAAAGAGGAAGTCACCTTCATCTGATCCAACAAAACTTTGGCACCTGAGGCTAGGTCACATTAACATTGATAGGATTGATAGGGTAGTGAAAGATGGTTGTAGACACCTCATTTAGCCCCTATGATAGCCTTAAATACCTATTATATATAGTGGTTCCCCCATTTCACCCATAATTGAATGATTAATGGCATATTTCAGATTAACTAATGACGATGAAGTTGCTTGTTAATAGTTTTAGACTTAGTTTGACGATTCCTAGAAATTCGTGAAAAAAAAAGCTAAATCACATCGGGATCCCGGGTCAAGCTCACTATTCACATAAGGAACGGACCACAACATTAATTATACATATTCCGGACCACTTAGGACATACTTAGGCCAATTCCCACAAAGATTATGCTTAGCTTGCCTAAATGTCACCCAATCAGCCTAGGTTAGAGAGCTAGATCCATTGATCCAAATGCCTCCTTCATCTTTTCGACCTCTGATCATTAGGATCTACGAACCATTGGATTCTACGCTTCGAGAGCTTTTCGACAGTATGTAGAACTCCAAAATCCAACCAACGGGTCAAAAGTTATGAACTTCAGAAGTTTGTCCCAATAAAGAGTTGAAAATCCATCTCGGCACCACACCCAAGGCGCAGGTTGCTGAATTCCACACAGGTGCCCAGCCTGTCCAGAGACCCACCTAGGAGCCCCAAGCTGGGCAGCCACCCTCCAATCCCACCAATTTGACCTAAGAGCAGCCCGGGACCACTCCAAATAGGGACCCAAGTTCAAATAGGTGGCGCCCATCTTGTCGAATTCCATTTAGGCACCACGCCTATGGCACCCAGCCCAATTAAGTATCCATATAGGTCCCCAGCAAATAAACATTTATCCATCCAGTCTCACCAATTCAATTTGAAATTAATACAGGACCACTCCAAATAGAGCCAAGCTTTAAAAATGAATCAAGCCCACCTAGGCGCCACCCTATGGGCGCCCAGACTGCGCAATTCAACCTGGGCTCCACCCCCTGGGCACCCAGTCTATCTACCAAATCCTAATTCACCCAAAACCTAATTCAGCCACCTTGGGATGCGTGGAGTCCTCTAGAAACACGAGATAATGAAATCCTACCCCCCCTAACTCATCCCAAACCTCTCATTTGAAAGGGAGCTACGAAGAAGAGAGAAAAGAGAGAATAAGAAAGAGAGAAGGGTAGCCACCATAAGAGAAAGCCTAGATCTAGAGGGGAAGAAGGGGAAAGAGAGAAGCAGGCTCTCATATCTTCAAGATCTAGAAAGAAGAGATCATCTAGAGCCATGGATTTCTGCTAAAGCTCTAGTCTAGGACCTTGAAGAACAATATATAAATCAGTATTCTTAGATCTCTTCCATTCCTTTGTTGTTCATCATCATTCTTGATTAGAAACATGCTTAGGATCATGCATATATCATAGATTTGCATTAGGTTTGCTATTTTCTTAATAAATCTAGCATTAATTCATCATCATGTTTGGAACATGCTTAGGTTCATGCAAGTAGTAATAGATCTGCATTAATTTCATAATTCTGATTGCATAATTTTAGCAGATCTCGCATCTGCATCATTGTCCTCATCATTTAAATTGGGTAGATTGCAAAGAGCTCTTAACAGACAAGTTGGGTGCCACCCTCTGAGCGCCTATCCTCTCTGAGACAGGCTGGGCGCATTCGCCGTACTTTGCTAAAAACCCTGACTGAGCGGGTTAGGCGCCATAGGGGTGGCGCCTAGGTGAACTTCTCCAGTTTTGCGTGCGATTCATGATCTTTTGCGTTCAATTCGCTTAGGAATTGCATAGCAATGATATGTTTGGTTGTTTGATGTGTTATGAACTTCGAATTATCATTTCTATCACATATCATATCGTAGGATCATTCGAATCATAAAGTCATAAAAAATCCAAAAAAAATCATAAAACATAAAATTACTTCTTCTCTTTCCTTACTCGCTATTAAATTAGAAGAGAAACCAAAAACAAATCAAACGACATCCAGAAACACTCAAAAATAATAGGTAGATAGTCTAGGTTATTGAATGTCACGCCTATGTTGGAAAAACCCTAGGATTAATAAAGAATCAATTAGAACATCAAAATTAATTAACCTAAAAATCACTCAATCATTAAGAACCCTAAAACATAGAATCTTAATTAATTTGAGTTGAAATTGGATCAAGGAATCAATAAACTTAATTAGGGAACCCAAACTGTTAGGATAGGCTCTTCCCCCTTGGAGCCTAGCTTGCTCATTCACTAAAAGCCCCTAATTAAGGATTAAACCTGATTAATTAAGACTCTAATCCCATATCAATTAATACAGTAAACACCTTTAATCCAAAAGATATTAGGACCTTAATTAATTCAGACTAAAAATAAATAAGAATTCTAGAAACCTCAAAACCTTAAAACAGATAGTCTGGGCGCCACTCCCTGGATGCCTAGCCTGTCAAGTTCACCAGGGCACCACCCTCTGTGTGCCCAGCCTATTCAATTACTAAGAAACTCCAATTAAAATTACTTAAGACTTTAACCTAATCCCAACTAATACAGGAAAACACTTTTAAACTTAAAAGACCCGAAACCATAAAAATCCAATCTTGAATTGACCTAAGAAACAACAAACCGGCCCAAACCTTAAGACACTGCCTGGGCGCCACACCCTGGGGGCCCAGCCTGCCAAATTCACCTGGGCACCACCCCCTGGGCATCCAGCCTGCCGATTCCATTGGAAACTTCAATTAAAGGTCCAACCTAATTAATTAAGATCTAATTCATTCCCAACTGAATACGAAGAGACATTTCACATCAAAATACATCAATTCCCATAAAAATTCATTCTTGAATTAACCTAAAAAATACAAAATCGATTCAAACCTCAAGACAGTTAGCCTGGGCACCACCCCCTGGGCGCTCAGCCTGTCTAATCCACTTAGGCACCACCACCCCTTGGAAGCCTAGCCTGCCAATTCCCTTGGAAACCTCAATTCAAGGATAAACCCAATTAATTAAGATCTAATTCGATCCCAATTGAATACGAAGAAACATTCCCCATCAAACTACATCAAGTCCCATATAAACTCAATCTTGAATTGACCTAGGAAACAACAAACCGGCCCAAACCTTAAGAGAGTTAGCCTAGACGCCACCCCCTAGGTGCCCAGCCTGTCAAATTCACCTGGGCACCACCCCTTGCGACCAGCCTGCCCATTTTCAGAAAAACCCCCAATTAACAACTTAGCCTATTTAATTGACATTCAAACCAAATCCCAATTGAGTACGAGAATACACTTCCCACCAAAATACATCCAATCCCATAAAGACTCAATCTAAAAATAACCCTAAAAATACCCGAAACCCTTAAAAAACCAACAAACAACTACGTAGGCTCCACCCCTGTGGCGCCTAGCCTGTATCTCTACCTTAATTCATCAACTCAACTGAAAACCAATAATTAAACACCTTATAACTTAAATTAACTAAGACCAGAACCTAAAAAAATTCCCAGACCCAAAGACCAGTAATTAAGTCCTATCCAGAATACTTGAAATTTATAGACAATTCACCTGGGCGCCACCCCCTTGTGCCTATCCTTTCATTTGCACTGAAATGCGAATTCTCGACTTTATTTCAAAATCCGGATTCAAATCACTTTGACATTTGAACATCAAAGACTTATAACAATCCAAAACATTAAAATTCATCAATTGGAGCCTATTCGAATTTGGAATATAAGTGAATTATCCCAAAAGTCATCAAAAATACGAACTGTCAGGATATGCTCCACACCCTGGGCGCCTATCCTTGCTTTAAACATCAAATTGTTATTTTTAACCACATTTTGAATTTTGATTCAAATTTGACTTTAACAGAACATCCCAGAACATTAAAACAATTCCCCAGATCAAAACATAGTCCTCAAAACCCATCGGAATCCTGAAAAGAGATCGAAGAGCCTGATAAACACAAATTGGTAGGATAGGCTCCACTCCCTAGTCGCCTACCCTCATCTTAGGTACCAGACTATGAGTTTCGGTCACGTTTCAAGTCCCAAATCAAAATTAACTTTAACAGAGCATTCTAGAACATTAACATAATTCATCGAACGAAACCATAGCCCTTAAAGCCCACCGGAATTTCGAAAAGAAACCGGAAGTGTTGACAATAAAAAAAGTCACTTTGCCTCCTCAACATCAAGAAAACTATATGAAGCTGCAGCCTACCACGAATGGGCGATGCTACTTCTCAAAAAATCAAATCTTGTCAGAATCAAACAAAAATTGCAAGATCCTTCAAGACAGCTAAAAGAGGAGTACACAAGAAGTTTCGGGCCATTTCAAAATCATTTGGCCTAACTTCGCTTCTCCGATAGCTGAACAGGAGTTCCCGGCGGCGACAGCATCGAAGACACCAAATCTTCGATCAGAGCCTTTGGATGATATCAAAATACGTCCAAAAGGGTCCACGTCAAGTTCTAAGTCAAACCGAAAACGTTTTACCCTACATCAACTCTCGAACAGCTAAATCAAGCCTCTCGGCGGTGAAAACCACCGAGGCCATCACTCATTAGACAGAGCACATGGCTGGCTTCAAGATGCTTACAAAGGGCTACACGTCAAGTTTCAGGTCATTTCGACAACATTTGGCCACACTTTGACTATTGGAAGCCAAATCAGGCCTCTCGGCAGCGCAGCTCCACGGGACCATGGTTTCCAAGACAGAACCTATGGATCATCTCAAAATGACTCCAATAGGTTCCCTGTCAAATTTCAAGTCAATCGGACATCGGTTGACCGCACATCAAGCCGCGACATCTTCATCACGACAAAATCAAGTCTACTGGTGACAGGGCCCATACAGCTTCAAAACTCAAATAAAAGCCTATGGCTGGTCTTATTTATTGCTCAGGAGGCTTCACCTCAAATTTCAGGTCATTCCGACATCGTTTGACCCAGTTTCAACTTTTGACGGAAAATTGGCAGCTCTACGCAACAAAGTCTTCGACTTTCCTAGAAAATTGGAAACTTTGCACCCTAAAATGCAAGGATTCTCATCAAGTTTTCTATAGGAAAATCAGGCCAATAAATGTGAAAAAATACCAAAAAAAATATAGGAGAAAAAAAGAATGAAAAAGACCTCGAAACGGTCGCGAAACGGGACCAAAAGGGGGAAACCCCCCCCCCCAGGGTCGCAGCCTGCGACCCTGGCCCATGGTCGTTGGCGACCCTGTGCATGGTTCGCCCCGAAAAGGTCCGTTTTTCATCGTTTTTTGCATTTCAAAGTTTCCAACTCCTGAGATTTTCCAAAATTCATATTTTTGAGGCACCAAATCCTTCGACATTTGTCAAAATCATGGGTCCGTCTTCAAGAGTATCAAAATCAACATTGATCGCCAACCGGTCAACCAAAAAAGTGCGCTTTCTACCCGATCGATCGAGAAATCGACAGGACAGATGGCACCGACCCGCTGTTGACAATCAATGCCTAAAGTTACATGGTCATCCAATGTCGATCTACATGAAGATCCATCGATGATCATCGCCAGAAGAATCCCAAAAGACGCGGCACGGTCCGCAACTCTTCAACTGCTCGGCGACCACTTAATGCCATTAATTGACTAGCTTTATTACAGTCATTAATTCATTTCTTTGGACGGCCCAATCAGAAGCAAGCATGCAGGAGTTACAAGTCAATTGATTCATGGCATTTAACCCATGAAACTCCTCCCATCATGGTGATTAAAGGCGATTAAATGCCCTTAACCTCCATCGGCCAATCAGAAGCCAAGGTCTAAGAGTTATGAAATAAAGGAATTAAACCTTGTAACTCCTCCCTTAATGCGGCTTAAATATGATTAAAGCCCATAAACACTCCTAAATGGCTACCAAGAGCCTATAAATAAGAGAGGTTTCCAAGAAGAATGGGTATTGGAAATCCAGAAGAATACAGACAGAAAATCTGAGAGAAAGAAAAAGAGAGAAAACTCTGCGAAAGTTCCTCACCGACCACCACTACAAGGTGACAAAAGTCCTTTGGGGGGCACCCCCCCAAGGTCCTTGCCTTATCCTTCTGCCTCCAATGGCTTGGATATGGCTTTTCAGCCCGTCCACTTAGCTTTTTATTGGAAATAGGACCTCCTCTTGGTCTATGTCCTCTAAAATTTTGAGGTTATAGCCAAGCCAAGCGAATCAAGAGCATCCTATGTTCTCATCTGCATAGATGATGGCGAAGTTCACACATGACTTGCGACCGTCAATCTGAACGAGTCCCCCACAATCTCTTTAGAAGTTAGATCCTCATTTTCTTATTTTTCATTGTATTTTGTATTTTTCTAAAAGAGACAAAAATCACAACTCTTGTCTTTCATTATTGATAAGAATTGTAAATCGGCTATAAACGCCAAAACCGACTATAAATGCCAAAAAAACAGCCTTTCACTGTAAATCAAGAAAATGTCTTTTTTCTTAAATATATGTGCAATGGAAAACTTGAAAGAAGTTGATTTCCTTTTTACTTGTGAAGGTTGATCTCCGGATCACCATTTGCAATTCCAAGTAAAATAGAAAATCTGGCACACCCACACACGAAAAAATGTTGATGCACGCCTTTGCCCCCCGGGCGCGAAAGGGTTGGATCAAACGGACTCCCACATCTGCCGACCTCGGTTGCGCCGAGCAGAAGCGCGGTCCATCAAGCTGGCACACCCGGTGGGACTCGTTCATTTGAGAACACGATGCTTGGAAATGAAGTATTTGCATACCATATTTTTGCTCTTTGCTTATACTACTTTTCTAGATTCCTTGGCTACTTTCTAGTTGGTGGCCAATGCTGGATTTCGTATCTAAAAAAAATGAGATTGGATTTTTTAGAAATTTCTAATTCTTCGAATTTATTTCCACTCTTTCTCTTTTCAAAAAAAAATAAAAAATCAGATTTCTCAGTTTGGATTCAAAATTGAGAAACTTTGATCCTTTCCTTTTCGGGCATCGGTGCTTATAGAAATGTTAAGCCTGTGACGAATCGGGGATTGGGCCATCGTTTCCTTCGATAAGTCTGTTCGGGATTTCAAATAAAAAAAATCAGATTTTTCAGTTTAGATTCAAAATTGAGAAACTTTGATCCTTTCCCTTTCAGGCACCGGTGCTTGCAGAAATGTTGAGCCTGTGACGAATTGGGGATTTGGCCATCGTTTCTCTTCGATGAGTCTGTTCGGGATTTCACAAAGAAATTTTAATTTTCTCATTTTGAATTCAAATTTGAGAAACTTTAGTCTTTTCCCTTTCGGGCACCGGTGCTTGTAGAAATATTGAGCATGTGATGAATCGGGGATTGGGCCATCATTTCTCTTCGATGAGTCTGTTCGGGATTCTAAAAAAAAGTTAGATTTCTCAGTTTGGATTCAAAATTGAGAAACTTTGATCCTTTCCCTTTCGGACACCGGTGCTTGCAGAAATGTTAAGCCCGTGACGAATCGGGGATTGGGCCATTGTTTCTCTTCGATGAGTCTGTTCGGGATTTTAAAAAAAATTAGATTTCTCATTTTGGATTCAAAATTGAGAAACTTTGTGAAAGTTCGGGATCCTTACCCTAGAGGGGGGGGGGGGGTGAATAGGGTGAGCTTCTAATTAGTGACCAATAATGACAAATTTTAACTTCTTTAAAATTAACTAGTCACAAGTGATGATTATAAAATTAAATGCGGAAGCTTACAAAAACAATCACCACAAAGCATGCACAATCACACAAAGATTTATAGTGGTTTGGCCTCAATGCCTACATCCACTACCGGCTTGTGATCCAACACCCCACCGGATTTCCACTATCTATGCTTTTCAAAAGGCTAAGCAATAACCTCTAACAATGTGCTTTTCAAGGCTAAGCAATAACCTCTACACAATTCTTTTCTTAGGCTAAGCAATAACCTTTACAAGTAGAAGATTTTCTTCTCAAGGAAGTGTCTATACAAACACTAGATGAGAAACAATTTAAGCTCAAATACAAAGCCTCTTAAATAGGTGGATATTAAAATGTAAAACAAACTCACACAAACACTATATGAATGCAAAGATGAATGCTCATGATGTGTGTGTGTGAAAACTTCAATCAAGTTAAAAAGGTAAGCTCAATCAATGTATGCTTAAAGCATTTAAAAGTTTAAGGCACATAAAAGGATTTGATTGAAGTGAAATGCAAATCACATGTACAAATACTAACTTGTTAATGATATAAAAATCAAAGGCTCACAAGTTGTATGAAACTATTTAATTCTAAACATGTGATGCATGTGCTATGTTGTTTTCAAAAACAAACTAGTTTAACTAATGTTCTAAAGTGATTGAAAACAACTAATAAGGATTCAACCAAGTAAATGAATCATGCTATAAAAGAAATCAAAGATTTTGGCAAAGCATGATTAATGAAGTTTTTTAAAACAAACTTGGTTTGAATTAAGGTGAAGAATCCAACATAAATACATCCAAGATTAAATATGATAAAGGATTCAACACATCATAGTTATCATGCTAAAATTCATTTACCAATAATAAAAACAAAGCATGATATAATTAAAGAAAAGGGAGCATACCCATTAGAAAAGAGTGCCTAAGATGATTTAAAACTTTTAAAACATTGGCTAACTTGATTTTAAAAAATCATTTTCAAACTAAATGCAACCAAGTTTAAAACACAACTATGCATGAAACATGAATTCTGAAAGTTTTAAAACCATACAAGTGAAAATTAAGATTTCAAGATATTCTAAATCAATGCATGTGTGAAAATTAATGAGATGAATAAAATGATAATGCATCCATCAAATTGCAAATACACAAAATCCCTAACAATCTCCCCCTTTGTAATTTGATGGCAAACCTTACTCAACACTAATTCTTCACACTTAGTCTCCAGCTCCTCCTTGGCCGGACAGGGCTTGAAATCTTCTTGGATGCTCATTTGACTTGGCTTGGGCTCTAGCTCTTTTTCTTCTTCTTGATGCTTGGAGCTTGATCAATCTTCAAGTTTCTCTTCATCTTCCTTTCTTTAGGCCAAGCATCTTCTTTAGCTCCTAAGCTTTCTTCTTTCATCTCTCCCCTTTAAACCATGCACTCTCCCTTTGGAAAGATATACAATCTCTCCCCCTTTAGAAGATAATACAATATCTACCCCTTTGACATGCAACTCCCCCTTTGACATTAAACTTGAGTATTCTCTCCCCCTTAATCTCTCAATTTTCTCCCCGTTTGACATTAAATTGCAAAGGTATCATCAATTGAAGAGGGTATGAATTTCTTCAAGTTGTACCTACACACATGAAACAAGGAAAATACTTTTTAGTAGCACCTGTTAACAAATGAAATCAAAAATGAAATTCATAACAGGATATCATGTATGGGTAGTAAGCTTAAGGGTATAGAGCCAATGCGTGGGTAAATTTGATCAATGCTAATACTTCCTTAGAAGATTTACACTCCCCCTCAATCCATAATCTCCTTTTGTCAAACTTTTGACAAGAATTTAACTATTAGGTGCAAGAAGAAGATGGTTTAACCAATTGAGGGTTATCTTCAAGGGAGGAAGGATTAGATACCAATTGATAATAATTGACTATAAAGCTCAAAATGATCAAATTACCAAAATAAAGAGCAAAGGTCAAGAGGACAACAATCATGGATATCAACTGAAATAAAAATAACAATTGAGATTTAAGGATATGACTATTAATTCAATCACTCTAAAATGGAGATAGAAAGAATATAACTATTAAAATTAATCCAAAATAGAGCTATCCATGATGTTATGGGGTTTACTAAACATAGCATCAATCAATTATAACTATGAAAAATATATGCTATGAATATTTTGATATCATTTCATTCAATAGTGAAATGAAGTTAAAAAATATGAAGCCTACCTCAACCAATAACCAACCAAGATTATGAATACATAAACATGGTGGTCATGAGATATACTTATTTCAGCAAGAGAGGAGGAGGCAAACACGAAAAATTGCATTGTGAAAAAATATGACTTGGTAGAGCATGCAATTTTCAAAGTGTCAAATCATATGAATTCAACATATAAGATCCATCAACCAATAGATATAACTCTTAAATACAAGGAGTGGATTTCAAAGAGGTTCATATGATCAAGATCACTACTATGAAGTTGAAACATGTAAGATGACATCATTAAGGAAAAAAACACATGTATCAACATCATAACCATCCATTTCAAATAATGACTAGAAAACACAAAAGATGGATTTGAGAGTTCTAGTATGGTATGCACAAATATAACTAAGAACACAACCATACAAGGAACCAATAGACATTTGAATAGAGAGGATTAATTAAAATCAAGGTCTAACATGTAAAAACTCCACTCTAGCAAATGTACTATGAGAGTCATGAAATTACATTATCACTATGCATTAAAAAGATGCACAAGTCTATGTATAGAATGCAAAACTATTTCATGATTCACAAATCATACAAATCAATTTGCTCATAAAAGAAAGTAACTAAAAGAGCAAAGAAGAAAATTGTTTATAACATCATTCATTTCCAGTTTTAAGATGATATATCCAAATGCATAAGGAAATGAGAACATGGAACATGCTTTGGTGATTATAACTATTGATGTTTTGGAGCATTTCCATTCATACAATCTTCAAATCATTTCAATAAAAAAAATTCAACAATGAGCATAAAGAGGATGATTTTGAAGATAACACATAATTAATTTTCAATTTGTATTTTAAAGAATATAACTACTAAGGCTCATACAAATTGACTTAAAACATGACTTGATATCAATTGGAAATTACACTCAAATGAAAAGTATAACTATAAGGCTCTAACCAATTGAATCTCAAGTATATCAAAGAATTGAATTTCATTTCAAGAAACTAACTTAGTAAGCATACAATGAAAATCAATTTTGATAATCATATCTCATCAATGAGACACAATCATTTTTCAACTTGCATTTTAAAAAGATATAACTTATTTGAAACACATACAAGTTGATTTTTCAAAACACTAATTTTCCATATGAAATTATAACTTAGAAGTCCATGGAAAATCCAGATTATTTCAAATCATTTGTTTTTCAAAATAATCTAACTATGACATCCATACAAATGATTTTACAACAACAACCGATCATGAATAATCTAGCTATGAAAGCTTTTGAAATCATAATCGATTGATCATATATAGAAATGCAATACAAGTGATATAACTATATAAGAGCAAAAAACAAATCTATCATGAGGAAATTATAATCAAATGATTTTGAAAACCATAATATGTAACTAGAGAAGCACATGAAGACAAAATCAATTAATCATAAGGAAACAATGCATTTTAAGAAATGTCACTATGAAAGAACAAAATGCAAATGTATCATGACCAACGAAAGGATTTAACTATAAAGGATAGGTTGGTCAATGAGGTTCAAGGCCTTAAGGTTTGTCTAAGAATCTAACTTTAGGAAGCCGCCTAACGTCTTGAGAGGGTTGATCTTTGAGGTCTAGTTTAGAAGTCCCACCAACTCTAGGAGATTTGACTTGATAAATTTTGGACCTATCACCATGAGATTTGAATAATTTAAACTTAGGTTGGTGATTAGTCTCTTGAAATTGGTGAGTTTGTTTCTTAGGGGATTGATTCAATTTTCTTTTCTTCTTATTTTCTCTCTTTATTTGACTTTTGAATTTTAAATTTAACTTTGTAACTTTCTTCAAAAGTTCTTTCATTTGTTGATTTAAGGGAGGTAGGTTGAGAAGCTTTTTGTTGATAGATTCTTTTATCTTTGGTTTAACTTGTTTGACCTTTTTAGAATCTATCTTAGGAGACTCCTTTTTAATAGGTTTGACTTGTTTAGTCTTCTTGGAGTCTTCATTGATTTTTAGTGTCTTATCCATCATAGAGTTTGATTTTCCTTTCTTGGGTTCATAGATAGGTTTAGACACATGGCTTCTTCTTAGTTTGCACTCAAACCTAAAATGTCCTTCAATGCCACAATAATTACATTTAGTCATGGGCAAGGAAGAGTGAGTGCTAGAAAATCAGGACTCACCTTTCACAAATGTGTTGGTGAATTTAGGGTCATGTGGAATATGCCTATCAAATCCAAGACCCGTCCTATCTCTTTGAGATTTACCCAATTTAAATAACTTTTCAAATTTCTCTTCACCTTGGGTAAATTTACACTCATATTTTTGTTTGTAACTTTCAAGTTGAGTGACTTGGTTTTTAAGGGTTGAATTTTCATTTTTAACTTTTGTTAATTCATTTTCAATTCCCTTAAAGTTGTTTACTTCTTCATGGGCAAGTTTTAATTCAAATTTAATTTCATTACTAACATTAGATCCAAGTTCTTGAGTTTTTATCTTGTTTTTAGCATTAGATAAATTTTCCTTAGTGATAGTCAACTTGGATTATAAATTGTTAATGTTTTCATCTTGCCTTTGTAATTGATCTCTTAGTTTTAAGTTTTCCTTATTAAGATTATCATAACCTATCTTTGATTCATTTAATTCATCTTTAATATTATGTAGGTTATGCAAAGAGATCATAAACTTAGAGTCTACACAATTTATTACTTCTTCTTTCTCCCTAAGTTCATCTTTTGAAGAAACTAATTCTTTGGATAACTTTTTAGATTCTTCATTTAATTTTTTATTTTTCTTGACAAGCTTTAAGTACAAAGTATGCAATTCATCATAAGCTCGTTGAATTTCATCTTCATTCTCATCAATTTGTTCTTCTTTTGATTCAAATTGAGATTCATTAAATTCAAAGTTTGAATCTCCAATTGTGGGAAGGAGGGGTCTAGAAGAATCTACACATTCTAAAATAGTGGAATCCATTCTAATGATTTTCATAAAAACACAACACTAGGATTTTAACTCTAGGTTTTTACACCTAATCAAGAGTTCCAAACACTCGATCCTAAAATAGATCACGAGGCTCTGATACCAATTGAAAGTCCTACTCCGATAGGATTTCAAATTGGGGGACCTAGACTTGCTAAGGATCAACTCCGGCTTGTTAAGCCCTATAATGGAGTAACCCGCTCTGATACCAATTGAAAGTCCGAGATCCTTACCCTAAAGACGGGGGGGGGGGGGGGGGGGGGTTGAATAGGGTGAGCTTCTAATTAGTGACCAATAATGACAAATTCTAACTTCTTTAAAACTAACTAGTCACAAGTGATGATTATAAAATTAAATGCAGAAGCTTAAAAAAAAATCACCACAAAGCATGCACAATCACACAAAGATTTATAGTGGTCGGCCTCAATGCCTACATCCACTACCGGCTTGTGATCCAACACCCCACCGGATTTCCACTATCTATGCTTTTCAAAAGGCTAAGCAATAACCTCTAACAATGTGCTTTTCAAGGCTAAGCAATAACCTTTACAAGATGCTTTTCAAGGCTAAGCAATAACCTCTACACAATGCTTTTCTTAGGCTAAGCAATAACCTTTACAAGTAGAAGATTTTCTTCTCAAGGAAGTGTCTATACAAACACTAGATGAGAAACAATTTAAGCTCAAATACAAAGCCTCTTAAATAGGCGGATATTAAAATGTAAAACAAACTCACACAAACACTTTATGAATGCAAAGATGAATGCTCATGATGTATGTGTGTGAAAACTTCAATCAAGTTAAAAAGGTAAGCTCAATCAATGTATGCTTAAAGCATTTAAAAGTTTAAGGCACATAAAAAGATTTGATTGAAGTGAAATGCAAATCACATGTATAAATACTAACTTGTTAATGATATAAAAATCAAAGGCTCACAAGTTGTATGAAACTATTTAATTCTAAACATGTGATGCATGTGCTATGTTGTTTTCAAAAACAAACTAGTTTAACTAATGTTCTAAAGTGATTGAAAACAACTAATGAGGATTCATCCAAGTAAATGAATCATGCTATAAAAGAAATCAAAGATTTTGGCAAAGCATGATTAATGAAGTTTTTTAAAACAAACTTGGTTTGAATTAAGGTGAAGAATCCAACATAAATAAATCCAAGATTAAATATGATAAAGGATTCAACACATCATAGTTATCATGCTAAAATTCATTTACGAATAATTAAAACAAAGCATGATATAATTAAAGAAAAGAAAGCATACCCATTAGAAAAGAGTCCAAGATTGAATCAATGGAATAACCCCATAATCCCTTCACTAATGCTCTTAAAACATCCCCCTTCCTTGGCCTCAAAACTCCTCGAAAGCTCTACTCTTTTTTCTCAAAGAAAATGTCCCTTTTTATAGCCAAAAAGGTTGCTAACGGCTAGCCCAACGGTTATAAAACGGCTAGTGAACAGTGAACAGTGAATAGTGTTACTGTTCAAACGGCTAGTGAACAGTGAATAGTGAATAGTGATGTTACTGCTCAAACGGCTAGTGAACAGTGAACAGTGAGTAGTGAATAGTGATGTTACTATTCAAACGGCTAGTGAATAGTGATGTTACTATTCATGCGGCTAGCCGCGAGGTAACCGCGAGGTAACCGAAAAACCATTTTAAGAGAGATTTTCTCGTGGGGACTTTAAGCCATGGAATCAAGCTAGGAAACATGTTTTAAATCATTTTAAGAGTTTTAAAAACATGAAAACTAAAATGCCTAAGATGATTTAAAACTTTTAAAACATTGGCTAACTTGATTTATAAAAAATCATTTTCAAACTAAATGCAACCAAGTTTAAAACACAACTATGCATGAAACATGAATTCTGAAAGTTTTAAAACCATACAAGTGAAAATTAAGATTTCAAGATATTCTAAATCAATGCATGTGTGAAAATTCATGAGATGAATAAAATGATAATGCCTCCATCAAATTGCAAATACGCAAAATCCCTAACACTTTGATCCTTTCCCTTTCGGGCACTGGTGCTTGCTGAAATATTGAGCCTGTGACGAATCGGGGATTGGGCCATCGTTTATCTTCGATGAGTCTATTTGGGATAAAAAAAGACACAGACCACTAAGGTTAAACCAATTGCGTTCTTTGATCACGGTTGATTCAAGAAAAACATTGTCCAGAGTGTGGAGACAGCTTGGCTGTTCTAGGCAAGGGTCCTCCAAACGGGTTCATTAAGTAATCCTACCCTTACCTCGGGGCAATTTTATCAATTGAGGCTTTATAAGACCGGGTTAGGAGACCTATGTGTACTCTCTTGTCTTTTAAATAAAATAAAATCTTTAAAATAAAAAAAATCTTTAAAATAAGAAAAAAGATTTTTAAAAAATCTTAAAAAATAAAAAAATAAAAAAAAGATTTTTTTAAATCTTTAAAAAATATATAAAAAAAGAGATTTTAAAAAAAAAATCTTCAAAAAAAAAAAAAAACTTCCGTCATTTTGGGTTCAGTGAGAAGTTTTGGTTTCTTCCCTTCTGAACATTGGCGCTCGCGGAAATCTTTGAGCCCGTGCTCAGATTGGAATGCCTTTTGCTCTCTTTGATGAATCGATCTTGGCCTTTTAAAAAAAATCTAGTCATTTTTGGGTTCAGATCTGAGAAATTTTGGTCTCTTCCCTTCTGGACACTGGCGTTCGCGGAAATCGTTGAGCCCGTATTTAGATTGGAATACCATATGCTCTCTTTGATGAATCCAATCCTGACCTTTCAAAACAAAGAATGCCATCTCATAGATGCGATCTCCAAACACTTGTGCCTAGCAATATTGGTACGCCCTTTCAGGGACTACTGTATTGGCGACCGGCACATTTGTAACTTCAACCTTATATTCTTCTTACCTCGAGCAAGCTCTGCTTCTCGATAAGTTGAATTTAGGTTCACAATTGCTTCTAGTAGTCACTGGGACGCTCGTTCTGGGCTCACCATACTTGTGATCAGAACAATTGTACCATCTATGGCTTTTTGCCTTCTTCACGTCGCTTGGGTCATGCCCCTCTAGCGATTTGAAAAGACAAAACCATAGAATTTCCCATTTATGATCATTAATTCTTGTTATTACTAATGGATGTGGTATTGTTTCAGAAATTTTCAAAACTAATAATGGCAGCTTCCTTGACCATTACCTTTGATGAGAACAAGCACCAGCTCATGCTTCAACAGAAGCAAACCACACGCACCTGCAAGCACCCTGGCAGCTGCCGAAGCGTCAACTCCCTTGGCAACTCTCTGAACTCCGGGTTGACCTCGACTCCCCGAACTATCGTCTTTAGGAGGCTGGGGCCATTCCCACTTCCCGAAGAGCAAACTACTCCTTCCAAGAAGCAGAAGGTCGCCTTTCAACGTGTCACTACCGTGACACCAAAGGCGAACACCAAAAAGCCTGAAGCCCGTGGCACCTCCACAAAGCCTCGACCTGCAAGCAACCAAGTCTATCCCAAGACTTGGTCCCCAAGACATTCACTAAAACAAAGAAGGACCCAAACATCCACCAAGCTAGCATACCCAACCCCACTCAAGGAGAACCAGTTCTACCCTCTTGCTTACATAAAAGAGGAGAGACCCATCTCCAACCTGACTCCCAAGTCAACCCAGCATGAGCCAGCTTGTTCATACAAGCCCAAAATCAAGTCATGCATCACAAGGCCTCTGCTAGCACCTGCCAAGGCCTACAATCCTTCGGTTCGACCCTTCATCTTTACAGGGGCCGAACTCAAAAAATTCAAAGCTTCGCTGTAACAGGCGAAGGATCGTGTTCGCATCCTGTCCTTGTCCAGCTACAAAGAAGATAGGCTCGGCTGCTGCGCCTAAGGGAGCACATCCTTCATTGTAAAAGCCCAGCTAGAGCTGACCGAAGCTCAAATTGCTCGTTGTAAACGCCGTCGCACGTTGTATCGACAAAAGAGACTAGAGAAGCAAAGGACTCAGCCTCCTACACTTCAAGTCTCTCACAAATGGGTCGAAAAAGAAAGACCCGAACAAATTGCTGCTGTCCATATGGTTGGAAAAACCAGAAGACGCCAAAAGTCAGCAATAAAAATCCATGTCCGATGTCTGGTGATTCGCAGCGTCTCCAGGACAAGAAAACATTCAGAAGAATCCCCTGCTCCTTCAAGTAAAGGACGGCAGAGTGATCCTTCCTCAAGCTCTTCATCAAAAAGAATGAGCCCCAGCTCAGTCACTAGGACAGTTTCTTTGTTCGAATCCCGAAGGATGAACGCCCTGGCTATAAATTTTGAGCCCCCACCTCACAATCCACTCAAGATGATGCGCTCACACGCATCCAACAGTTGGAACAAGGCTACTAGAGGATTGAAACTCTAATGCAAAACCTTCACCTCGCCATCCAAAATCAGGCGAACAATGAACCTCCTCTGAATCATCAAGATGATGAGGTGAATGGAGAAGAAAATGAGTCACGTGCCCTCACCGAAAAGGATGTAGACAGTATCCTCGCAAAAGCTAAAGAAGCAGATATACTCAAAGAGCATGGGATCAAACCACCATACCCCTTATGTATGGACTAGGTCCCATTCCCTACAAAATTCAAGCATCCTATTCTCCAAACATATAGGGGAAAAGGATCAGCCAGACACGTCATCCACTTCAAGATCTTGACGGGAGCTATCGCAGATCAAGATGCACTCAAGATCTGCCTCTTTGCAAGTACCCTAAAAGGTACGGCCTTTGATTGGTACTCCACTTTACCGGAGGACTCCATCCAAAACTGGGCCATGCTAGAGCCACGCTTCCTGACTCACTTCAAAGGTGAGGATCATCCCGCTACTATGGCTCAGTTCTGCAGCCTAAAACAGGGGGAGAATGAGTCAACATATGACTTCGTTCACAAGTGGAAAGCAATGTCATACAAATGCTCTGATGTACTGCCACAAGCATCGCTAGTCGACATCTGCCGAAACAACAAGAGAGCTAGAATCCGCTCCATGATCATCAGCAACAAATCAAGAAACCTAGGAGAACTCCTAGATACTTCCATGGAGGCTGAAACGGTGATTAAAGACCTCAACAGTACGAAATCATCAAGGAAAGAGCCAACCGCCATTGGAACCTCAAAACCAAAGAAAAAAGATGTCCTCAATGTGCAGACCAAGTCAGCTCCTCAGCCACCAAAGAAAGCTGAAAACAAAGCTGCTGGTAAGAGACCTGAACTCTCTGATGCCTTCAAAGAGCGAGTAGAAAAGAAATACCCATTCGATGAAGATGTTGATGAAATCTTCGGGGCTCTCATGGAAAATGGCAAGCTCAGCTTGCCTGAACCAAAAAGATCGGGAGATGTTGGCAAAACCAATGATCCTCAGTACTGTCCATACCACCAGATGATCTCACATCCTCTCAATCAATGCTTCGTTGTGAGAGAGAAAATAAATGAGATGTGGAAAAACGGAGTCATCACCTTTGACAAATACTATGGGTTTGCCTCCGTCAACATGGTGTCATGTGGATCAACACAAGAATCACCAAAGAAGAAGATCACTACTTCCTTCAAAGTGATAAACAGATTTGAAGCGTCCGAAGAGCTGGCTCCTTACCCGACACCAGACGGATGACCCATATGGGTACATCCCGATCTCCTAGAAGATGAAAACTGGGAGATCATGAAAACAAAGCCAACAGCTCAATAGCGAAGGCAGGCTAGGAAACATCTCCTCAAGCTCAAACGGCAAGAGAAGACCCAGCCAAAATAAGAAGTCCAAGAAAAGGCAGAGGCCTCCTTTACCGCTTCACTGGGGGCAGCAGAAAATTCCCTTCCAGAGACTTCAAAGGGGGTAAGAAAATTCACTCTCAGTGATTTCATGCTACCTCAATTCAAAGAAAAAACCACGCGGGGGGCATCATACTCTTGCAATTAGGTAGTTGGATTCTCCATTGATGGATACGAGTCCAGCGACACTGACGATGGATTTGAGTCCGACAACACTGATGAGTGGGAGGAATCCCTTGAAACAGGAGAATACCTCTCTGATGAAGATTGGGTTCCTGAGACTCATCTTATACTAGTAATCTGGTATAACCCCCTACAGCCATAAGGATCCTGGTCTGATGATGAAGAAGACCAAGAGGTTGTACAAGAAAATGCTGTTGACCTAGCACCCGTCATTGCTCCAATAGAAATCAACCATGTTGAACCAATAAGAGCAGACGAAGAAGAAGATTTGGCTCCCATGCCTGATCTTGAAGAATTTGCAAGGATCTTGCAGCATCTCACTCTAGAACAATAGCAAGACCGCGTCAACGAGCTTCCTCGCAATCTAGAGCCTAAAGTCCCTGGAGACTATTAGGTACATCCTCCCTTAACTCCTGAAAATGGAGAAATTTGTTAGATAGACGATCCTCTTACATCCGAGGATGAGTCTGACTCCAAACAGGCAACGTCTCCTGTTAGAGCTTCCTGTAATGTGATAATTCGGGATTATAGCTATTCCGAAGCGTCCTCTGATGAAATCATTTACACTCCAATGACGCCTAGCACCATATCTTCTGGAGCTACCTCGTCTTACGTGACTTTGACTGAGGCAACACCCTCTCAGGTTTCTTCTCTTGAGGCCGTGACTTCAGGACTCACACTCTTCCCGACTGATCATCATGAAGAAACCCCAGCTATTGATGCTTGGGACGATGAATTGGTCAACGAAGAAGAAGAGTTACTAGATGCGGTTCAGGACTTGCTCCTGAAAAATGCTCCATGCAACTTAACACTAAGGATGGAAACTTTGTTGCAGATGCATCCTCAGCAAATGAAAAACGACAGCCTCTTGATCGTGAAGACAATCTTCCAAATGAAGACCCTTCTCAAAAAGCTCTTGAAGTTGGCAGAGGCACCCGCTCTGGCCGGGACTACCACAAGAATTACAACCAATCTTCCTTTACTTATGTAAATCCTTCAGAAAAAGATGTTGTAAGCGCTCCGAGTGGCAACAATGATGAACATGCATGCCCCAAGGAGGCTTTCAAGTATGACTTGATTGAACATTTCAAGCACATACCCGCACGTCTGCACATCCTAAACTTATTGCGAATGTCTCCGTGCACCCGTGATAATCTCATTTCGGAATTACAAAAGCTGAATGAGGATGTCAACAAACATGCCCCGCAAGTCCTCCAAATTAAAATGGACTACCGGGTCAAAAACTCAAAAACTTCCTCAAAGGGAGCAAAGAAGAAAACTGAGGGGTCATGCATTGAATGCCTCTCGGTTCAAAAGGCAGTCAGTGCAACCATCGCCTTCACTAAGGAAGACCTCCTACTTGGCAAAACAAGGCACAACCGACCCCTGTACTTCACAGGGTACATCAAGGAAATGCCTATGCACAGAGTTCAGATCGACCAAGGCTCTGCACTCAACCTCATCTCCACTTCGGCTCTCGAAGAGTTGGGCATCCCACCCTACAGCTGAGCCACACATCTGTATCTATCTTTGGATACGATGGGAGTACACAAAGGCCTATCGACAAAATCAGGTTTAAATTGCAAATCGGTGATCTTATCTCTGAGGTCACTGTGTATGTAATAAAAACCCTTTCATGCTACAACATCCTTCTCGGACGCCCCTGGATACACGAGAATGGTGGTGTCCCTTCAACTCTACATCAATGCATCAAATTCGTCGGCGATGACGGCATGATACATCGAGTCTTTACAGACAGAAAACCCTTCAAAGGTAAAGAAGTCCACTTTGCAAATTCCCAGATGTATGAAGGTGAGAAAAAAGAATAGGGGATAGCATCCTTTGCCGAAAATCTCCAGAAAGATAAAGGCAAGGCTCCTCAACAATCACCAGAAGAAAACAAACCCTCTGGTAAATCCGAAGAGAGCATTCAAACTCCCTTCGTCATCTCACTCAAAACTTCAAAGCCTTTGGTCATCACGACTAAAGTGAAGAAGGCAAAGCAAAACCCTGTGGGCAAATTTGTTGTCTCTTTCGTGTCTATTATGCAAGACACGGATTCGGATTCAGAGCCAGAGGACGACACATCGTCAAGCCGAGCTGACGCTCAGCAAGTTCAGCTTGCTCTTACTCCAATGGAGACACCTTCTGACATAGAAGATCCTACGTTAGCTTCCTTCGTTTTTCTAGCAACTTCAGCAAAGAAAAAGCCGATCTTCTTCTATAAATCGGATGCTTCTTCATTAAACTCCATGCTTGAACCTTTCTAAAATAAAGGTATGCCTCAACTATCCTTATATAGTCTTGTGGCATAAGCTATTATGAAGAAAATGGGCTATGACGCTCAAAATCAAGTCGGTTTGGGAGAAGACCGCGGTATTCTCACGCCATTGGGGCCCGCATTGACCAAAAGCCAACTGGAAGATTGGAGACTCTACGGTTATGTAGAAAAGTCTTCACACGGGTTAGGGTATGATCCCGACACTCCTCTGAGACAGTTGACACAAAGGCTTAGAAGTCGACTTACCGACCAAGCCTCAACATCTCGTATCCATGAAGGCATCGATCTCCCTGGATATCTCTTTAATGAGTCCCCTGACAAAGATCCAGGAAGCTCATCCAATTCGTATGATTTCTTTGATGATAAAGGGGAATTGTCTGATGGCACAAACATGTGGTCTTCTGACCCAGAAGAACCCTCATATCCAGAAGAAGTACCTTACTTTGACCCAATTTCAATAGGCGATTGGGACCATCAAGAAGACCCATGGAAATGAACAAAACCTTGGTATGGAAATGCCCTTGAAACCGAAGAAGGTTTTGTTGAGCTGGAAGCCTTCGAAAATATTATGGAGGAACCACCTTCGAACCTTCCAACAGAAGAACCTGTTCAAAAGATAGACTTAGGAACACCAGATAACCCATGTCCTGTATTCATAAGCAAGAATATAAAGGATGATGAGTTACCCGAGTATATTGCTTTTCTTCGTGAATTTGTCGATTGCTTCGCATGGTCTTACGCTGAAATGCCTGGTTTAGATCCCAAGGTAGCAGTCCACAAACTCAATCTTCAGGAAGACATCAAGCCTATCAAGCATGGCCAAAGAAGATTCTGTCCAGATGTGATGGATAAAATTGAACAAGAAGTTCAAAAACTCGAAAGCGTTGGCTTCATCCGTGAGGAACAGCATCCTGAATGGTTGGCCAACATTGTCCCCGTGATAAAAAAAACGGGCAGATCAGGGTCTATATTGACTATAGAGACCTGAATGGCACATGCCCTAAAAAGTAATTCCTGCTCCCCATACCAGAGGTAATGATTGACAATACCTGTGGATTCGAGCGAATGACATTCATGGATGACTTCTCTGGGTACAATCAGATAAAGATGCATCCTGAAGATGAAAAGCATACATCCTTTTGGACCCCATTTGGCGTGTATTGCTACACTATCATGCCATTTGATCTGAAAAAAGCTGATGCCGCATATCAGAGGGCTATGATGGAAATATTCCAAGATTTGTAGTACAAGACGGTCGAATGTTATGTTGATGACCTCGCCGTCAAAAGCAAAAGAAAAGAAGAACATATCGAAGACCTTCGAAAAGTCTTCCTCCGCCTTGGCAAACTCAAACTGCGGATGAATCCTCTGAAGTGCTTCTTCGACATCTCGTCGGGTAAGTTCCTCGAATTCCTAGTTCGGAAAGCTGGAATAGAGCTTGACCCCATAAAAGTCAAGGCTATTCTAGAAATGCCCTCTCCAAGAACCTTGAGAGAACTTAAATGGCTTCAAGGGAGATTGGCCTACATCAGACGGTTCATCTCCAATCTTTCGGGGAAATGCCGTCCATTCTACTGGTTGATGAAAAAAGGTGTGAACTTTGTCTGGGATGCTGATGTGAAGCTGCATTCCTAGATATCAAGTCATACCTGACCAAACCTCCAGTGTTAGCTGCTCTTACCACTGGAAAACCATTCATCTTGTACACAAGAGCCCTTGATCACTCTCTTGGCACTCTGCTTGCACAAGAAAATGATGAAAGAAAAGAAGTTGCTCTATACTACCTGAGCTGGATGCTAGTAGGTGCAGAGCATCGCTACTCTCCAGTCGAAAAAGAATGCCTTGCAGTGATGTTCGCTGTACAAAAGCTGCGTTACTACTTGCTTTCCAACACAGTTATCTGGTCTCGAGGATCAACCTCTTGAAGGTCCTTGTCACAAAAACATGTTCTCTTAATGCCCGACTGGCAAAATGGTTCATCATTCTGTCACAATTTTATATTATGTATGTACCATAAATGGCAAATCAAAGGCCAAGCTCTAGTGGACTTTCTCGCAGAGCACCCATTGCCTAAAGATTCTCCACTCAGAGATGATCTCCCAGACGAACCAGTCTACAACGTGGAGACTTTCTCACAAAATGCCTCCTGTGACATGTACTTTGATGGTGCAATCAGGACAACTGAAAAAAGACAGCTGATCTCGGGAGTTGGCATCCTCTTTGTTAGCCCCGACATATACATGATTCCACACGCTTTCTCGCTACTGGAACCATGCACAAACAATGCAGCTGAATATCAAGCTCTAATCCTAGGATTGGAACTCGCCATCAAATCTGGCATCACCATGCTGGAAGTCTTTGGAGACTCTCAACTGATCGTCAACTAGATGAATCAGGAATTTGAAGTCAAGAAGCCTGATCTACTGCCTTACTACAACAAGGCACAATCGCTTCTGCAAAAGTTTGACATCTATCACATCGCCCACATTCGTAGAGGTGAAAATATACATGCAGATGCCCTTGCCGGACTTGCCGCATCTATGGCAATCCAGGAAGGGAAAAACATGCAGATCACAGTGTGCGAGAGAAGAATCCTCCCTCCTCTTAGCACACACCAAGCAGTTGCTGAATGCCACCGAGTGGTTGGAAGTCAGATCTCCATCCTTCAACCTTCAATTGGCGACTGGAGGGATCCGTTCATTAATTACACTATGTTCGGAATCCTACCTGAAGATCCAAAAGAAAGGGTAAACATCCAAAGGCGAACCCCAAGCTTTCATTTGGATATTCCTTCAAAAATCCTTTACAAGAATTCCTTCAACGGAATACTTCTACGCTGCTTGTCACAACAAGAGGCTGACAAAGCACTCGAAGAAGTTCATGCTGGTCTTTGTGGAGCTCATCAGGCTGGTCCAAAGATTTACGATCAGATAAAAAGGTTAGGTTATTACTGGCCTACTAGCTGACACAATGTAATTTACTAAGCACCGCCAACAATGCCAAGTTCACAGAGATTACATTCACATGCCTCCAGAATGACTACATCCTACAGCGATCTCATGGCCTTTCGAAGCCTGGGGTATGGACATCATTGGTCCTATTTCTCCCCCTTCAAGTAAAGGTCATCGTTTTATCTTCGCCGCTACGGATTATTTCTCCAAGTGGTCGGAAGCATTTGCACTCAATGAAATGAAGACCTCATCAGTTCTTCAGTTCCTGCGCACTAACATTGTTTGTCGTTTCGGCATACCCAAAAGATTCGTCCATGATAACAGACCATAATTCCGGGATCATCGATTCTATAGGTTCTGCGACAAATACAAAATCCAAAGCTGTCCTTCGACTCCATACAATCCGGCATCAAACGGATTAGCAGAAGCCTTCAACAAGACACTCTGTAAAATCCTCAAGAAATGGTCTCTAGTCATAAAAGAGACTGGAGCGACAAGCTCTCTGAAGCTTTGTGGGCCTATCGAACCACCGTTCGAGGACCAACCCATAGCACACCATTCTCATTGGTTTATGGATGCGAAGCTGTCGTACCCTTGGAAGTACAAATTCCTTCCCTGAGGGCATCTTTGCAAAATGACATGACTCAAGAAAGCAATGTCAAATTACGACTCCATGAGCTGGACAATCTCGATGAGAGACGGCTCAAAGCTCGACAAAGCATTGAACTTTACCAAGCACGCATGGCAGGATCTTTCGACAAGAAGGTCAGGCAACGCGCCTACAAAAAGGGTGACTTGGTTCTTGCAGTAAAAAGACCAATGGTCTTCGCTCATAAGTCCAAAGGGAAGTTTGAGCCAAAATGGGAGGGACCCTACGTCATCAACAAGGTTTTCTCCAACGGCGCATACGCACTCCTAAACATGGAAGGTGACAGATGTATGTTGCCCATCAACGACAAGTTCTTAAAATGGTACTACCCTTGAGGACTTACCCAACTGGCTAAGAGCAATGCCTGTATGGCCAAAACCTATTTCCAGGTACTCGCTCGTCCAACCCACTCTTTTTAGAATTTTCATATCAAATGTTGAAATTTCTAGAAATTCAAACAATGCTTACTTTCATCGTTTCATTGTTCAAAAATTCCAAGTTTAGGAGCCTCTCCCTAACTTGACCAAAACTTTCAATCCTTGAACCCAAAATTCATGGTTTGAAATAAAATCTGGATTCAGGGATTTCCACCCTAGTCCACCCAACCTTTTACCGCCAAAATGGTTTTAGGTCAAAACTTACGACCCTCATGTCTTTAAACAAAAAAAAAGGTTTTTCAAAACCGTGAGGAAGCGACGTTTACTCGATACTCGTACAAATCAGAAGCATACGAACCATATTCGGCACTTCCAAAATCGCAGGGAAGCGACATTTCGTCGATACTTGCAAAATCCAAAAAAAAAAAAAAACTAAAGTGGAGACGCAACATTTCAGTTGATATCCACAACCCAAGTTTTAAAGGTTCGAGAAAACCTAAAACCGTGGAGACGCAACATTGCAGTTGATATCTACAGCCCAAATTTCGAAGGTTAAAAAAAAACTAAGAAATCATGGAGATGCAACATTTCAGTTAATATCCACAATCCAAAGGTTCGAGAAAACCGTAAATTTCAAAAATCGTGGGGAAACGACATCAAGTCAGTACCCGCAAAACCAAAATCTTTGAAAAGCAAGGATGCGACATTCCATTGATACTTGCACTCAAATCCGCGAGGAGGCGACATTCCATCGATACTCACAACCAAATGAGAAAGGATGCGACATTCCATCGATACTTGCAAGACCATTCAGTAGGGGGGCGAATCTTAGTCGATAATTACATTTTTGAAAACCAAAATAGGCTATAAATGCCACCAAATCTGGCTATAAATGCCACAAACTGGCTATAAATGCCAGCAAACCGGCTATCAATGCCACAAAATAAAATCGGCTATCAATGCCACCAACCAAAACTTGGTTTTCAAAAAACCCGGCTATCAATGCCACAAACTGGCTATCAATGCCACAAAACCGGCTATCAATGCCACAAAACTGGCTCTCATGCCAAAAAGGGCTCTCATGTCACAAACAAAGTCTGGCTCTCATGCCAAAACAACCATTTGACAAAAGATTTTCACAAAATGACAAGCTTTTGATCAAATCCCATTTAGCAATTACTTTCATCACAAAAAGATTTAAGTGAGCGTAGGGAAAAAAAAGAAGTACCAAAAAATACATGTGGTACCAAAAGAAAGTGTTTACAAGCACTACACAAAAAAAAGAAAGAAAGAGAGAGTACCAAAAAATATATATACATGTGGTACAAAAAAAAGAAGGATAGTTTTTTGCTACAAAAAAAAAAATAGGAGCTCAGCCAAAAATGGTCTCTAGCCAAAGTTTCAGCTCCTCAAGCAAACTCTAGGCCTTAGCCGTCATAGTTTCCAAGGCACACTTCTTCAAGGACTTGCCATGAGATGCTGGAGAAGGCTGTAACCTTTCTTTTATACCGGAAAGCTTATCCCGAGCAGCTTGCCATTGTTCGTCTTCTTGAATCTTCCTTTCGAGAACTCGATCGGCATCTGCAACCCGGCGAATCAGAGCACTCTCCCTATCACGAGCCTCTGTTATAGCAGCCCACTTGGCAGCGACTTGTGCCTTCAAATGCTCAAGACGTTTTCTGGCCTCATCGACCTTCCTATCAAGGATGTTAAGGTCGTGCCTCAGCCCGATGATGGCTAGCTTTTCTAAGTTCTTATCTCGGACTACCTGCTTCCTGCTCTGTGTAGCCTCATTCAGGTCAAACTTAGCCCTATTAGCAGGGTCCAAGAACATCTTCTTGAAGAACTGGTCGTCAGGAAAGTCCATGGTCTCAAACCACTTGTCGCCCAGCGCAATGATCCTATCAATGATCGCCTTGGCACCTGTGACGTCTAGACCAACTTCTTCGGCATCAATGAGAATCTCTTGCACATGCTGGATCATCCCAAATCCGGCATCCAAGTGCCCAGAAAGGAGAGTCTCGATCCAAGAGCTCAAAACCCGTGCCAGCACCTTCTTCGCAAATAGGAGAAATGGCCCAGATGAAGATTTGCACCGTTCTGTCAGTCGGCTGCTCATGTCATGACCCGTTGGAAGAGTAACAAAAGAACTCTTTCCATTTGGAACCGCTGGGGAAGGAATCTCAGCACGAGATATCTCCTCAACTGTGTCAGAAATGGTTCTACGAGTCTCTACCTCCGAATCAACCTCTGGCATCCCTTGCTCTGGTTTCGAAGGAAGCGATGGACTCTCTTCTGTCACTTTAAAGCTTGCTAACGAAACACAAAAATGTATGAATATGATCCTGTTTAAAAAATCATTATCAGGTTTATTACTATAAAGTACCTTCCTCGACGACTGGCGGAACACTCTCTTCCTCCATGAAGTCATCGGAAGCATCATCAACATTTGCATCCATCGATGGTTCAAAGTCATCGGAATCCTGTGACAAGTCGGCTTACAAAAAAAAATGTGTTAGCAAATCAAGTCAGAAACATTAAAAAAAGAAAACAAAAGAAGTTATACAAATTGGAGATTCTGGATTCACTCCAGAGTCCCTCGGTTCTTCTTTAGGTGCCCCCAAAAAATCCATCACCACCACATGGGTCGGGACCTCAGGCATCGCCAAGTCTTCTCCCTCTACTAAAAAAAAGAAGAAGAGAAAAGCAGAAGTAGGATGCAAATCAGAACATGGAAAATTCCATGAAAAGAAATGGAAAGAGAAAGAGGAAGAATCATACCTTCACCAACGGTCTCTAATTCTCGGCTCCTCTTTTCTGGAGGCTCGTCAGCATTCTCTGGCACCTCCTCATTGATAGTAAGAAGGACTTCCATATCAGGAGAGTCTTCGTGTTGCTCCTTCCTGCGATGCTGACTCCTCTTCCTCTTACCTCTACAGGCTCGCTTCCTAGAAGAACCTGCCCCACTGTCAGAGTCAGGTCTCTCACTTGACTCCTCGCTGGATGGTCTACCCTTATCAGTAGACTCCACGGAAGCTCGCCTCCGTGCCGCTTGCATCCAAAAGCATCAAGCTCAGCTTCCTCCTGTTCTAGCTGCTCTAAAGCCTTATCAAGTATTTCTCGAACAGCTTCAGAACCAATGACGCCCTGGTCACCGAGAAAGCCTATCTTGTGCTTCTCTCCAGAAAAGAAGGCCCAAACTTCCTTTCGCCGGACGCCATCCTACTTTCCAAGGCCTTTTTTAGATGACAGCTTCACATCAAGCTCCTTCTTGGAAAGCTCTCGATATGCCAAAAAGCTCTCCGTGAACCACTTCGCGAAGCCGGCAGTCCGGGAAGTCAACAATACAGGATAGGAAATCATGGCTGTAGTGTCTTCAGCACTATAGAAAGCCCATGCATTTCTCCCATCCTGCAAACCTCCAAAGCACTTCACAATGCTTGAAGGCGCTCCAACAACGCCTTGAAAAAAGCCCAACTGCAGAGCAAAGCGAGAAGGTACATACGACTGGATGTCGACGAAAAGATGTCTATGGTACACCATCGTGCCGACACGTATGCTGAAAAGCCACTCCTTCTCTACATTTGTCAAGGAGTAATGCCTTCTCGACCTGCCCTGGTAGAGTCTCGGGAGGCACGAAAATCAAAAGCCTTCTTCCGCAACTCTGGAGAAAGCTTCACTGAAGATTGCCCCATCTCGACGTCCTTGAACCGTCGGATCCTCATGCGGGCAAACAAAAGTGGTTCAGATACGGCTTTCCCCTTAGCCAATCGAATCATCAGAGGATCATCATCCTGTGCAGCACCCAGCCGATGGAAGCCAGGACAGTGGTATACAAACCACGAATAGAAAATATGGGCTGAAAATACCTTGTTCACGGGAAGCCCAAGCCGAACCAAGAAAGCAGCAGCATGCAGTTCGGTGCGCAAGTAGGAGTAAAGAGCAGGCACTAAAGCAAGTCGCTCTCCAAATGCCACCTGACAAGCCGAAAAAATGTAATGCGGCCTGATGTGCATTCCATCTCCTCCAGCAAAAATAGCCTCACCTAGCCAATAAGTGAGGTAAATAGCGAGATCTCTCCGCAGTACAATGTCAGAACAAATGGCGTCTGTACTTGCGAAGAAACCCCTCAACTCTTCTTGCATAGCCAAAGTCTTCTTCGAACCTGGATCCTGAGCTCTGGCTTCCTCGGTCATGATATCAGAAGATTCCTTACTGTCAAAAAAGTTGGTGAGCGAAGAGCCAGAACTCTTCCAACTGCTGGATCTTACTTTCGAGCCCTCCTTCTCCTTAAAAAAACCATAGAAGGCGACAAGCTGAAAGTACAAGAGCCTGAACTCCTCCGACTGCTCCTCAAAGACGCTGTCGATCGGCATGAACTCTTCATAGAGTTTGCCGAGGATAGGCAATCCAATAATGGCGCTCAGTTCCTTCAAAGAAAAACCAATCTCTCTAGTCATGACAACGAAGGTATTGGTTTGTGGAAGGAATGACTCCAACATAGCCATGAAGGCCTCGTCGGAAAAGATTGCAGTCTCCCTAAAGGCGCGGACCACATCAAAAATCTCGACTTCCTTCAAAATGGCACCACCAATCAGCAAGACTCGATCAGTCCACGACTTCCACTCGGAGTCAGCATTGAAACAGCCACGAATCGAAAAGGCTTCACCCAATTGCCGCCGTCACCCCTGAAAATGCCAAGGCCCACCGATCCCAAAGCGACCGATGGATAATCAGAGCCCTGGTAGCCGCTGGCCGGCATCAACATGTCCATGTCGGCAGGCTATTTCTCCGCATATCCAGGATAACCGCCAACAAAAACTCCGATCTTGATTACATTTTTCCTTTTCACCCAGCTTGGAGGATCTTCCCTCTTAGGGCATGTGGGTGAAAGGCTCATGATCGAGATGGTGCGATCAAACGTCGACCGGGTAACAACGGTTCTCTTTTCACCATCAGCTATGTAAGAGAACTGAAAACATCTCCTCTGGTATGTCACGTCGTCAAGGACTGCATCACCAAAGAAGAAGGTAGGCTTGGCAAAACCCTCTAATCGTCCATAACCCACGGATGGCTGCTTACCATGATCTTATAAAATTCCTCTCCCTTGAGAGCGATCAGTCGCTGCCTCATCTCATCTCTGTTGAGGGAGTCACACTCTTCCAGGTTTCTCTCAACATACTGGACCTTCTCCCAGGCCTGCTGAACGGCCGGATTGGAAGATCTAGCAGATCGACGAGGTACGCTTGTAGCAGGCTTTGTACCTTTGTTCGTTCTAGAAGAACCGCCTGCAAAGGTTGGAAAAGAAAAAGATCATCATCAAAATGATAGAATTTCGCTAAAAAAAAATCTGGCAAAATTTTGACATGACTCTGGGGCAATTTAGAAAAAAAAAGAAATACCCCGAAAGAAATAGAAAGCTTGAAGATGGGCTCAACATTGTTGCGAGCTCCGAAACTCCAAACTTTCGAAACCTCAAAGTCTCCGCAAAATCAAGAAGGGCTCAACATCGCTGCGAGCTCCAAATTCCCAAATTTGCAAAAACTTTCAGGTATGCTATCACATCATGCTACCAATTCAATTTACAGAAAATGCATGCATGAGTATCTCGGTTTGCCAAAAAAAATACATTATCATGATGAACAAAAAAAGAAAAAGAAAAAAAAGAAACTTTCTAAAAAAAAAGGGAGAAACAAAAGAACAAAAAAAAAAGAAGAAAAAGAAAACTTTCTAAAAAAAAGAGGGGAAGAAAGATAAAAAAAAGAAGAAGAAAGATCAGCAAAAAAAAGAAATAAAAAATGGGACTGGCCCACAGCCATACGGCCAGATCCGTACCACAAAAAAAAACTAAAAAAAAAATGTGCAAAAAAAAAAACGCACGAGAAAAAAAAAACACGTGTAAAAAAATAAAAGAGAAAACACGTGGAAAAGAAAAGAAAGAAATAAAGAAAAATGTTTTTTTACCATCTTATTTTCTAGAAAGGAGTTTTCTTGAGAAAAAGAACTTACTTGAAGCCATTGATGGAGAAGAAGAAAAGCTTGAAGATCTTTGAAGAAGAAGAATTCTTGGTCTTGGAGCACTCTTGAATTTTTGCAAAAGAAAGCAATAAGAGCAAGAGATCCAACCTCCCCTTGCTTTTATAGAAGAGTGCAAACCAAAAAAGGAAACAAGAAAAAGGTAAGTGTTACTAATTAGTAACCTTACCAAAAGAAAGAAATTGGATAGATTCTTTTCTAAAAGAAAGATATCTTGAGGGATTCTCTCCCAAAAAGAAAGCAATGAGAGATTTTCTCCCAACTTGAGATATTTTCTCCCAAAATAAAGGAGACATGAGAGATTCTCTCCAAGTAACGATATTCTTAGATATTCTCTATCCAAAAGAGATATTTTTAGATATTCTTTACAAAAATGACACCATATGAGATCTAAGCCATTTCAAAAGCTTAAGTTCCTATGGGTTAGCCCATACGAGCCAGGTTTGACCACCTAGGCACTAAAAAAAAATAATAAAAAAAAATTGGGCTTTTAGTCGAAGAGAAATCTCTCTTACCAAGAGCATACAAAAATGGTTCCATGCCTCTTTTGAGTTGATTGGACCATACAAAAGAATTCCAAGCCCCATGAGCTTCCAAAAATCAAACCATCCAGCCTCATAAACCAAATTGAGTCAAAATCTTCAAATTGACATTCCACAAAAATCCAAACCAAATCCTGGTCCCCTAACTTGCCACATACAGCTTGTTAGGTCACAAGACAGAAACCAAAAACCAAAATCCTGATCTCCTAACTTGCCACATACAGCATGTTAGGTCACAAGATCAAAACCAAAATCGACCCCCCAACATTCCACATATAGCTTGTTGGGTGACACAGTCAAAACCAAACCCGACCCCCTAACCTGCCACATACAGCTTCTTAGGTCACAAGGTCAAAACCAAAAACCCAAAATCCGCATCCCTGATGTCATTTTCAAAACTTTGCCTTGAGATGGTACGTGATCCCTTTCACTGCCATAAAATTCCCTTGGAAGCTCAAAAGCAAAGACTGTTCAAAGACTCTTGGTCAAGTCACAAACTCTTATTCAAGAATCTCTTCGAGGCACATCGACTACAAAAGTTAAGCACCTGGTCGCTGTACCTCGAGGGGGCATTTGTTGACAACAAAAAATGTCACTTTGCCACCTCAACATCAAGAAAGCTACATGAAGCTACAGCCTACCACAAATGGGCGATGTTACTTCTCAAAAAATCAAATCTTGTAAGAATTAAATAAAAACTGCAAGATCCTTCAAGACAGCAAAAAGAGGAGTACACTAGAAGTTTCAGGCCATTTCAAAATCATTTGGCCTAACTTCACTTCTCGATAGCTGAACAGAAGCTCCCGGCGGTGACAGCATCGAAGACACCAAATCTTCGATCATAGCCTGTGGATGATTTCAAAATAAGTTTAAAAGGCTCCACGTCAAGTTCCAAGTCAAACCGACAACGTTTTACCCTACATCAACCCTCGAACAGCCAAATCAAGCCTTTTGGCGGCGAGAACCACCGAGGCCATCACTCATCAGATAGAGCACATGGCTGGCTTCAAAATGCTTACAAAGGGCTACACGTCAAGTTTCAGGTCATTTCGACAACATTTGACCATACTTTGACGCTCGGAAGCGAAATCAGGCCTCTTGGTGGCGAAGTTCCCCGGGACCATGGTTTCCAAGACGGAACCTATGGATCATCTCAAAATGACTTCAATAGGTTCCCTGTCAAATTTCAAGTCAATCGGACATCGGTTGACCACACATCAAGCTGTGACATCTTCCTCGCGACAAATTCAATTTTACTGGCAACAGGACCCATACAGCTTCAAAACTCAAATAAAAGCCTATGGTTGGTCTTATTTATTGCTCAGGAGGCTTCACCTCAAATTTCAGGTCATTCTGACATCGTTTGACCCAGTTTAAGCTTCTGACGGAAAATCGGCAGCCCCACGCATCAATGTCTTCGACTTTCCCAGAAAATTGGAAACTTCGCACCCGAAAATGCAAGGATTCTCATCAAGTCTTCTGCAGACAAATCGGGCCAATAAATGTGTAAAAATGTCAAGAAAAATATAGGAGAAAAAAAGAATGAAAAAGACCTCAAAACGGTTGCGAAACGGGACCAAAAGGGGGAATATGCCCCCAAGGGTCGCAGCCCACGACCTTGGCCCAGGGTTGCAGCCTGCGACCCTGGCCCATGGTCGCCGGTAACCATGGTGCTCCAGACCGCCGGGTTCGCCCCGAAGAGGTCCGTTTTCCGTCGTTTTTGCATTTTGAAGTTTCCAACTCCTGAGATTTTTCAAAATTCATACTTTTGAGGTACCAAATCCTTCGACATCTGTCAAAATCATGGGTCCGTCTTCAAGAGTATCAAAATCAACATTGATCGCCAACCGGTCAACCAAAAAAGTGCGCTTTCTACTCGATCGATCGAGAAATCGACAGGACAGATGGCACCGACCCGCTCTTGACAATCAATGCCTAAAGTTACATGGTCATCCGACGTCGATCTACATGAAGATCCATCGATGATCATCGCCAGAAGAATCCCAAAAGACGCGGCACGGCCCGTGACTCTTCAACTGCTCGGCGACCACTTAATGCCATTAATTGACTAGCTTTATTGCAGTCATTAATTCATTTCTTTGGACGGCCCAATCAGAAGCATGCATGCAGGAGTTACAAGTCAATTGATTCATGGCATTTAACCCATGAAACTCCTCCCATCATGGTGATTAAAGGCGATTAAATGCCCTTAACCTCCATTGGCCAATCAGAAGCCAAGGTCCAGGAGTTATGAAATAAAGGAACTAAACCTTGTAACTCCTCCCTTAATGCGGCTTAAATATGATTAAAGCCCATAAACACTCCTAAATGGCTACTAAGAGCCTATAAATAAGAGAGATTTCCAAGAAGAATGGGCATTGTAAATCCAGAAGAATACAGATAGAAAATCTGAGAGAAAGAAAAAGAGAGAAAACTCTGCGAAAGTTCCGCACCGACCACCGCTACAAGGTGACAAAAGTCCCTTGGGGGGGCACCCCGCCCAAGGTCCTTGCCTTATCCTTCTGCCTCCAATGGCTTAGACATGGCTTTTCAGCCTGTCTACTTAGCTTTTTATTGGATATAGGACCTCCTCTTGGTCTTTGTCCTCTAAAAATCTGAGGTTATAGCCAAGCCAAGCAAATCAAGAGTGTAAGGTCTGTGACATTACTGGGTCAGTTGGGCCCAATACCCGGCCCGTTGACCTGTTTAATTTATTATTATTTTATTTAATTGTATTTAGATATTTAAGTGGGTTTAGATCATGAGCGAGCTTATTTTAGCATTAGAATAGTGTCTCAAAAGTTTCGTTTGATTCCGAGTTTGTTTGATCATAGTAGGGGCGTAGTTTGCAATTTAGGGAAAATTGAGTGTTTTTCCGAAATATTCCAAATGCCGTGATTTTGGGTTCGTTGGAAAGGTCTCGTCGTTCTGATGACTTTTGTCTCTTGACTCGTTGCGATCCGGCGATCAGAAACCTTTCAAGTGGTCCATTCTTTTACGGGACCCACTTAAAGGATAATTTGGTCTTTTCCTCCCTCTCGTCTTCTTAAACGAAGATAACCCTAATCTTCTTTTCTTTCTCTGCAACGAAAGAGAGAACCGCACCCCATCTTCTTCTTCTTCCTTTCTCAACTTAGAACTTTAGCCCGGAGAGATCAACTCCGCGATTCGAACCGTTCATCTTCATCCTTGCAATTCCCTCTTGCTTCTGGTATCAACCTGGTAAGGTTTCCAGTAACTCCATTTTTTCAATCATATGCCTTTTGGTTAGATTTAGGTTCGATCTTGATTCTTTTTCTTTCTTTCTTCTCCTTTGCGTTCTAGGTGGTATTTATTCGGGTTAGATTGTTGATTTTGGGGTAGAAAAGCTTCTCCTCAAATTTCACCCATTTTCAATCTACATCTTGGTTGAGGCATGTGGATATGCATTACATTATAAGCATGTATGTTGTTTTATTATTGATCTGGCTATGTTTCTTGATAGACTTCCCTAATTCCAAGCCTGTATTGTTATGGATTTAAATTAATATGCTAGATTGGGTTTTGGGAATTGAATTTGGTTTAATTATGAATTGGAAATCTTAAAAGTTGTTTAACTTGTTAGAAATGGAATAAATGGAATGGATGATGGGGAGAGCAGGAGGCTCTATTTTTATGCAGGTTTTAGCCTTGGAAAGGTGTGGGAATGGAGGAAATGAAATGGGGAAGAAAGAGTTCAGAAATGGCCTGAACCTGTACGAGTTCCATACTGTCGGTTCACTCGTCGGTTCATCGTCGGTCAACCGACAGCATGGTGTCGGTCAGCCGAACACCATCTCGATCAAAAAATCCGAGGGCATGTTTTACACCGATTTTGTACAGTCGGTCAGCTCTCGGTTCAAACGTCGGTTAGCCGAACTGATTCGGTCAACTGAGGCTCGTGTCGGTTCTAAAACCCGAGAGCATAAATTGGTTTTTGTTCCGTCGGTTAGCCCTCGGTTCGTGTTGGTCAACCGAGGCCATCACGTCGGTCAACCGAGACCATCATGTCGGTTAACCAATACTATCATGAGGGTCAGCCGAAATTGGCCATTTCACTTGTCTTTTTCCGGACTAAAAACTGAAACCTAGGATTGGGACTTAGATGATGGAAACCCCTAATTTACTATCACATGACCATAAATGGGATTGAAATCAAATCACGTGGCTTGGTGTGAATTCGATGGGTTGTCTAGGTATTCGTGCATTACACGTAGTGTAACCGAATGCATATGGAGTTGAATGGAATGATGCTCAACATGATTGTACACCAAGGGATTTTTCCTAAAGTATCATTGATCCAATTTCCACATATACTCCGTTAGAACACGTGGAATACAGGGATGACACCACTTGCCTAGGATTGGATTGTAATTCTTCCTTGACTTGTGACTTGTATCCGTTGATAACATTCCTAGTACACTCTTGGCATAAAACACGTAATCAATTATGAAACATAAATTCTTATAGAATATAGGACTTGGACTTGACTTAGAGTGTACCTTAGAAAACCGTGTCTTGTTGGATGAACATGACTGGCTAGTAATGGAGGGGGATTATCATGTGGCTTGCTTGTCTTGTATCGTCTTGAATAAGATAATCCCTATGAACTTGTCTTGCACTTGGAACTAGCCAGACTTGCTTGTCTTGATGTTCTTGTGTCAGAACCACTTTATTATTGTTGCATATCATGGCCATCTGCAATTTGGGATTTAATGACGAATCGGTTACTCCGGTTGTCGGGGTGGGCAGTCGGCATAGGACGGCGTCCATGGCGTTGAATAGCTGGGAGCGGGCTAGGACCGTGCTGCTATTATCAGGATAGGGAGTTAGGATCCCACTGGAGCCAGACTATGGTATCAGTAGTCCAAGGGGATTGTTACTGGTACCCCGGGAGGTGGCTTTGGACATTCTCGGAGTCTCCCTCTTGCTTGTTCTTGTTTTGCATTTGCATGGATAGTGGTTATTGTTAGATGATTGTTAGGATTCCTTTTTTATTGTTCTTGTTGGTTATAAATCTCGCTTTATGCCTAGTTTCGCATTTCTTGTATTCATATGATCTATACCTGTCATTACTCTACACTTGATGCATGTCGTGTTTATTATGCTTTGTATACCTATTGCTCAACATGTCGTTGACTCTGTTCCTTGGTGTGCAGACACATTAGGTGACTTCTACTATGAGGAGCAGGCAGGTGAGGAGATCCCAAAGGATCTCCAACCAGCTGAGGAGGCACGAGAGTGGCGTGCCGATGACGTAGAGTAGCGTCATTACCTCAGGCACGAGAGAGATACATTGGGTTTTATTAGATTATTCTTTTATTCCTTATTTCTCTCGTTGGACCTTTTCTTACATTGACTTCTGTTCTTTTATTGGCCTTGTATTTTGGGATGGCTAATGTAATAATTAACTTAACTTATTAGTTCTGTTTACTCTTCTTGCGACTTTAAATTTAATGAGAGTTTATTAATCATTGCTTGAGATTCCATATGCCTAGAGTTGTATTAACTCTACATTTATTGTAACACATGAGGTTTGAAATATTAAATCCTCACCGCGGACTACGATTCGTGGGCACAAAGGACAAAAATTTTAATTAGTCCTAAAATTCACTCTCCGGATCCGGTTATTTCTTTAATCGGGTTCGGGGGACATGACAAAGAGCATCCTCTGTTCTCATTTGCATGGATGATGGCGAAGTCTACACATGACTTGCGACCGTCAATCTGAACGAGTCCCCCACAATCTCTTGAGAAGTTGGATCCTCCTTTTCTTGCTTTTCATTGTATTTTGTATTTTTCTAAAAGAGACAAAAATCGCAACTCTTGTCTTTCATTATTGATAAGAATTGTAAATCGGCTATAAACACCAAAATCGCCTATAAAAGCCAAAAATTGGCTATAAATGCCAAAAAACTCGCCTTTCATGGCAAATCAAGAAAATGTCTTTTTTCTTAAATATATGTGCAATGAAAAACTTGAAAGAAGTTGATTTCCTTTTTACTTGCGAAGGTTGATCTCCGGATCACCATTTGCAATTCCAAGTAAAATAAAAAATCTGGCACACCCACACATAAAAAAATGTTGATGCACGCCTTTGCCCCCCGAGGTCGGATCAAACGGACTCCCACGTCTGCCGACCTCGGTAGCGCCGAGCAGAAGCGCGGTCCATCAGGAAGGCCTAAAAAATACGAACTATCAGGATAGGCTCAACCCCCTAGGCGCCTACCCCTACTTGATACACTGAATTGTGACTTTCGATCTAGTTTTGAATTCTGATTCAAATCTAACTTAAATAGAACCTTCCATAACACTGAACCATATTGAGAATTCAATTACCTTGATCTAGAACCGCGGGAATTTTGAAAGCCAGGAAAACTCGAGAAACGAAGAACTGTCAGGATAGGCTCCACAACCTGGGCGTCTACCCTGTTTTAAGTCCCCATTTGAGAATTTCGACCATGTTTCAAATTTCAGATTGAATTCATTAAAATTAGAATTGTCTAGAGCTTACAACAAACCTGAAACAATAACATAATCCAACAGAAGCCAATTGGGGCTCCGAATTATAGTCGAATTGTTGACAAGTGCTGAAAACATTGTAACAGTCAGGATAGGCTCCACTCCCTGGGCAAATAGCCCTGTCTTGACTCTGAATTTTTCATTTCAACTACTTTTGGAGTTCTTATTCAAATTAAAAACAACAGAACCTTAAAACATCCTTAAACCACTCTCAACCAAAATCACAACTTAAAACAGTTTGAATCAATTAAAACCTTACCCAACAAGTTGCTTAGGCGCAGGAACTATACAACTTAGGCTATTTGCATCCTATGAATAAATTGGATTATCTAATTAGGTAGCTTAGCGCATTAGGCTTCGTCCCATCACTCTTCCTGTTCCGTTGGGGGACTGGGAGAGCTGATGTGGGTGGTCTAGGACCTCAGGTCAAGGTTAATCCGATGATAGGTAATAAAGTATTAATCGCGTGAATCCAAGTAGAAATTCCCTAGTTAGGCCCTTGAAGCCCCATTATAAAAAATCCATAAAAACTATAAAACCCAATAAAATAAACCCAAAAAGATATTCCTTTTATTTCTTCCTTCACCTCAGGTGCCAAATATTTAATTGAGCTTAATAATTAATAGGAAATGAAGAGTTGATTTCTAATATTGAATTATTGATAATAACGAGATGAGATGAGTGATTTCGCACACACTTTTAAACAATCACGGCCCATCGGCCACCCTTTAAATCAATCCCGACCCATTGGCCACCCTTATCAATCAATTTCGGCCCATTGGCCTTTTCACTTTTTATCACTTGTGTATAGCACCGAAAACACAAAAATGACAAATTGTAATCTCATTTACATCATCACTTTGGTTTGAAAATTCAACCTTTAAACCTTTTTTTTTTTGCCAAGGGATTTGAAGGGGGTACCCGAGAACGGGGCCGATTCTCTTCTAAAATATTTGGCACCTCCCCCCTTTTATGTTCTTTACTTTAGTTATTATTTTACTTGGATATACTATGATTTTGGTATGTGAGGATTAATGGACCTTAACTCATGACCCTGAATAGACCTAATATCAAAGGGACCCAAATCAATGTGATAGGATGACAATCATGTGTTGTCGGTGGTACATTAGACGAGAGGAAGAACCCACCCACTTATTTTCTCCCATTTTTTTCTTCAGCTTTCGTTTTAGAATAGTGTTACTACCATTACTGTAGGTGGCGATCATGATTTGTCGATTTTGAGGGTAGTCAGAACCTCATCTTCGATGTACAAATTTAAATAGCATATATAGATGAAATGAGATTTCTCAAGCCATGTCTCTTTGGGGGGTCAAAATTCACATCCGACAATGTTATCTTGCCTTAATTGGTGGTAGAACCAATGCCTATTTGCGAATCCTATCTGGAAGGCAAAATGATGAAAATATCCTTTTCATTTAAGAGCAATAGGGCCAAAGATTTATTGAAATTAGTGCATACTGATGTGTGTGGATCCATGAATGTTAGAGCGAGACGTGGTTATGAGTACATCATTTTCACAGATGATTACTCTAGATACAGATACATATACCTTATGCACCCCAATTCCGAGCTCTTGAAAAGTTTAAAGAGTTTCAAGCGGAAGCGGAAAAGCAACTAGGGTAGAGTATCAACATTCTTCGATCAGATCGAGGAGGCGAGTATCTCTCCGCTGATTTTATGAGATACTTATCAGAAAATGGGATATTATCCTAGTTGTCTACTCTTGGAATGCCTCAGCAGAATGGAGTAGCGGAAAGAAGGAACCTGACTCTTCTAGATATGGTTAGGTTTATGCTGAGTTTTTCAAGATTAACCATATCCTTTTGGGGTTATGCCTTGGATAATGCAACTTACATACTGAACCTCGTACCATCTAAGTCTGTACCTAAGACTCCTCGGAAGTTGTGGTCTGGGTGAAAGCCTAGTCTACACCATTTATATATTTAGGGTTATCCCGCACATGTGCTGAAGGTAACGGTGGATAAGTTGGAACTGAAGTCGGAAGTATGCACTTTTGTATGATATCCTAAAGGAACTGAAGGTTGGTTATTCCATAATCCTAGAGAGCAGAATAGCTTGTCAGTACTAATGCATTTTTTTCTAGAAAAAGATTATATGATTGACGGTAGAACTTTAGATCAGGTTGTCCTGGAAGAGATTCAAGAACAATCAATTCCAAATCCAGGAAGAACCGAACTTGGGGAAAATCCGCACTTACCTAAACCTGTAGTTACACCAGAGCCTCATTGTAGTGGGGGGGGGGATTGTTAGGCCTCTTAACAAGTTCACGTTGCTGGGAGAGTCTTATGAGGCAATCCCAGAGAAGCATGAACATGATCTCAGTAACTATGATGAAGCTATAAATGACAAGGACTCGTGAAGTTGGCAAGAAGATATGAAAGCTGAGATGGAGTCCATGTACTCTAATCAGGTTTGAAGATTTGTGGACGTGCCTGTCAATATTTATCCTATTGGATGCAAGTGGGTCTACAAGAGAAAAAGTGGACCAGACGGAAGAGTTGAGACCTTTAAGGCCATACTCATTGTGAAAGGGTATACTCAGAAAAAAGGCATCGATTATGAGGAGACCTTTTCGCCGGTAGCCATGCTCAAGTCTGTCCGGATACTCTTATCTATTACAGCTCATCTTGACCATGAGATTTGGCAAATGGATGTCATGACAACATTTATTAACGATCATCTTGAGGAAGCCATCTATATGATGCAACCAGACGGTTTTATAGCTGAGGACCAAGAGCAAAGAGTTTGCAATATGAAGAAATCCATTTATGGACTGAAGTAGGCGTCTCGGAGTTGGAACATCCATTTTGACCAGGCAATAAAATTGTTTGATTTTAGTCAAAATCCGGATGATCAATCTGTGTATATGAAAAGTGAAGGAGGCATGGTGGTTTTTCTGGTATTATATGTCGATGACATCCTTCTGCTTGCGAGTGATATAGGGATGTTGTCTACGGTCCAAGTTTGGTTGGCTAAAACACTTAATATGAAGGATTTGGGAGAAGCCAACTACATCCTAGGGATCAAGCTTTATCGAGACTGAAATAATATGATGATTGACTTTTCCCAAGCTGCATATATCAGGCATGGAGTGTACCTTTCCAAGGATCAGTGTCCTAAGACCACTGAGGAAGAGAAGAAAATGAGAGCGGTACGATATGCTTCAGCTGTTAGTAGCCTCATGTATGCTATGCTATGTACTAGATTGGATATCTATCACTCGGTGGGCCGAGTCAGCAGATATCAATCAAACTCAGGTCATGACCATTAGACTGCTGTGAAAGTGTATTCTTAAAACACTTGAGAAGGACTTGAGATTACATGTTAATTTACATCAGCGATGACCTGATTCCAGTCGGATACACAGATTCTGACATCATGTCAAATAAGGACTCCAGGAAGTTTTCCTCTGGATATGTGTTAATGCTTGACAAAGGAGCCATTACCTGAGCGTATAGCTGCTTGAGAAGAAGCTAATGAACTTAAAAGTAGGTATGGCTCAAGAGATTTCTTTTGAAACTTGGGGTGGTACCATTGGCGCAATAGCCACTCATAGTCTTCTATGACAGTAGCAAGGTCGTTGCGCAATCCAAGAAACATAAAAGCTAAAAACACATAAAGAGGAAATATCATCTAGTCAGAGAGATTGTGCAGAGAGATGACATTGCTATTACTAAAATAGAATCTGCGGATAATCTCACAGATTACTTTACTTAGCCTTTCACTACCAAAGTCTTTGAGCGGCATGTAGACGGGATGGGCATGAGGATGCAACCTTGACTGAAATTGAGTCTAAGTGGGAGATTGTTAGATTGTATGTCCTCAATTCAATGGATGATCCGATTTAATTGATTTATTCCTTAATTAATTTATATAATCATGCTTTATCCATGTGATGGATGGAACTTTATTCACGTGATGAATGATATTTTAATTTTATGATTGCACATTACCAATACAAAATAACATGATAGTTCATGAGATGAACTGGAGCTCACAAGTATATTAGATGTGACCAATGTATGCGGATGAGATCCACATACATGAGACATAGGTCATAAATCTTAATTATACTTGAATTGATTCACAACTAGTGATGAAATTGGGGATTTCAACTGGCAATCATCTGACAAGGTTGTAGCACTATGATCACTATGAGATAGTGTGGTTTGTCTCAATCATCATAGTGAAAGACTCTGGATCATTGTGCTGGTACAATGGATATGCTGAAGGACCATCAGATGCACCTTATGCAAACCTTTCTTTGAATTAAGGATTGCTCTCATAATTCTCAAGCAATAGGCTCTTTATCTTGAAAGATTAATGGACTCAAGTCTCAACTAAACATTTAGCTTTCAGCCATGAATGAGTGAGGCCAATTGTATGTAGATCAACACCTTGGTATCTTGTGTATGTGCTAGTGGTACTGTGGGAACATATGTTTTTCAAGATGGAATCTATCTTCTAAGAGAAATATCGCCTATGCCAATTAATGGATTTATCATTGGTAAGTGCGCACACATCTCGATTAAAAGTTAATTGGATGATATTGTTAATCACTATGATTAATTGGGTCACAAGGATAATAAGATATGGATCCAATTTGGTTGGACATAATTAATCCAACATATCCATGGATATAATTGATGGAGGGGCCTACTTGTAGTAATTGGAAAGTTTATGGTCCTTTTGTAAATATCCCTAATGTTAGACACCAAAAATGTCACTTTGCCTCTTTGTACACTTTCAACATCAAGAAGCTACATGAAGCCACACCCTACCACAAATAGACAATGCTACTTCAAGCATCAAATCTTGTCAGAATCAAACAAAAACTGTAAGATTCTTCAAAATAATCAAAAGAGTACACATGAAGTTTCGGGTCATTTCAACATTATTTGGCCTAACTTCATTCTTCCAGCAGCTGAACAGGAGCTCCCAGCGGCAGTGAAGCTGGAGACTCTGATTTACAAAATAGAGCATACAGTTGGCCTCAAAATGCCACTAAAAGGCTCAACATCAAATTTCAGGCTATTCCGACATCGTTTGGCCCAAAAAGGAAACAGCTGCAGCAAAGTTTGCTTTTCCTGCGGCGACAGCTCCGAAGACATCAGATCTTCGATCAGAGCCTATGGATGGTCTCAAAATACTTCCAAAAGGCTTTATGTCAAGTCTCAGGTCGAACCGATGATGTTTGACTCTACATCAACCCTCAAGCAGTAAAATCAAGCATCTCGACGGCAAGAACCACCGAGGCCATCACTCATCAAACAAAGCACATGGGTGATTTCAAAATACTTTCAAAGGGCTACATGTCAAGTTTAAAGTCATTTCGACAACATTTGATTAGACTTTGACTCCCGAAAGCTAAATCAAGCGTCCTAGCAGTTGAACTCTCTGGGACCCTGATTTCTTAATCGAAGCTAATGGATCATCTCAAAATGACTCCAACAGTCTCCTTATCAAATTTCACGCCAATCGGACATCGGTTGACTGTACATCAAAGCACGATATCTTCCTCGCGACATAATCAAGTCTACTGGCGACAGGACCCTACACGGCTTCAAAACTCAAACAAAAGCTCATGGTTGGTCTCATTTATTCTCAGGAGGCTCCACCTCTTTTTGGTCATTCTGACATCGTTTGACCTAGTTTCGGCTTCTGACGATAAATTGACAACTCTGCGCGACAAAGTCTTCGGCTTTCTCAGAAAATTGGAAACTTTACGCTTTGATATGCAAGGCTTCTCATCAAGTTTACTGCAGGGAAATCAGGCCAAAACATGTACAAAATTGTCAAAAAAAATACCGAAGAAGAAAGAATCAGAAAAAAATAAAAAAATGGCTGAAAATCGGCGACCAAAAGGGACAAAAGTCCCCATGGTTGCCAGCGACCTTGGCCGATGGTCGCTGGCGACCCTGGAGATTCGGGTCATCGGATTTCCACCGAAAACCCATTTTTGGGTCCCTTTCGCATTCCGAGATGTTTGGCCTCTGTGATATTTGAGATATTCTCTCCCAAAGAAGATATCTTGAGATATTCTCTCCCAAAATAAAGGGAACATGAGAGATTCTCTCCAAGTAAAGATATTCTTAGATATTCTCTATCCAAAGGAGATATTTTTGGATATTCTTTACAAAAATGACACCATATGAGATCTAAGCCATTTCAAAAGCTTAAGGTCCCATGGGTTAGCCCATATGAGCCAGGTTTGACCACCTAGGCACTAAAAAAAAGAAAAATGGGTTTTTAGTCAAAGATAAATCCCTCTTACCAAGAGCATACAAAAATGGTCCCATGCCTCTGTTGAGTTGATTGGACCATACAAAAAAGAATTCCAAGCCCCATGAGCTTCCAAAAATCAAACCATCCAGCCTCATATATCAAATTGAGCCAAAATCTTGAAATTGACATTCCACAAAAATCCAAATCAAATCCTGGTCCCCTAACTTGCCACATACAGCTTGTTAGGTCACAAGACCAAAACCAAAAAACCAAAACCGGATCCCCTAACTTGCCACATACAGCATGTTAGGTCACAAGATCAAAACCAAAATTGACCCCCCAACATTCCACATACAGCTTGTTGGGTCACACGGTCAAAACCAAACCCGACCCCCTAACCTGCTACATACAGCCTGTTAGGTCACGAGGTCAAATCCCAAATCCACATCCCTGATGTCATCTTCAAAACTTTGCCTCGAGATGGTACGTGATCCCTTTCACTACCATAAAATTCCCCTGGAAGCTCAAAAGGCTACAAATACCAAAAAGAAAGACTGCTCAAAGACTCTTGGTCAAGTCACAAGCTCTCCTTCACAAAATCTCTTCGGCGCCATTCTGCCCGGTTCTACCGGGGTCGGCGGACGTGGGAGTCCGTTTGGGTACGACCCATTCATAACCGGGGGGCAGAGGCGTGCATCAACATTTTTTTATGTGGGTGTGCCAGATTTTCTATTTTACTTGGAATTACAAGTGGTGATCTAGAGATCGACCTTCGCAAGTAAAAAGGAAATCAACTTCTTTTAAGTTTTCCAATGCACATATATTTAAGAAAAGAGACATTTTCTTGATTTCCTGTGAAAGGCAATTTTTTGGCATTTATAGTCGATTTTGGCGTTTATAGCCGAGTTTTGGCGTTCATAGCCGATTTTTGGCGTTTATAGCCGATTTACAATCCTTATCATTAATGAAAGATAAGAGTTGTGATTTTTGTCTCTTTTGAAAAAATATTAACTACAATGAAAAGCAAGAAAATGAGGATCTAACTTCTCAGGAGATTGTGGGGGATTCGTTCAGATTGACGGTCACAAGCCATATGTGGACTTCGCCATCATCCATGCAGATGAGAACAGAGGATGCTATTGATTTGCTTGGCTTGGCTATAACCTCAGGTTTTTAGAGGATAAAGACCAAGAGGAGGTCCTATATCCAATAAAAAACTAAGTAGACGGGCTGAAGAGCCACGTCTAAACCATTGGAGGCAGAAGGAGAAGGCAAAGACCTTGGGGGGGGTACCCCCCAAGGGACTTTTGTCACCTTGTAGCGGTGGTCGGTGTAGAACTTCCGCAGAGTTTTCTCCCTTTCTTTCTCTGGTTTTTTGTGCTTATTTCTGATCTGGGATCTATCTTGTTTTTTCCGATGTCTGGTGATTTTTCCGATCTGGATTCCTTTGGAGTGCTCTCCTATTTATAGGCTTTTTGGTAGCCATTTAGGAGGGTTTACGGGCTTTTATTGTCATTAAACCGCATAATGGGAGGAGTTACAGGATTTAACTCCTTTATTTTGTAACTCCTTTTTTCTTGGCTTCTGATTGGCCGGAGGAGATTAAGGGCATTTAATCGCCTTTAATCGCCATGATGGGAGGATTTTCATGGTTTAAATGTCATGAATCTCTTGACTCGTAACTCCCGGATGCTTGCGTCTGATTGGGTCATCCCAAGAAATGAATTAATGACTGCAGTAAAGCTAGTCAATTAATCGCATTAAGTGGTCGTCGATTAGTTAAAGAGTCGCGGGCCGTGCCGCGTCCTTTGGGATTCTTCTGGCGATGATCAACGATGGATCTTCATGTAGATCGACATCAGATGACCATGAAACTTCAGGTATTAGTTGCCAATAGCGGGTCGGTGCCATCTGTCCTGTCGATTTCTCGATCGGTCTGGTAAAAAGCACACCTTTTTGGTTGACCGGTTGGCGATCAATGTTGATTTCGATACTCTTGATGATTGACCCTTGAATTTGATGGATGTCAGAGGATTTGGTGTCTCAAAAGTATGAATTTTGGAAAATACCAGAGGTCGGACGCTTCGAATCGTGAAAAAATGGCAAAAAATGGGGTCCTCGGGGCAATGGTTTCCAAGACAGAGCCTGTGGATCATCTTAAAATGACTCTAATAGGTTCCCTGTCATATTTCAAGTCAATCGGACATCGGTTGACCGCACATCAAGCCGCAATATCTTCATCGCGACAAAAACAAGTCTACTGGTGATAGGACTCCAAACGGCTTCAAAAATCAAACAAAAGCCTATGGTTGGTCTTATTTATTGCCCAGGAGGCTTCACCTCAAATTTCAGGTCATTCCGACATCGTTTGACCCAATTTCAGCTTTTGACGGAAAATCGACAGCTCTGCGCGACAAAGTCTTCGGCTTTCTCGGAAAATTAGAAACTTTGCAAACCAAAATGCAAGGATTCTCATCAGGTTTTCTACAGGGAAATCAGGCCAATAAATGATAAAAAATGTCAAGGAAAAATATAGAATAAAAAAGAATAAAAAAACAGCAAAAACGGACACAAAACGGGACAAAAAGGGGGAAAACCCCCCAGGGTCGCCGGCCCCTGCAACCCTGGGGCCCAGGATCACCGGGAGGGCCCCAGGAAACCCATTTTTCGCCTTTTTTTCGTGATTCTAAGCGTCCGGCCTCTGGTATTTTTCAAAATTCATACTTTTGAGACACCAAATCCTCTGATATCCGTCAAAATCACGGGCAATCATCAAGAGTATCGAAATCAACATTGATCGCCAACCGGTCAACCAAAAAAGTGTGCTTTCTACCCGACCGATCGAGAAATCGACAGGACAGACGGCACCAACTGAAGGAAACTGCGATTCAGATCTGAAACTTCTCATATAGAGACTACTATGGCTGATGCAAAGCATGGCAGATTTTAAAAAAAACTGATTTCTGCACTATGCAGCGGAAATCAGCCATAAAGAATCGTATAGAAACTCCATTAAATCATGATCAACATGTGTTCAATTAATAGAGATGATAGAAGACTATTACCTCGATGTTTTGGAAGCTTTAATCCTCTGAGAATCTGATGCAAAAAGGGTGAACTCAGGTCTGCAATCAGCAAGTATGTTGCTGGAATTCTGCTGCAGAAATTGTGTTCTCTTTTGATCTTCTTCTCTATCTCAAATTCTAATCTGATTGGCTAAGGTGGTGGAACCTTAATCTAGGTTTAGAGATAGGTTTCTAGAATAACATTCTATGGAAAAACCCTTGCTACAAGCTCTCCTCAAAGTGCTTAATGGCTGGACGTGTGGAATGGAACAATTAGGGTGATTCACGCCCAAAGGGAAGGCTTCCCCTTTTATAGATTAGTAAGAGAGTTTCCTTGTTCACTAAGTAGCCTCCTTTCTAATTCTCTTGGAATTACTAAAAAGAAATAGCAATCCTTAGATTAGTATCCTTTCTAGAACCATTCCAAATTAGAAAAGGAAACTCACTATGAGCATCCCTTAAACTTAGCAATAAGTAATCCTAGTTGTGCAACACTTACTAATTTAAGTTTCTAATAAAAAAGGGAAACTTTATTGTAGGAATACTTATCCAAGGAGGAGTCCAACCTTCCAAGTAGAGAGACTTACTAAAAGTTATAGACCTAACACTAGGAAATTCCCATCTTGGACGTCCCATATGCTACGGCCCACACAATGGCCCACATGTCTATAATTTGTCTAGAATTAAATTCATGTATGCCATCAAGGCCTATTTGAATTTAAATTCAAAATTATTTTTCCATAAAATAATTCAACCTCATCTCCTAATCAAATTAGGAAACCATGCCAATATAGGAAAGTGTCTAGAGAAGGGACCAAAAGACATATTTGCCCTTGGCTCCCAAAATGACCAAAATGTCCATGCTAAACCCATAGCAACATAAAGACCATTTTAACCTTAACTCATTCCACTAGAGAGTTATGGTTGCACTCCAGGGACAAATACTAAGTATGAAATAAGCTTGTCATAAAATGACAGTTGTCTCCGACCTATCAAGTACAATGACCTAAATGCCCCTCTATGTAACATCCTCAATCGAGTCAGGTTATCTGATGTACTATCAACCTTCTCGATTAAATCTTAAACCTTAGAACATCATATCCTTGACTTGATCATCATCCTGATATTATTCTCTTGATCCAGGGAGCGACCCACAAGTTCAATATCAATATGGAACATCCATATACTAAGATCTTAGATTTTGATGATCAATCGGATAATTCTAAGGGGACGATCATTCCATCATTAGATGGCATAGATTCTATATTGCATCTGCACGTCCCAACTAATCAAGTCCGAGTACCCAAAACACAGAGCTATTGACCCATGAAAAGAATCTCACCCATAGTGAATTAAAGCACAAGAACTTGACTTCGTCGGTTCATCCACAAATGCTCAAGATTAAGAGCACCGGTCACTCAGTAAGCATGAGGTGACTTGATCTCTCTCTGTGATAGTACTATTTTAGAGATCACACCTACAATGGTCCTGTTCAATGCATTGCATATGCACTAATGAGATAAATCCGGGAAAGTCCTCCCATGACTTAGGTAAGTCATCCTGAATACAGGAAAGTCTCTCACTATAACTTATACCAAGATGAAGTGCCCAGCTCCATCTCTCAGTTATGAACAAATATGTTGTTTCCAGTGTCCATGAATTAGACCTATCTGTGTGTAGACACTACACACCTAATTCATTTACTAGAAACAATGGGCCTTACACAACCATACATATATACATGTTTAAGCAGAAAAAAGTCATTCTATTAAATAACCAGTTAATATCCAGTAACAAAAGATGAGAGTGCAGCTAGTGGGCTTTAGGACATACACCAATCCCAACAAACTCCCACTTGCACTAAAGATCACTACTTCCTAACCTAACACCCATAGACTCAACATGAGAAGTGAAGACTTTCTCAGTAAGAGTCTTAGTGAATGGGTCAGCTAAGTTATTTGCTGAAGCAATATGCTCCACCACTATTTCTCCATCTTGAATGAACTCCCGGATCAAGTGGTACTTTCTCTGAATGTGCTTGAATTTCTTGTGATTCCTGGGCTCTTTGCACTGTGCTACAGCACCAGTGTTATCGCAGTACATGACAATCGGTTTATGCACTGCAGGAACAACTCCCAATTCCAATAGGAATTTTCTGAGCCATACCGCTTCCTTCGCAGCTTCCGATGCCGCCACATACTCTGCTTCCATGGTAGAATCAGTAGTACAGGATTGCTTGACACTCCTCCATGATATAGCCCCTCCTGACAGAGTAAAGACGTATCCTGAAGTAGACTTTCTGGCATCACTATCAGATTGGAAATCAGAGTCTGTATACGCCAAAGGCGTTAGATCATCTGCTCGAAAGGTTAGCACATAATCTTTCGTTCTCCGAAGATACTTGAATATATGCTTAACAGATGTCCAATGCATGGGTCCAGGGTTTGACTGATATCTGCTAACCATGCCAACGGCAAAACAAATATCTGGTCTAGTACATAACATTGCATACATGAGGCTTCCAACGGCGGAAGCATATGGAACTCTCCTCATGCTCTCTATCTCTTCAGATGTCTTTGGAAAATGATCTCGAGACAGTGGTACTCCATGTCTAGAAGGTAGCAAGCCCTTCTTGGAGTCATGCATGTTAAGCTTGACCAATATCTTCTCAATATATGAAGATTGCGATAAGGCTAACATCTTATTCTTGCGATCACGCAAAAGCTTGATCCCTAAGATATAGCTGGCCTCGCCCAAATCCTTCATCTGAAATTGAGAGGATAACCAAACCTTTGTGGATGACAATAAACCTACATCATTTCCTATGAGTAATATGTCATCTACATATAGAATCAAAAATGCAACTGCTTTTCCACTTCCTTTCTTATACACACATGGTTCATCAATGTTTTGATCAAAGCCAAAGGATTTGACTGCCTGATTAAACTTGATGTTCCATGCTCTAGATGCTTGCTTAAGTCCATAAATGGACTTCTTAAGTTTACAAACCATGTTATCTTGGCCATTAGCAATGAAGCCCTCTGGTTGCATCATGTAGATGCATTCGTCAAGACTTCCATTAAGAAAAGCTGTCTTGACATCCATCTGCCATATCTTGTAGTCATAATGACATGCGATGGCCAAGAGAATCCTTATGGATTTAAGCATAGCCACTGGTGAAAAGGTTTCCTCATAATCGATACCCTCTTTCTGAGTATATCCTTTCGCCACCAGTCTTGCTTTGAAGGTTTCCACCTTCCCATCCACTCCTCTCTTTCTCTTGTAGATCCACTTGCACCCTATGGGTTTAATCCCTTCAGGTGCATCTACAAGTTCCCAAACTTGATTGGAATACAAAGAATCCATTTCAGATTTCATCGCTTGCTGCCACATGTCAGCATCCATATTCGTTACTGCTTCATCATAACTAGTAGGATCCTCAACCAGATCTTCAGAGTCTGTCTTAAAAGACACTCCTAGATATCTTTCTGGCTGTCTAGAAATTCTCCCACTACGACGAGGCTCTGGAGTGTTCAAAGGAATATCTTGTTCATCTACTGTCTCAGGATCTGGTACAGATGTTATAGGAGATCCCGGAAGAATCTCCTCAAGGGTTTCTTTACAACTAAGCTCTTGGTGCATCATGCAATCATCTTCCAAGTACCTAGCATGAGTGCTGATGAGCACTTTTTGCTCCTTTGGATGATAAAAGATGCCACCTCTCGTTCCCTTAGGATACCCAATGAAGTAGCACATTTCCGATATGGGTTCCAGCTTGGTAGCTTTATCATTCAGTACATAGGCTGGACAACCCCAAATGTGAATATGTCTTAAACTAGGTTTTCGACTTGTCCACATTTCTTGTGGTGTCCTAGGTACTGATTTAGAAGGTACCAGATTTAAAATGTATGCTGCTGCTTCTAGGGCATATCCCCAAAAAAATATAGGTAGGGTTGCATGACTCATCATGGACCTTACCATATCAAGAAGGGTACGGTTTCTTCTCTCTGCTACACCATTTTGCTGGGGTGTACCCGGTGCAGACAACTGAGACACAATCCCATGTTGTGTGAGGTACTCCTTGAACTCACCCAGGAGGTACTCGCCACCTCGATCAGATTGAAGGGCTTTGATATGTTTCCCTAGTTGTAGCTCCGCCTCAGCCTTGAATTATTTGAACTTATCAAACGCGTCAGACTTGCGTCGCATTAAGTATACATATCCATACCTAGAGTAATCATCGGTGAAGGTGATGTAATACTCATACCCTCCTCGAGCCGGTTTGTTCATAGGACCACACACATCAGTGTGAATCAATTCTAACAACTCCTTTGACCTTAGTCCCCTTCCAGAGAATGACTTTTGGTCATCTTTCCCTTGAGACAAGATTCGCACTGAGGAAAAGGTTCGAAATCTAATGAGCTCAAAGGCCCATCTTCTACCAACCTCTGAATCCGTTTTAGGTTAATGTGACCCAAACGTAAGTGCCAAAGATATGTGTCATTGATTGAAGATACCTTCCTCTTAAGGGAAGTGGAGTTTTCTTGTTGTACATTATGCAGTGTGGGAGCAATAGGATATATATAAAATAAGTTGTCATGTATTCTACCGAAACATATAATATTTCCATCTCTACTGATATCAATACCAGAATGGAAAGAAACTGAATAATTAAATTCAATAAGTCTGGAAACTGAAATTAAATTCTTCCTCATGTCCGGAACATAGAAAACATTATTTAAAACTAATATCCTATCACATGGAAAATGTAAAGTAACAACTCCTACTGCAACCGCCCAAACTTTAGCTCCAGTTCCGACTCTAAAAGAAAATTCTCCTTTCTCAATTCTCTGCATTATCTGAAACCCCTATAATGAATTGCAGATATGATTAGTGGCTCCTGAGTCTACTATCCATGAGTCAGTAGAATCAATCACTAGACAAGTTTCAATGTAGTATGAAAAAGATGTAGCTTTCTTTACTGAGGCCAGGAACTTGGGACAATCTTTCTTCCAATGACCTTTGAGGCCACGCTTGAAGCATTTCCCTTTGGGCTTTCCATCTGTAGCCTTTTCCTTCTTATTACCAGTGTTGTCCTTTTTCTGCCATTTTCCTTTATTCTGCTTCTTCTTGAACTTCTTCCCTTTCGGGTTTAGTTTAGAGGAAGACTGGAAAAAATGAGCTTGGGCTTTGGGCTTCATGATGGCCTCTTCCGCCTGGAGTTCTTTCATTAACTCAGGTAGAGTCATGTCCATCTTGCTCATATTGAAATTGAGCTTGAACTGATTAAAAGAATCCGGTAGAGTTTCGAGAATCATGTCAGTTTGACTCTCTGCATCAATCTCAGCCCCTAGAATCTCAGCTACATTGAAACAATCCATCAGCTTGAGCATATGCTCTCTGACAGGTGTTCCCTCAGCCATCCCATCATGGCGATTAAAGGCGATTAAATGCCTTTAAACCATGACATTTAAACCATGAAACTCCTCCCATCATGGCGATTAAAGGCGATTAAAAGCCTTTAATCTCCTCCGGCCAATCAGAAGCCAAGAAAAAAGGAGTTACAAAATAAAGGAATTAAATCCTGTAACTCCTCCCATTATGCGGCTTAATGACAATAAAAGCCCATAAACCCTCCTAAATGGCTACCAAAAAGCCTATAAATAGGAGAGCACTCCAAAGGAATCCAGATCGGAAAAATCACCAGACATCAGAAAAACAAGACAGATCCCAGATCAGAAAAAAGCATAGAAATCCAGAGAAAGAAAGAGAGAAGACTCTGCGGAAGTTCTACACCGACCACCGCTATAAGGTGACAAAAGTCCCTTGGGGGTACCCCCCCCCCAAGGTCCTTGCTTTCTCCTTCTGCCTCCAATGGCTTAGACGTGGCTTTTCAGCCTGTCTACTTAGTTTTTTATTGGATATAGGACCTCCTCTTGGTCTTTGTCCTAAAAAAACCTAAGGTTATAGCCAAGCCAAGCGAATCAATAGCATCCTCTGTTCTCATCTGAATGGATGATGGCAAAGTCCACATATAGCTTGCGACCGTCAATCTGAACGGGTCCCCCACAATCTCCTGAGAAGTTAGATCCTCCTTTTCTTATTTTTCATTGTGAAGGAAACCGCGATTCAGATCTGAAACTTCTTAATAAGAGACTACTATGGCTGATGCAAAGCATGACAGATTTTAAAAAATCTGATTTCTGCACTATGCAGCGGAAATCAGCCATAAAGAATCGCATAGAAACTCCATTAAATCATGATCAACATGTGTCCAATTAATAGAGATGATAGAAGACTATTACCTCGATGTTTTGGAAGCTTTAATCCTCTGAAAATCTGATGCAAAAAGGGTGAACTCAGGTCTGCAATCAGCAAGTATGTTGCTGGAATTCTGCTGCAGAAATTGTGTTCTCTTTTGATCTTCTCCTCTATCTCACTTCCAAATCTGATTGGCTAAGATGGTGGGATCTTAATCTAGGAAACAAGAACTATTTCTCCAAGGGAAAATCTCAGATCTCAAAGTTTCTTCAATGAAGAAGAAACTACTTCAAGAGCTGGACGTGTGGGACTCCAAGTGGCTCTCTCTTGTTGTGGACGTCCAAAGGGGGGAAGAGTTTCTTTTATAGAAACTTTGAGGAAACCTTTCCTAAAAGTTTATCTCTTCTAATTCTCATTGAGGTCCAAAAAGGAAAGACTTATTTCCTTTAAGAAACACTCTAATTAGAAAAGGAAACCAAAAGGAACTTCCCATGCAATTAGTAATCCTAGTTGTAGAACACTTACTAATTTTAAGTTCCTAATCCAAAAAGGAAACTATCTCATAGGAATACTAATCCAAAGAGGAGTCCAACTTTCCAAGTAGAGAGTCCTACTCAAAGTTGGAAACCTTACCCATGGAAATCCTATTATGGACGTCCCACATATTATTGCACACCATGGCCCACATATAATTTATCTAGAATTAAATTCATGTATGCCATCAAAGGCCTATTTGAATTTAAACTCAAAATTATTTTTCCACTAAAATAATTCATCCTTATGTGATCTAAACATTTTAGGAAACCATGCCAATCTTGGAAAGTGACTAGAGAAGGGACCAAAAGACATATTTGCCATTGGCTCCCAAAATGACCAAAATGTCCATGCTAAACCCATAGCAACATTAAGACCATTTTAACCTTAACTCATTCCACTAAAGAGTTATGGTTGAACTCCAAGGACAAATATATAATATAATAAGCTCGTCATAAAATGACGGTTGTCTTCGACCTACTAAGTGTAATGACCTGAATGCCCCTCTATGTAACATCCATAATCGAGTCAGGTTATTAATTGTACTATCAACCTTCCCGATTACATCTAAACCTTAGAACTTCATATCCTTAACATAATCATCATTCGAATATCATTCTCTTGATCCAGGGAGCGACCCACAAGTTCAATATCCATATGGAACATCCATATACTAAGATCTTAGATTTTGATGATTAATCGGATAATTCTAAGGGGACGATTATTCCATCATCAGATGGCATAGATTCTATATTGCATCTGCACGTCCCAACTGATCAAGTCCGAGTATCCAAAACACAGAGCTGTTGACCCATGAAAAGAATCTCACCCATAGTGAATTAAAGCACAAGAACTTGACTTCGTCAGTTCATCCACAAATGCTCAAGATTAAGAGCACCGGTTACTCAGTAGCATGAGGTGACTTGATCTCTTTTCTGTGATAGTACTATTTTAGAGATCACACCTACCATGGTCGTGTTCAATGCATGACACATGCACTAATGAGATAGATCCGGGAAAGCCCTCCCATGACTTAGGTAAGTCACCCTGAATACAGGAGAGTCTCTCATTATAACTTCTGCCAAGATGAAGTGCCCAGCTCCATCTTTCAGTTATGAACAAATATGATGTTTCCAGTGTCCATGAATTAGACCTATCTGTGCGTAGACACTACACACCTAATTCATTTACTAGAAACAATGGGCCTTACACAACCATACATATATACATGTTTAAGCAAAAAAGAGTCATTCCATTAAATAACCAGTTAAATATCCAGTAACAAAAGATGAGAGTGCAGCTAGTGGGCTTTAGGGCATACACCAATCCCAACAAACTCCCACTTGCACTAAAGATCACTACTTCCTAACCTAACACCCATAGACTCAACATGAGAAGTAAAGACTTTCTCTATAAGAGTCTTAGTGAATGGGTCAGCTAAGTTATTTGCTGAAGCAATATGCTCCACCACTATGTTATTTGCTGAAGCAATATGCTCCACCACTATCTCTCCATCCTGAATGAATTCCCGGATCAAGTGGTACTTTATCCGAATGTGCTTGCCTTTCTTGTGATTCCTAGGCTCTTTGCACTGTGCTACAGCACCAGTGTTATCGCAGTACATGACAATCGGTTTTTTGCACTGCAGGAACAATTCCTAATTCCAATAGGAATTTTCTGAGCTATACTGCTTCCTTCGCAGCTTCCGATGCCGCCACATACTCTGATTGAAAGGTTAGCATATAATCTTTCGTTCTCCGAAGATACTTGAATATATGTTTAACAGCTGTCCAATGCATAGGTCCAGGGTTTGACTGATATCTGCTAACCATGCCAACGGCAAAGCAAATATCTGGTTTATAACATAGCATACATGAGGCTTCCAACAGCGAATGCATATGGAACTCTCCACATGCTCTCTATCTCTTCAGATGTCTTTGGACATTGATCTCGAGACAGTGGTACTCCATGTCTAAAAGGTAGGAGGCCCTTCTTGGAGTCATGCATGTTAAACTTGACCAATATCTTCTCAATGTAAGAAGATTGGGATAGGGCTAACATCTTATTCTTGCGATCACGCAAAAGCTTGATCCCTAAGATATAGCTGGCCTCACCCAAATCCTTCATCTGAAATTGAGAGGATAACCAAACCTTTGTGGATGACAATAAACCTACATCATTTCCTATGAGTAATATGTCATCTACATATAGAACTAGAAATGCAACTGCTTTCCCATTTCCTTTCTTATACACACATGCTTCATCAATGTTTTGATCAAAGCCAAAGGATTTGACTGCCTGATTAAACTTGATGTTCCATGCTCTAGATGCTTGCTTAAGTCCATAAATGGACTTCCTAAGTTTACAAACCATGTTATCTTGGCCACTAGCAATGAAGCCCTCTGGTTGGATCATATAGATGCATTCGTCAAGACTTCCATTAAGAAAAGTTGTCTTGACATCCATCTGCCATATCTCGTAGTCATAATGACATGCGATGGCCAAGAGAATCCTTATGGACTTAAGCATAGCCACTGGTGAAAAGGTTTCCTCATAATCGATACCCTTTTTCTGAGTATATCCTTTCGCCACCAGTCTTGCTTTGAAGGTTTCCACCTTCCCATCCACTCCTCTCTTTCTCTTGTAGATCCACTTGCACCCTATGGGTTTAATCCCTTCAGGTGCATCTATAAGTTCCCAGACTTGATTGGAATACAAAGAATCCATTTCAGATTTCATCGCTTGCTGCCACATGTCAGCATCTATATCCGTTGCTGCTTCATCATAACTAGTAGGATCCTCAACCAGATCTTCAGAGTCTGTCTTAAAAGACACTCCTAGATATCTTTCTGGCTGTCTAGAAATTCTCCCACTACGACGAGGCTCCGGAGTGTTTAAAAGAATATCTTGTTCATCTACTGTCTCAGGATCTGGTACAGATGTTATAGGAGATCCCGGAAGAATCTCCTCAAGGGTTTCTTTACAACTAAGCTCTTGGTGCATCATACAATCATCCTCCAAGTACCTAGCATGAGTGCTGATGAGCACTTTTTGCTCCTTTGGATGATAAAAGATGCCACCTCTCGTTCCTTTAGGATACCCAATGAAGTAGCACATTTCCGATCTGGGTTCCAGCTTGGTAGCTTTATCATTCAGTACATAGGCTGGACAACCCCAAATGTGAATATGTCTTAAACTAGGTTTTCGACTTGTCCACATTTCTTGGGGTGTCCTAGGTACTGATTTAGAAGGCACCAGATTTAAAATGTATGCTGCTGCTTCTAGGGCATATCCCCAAAAAGATCATGGATCTTACCATATCAAGAAGGGTACGATTTCTTCTCTCTGCTACAGCATTTTGCTAGGGTGTACCCGGTGCAGACAACTGAGACACAATCCCATGTTGTGTGAGGTACTCCTTGAACTCACCCAGGAGGTACTCGCCACCTCGATCAGATCGAAGGGCTTTGATATGTTTTCCTAGTTGTAGCTCCGCCTCAGCCTTGAATTGTTTGAACTTATCAAACGCCTCAGACTTGCGTCGCATTAGGTATACATATCCATACCTAGAGTAATCATCGGTGAAGGTGATGTAATACTCATACCCTCCTCAAGCTGGTTTGTTCATAGGACCACACACATCAGTGTGAATCAATTCTAACAACTCCTTTGACCTAAGTCCCTTTCCAGAGAACGACCGTTTGGTCATCTTTCCCTTGAGACAAGATTCGCACTGAGGAAAAGGTTCGAAATCTAATGAGCTTAAGGGCCCATCTTCTACCAACCTCTGAATCCGTTTTAGGTTAATGTGACCCAAACGTAAGTGCCAAAGATATGTGACATTGATTGAAGATACCTTCCTCTTAAGGGAAGTTGAGTTTCCTTGTTGTACATTATGCAGTGTGGGAGCAATAGGATATATATAAAATAAGTTGTCATGTATTCTACCGGAACATATAATATTTCCATCTCTACTGATATCAACACCAGAATGGAAAGAAACTGAATAATTAAATTCAATTAATCTGGAAACTGAAATTAAATTCTTCCTCGTGTCCGGAACATAGAAAATATTATTTAAAACTAATATCCTATTACATGGAAAATGTAAGGTAACTACTCCTACTGCAACTGCCCAAACTTTAGCTCTAGTTCCGACTCTAAAGGCAAACTCTCCTTTTTCAATTCTCTGCATTATCTGAAACCCCTGCAATGAATTGCAGATATGATTAGTGGCTCCTGAGTCTACTCTCCATGAGTCAGTAGAATCAACCACTAGACAAGTTTCAATGTAGTATGAAAAAGATGTACCTTTCTTAACTGAGGCCAGGAACTTGGGACAATCTTTCTTCCAATGACCTTTGAGGCCACACTTGAAGCATTTCCCTTTGGGCTTTCCATCTGTACCCTTTTCCTTCTTATTTCCAGCATTGTCCTTTTTCTGCCCTTTTCCCTTGTTCTGCTTCTTCTTGGACTTCTTCCCTTTCGGGTTCAGTTTAGAGGAAGACTGGAAAAAATGAGCTTGGGCTTTGGGCTTCATGATGGCCTCTGGCGCCTGGAGTTCTTTCATTAACTCAGGTAGAGTCATGTCCATCTTGCTCATATTGAAATTGAGCTTGAACTGATTGAAAGAGTCCGGCAGAGTTTCGAGAATCATGTCAGTTTGACTCCCTGCATCAATCTCAGCCCCTAGAATCTCAGCTTCATTGAAACAACCTATCAGCTTGAGCATATGCTCTCTGACAGGTGTTCCCTCAGCCATCCTAGCATTCATGATGGTCCTCATAGCAGCTTGCCTAGCTGGCCTGCTCTTGTCTACGAACATCTCAGACAAGGACATCATGATTTCATAGGCTGTGTCCATATGCTCGTGCTGTGTTTGCAACACGTTGGACATGGAAGCAAGCATGTAGCATTTGGCCATGCTATTCGCTTTCTTCCATTTCTTCTCAGCCTCTCGCTGGTCATCAGTAGAATTAGCATCAATATCGGGACAGTTTTCCAGCAAGACATACTTGTACTCCTCGGCTGTGAGTACTATGTCAAGATTTCTTTTCCAGTCTACGTAGTTAGGGCCAGTCAGTTTGTTCTCACGAAGAATGCACATCAACGGACTAAAAGAATCTCTACCCATCTCTTTCTGGATATAAAACGGTTTATAATTAGACATGCAGTATATATGTAATATGCATACGGTGCTTGTTATAAAAGGAAAAACAAAGCACGAAACTTTTTACATTATTCAACCCCAGTCATAATGTATCAGTGTTTCAACCTCCTCATAGACCCTCCATCGAAGGGATGGCCGAGCCTACAGTCACGTTGAATTAAGGCAGACTTATTTGGATTATCACTATCTGGATACACATCCAGTGGTAGTCCAATCACTGATTGGTTTGGCCTCATATGACAAATAACCCTTAACTCCTAAGGAGAGGTCATCACCGTCTTATGTCAAGTGTATAACCATCTCTTATGAAATTCCCAGAATGTCTATGATTAAGTCTTCCGAAGGGAAGAGACTTTTATCCTTCCTAGAAGTGAACTTTAGTAAAGAGCTCCACCGAAGGGATGGCCGCTCCCACTAACACTTCATTGACATTCTATAGAAGTGATCTTTAGTAAAGAACTCCACCGAAGGGATGGCCGCTCCTACTAACACCTCATTACGAATATTCACATTAGTTCACCCATTAACCCATCAAAGCGGTCTTTAGTTAAAGAACTCCACCGAAGGGATGGCCGTTCCTACTAACACTTTAATGAGATAACATGAACCGAAATTGAAAGGCCGTGGGGTCTTTCCTAAAACCCCTCTCCCACTTGATTATTTATCACTAGGGTTTATACTACTTGACCTTTGCATTGTTTTACTCAAAAGCTCTTTTCAAATCTAGCAACCTTGGTTAATTAAATTTATGACTCAAGTCATCTTAAAAATAAATAACCTTTGCTTTAAAACATTTGAGCAAATCCCTTCAAAGAGTCAAAAACCTATCTTGGGTTATGAAAACCCATAGGTAGCATCTAATTAGATTTTAGTTTAGCCTTCTTTGGAAACCAAGGGTGCCAAGATAAACTAAACCCTATCCAATTTTAAACCTTAGACAAATAGAAGGTGCTGGTCTAAGTTCCGTTTAAAATAATTTGCCAAACTAAAAACAATCTAATACAATAAAGATGCCAATTTTAGAACCTAATGGTGGCCATGTTTCTAGGTGACAATTATAGCAATTATATAAAGCACTCAACCATGCATTCCATATATAAAAGCAAATAAAAGTATGCATTCCTTGATGGCTCCCTGTTTTTAGGATTTCAAATCCTAATCGAATTAGGACTCCTCATGCATCTAGAAGTCTTGACTCCTTCATCTCCAAGGACTCCAATTTCTTGCAACCTTCTTGTCTTGAAACTTTCCTTTTCTTGCTTGTTTCCATAAATGGATTTATACAAGCAAACCCATGAAAAACAAAACCAAAATTACATTGGAGATTCCTATGCTTTTCAAGAAAGCTTACATCAAGACTAGTTGGAATAAAATTAAGGAAACTTTACAACTTCCTATGATTGCTAACCGCGCAATCATACACTTTCCAACTAATTAAAAAACATCCAAATCCACACAACATACATGCGAACCACCAAGGATGCTAATTATGGCTGCAACCAAATAGGTTAGTGCATAATGTACAACATGATTCAGATCTGGGAAAATTAATTCCAGCAATCCGAACGTAACCATCATACAAGATTACAGCACTAATACAAATCTGAAATAAATTTCAGCAAGGTGCCACCATGCCCCATCTAATCTAGGATTAATTAATCACATCATGGGATCATGATTTCGCATGGAGTGGCTCTGATACCACTGAAGGAAACCGCGATTCAGATCTGAAACTTCTTAATAAGAGACTACTATGGCTGATGCAAAGCATGACAGATTTTAAAAAATCTGATTTCTGCACTATGCAGCGGAAATCAGCCATAAAGAATCGCATAGAAACTCCATTAAATCATGATCAACATGTGTCCAATTAATAGAGATGATAGAAGACTATTACCTCGATGTTTTGGAAGCTTTAATCCTCTGAAAAACTGATGCAAAAAGGGTGAACTCAGGTCTGCAATCAGCAAGTATGTTGCTGGAATTCTGCTGCAGAAATTGTGTTCTCTTTTGATCTTCTCCTCTATCTCACTTCCAAATCTGATTGGCTAAGATGGTGGGATCTTAATCTAGGAAACAAGAACTATTTCTCCAAGGGAAAATCTCAGATCTCAAAGTTTCTTCAATGAAGAAGAAACTACTTCAAGAGCTGGATGTGTGGGACTCCAAGTGGCTCTCTCTTGTTGTGGACGTCCAAAGGGGGGAAGAGTTTCTTTTATAAAAACTTTGAGGAAACCTTTCCTAAAAGTTTATCTCTTCTAATTCTCATTGAGGTCCAAAAAGGAAAGACTTATTTCCTTTAAGAAACACTCTAATTAGAAAAGGAAACCAAAAGGAACTTCCCATGCAATTAGTAATCCTAGTTGTAGAACACTTACTAATTTTAAGTTCCTAATCCAAAAAGGAAACTATCTCATAGGAATACTAATCCAAAGAGGAGTCCAACTTTCCAAGTAGTAGAGTCCTACTCAAAGTTGGAAATCTTACCCATGGAAATCCTATTATGGACGTCCCACATATTATTGCACACCATGGCCCACATATAATTTATCTAGAATTAAATTCATGTATGCCATCAAAGGCCTATTTGAATTTAAACTCAAAATTATTTTTCCACTAAAATAATTCATCCTTATGTGATCTAAACATTTTAGGAAACCATGCCAATCTTGGAAAGTGACTAGAGAAGGGACCAAAAGACATATTTGCCATTGGCTCCCAAAATGACCAAAATGTCCATGCTAAACCCATAGCAACATTAAGACCATTTTAACCTTAACTCATTCCACTAAAGAGTTATGGTTGAACTCCAAGGACAAATATATAATATAATAAGCTCGTCATAAAATGACGGTTGTCTTTGACCTACTAAGTGTAATGACCTGAATGCCCCTCTATGTAACATCCATAATCGAGTCAGGTTATTAATTGTACTATCAACCTTCCCGATTACATCTAAACCTTAGAACTTCATATCCTTAACATAATCATCATTCGAATATCATTCTCTTGATCCAGGGAGCGACCCACAAGTTCAATATCCATATGGAACATCCATATACTAAGATCTTAGATTTTGATGATTAATCTGATAATTCTAAGGGGACGATTATTCCATCATCAGATGACATAGATTCTATATTGCATCTGCACGTCCTAACTGATCAAGTCCGAGTACCCAAAACACAGAGCTGTTGACCCATGAAAAGAATCTCACCCATAGTGAATTAAAGCACAAGAACTTGACTTCGTCAGTTCATCCACAAATGCTCAAGATTAAGAGCACCGGTTACTCAGTAGCATGAGGTGACTTGATCTCTTTTCTGTGATAGTACTATTTTAGAGATCACACCTACCATGGTCCTGTTCAATGCATGACACATGCACTAATGAGATAGATCTGGGAATGCCCTCCAATGACTTAGGTAAGTCACCCTGAATACAGGAGAGTCTCTCATTATAACTTCTACCAAGATGAAGTGCCCAGCTCCATCTTTCAGTTATGAACAAATATGATGTTTCCAGTGTCCATGAATTAGACCTATCTGTGCGTAGACACTACACACCTAATTCATTTACTAGAAACAATGGGCCTTACACAACCATACATATATACATGTTTAAGCATAAAAGAGTCATTCCATTAAATAACCAGTTAAATATCCAGTAACAAAAGATGAGAGTGCAGCTAGTGGGCTTTAGGGCATACACCAATCCCAACACATTGTAGTTTGTATTTTTCCAAAAGAGACAAAAATCACAACTTTTGTCTTTCATTATTGATAAGAATTGTAAATCGGCTATAAATGCCAAAAATCGGCTATAAACGCCAAAATCGGCTATAAATGCCAAAAAAATTGCCTTTCACGGCAAATCAAGAAAAATGTCTCTTTTCTTAAATATATGTGCAATGGAAAACTTGAATGAAGTTGATTTCCTTTTTACTTGCGAAGGTCGATCTCCGGATCACCACTTGTAATTCCAAGTAAAATAGAAAATCTGGCACATCCACACAAAAAAAATGTTGATGCACGCCTCTGCCCCCCGGTTACGAAAGGGTCGTACCCAAACGGACTCCCACGTTCGCTGACCCCGGTAGAACCGGGCAGAATGGCCCGTTCCATCAAGCTGGCTCCACCCGGTGGGACTCGTTCATTTGAGAACACGATGCTAGAAATGAAATATTTGCATATCATATCTATTGCTCTATGCTTATACTTCTTTTCTTGATTCTTTTGCTACTTTTTGATTGGTGGCCAATGTTGGATTCCGCATCTAAAAAAAAATGAGATGAGATTTTTTGGAAATTTCTAATTCTTTGAATTTATTTCCACTATTTCTCTTTTCAAAACAAAAAAAATCAGATTTTTCATTTTGGATTCACAATTGAGAAACCTTGATCCTTTCCTATCGTTCATCGTGCTTGCAGAAATGTTGAGCCTGTTCGACTAAGGTTTTGGGCCATCGTTTCTCTTCGATGAGTTCATTTAAGATCTAAAAAAAATATATAAAATATACAAAAAAAAATCATATTTTTCGTTTTGGATTCAAAATTGAGAAACCTTGATCCTTTCCTATCGTTCATCGTGCTTGCAGAAATGTTGAGCCTGTTCGACTAAGGTTTTGGGCCATCGTTTCTCTTCGATGAGTTCATTAAAGATCTAAAAAATATATATATACAAAAAAAACAAAAAATCAGATTTTTCATTTTGGATTCAAAATTGAGAAACCTTGATCCTTTCCTATCGTTCATCGTGCTTGCAGAAATGTTGAGCCTGTTCGACTATGGTTTTGGGTCATCGTTTCTCTTCGATGAGTTCATTAAAAATCTAAAAAATAAAATAAATATAAAATAAAGAAAAAAAAAAACAAAAAAAGACATAGACCACTAAGGTTAAACCAACTGTGTTCTTTGATCACGGTTGATTCAAGAAAAGCCTTATCTAGAGTGTGGAGATAGCTTGACTGTTCTAGGCAAGGGTCCTCCAAACGGGTTCATAAAGTAATCTTACCCTTACCTGGGGGAAATTCAATCAATCAAGATTTCATAAGACCGGGTTGGGAGGCCTATGTGTACTCTCTCGTCTTTTAAATAAAAATTTTTCAAAATAAAATTTTTAAAATAAAAAAATATTCAAAAAAAAAAATCTTAAAAAAATAAATTAAAAAAATAAAAAAAAAGATTTAAAAAAAATCTTCAAAAAAAAAAAAAAAAACTTTCGTCATTTTGGGTTTAGATTGGAGAAATTTTGGTCTCTTCCTTTCTGAGCACTGGCACTCACGGAAATCGCTGAGCCCGTGTTCAGATTGGAGTACCTTTTGCTCTCTTTGATGAACCCGATATTGGCCTTTCAAAAAAAAAAACCTCGTCATTTTAGGATTCAGATCCGAGAAATTATGGTTCATTTCCTTCTGAGTATTGGCGCTCGCGGAAATCGCTGAGACCGTATTTGGATCGGAATACCATCTGCTCTCTTTGATGAATCCAATCTTGACCTTTCAAAACAGAGAATCTCATCTCATGGATGCGGTCTCCAAACATTTGTGTCTAGCGGTACTAGTACGCCCTTTCAGGATCTACTGTATTCGCGACCGTCACATTTGTAACTCCAACTTTATATTCTTTTTACCTCGAGCAAGCTCTGCTTCGCGATAAGTCGAATTTAAGTTCACAATTGCTTCTAGCAGTCATTGGGACACTCATTCTGGGCTTACCATACCTGCGATCAGAACAATTGTACCCTCTATGGCCTTTTGCCTTCTTCATATTGCTTGGGTCATATCCCTCTAGCGATTTGAAAAGATAAAACCATAGGACTTCCCATTTATGATCATTATATTCTCGTGATTACTAATGGATGTGGTCTTATTTCAGAAAATTTTCGAAAAAACTAACAATAGCAGCATCACTAACCATTACCATCGACGAGAACAAGCACCAACTTATGCTTAAACAGAAGCAAACTAAGCGCACCTACAAGCGCCCCATGAGCTGCCAAAGCGTCAACTCCCTCGGCAACTCTCTGAATTCCGGGTCGACCTCGACTCCCCGGACTATTGTCTTTGGGACGCTAGGACCATTCCCTCTTTCCGAAGAACAAACTGCTCCTTCCAAGAAGCAGAAACTCGCCTCTCAACGTGTCACTACCGTGACACCAAAGGCGAGCACCAGAAGGCCCGAAGCCCGTGGCAACCCCAGCAAGCCTCGAACCCGCAAACGACCAGGTCTATCCCAAGACTTGGTCCCCAAGACCTTCACCAAAACAAAGAAGGTCACAAACATCCACCAAGCCAGCATTCCTGGCCCTACTCAAGGAGAACCAGTTCTACCCTCTTGCTTACATGAAAGAGGAGAGACGCATCTCCAACCTGACTCCCAAGTCATCCCATCATGAGCCGGCTTGTTCCTATAAACCCAAAATCAAGTCATGCATAACAAGGCCTCTGCAAGCACCTGCTAAGGCCCACAAACCTGCAGTTCGACCCTTCATCTCTACAGGGGCCGAACTTCAAAAATTCAAAGCTTCGCTGCAACAGGCGAAGGACCGGGTTCGCATCCTGTCCTTGCCCAGCTACAAAGAAGACAGGCTCGGCTGCTGCGCCCGAGGGAGCACATCCTTCGTTGTCAAAGCCCAGCCAGAGCTGACCGAAGCTCAAATTGCTCGTCGCATACGCCGCCGCACGTCGTATCGACAAAAGAGACTAGAGAAGCAAAGGACCCAGTCTCCTACACTTCAAGTCTCTCCCAAATGGGTCGAGAAAAAAAGACCCAACCAAGTTGCTGCTGTCCATATGGTTGGAAAAACTAGAAGACGCCAAAAGTCAGCAACAAGAATCCATGTCCGACGTCCGGTGACTCACAGCGTCTACAGGACAAGAAGACATTCAGAAGAATCCCCTGCTCCTTCAAGCAAAGGACGGCAGAGTGATCCTTCCTCAAGCTCTTCATAAAAAAGAATGAGCTCCAGCTCAGTCACCAGGACTATTTCTTCATTTGAATCTCGAAGGATGAACGTCTTGGCTACAAATTCAGAGCCACCACCCCGCAATCCACCTCAAGACAATGCGATCACACGCATCCAGCAGTTGGAACAAGGCCAGCAGAGGATTGAAATTCTGATGAAAAACCTTCTCCTCACCTTCCAAAATCAGGCGAACAATGAACCTCCTTCGAATCATCAAGACGATGAGGTAAATGGAGAAGAAAATGAGTTACGCGCCCTTACCAAAAAGGGCGTAGACAGTATCCTCGCCAAAGCAAAAGAAGAGGATATACTCAAAGAGCATGGGATCAAGCCACCATATCCCTTATGGATGGACTTGGTCCCGTTCCCCACAAAATTCAAGCATCCTATTCTCCAAACATATACGGGGAAAGGATCAGCCAGACAGCACGTCATCCACTTCAAGATCTTGACGGGAACTATCCCAGATCAAGATGCACTCAAGATCCACCTCTTTGCAAGTACTCTAAAAGGTACGGCCTTCGATTGGTACTCCACTCTGCCGGAGGACTCCATCCAAAATTGGGCCATGCTAGAGACACGCTTCCTGACTCACTTCAAAGGTGAGGATTATCCCGCTACTATGGCTCAACTGTGCAGCCTAAAACAGGGGGAGAATGAGTCAACATATGACTTCATTCACAAGTGGAAAGCGATGCCATACAAATTCTCTGATGTATTTCCACAAGCGTCGCTAGTTGACATCTGCCGAAACAACATGAGAGCCAGAATCCATTCCATGATCATCAGCAACAAATCAAAGAACCTGGGAGAACTCCTAGAAGCTTCCATGGAAGCTGAAACGGTGATTAAAGACCTCAACAGTCAGAAATCATCAAGAAAAGAGCCAACCGCCATTGCAACCTATAAACTAAAGAAGAAGAGGTCCTCAATGTGCAGACCAAGTCAGCTCCTCAGCCGCCAAAGAAAGTTAAAAACAAAGCTGCTGGTAAGAAACCTGAACTCTCAGATGCCTTCAAAGAACGAGTAGAGAAGAAATACCCGTTTGATGAAGATGTTGATGAAATCTTCGGGGTTCTTATGGCGAACGGCAAGCTCACCTTGCCTGAAGATAGTCCAGAGTGTGCCAGCTTGATGGAACGGTGCCATTCTGCCTGGTTCTACCGGGGTCGGCGGACTTGGGAGTCCGTTTGGGTACGACCCTTTCGTAATCGGGGGGCAGAGGCTTGCATCAATATTTTTTTGTGTGGGTGTGCCAGATTTTCTATTTTACTTGGAAATATAAGTGGTGATCCGGAGATCGACCTTCGCAAGTAAAAAGGAAATCAACTTCTTTCAAGTTTTCCATTGCACATATCTTTAAGAAAAGAGACATTTTTCTTGATTTGCCGTAAAAGGCGATTTTTTTGGCATTTATAGCCGATTTTGGCGTTTATAGCCGATTTACAATTCTTATCATTAATGAAAGACAAGAGTTGTGATTTTTGTCTCTTTTAAAAAAAATACAAACTACAATGAAAAGCAAGAAAAGGAGGATCTAACTTCTCAGGAGATTGTGGGGGACTAGTTCAGATTAACGGTCGCAAGCCATATGTGGACTTCGCAATCATCCATGCAGATGAGAACAGAGGATGTTATTGATTTGCTTGGCTTGGCTATAACCTCAGGTTTTTAGAGGACAAAGATCAAGAGGAGGTCCTATATCCAATAAAAAACTAAGTAGACGGGATGAAAAGCCACGTCTAAACCATTGGAGGCAGAAGGAGAAGGCAAGGACCTTGGGGGGGTACCCCCCCAAGGGACTTTGTCACCTTGTAGCGGTGGTCGGTGTAGAACTTCCGCAGAGTTTTCTCTCTTTCTTTCTCTGGATTTCTGTGCTTTTTTCTGATCTAGGGTCTGTCTTGTTTTTTCCGATGTCTGGTGATTTTTCCGATCTGGATTCCTTTGGAGTGCTCTCCTATTTATAGGCTTTTTGGTAGCCATTTAGGAGGGTTTATGGGCTTTTATTGTCATTAAGCCGCATAATGGGATGAGCTACAGGATTTAATTCCTTTATTTTGTAACTCCTTTTTTCTTGGCTTCTGATTAGCCGGAGGAGATTAAGGGCATTTAATCGCCTTTAATCGCCATGATGGGAGGATTTTCATGGTTTAAATGTCATGAATCTCTTGACTTGTAACTCCCGGATGCTTGCTTCTGATTGGGCCGTCCAAAGAAATGAATTAATGACTGCAATAAAGCTAGTCAATTAATCGCATTAAGTGGTCGCCGAGTAGTTGAAGAGTCGCGGGCCGTGCCACGTCCTTTGGGATTCTTCTGGCGATGATCAACGATGGATCTTCATGTAGATCGACATCAGATGACCACGAAACTTCAGGTATTAGTTGCCAATAGCAGGTCGGTGCCATCTGTCCTGTCGATTTCTCGATCGGTCGGGTAGAAAGCACACCTTTTTGGTTGACCGGTTGGCGATCAATGTTGATTTCGATACTCTTGATGATTGACCCTTGATTTTGACGGATGTCAGAGGATTTGGTGTCTCAAAAGTACGAATTTTGGAAAATACCAGAGGTCGGACGCTTCCAATCGCGAAAAAACGGCGAAAAATGGGGTTTCCGGGGCCCTCTCGGCGATCCCGGGCCCCAAGGTTGCAGGGGCCGACGACCCTGGGGGGGTTTTCCCCTCTTTTGTCCCGTTTTGTGTCCGTTTTTGCTATTTTTTTATTCTTTTTTCTTCTGTATTTTTCCTTGACATTTTTTATCATTTATTGGCATGATTTCCCTGTAGAAAACCTGATGAGAATCCTTGAATTTTGGTTTGCAAAGTTTCTAATTTTCCGAGAAAGCCGAAGACTTCGTCGCACAGAGCTGCCGATTTTTCGTCAGAAGCTGAAACTGGGTCAAACGATGTCGGAATGACCTGAAATTTAAGGTGAAGCCTCTTGAGCAATAAATAAGACCAACCATAGGCTTTTGTTTTATTTTTGAAGCCATTTGGAACCTATCACTAGTAGACTTGTTTTTGTCGCGATGAAGATGTCGCGGCTTGATGTGCGGTCAACCGATGTCCGATTGACTTGAAATTTGACAGGGAACCTATTGGAGTCATTTTAAGATGATCCACAGGCTCTGTCTTGGAAACCATGGTCCTGGGGAGCTTCGCCGCCAAGAGGCCTGATTTGGCTTCCGAGCGTCAAAGTCTGGTCAAATGTTGTCGAAATGACCTGAAATTTGACGTGTAACCCTTTGTAAGCATTTTGAAGCCATCCATGTGCTCTATCTGATGAGTGATGGCCTCAGAGGTTCTCGCCGCCGAGAGGCTTGATTTAGCTGTTCGAGGGTTGATGTAGGGTCAAACGTTGTCGGTTTGGCTCAGAACTTGACGTGTAGCCTTATGGATGGATTTTGAGACCATCCATTGGCTCTGATCGAAGATTTGGTGTCTCCGATGCTCTTGCCGCCGGGAGCTCCTTTTCAGCTGTCGGAGAATCAAAGTTAGGCCAAATGATTTTGAAATGGCCCGAAACTTCTTGTGTACTCCTCTTTTGGCTGTCTTTAAGGATCTTGCAGTTTTTGTTTGATTCTGACAAGATTTGATTTTTTGGAAGTAGCATTGCCTATTTATGGTAGGTTGCGACTTCATGCAGTTTTCTGGCTCTTGAAGAAGCAAAGTGACATTTTTGGTGTCAACAAATGCCCCCTCGAGGTGCAGCGACGAGTTGCTTAACTTTTGTAGTCGATGTGCCTCGAAGAGATTTTGTGAAGGAGAGCTTGTGACTTGACCAAATGTCTTTGAGCAGTCTTTCTTTTTGGTATTTGTAGCCTTTTAAGCTTCCAGGGGAATTTTATGGTAGTGAAAGGGATCACGTACCATCTCGAAGCAAAGTTTTGAAGATGACATCAGGGATGTGGATTTGGGTTTTGACCTTGTGACCTAATAGGCTGTATGTGGCAGGTTAGGGGGTTGGGTTTGGTTTTGAGCATGTGACCCAACAGGCTGTATGTGGAATGTTGGGGGGTCAATTTTGGTTTTGATCTTGTGACCTAACATGCTGTATGTGGCAAGTTAGGGGATCCGGTTTTAGTTTTTTGGTTTTGGTCTTGTGACCTAACAAGCTGTATGTGGCAAGTTAGGGGACCAGGATTTGGTTTGGGTTTTTGTGAAATGTCAATTTCAAGATTTTGGCTCAATTTGGTATATGAGGCTGGATGGTTTGATTTTTGGAAGCTCATGGAGCTTGGAATTCTTTTTTGTATGGTCCAATCAACTCAAAAGAGGCATGAGACCATTTTTGTATGCTCTTGGTAAGAGGGATTTCTCTTTGACTTCCATTTTTTTTTAGTGCCTAGGTGGTCAAACCTGGCTCATATGGGCTAACCCATGGGACCTTTAAGCTTTTTGGATTGGCTTAGATCTCATATGGTGTCATTTTTGTAAAGAATATCCAAAAATATCTCCTTTGGATAGAGAATATCTAAGAATATCTTTACGTGGAGAGAATCTCTCATATTCCCTTTATTTTGGGATAGAATATCTCGAGATATCTTTCTTTTGGGAAAGAATCTTTCATTGATCCTATCTTTTGGGAGAAAATCTCTCATTGATTTCTTTTTGGGAGAGAATCCCTCAAGATATCTTTCTTTTGGGAAAGAATCTTTCTAGTTTCTTTCTTTTGGTAAGGTTACTAATTAGTAGCACTTACCTCTTTCTTCTTTCCTTCTTTGGTTTGCTTTCTTCTATAAAAGAAAGGAGGAGGTTGGATCTCTTGCTCTTATTGCTTTCTTTTGCAACAATTCCAAGAGGGCTTCAAGACCAAGAGTTCTTCTTCTTCAAGATCTTCAAGGCTTTTCTTCTTATTCTCCATCAATGGCTTCATGGCTTCAAGTAAGTTCCCTTTTTCAAGAAAATCCCATTGTAGGAAAAAGGTTCTTTCTCTTTTTTTTGTTTCTTTCTTTTCTTTTATTCTCTTTTTTTTTCTTTTCCATTTGTTTGCTTTTTTTTTTTACACGTTTTTTTTTTGCTTATTCTTCTTTTTTTTTGCATGTTTTTTTTCTTTCTGTGGGCCGTACGTATCTGTCCGTACGGCCACGTGGCCTGTGGGCCAGCCCCTTTTTCTCTCTGTTTTTTTTTTGCTTATCCTTTCTTTTTTTTTTTGAGAAAGTTTTCTTTCTTCCTTTTTCTTTTGCTCATCATGATAATGCCCCCCCTTTTTTTGGCAAACCTAGATGTTCATGCATGCATTCTATTGTAAATTAAATTTGTAGCATGATGTGATAGCATACCTGAAAGTTTTTGCAAATTTGGGAATTTGGAGCTCCCAGCGATGTTGAGCCCTTCCTGATTTTGCGGAGATTTTGAGGTTTTGAAAGTTTGGAGTTTCGGAGCTCGCAGCAATGTTGAGCCCATCTTCAAGCTTTCTATTTCTTTTGGGATAGTTCCTTTTCTTCGGAATTGCCCCGGCATCATGTCAAAATCTCGCCAGATTTTTTTTAGCAAAATTCTGTCATTTTGATGTTTGATCTTTTTCTTTTCCAACCTTTACAGGTGGTTCCTCCAGAATGAACAAGGGTAAAGAGCCTGCTACAAGCGTACCTCGTCGATCTGCTAGATCTTCCAATCCAGCCGTTCAGCAGGCCTGGGAGAAGGTCCAGTATGTTGAGAGAAATCTGGAAGAGTACGACTCCCTCAATAGAGATGAGATGAGGCAGCGACTGATCGCTCTCAAGGGAGAGGATTTTTATAAGATCATGGTAAGTAGTCATCCATGGGTGATGGAAGATCAGAGTGTTTTACCCAAGCCTACCTTCTTCTTTGGTAATGCCGTCCCTGATGACATGACATACCAGAGGAGATGTTTTCAGTTCTCTTTCACTGTAGATGGTGAAAAGAAGACTGTTGCTACCCGATCGACATTTGATCGCACCGTCTCGATCATGAGCCTTGCCCCCACGTGCTCTAAGAGGGAAGATCCTCCAAGCTAGGTGAGAGGGACAAATGTAATCAAGACCGGGGTTTTTGTTGGCGGTTCTCCTGGATATGCGGAGAAATCGCCTACTGACATGGACATGTTGATGCCAGCCAGCGGTTACTAGGGCTCTGATTATCCGTCGGTCGATTTGAGACCGGTGGGCCTTGGCATTTTCAACGGTGACGGCAGTAATTGGGTGAAGCCTTTTCGACTTCGCGGCCATTTCAGTGCTGACTCTGAGTGGAAGTCGTGGACTGATCGCGTCCTGCTGATTGGTGGCGCCGTTTTGAAGGAAGCCGAGATTTTTGATGCGGTCCGCGCCTTTAGGGAGACCGTGATCTTTTCCGACGAGGCCTTCATGGCTATGTTGGAGTCATTCCTTCCACAAACCAATACCTTCGTTGTGACGAATGGTGAGATTGGTTTCTCTTTGAAGGAGCTGAGCGCCATTACTGGATTGCCCATCCTTGGCAGACTCTATGAGGAGTTTATGCCGATTGACAGCGTCCTTGAGGAGCAGTCTGAGGAGTTCAGGCTTTTGTACTTTCAGCTCGTCGCCTTTTATGATTTTTTGAAGGAGAAGGAGGATTTGAAAGTTAGATCCAGCAGTTGGAAGAGTTCTAGCTCTTTGTTCCCCAACTTTTTTGATAGCAGGGAGTCTTTTGATAGTGCGACCCAGGAAGTCAGGGCTCAGGATCCAAGTTCGAAGAAGATCTTGGCTATGCAAGAAGAGTTGAGAGATTTCTGTGTGAGTACAAACGCCATATGTCCTGACATTGCACTGCGGAGAGATCTCGCTGTTTACCTCACTTATTGGCTTGGCGAGGCTGTTTTTGCTGGAGGAGATGGAACGCGCGCATATCAGGCCGCATTGTATTTTTCCAGCTTGTCAGATGGCGTTTGGAGAGCAGCTTGCTTTGGTGCCAACTCTGTACTCGTACCTGTGTACCAAACTGTAGGCTGCTGCTTTTTTGGTTCGGCTTGGGCTTCCCATGAACAGGGTATTTTCAGCCCACATCTTTTATTCATGGTTTGTATACCACTGTCCTGGCTTCCACCGGCTGGGTGCTGTACAGGATGATGATTCTCTGATGATTCGACTGGCTAAGGGCAAAGCCGTGTCCGAATCACTTTTGTTTGCCCGCATTAGGATCCGACGGTTCAGGGACGTCGAGATGGGGCAATCTTCAGTGAAGCTTTCTCTGGAGTTGCGGAAGAAGGCTTTTGATTTTGGTGCCTCCAGAGACTCTACCAGGGCGGGGTCGGGAAGGCATTACTCCTTGACAAACGCAGAGAAAGAGTGGCTTTTCAGCATACGTGTCGGCACAATGGTGTACCGCAGACATCTTTTCGTCGACATCCAGCTGTATGTACCTTCTCAGTTTGCTCTACAATTAGGCTTTTCTCAAGGCGTTGTTGGAGCGCCTTCAAGCATGGAGAAACGCTTTGGAGCTTTACAGGACGGGAGAAATGCATGGCTTTCTATAGTGCTGAAGACACTACAGCCATGATCTTTTATCCTGTGTTGTCGACTTCCTGGACTGCCGGCTTTGCGAAGTGGTTCGCAGAGAGCTTTTCGGCATATCGGGGGCTTTCCAAGAAGGAGCTTGATGTGAAGCTGGCATCTGGAAAGGGCCTCGGAAAGTCGGATGGCGTCCGGCGAGAGGAAGTTTGGCCTTCCTTTCGGGAGATAAGCACGAGATCGGCTTTCTCAGTGACCAGGGCGTCATTGGTTCTGAAGCTGTTCGAGAATTACCTGATGAGGCTTTAGAGCAGCTAGAATAGGAGGAAGCCGAACTTGATGCTTGGATGCAAGCGGCATAGAGGCAAGCTTCTGTGGAGTCTACTGGCAAGAGTAGACCATCCAGTGAGGGGTCAAGTGGAAAACCTGACTCTGACAGCGGGGCAGGTTCCTCTAAGAAGCGAGCTCGCAGGAGTAAGAGGAAGAGGAGTCATCATCGCAGCAAGGGGCAATATGAGGACTCTCCTGACATAGAAGTCCCTCTTACTATCAATGAAGATGTGCTAGTGTATGCTGACGAGCCTCCGGAGAACAGGATCATATTCATACCTTTATGTGTTCCTTTGGCAGGTTTCGTGGTGACAGAGGAGAGTCCGTTGCTTCCTTCGGAACCAGACCAAGGGATGCCAGAGGTCGATCCAGAGGTGGAGGCTCCTGGGACCAGTTCTGACAATGTTGAGGAGATACCTCTTGCTGAGATTCCTTCTTCAGCAGCTCCGACTGGAAAGAGTTCTTTTGTTCCTCTTCCAACGGGGGATGACATGGGTAGTCGACCGACGGAGCGGGGTGAATCTTCAGCTGGGCCATCTCTTCTTTTTGTGAAGAAGGTGGTGGTGCGGGTTCTAAGCTCTTGGATTGAGATTCTCCTTGCTGGACACTTGGATGCCGGATTTGGCATGATCCAGCATGTGCAAGAGATCCTCGGTGATGCCGAAGAGATTGGTCTTGATGTCACAGGTGCCAGGGCGATCGTTGATATGATCATTGGACTGGGTGACAAGTGGTTTGAGACCATGGGTTTTCCTGACGATCAGTTCTTCAAGGAGATGTTCCTGGACCCTGCTGATAAGGCTAAGTCTAACCTGGATGAGGCTACACAAAGCAGGAAGCAGATAGTCCGAGAGAAGAACTTAGAAGAGCTAGCCATCATTCGGCTGACACATGACCTTAACATCCTTGATAGGGAGGTCGATGAGGCCATGAAACGTCTTGAGCATCTGCAGACACAAGTCGCTGCCAAGTGGGCTGCAATAACAGAGGCTCGCGACAGGGAGAGTGCTCTGATTCACCGGGTTGCAGATGCCGATCGAGTTCTTGAAAGGAAGTTTCAAGAGAACAAACAATGGCAAACTGCTCGGGATAAGCTTCTCGGTGTGAAAGAAGGATTGCAGCATTCTCCAGCATCTCATGGCAAGTTCCTGAAGAAGCGTGCCTTGGAATCCCTGACGGCTGAGGCCAAAAGTTTGCTTGAGGAGCTAAAATCTTGGCTGGAGACCATTTTTGGTTGAGCTACTTTTTTTTTTGTAACAGAAACTATCCTTCTTCCCCTTTTTTTGGTACCACATGTAATTTTTTTGGTACTTTTTTTTTGTAGTGCTTGTGAACACTTTCTTTTTTTTTTGGTACCGCATGTATATTTTTTTTGGTACTCTTTTTTTTTGTTTTGTAGTGCTTGTGAACACTTTCTCTTTTTTTTTTTGTTTTTGGTACCACATGCATTTTTTTGGTACTCTTTTTTTTTGTTTTGTAGTGCTTGTGAACACTTTTTTTTTGGTACCACATGCATTTTTTGGTACTCTTTTTTTTTTGCTTTCCCTACGCTCACTTAAATCTTTTTGTGATGAAAGCAATTGCTAAATGGGATGCTATTTTTTTTTTGTTTTCCCTACGCTCACTTAAATCTTTTTGTGATGAAAGTAATTTCTAAATGGGATGCTTTTTTTTTTGTTTTCCCTGCGCTCACTTAAATCTTTTGTGATGAAAGTAATTGCTAAATGGGATTTGATCAAAAGCTTGTCATTTTGTGAAAATATTTTGTCAAATGGTTGTTTTGGCATGGGAGCCAGATTTTGTTTGTGTCATAAGAGCCCTTTTTTTTTTGTGGCATTGATAGCCGAGTTTGGTGGCATTTATAGCCTGTTTTGGTGGCATTTATAGCTGGTTTGTGGCATTAATAGCCAGGTTTTTTGAAAGCGAAGTTTTGGTTGGTGGCATTGATAGCCGGTTTTGTTTTATGGCATTGATAGCCTGTTTGTGGCATTTATAGCCTGTTTTGGTGGCATTTATAGCCGGTTTGATTTTGTGGCATTGATAGCCGGTTTGTGGCATTTATAGCCTATTTGGTTTTCAAAAATGCAAGTATCGACTAAAAGTCGCCTCCCTGCTGAATGTTCTTGCAAGTATCGATGGAATGTCGCATCCTTACTCATTCGGTTGCGAGTATCGATGGAATGTCGCATCCTCGCGGATTTTGGTGCAAGTATCAATGGAATGTCGCATCCTTGCTTTTCAAAAAATTTGGTTTTTGCGGGTACTGACTTGATGTCGTTTCCCCATGATTTTTGAAATTTGTGGTTTTCTCGAACCTTTGGGTTATGGATATCAACTGCAATGTTGCATCTCCACGGTTTCTTGGTTTTGTCGAACCTTTGAAATTTGGGTTGTGGATATCAACTGAAATGTTGCATCTCCACGGTTTTGGATTTTACAAGTATCGACGAAATGTCGCTTCCCTGCTATTTTGGAAGTGTCGAACGTGGTTCGCATGCTTCCAATTTGTGCAAGTATTGACTAAGCGTAGCTTCCCCGTGGTTTTTTGAAAAACCATTTTTTTTTAAAGACAGAGGGTCATAAATTTTGACCTAAAACCATTTAGGCGGTAAAAGGTAGGGTGGACTAGGGTGGAAATCCCTGAATCCGGATTTTGTTTCAAACAATGAATTTTGGGTTCAAGGGTGGAAAATTTTGGTCAAGTTAGGGAAAGGCTCCCAAACTTGGATTTTTTTTTGAACAATGAAACGATGAAAGTAAGCATTGTTTAAATTTCTAGAAATTTCAACATCTGATATGAAAATTCTAAAAAAGTGGGTTTAGCGAGCGTGTACCTGAAAATCGGTTTTGGCCTTATAGGCATTGCTCTTACCCAGCTGGGTAAGTCTTCAAGGGTAGTACTGCTTTAAGAACTTGCTGTTCATCGTGCTTGCAGAAATGTTGAGCCTGTTCGACTAAGGTTTTGGGCCATCGTTTCTCTTCGATGAGTTCATTAAAGATCTAAAATATATATTTATATATAAATATTCAAAAAAAAATCAGATTTTTCATTTTGAATTCAAAATTGAGAAACCTTGATCCTTTCCTATCGTTCATCGTGCTGCAGAAATGTTGAGCCTGTTCGACTATGGTTTTGGGCCATCGTTTCTCTTTGATGAGGTCATTAAAAATCTAAAAAATAAAAAAAATATATAAAATAAAGAAAAAAAAAGACATAGACCACTAAGGTTAAACCAACTGCGTTCTTTGATCACGGTTGATTCAAGAAAAGCCTTGTCCAGAGTGTGGAGACAGCTTGACTGTTCTAGGCAAGGGTCCTCCAAACGAGTTCATTAAGTAATCCTACCCTTACCTGGGGGCCATTCTATCAATCGAGATTTCATAAGACCGGGTTAGGAGGCCTATGTGTACTCTCTCGTCTTTTAAATAAAAATTTTTCAAAATAAAATTTTTTAAAATAAAAATTTTAAAATAAAAATTTTAAATAAAAATTTTAAAATAAAAAATTTAAATAAAAATTTTAAAATAAAAAATAAATAAATTTTCAAAAAAGAATCTTAAAAAAAATAAATAAATAAATAATTTTTTTTTAAAAAGAAAATCTTCAAAAAAAAACTTTCGTCATTTTGGGTTTAGATTGGAGAAATTTTGGTCTCCTCCTTTCTGAGCACTGGCGCTCGGGGAAATCGCTGAGCCCGTGTTCAGATTGGAGTGCCTTTTGCTCTCTTTGATGAACCCGATATTGGCCTTTCAAAAAAAAAAAAAAAACTCGTCATTTTTGGATTCAGATCCGAGAAATTATGGTTCATTTCCTTCTGAGTACTGGCGCTCGCGGAAATCGCTGAGACCGTATTTGGATCGGAATACCATCTGCTCTCTTTGATAAATCCAATCTTGACATTTGAAAACAGAGAATCTCATCTCATGGATGCGGTCTCCAAACATTTGTGTCTAGCGGTACTAGTACGCCCTTTCAAGGTCTACTGTATTCGCGACCGGCACATTTGTAACTCCAACTTTATATTCTTCTTACCTTGAGCAAGCTCTGCTTCTCGATAAGTCGAATTTAAGTTCACAATTGCTTCTAGCAGTCACTGGGACGCTCATTCCGGGCTTACCATACCTACGATCAGAACGATTGTACCCTCTATGGCTTTTTGCCTTCTTCATATTGCTTGGGTCATATCCCTCTAGCGATTTGAAAAGACAAAACCATAGGACTTCCCATTTATGATCATTATATTCTTGTGATTACTAATGGATGTGGTCTTGTTTCAGAAACTTTTCAAAAACTAACAATGGCAGCTTCAGTAACCATTACATTCGACGAGAAGAAGCACCAATTCATGCTTCAACAGAAGCAAACTACGCGCACCTACAAGATCCCCATCAGCTGCCGAAGCGTCAACTCCCTCGGCAACTCTCTGAACTCCGGGTCGACCTCGACTCCCCGGACTATTGTCTTTGGGATGCTGGGACCATTCCCACTTCCCAAAGAACAAACTGCTCCTTCCAAGAAGCAGAAACTCGCCTCTCAACGTGTCACTACCATGACACCAAAGGCGAGCACCAGAAGGCCTGAAGTCCGTGGCAGCCCCACGAAGGCTCGACCCGCAAACGACCAGGTCTATCCTAAGACTTGGTCCCCAAGACCTTCACCAAAACAAAGAAGGTCCCAAACATCCACCAAGCCAGCATTCCTGGCCCTACTTAAGGAGAACCAGTTCTACCCTCTTGCCTACATGAAAGAGAAGAGACCTATCTCCAACCTGACCCTAAGTCATCCCAGCACGAGCGTTCCTACAAGTCCAAAATCAAATCATGCATCACAAGGCCTTTGCAAGCACCTGCTAAGGCCCACAAACCTACAGTTCGACCCTTCATCTCTACAGGGGCCGAACTCAAAAAATTCAAAGCTTCGCTGCAACAGGCGAAGGACCGGGTTCGCATCCTGTCCTTGCCCAGCTACAAAGAAGACAGGCTTGGCTGCTGCGCCTGAGGGAGCACATCCTTCGTTGTCAAAGCCCAGCCAGAGCTGACCGAATCTCAAATTGCTCGTCGCATACGCCGCCGCGCGTCGTATCGACAAAAGAGACTAGAGAAGCAAAGGACCCAGTCTCCTACACTTCAAGTCTCTCCCAAATGGGTCGAGAAAAAAGACCCAACCAAGTTGCTGCTGTCCATATGGTTGGAAAAACTAGAAGACGTCAAAAGTCAGCAACAAAAATCCATGTCCGACGTCCGGTGACTTGCAGCGTCTCCAGGACAAGAAGACATTCGGAAGAATCCCCTACTCCTTCAAGCAAAGGACGGCAGAGTGATCATTCCTCAAGCTCTTCATAAAAAAGAATGAGCCCCAGCTCAGTCACCAGGACAATTTCTTCGTTCGAATCACGAGGGACGAACGTCCTGGCTACAAATTCTGAGCCACCACCTCGCAATCCACCTCAAGACGATGCGATCACACGCATCCAGCAGTTGGAACAAGGCCATCAAAGGATTGGAACTCTGATGGAAAACCTTCTCCTCGCCTTCCAAAATCAGGCGAACAATGAACCTCCTTCGAATCATCAAGACGATGAGGTAAATGGAGAAGAAAATGAGTCACGCGCCCTTACCAAAAAGGACGTAGACAGTATCCTCGCCAAAACAAAAGAAGAGGATATACTCAAGGAGCATGGGATCAAGCCGCCATATCCCTTATGGATGGACTCGGTCCCGTTCCCCAAAAAATTCAAGCATCCTACTCTCCAAACATATACGGGAAAGGATCAGCCAGCCAGCACGTCATCCACTTCAAGATCTTGATGGGAGCTATCGCGGATCAAGATGCACTCAAGATCCGCCTCTTTGAAAGTACCCTAAAAGGTACGGCCTTCGATTGGTACTCCACTCTGCCAGAGGACTCCATTGGGCCATGCTAGAGACACGCTTCCTGACTCACTTCAAAGGTGAGGATCATCCCGCTACTATGGCTCAGCTGTGCAGCCTAAAACAGGGGGAGAATGAGTCAACATATGACTTCATTCACAAGTGGAAAGCGATGGCATACAAATGCTCTGATGTATTGCCACAAGCGTCGCTAGTCGACATCTGACGAAACAACATGAGAGCCAGAATCTGGTCCATGATCATCGGCAACAAATCAAAGAACCTGGGAGAACTCCTGGAAGCTTCCATGGAAGCTGAAACGGTGATTAAAGACCTCAACAGTCAGAAATCATCAAGAAAAGAGCCAACCGCCATTGCAACCTCTAAGCGAAAGAAGAAAGAGGTCCCCAATGTGCAGACCAAGTCAGCTCCTCAACCACCAAAGAAAGCTGAAAACAAAGCTGCTGGTAAGAAACCTGAACTCTCAGATGCCTTCAAAGAACGAGTAGAGAAGAAATACCCGTTTGATGAAGATGTTGATGAAATCTTCGGGGCTCTTGTGGCGAACGGCAAGCTCACCTTGCCTGAACCCAAAAGACCGGGTGATGTTGGCAAAACCAACGATCCTCGGTACTGTCCATACCATCAGATGATCTCGCATCCTCTCAATCAATGCTTCGTTGTGAGGGAGAAAATAAACGAGATGTGGAAAAACGGAGTCATCACCTTTGACAAAAACTATGGGTCTGCCTCCGTCAACATGGTGACATGCGGACAAACATCAAAATCACCGAAGAAGAAGATCACTACTTCCTTCAAGGTGATAAACACAATCCAAGCGTCCGAAGAACTGGTTCCTTACCTGACACCAGACGGACAACCCATATGGTTACATGCCGATCTCCTGGAAGATGAAAATTGGGAGGTCGTGAAAACAAAGCCTACAGCACAACAGCGAAGGCAGGCTAGGAAACATCTCCTCAAGCTCAAACGGCAAGAGAAGACCCAGCCAAAACAAGAAGTCAAAGAAAAGGCAGAGGCTTCCTCTACCGCTCCACTGGAGGCAACAAAAACATCCCTTCCAGAGACTTCAAAGGGGGTAAGAAAATTCACTCTTAGTGATTTCATGCCACCTCAATTCAAAGAAGCCACGCAGGAGGCATCATACTCTTACAATTCGGTAGTTGCATTCTCCATTGATGGATATGAGTCCAGCAACACCGATGATGGATTCGAATCCAACTACACCGACGAGTGGGAGGAGTCCCTTGAAATAGGGGAATATCTCTCCGATGAAGAATGGGTTCTTGAGACTCATCTTATGCCAGTAATCTAGTATAACCCCCTACAGCCACAAGGATTCTAATCTGATGATGAAGAAGACCAAGAGGCTGTACAAGAAAATGTTACTAACTCAGCACCTCTCATTGCTCCCATGGAAATCAACCATGTTGAGCCACAAAGAGCTGATGAAGAAGAAGATTTGGCTCCCATGCCTGATCTTGAAGAATATGCAAGGATCTTGCAGCGTCTCACTCTAGAACAAGAGCAAGACCGCGTCAACGAGCTTCCTCGCAATCCAGAGCCTGAAGTCCATGAAGACCATCAGGTACATCCTCCCTTAACTCCTGAAAATGGAGAAAATTGCTGGATAGACGATCCTCTTACATCCGAGGATGAGTCTGACTCCGATCAGGCAACGTCTCCTGTCAGAGCTTCCTGTAATGTGATAATTCGGGATTATAGCTCTTCCGAAGCATCGTCTGATGAGATCACTTACACTCCGACGACTCCTCGCAATGTATCTTCTGGAGCCACCTCATCTCAGGTGACTTTCACTGAGATGACACCCTCTCAGGTTTCTGCTCATGAGATTGTGACTTCAAAGTTCACACCCTTCCTGACTGAAGAATCCCCAGCTATTGATGCTTATGACGATAAATTGGTCAACGAAGAAGAAAGGTTGCTGGATGCTGTTCAGGACTTGTTCCCGAAAAATGCTCCGTGCAACACAATCACTGAGGATGGCAACTCTGCTGCAGATACATCCTCAGTAAATGAAAAACGATAGCCTCTTGATCCTGAAGACAATCTTCCAAACGAAGACCCTTCTCAAGAAGCTCTCGAAGTTGGTAGAGGCACCCGCTCTGGCCGGGACTACCACAAAAATTACAACCAATCTTCCTTTACATATGTAAATCCTTCGGGAAAAGATGTTGTAAGCGCCCCTAGTGGCAACAATGATGAACATGCAGGCCCTAAGGAGGCTTTCAAGTATGACTTGATTGAACACTTCAAGCACATACCTGCACGTCTGCACATCCTAGATTTATTGCGAATGTCTCCGCACACTCGTGATTATCTCATTTCAGAATTACAAAAGCTGAATAAGGATGTCGACAAACATGCCCCGCAAGTCCTCCAAATTGAAATGGATTACCAGGTCAAAAACTCAGAAGCTTCCTCAAGGGGAGAAAAGAAGAAAACTGAGGGAACATGCATTGAATGCCTCTCGGTTCAAAAAGCAGCCAATGCAACCATCGCCTTCACAAAGGACGACCTCCTACTTGGCGAAACAAGGCACAACCGACCCCTATACTCACAGGGTACATCAAGGAAGTGCCTATGCATAGAGTTCAGATCGACCCAGGTTCTGCACTCAACCTCATCTCCACTTCAGCTCTCGAAGAGTTGGGCATCCCACCCAGCAAGCTGAGCCACACATCTGTATCTATCTTTGGATACGATGGGAGTACTCAAAGGCCTATCGGCAAAATCAGGTTCAAGTTACAGATTGGTGATCTTATCTCTGAGGTCACAGTGTATGCAATAAAACCCCTTCATGCTACAACATCCTTCTCGGACGCCCCTGGATCCACGAGAATGGTGTTGTCCCTTCAACTCTACATCAATGCATCAAGTTTGTTGGCGACGACGGCATGATACATCGAGTCTTTGCAGACAGAGAACCCTTCAAAGGTAAAGAAGTCCACTTCGTAGACTCACAAATGTCTGAAGGTGAAAAAGAAGAAGAGGAGAAGCACACAGCACCCTTTGCCGAAAATCTCTAGAAAGATAAAGGCAAGGCTCCTCAACAATCACCGGAAGAAAACAAACCATCCGGTAAATTTAAAGAGAGCATTCTAACTCCCTTCATCATCTCCCTCAAACCTTCAAAGCCTTTGGTCATCACAACTAAAGTGAAGAAGGCAAAGCAAAGGCCTGGGGGAAAATTTGTTGTCTCTTTCGTGTCTATCATGCAAGACACGGATTCGGGTTCAGAGCCAGAAGACGACACATCGTCAAGCCAAGCTGACACTCAGCAAGTTCAGCCTGCTCTTACTCCAATGGAGACAACTTCTATCCTACGTCAGCTTCCTTCGTTGTTCCAGCAACTTCAGCAAAGGAAAAATCGATCTTCTTCCATAGATCGGAGGCTTCTTCATCAAACTCCATGCTTGAACCTTTCCAAAATGAAGGTATGCCTCAACTATCCTTATATAGTCCTGTGGCATAAGCTATTATGAAGAAAATGGGCTATGACGCTCAAAACCCAGGAGGTTTTGGAGAAGGACGCGGTATTCTCACGCCATTGGGGCCTATCTTGACCAAAAGCCAGCTGGAAGATTAGAGACTCTACGGCTATGTAGAGAAGTCTTCACACGGGCTAGGGTACGATCCCGACACTCCTTTGAGGTAGTTGACACAAAGGCTTAAAAGTCGATTTACTGACCAAGCCTCAACATCTCAAGTCCATGAAGACGTCGATCTCCCTGGATATCTCTTCGATGAGTCACCCGACAAAGATCCAGGAAGCTCATCCAATTGGTACGATTTCTCTGACGATGAAGAGGAATTGTCCGATGGCACAGACGTGTGGTCTTCTGACCTAGAAGAACCCTCATCTCCAAAAGAAGTAGCCTACTTCGACCCGGTTTCAACAGCGATTGGGATCATCTCATAGCAAGCCTTGGGAAAATTCCCGATCAAGAAGACCCGTGGAAAGGAACAAAGCCTTGGTCTGGAAATGCCCTTGAAACCCCAGAAGGTTTTGTTGAGCTGGAAGCCTCCGAAAATATTGTGGAGGAACCACCTTCGAACCTTCCAACAGAAGATCCTGTTCAAAAGATAGACTTGGGAACACCTGATAACCCACGTCCTGTATTCATAAGCAAGAATATAAAGGATGATGAGTTACCCGAGTATATCACCTTTCTTCGTGAGTTCGTTGATTGCTTTGTATGGTCTTATGCTGAAATGCCTGGTTTAGACCCCAAAATAGCAGTCCACAAACTCAATCTTCAAGAAGACATCAAGCCTGTAAGCAGGGTCAAAGAAGATTCCGTCCAGATGTGATGGATAAAATTGAACAAGAAGTTCAAAAACTCAAAAGCGTCGGCTTCATCCGTGAGGAACAACATCCTGAATGGTTGGCCAACATTATCCCCGTGACAAAGAAAAACGGGCAGATCAGGGTCTGTATTGACTATAGAGACCTGAATGACGCATGCCCTAAAGATGAATTTCCGCTCCCCATACCAGAGGTAATGATTGATAATACCTGTGGATTCGAGCGAATGACATTCATGGATGGTTTCTCTGGCTACAATCAGATAAAGATGCATCCTGAAGATGAAAAACATACATCCTTTTGGACCCCATTTGGCGTGTATTGCTACACTGTCATGCCATTTGGTCTGAAAAATGCTGGTGCCACATATCAGAGGGCTATGATGAAGATATTCCAAGATATGCAGCACAAGGCGGTCGAATGTTACGTTGATGACCTCGCCGTCAAAAGCAAAAGAAAAGAAGATCAACTCGAAGACCTTCGAGAAGTCTTCCTCCAGCTTCGCAGACACAAACTACGAATGAATCTTCTGAAATGCTTCTTCGGCATCTCGTCGGGTAAGTTCCTCAGATTCTTAGTTTGGAAAGCTGGAATAGAGCTTGACCCCATAAAAGTCAAAATCATTCTAGAAATGCCCTCTCCAAGAACCTTGAGAGAACTCAAAGGGCTTCAAGGGAGATTGGCCTACATCAAACAGTTCATCTCCAATCTTTCGGGGAAATGCCGTCCATTCTCCCGGTTGATGAAAAAAGGTGTAAACTTTGTCTGGGATGCTGACTGTGAAGCTGCATTCCAAGATATCAAGTCATACCTGACAAAACCTCCCGTGTTAGCTGCTCCTACCACTGGAAAACCATTCATCTTGTACACAAGAGCCCTTGATCACTCTCTGGGAGCTCTGCTTGCACAAGAAAATGATGAAAGAAAAGAAGCTGCTCTATATTACCTCAGCCGCATGCTAGTAGGTGCAGAGCATCGCTACTCTCCAGTCGAAAAAGAATGTCTCGCAGTGATGTTCGCCGTACAAAAGCTGCGTCACTAGTTGCTTTCCAACACAGTCTACCTGGTCTCGAGGGTCAACCTCTTGAAGATCCTTGTCACAAAAGCAGGTTCTCTCAATGCTTGAATGGCAAAATGGTCCATCCTCCTATCACAATTTTATATTAGGTATGTACCACAAAAAGCAATCAAAGGGCAAGCTCTAAAGATTCTCCACTCAGAAAATATCTCCCAGACGAACCAGTCTACAATGTGGAGACTTTCTCACAAAATACTTCTTGGGACATGTACTTTGACGGTGCAACCAGGACAAATGAAAAAAGACAGCTGATCTCGGGAGTTAGTGTCACGCCCCGAAACCGGGACCTGCAGCGAACCGATCTCGGGGTGCGAAATTTTGGAATAAATTTGAAACTTTTTGTTATAGTTCCCAAGATCCGCGTGAATGAGGATAATCACATCTCATCACAATCAGAGTATATTTTCGCGGAAGCTAAACATGGTGTTACGACTCGGAATCCGTGGCCATCGGGTTCCGTGTCGCACGCAACCAATATCACCAAGCCATCAATAAACAGACTGGCATAAATCATACATCAGAGCACACTGAGCTGGTAGTAACAAATCTATTATTTCCCATATTCAAATCACAATTAACAAGTGTCTTAATTACAACCCAATAAAAAGGCTAATGAAGCCATACAACAATATCCAACTAAACAGAATCCTACCCCATCATTTCAGTACGAACTCTGGTGCCACACTTGACATCTAGATGATATCAACGGGCAGCCTCTCACGTCAGACCAGCGGTCCCACTGCCTCCTCTGATCAAACACCTACAAACAGAAAAGAGAAGAAACTGGCACCAAACAAAAAGGGTCAGACACGACGGTCTGGCAAGCAAATAAACAAATAATATGAATGAAAGAACATACATGAAACCAGGCGAAATCCTCGTAAAACCGAATAAGGAGTCTAACCAATAATAACAATAAATCACGATAAGACGATCGAAAGACCGAACATGAATATCAAAGCAATAAACGAACAGTCTCTAAAGCATAAATGTCTCGAAAAGATAACCACCTAAGCAAAGCATTTAATAATTGGAAATACATTTAAAAACTGAATAGTAGAAACAATACGATAAAGGTCGATATCGTAAACATTAAACAAATCAAAGCATAGAAAGCATAATCGACAATAATCATAAACTAAAGTAATATGTGGATAAACCTAGGCGACCACAAATAGCTAAATCCTCCTATTACCGAAGTGATAAGAGCAGACAGAGCGTAGCCACTGAACGTGGTACTAAACAGAGGATCAGAACCGTAGCCATACAAATGGGACCGGCAGATCAAAAGTATCAGAACCGTAGCCATACAAATGGGACCGGCAGATCATTACCGTTGCCATGGTCGGTATAGACGGAATCCAAGCTGCAGCTGGCGGACAAAGTAAAGATCCCAAGCCGGGTGATCAGCCCGACAAGGTGACCTAAGCCTAGTGGTGCCTTTAGTTTTCAAACTCAAACAGATACAAATCTAACATAATACTAATCCCTTTGGCTCAGGGGCTCGCACCACATAGCTCTGGCCCCGTCTTGCCTCGGGGTTTTGTTTTCGGAATCATAGCCTCTTTGGCTCATGGGCTCGCACCACATAGCTCTGGCCCCGTCTTGCCTCGAGGTTTTTATTTTCAAATACTAGTGTTGTCAAAACAATAGTTTTATCGAAGAAATCCCGAATGTGACGAACATACTCAATCTCTTTTCAAATCGAATCGGAGAAAACATACTAATATCTCTGGCAAACCGTTCAAATACGCATCGAGGTGATTTGTATAAAATCATACGGTCAACCCTTTCGAACATGGGAAGACACATGATTTTATAACGAATCGTCGATGCTATTTAAATTAGTTCACCAAAGAAAACAAATACAAATACAAATACAAATACATTTTTCTGACTGGAAATAGAATGGGATTATGTAGGATGACTTAATGACTTACCAAGGAACCATCTCAATGCACAACTATCATTTAAACATTGATTAGTAAAGAGCGCGTTTGATGCCAATGAAAATCCATAATGTTTAAATGATAAGGTGCGCATTGAGACTCAGACGATTCCCGGATAATTTACATACTTTCATTCTCTCATTGGTCCCATTCCCATTTCACAAACTTTCCAAGTATCACAAGAAAATCCAAACTCTTTAAAATAGGCCCATAGTTAGCCTTAATCCAAGTCCAAAATAGTCCTCAATAACCATCCAAAAACCAACCTTAATCAAGCCCACAAAACAAGTTTAAAAACAGTCCAAAACTAATCTTGAGATGGCCCATAATACAAACCTTAAAACAGCCCAAAACCAAACTTGAATGGCCCACAAAACTGATTTTAAAACATCCCAAAACTGAACCTTAACCAAGCCCACGAAACAGATTTAAAATCAGTCCAAAACAAATCCTTAAATGGCCTACAAAACGATTCTTAAAAACAGCCCAAACTAACTTCGAACAGGCCCACAAAACAAATTTTGAAACAGCCCAAAACTGGCCTTGAACAGGCCCACAAAATAAGTCTTAAAACAGTCCAATGTCAGGCCCAAAGATGACCCAATGTCGGATCTGAAATGGCCCAATAAACAGTTTTAAAATAGCCCAAAACTAAACTTGAAACAGGCCCAAGGACAAGCCCAAAGAAGTCCCAAAGAACAGGCCCAAAACTGATCCATAAACGGACCCAAACCAGCCCAGACTGAGCTGGGCTCGCTCGAGCGGACCCAGGTCTGCTCGAGCGGACCCAGACAGAAGCTGGGTCGCTCGAGCGGACCCAGACAGTGCCTGGTCCGCTCGAGCGACCCAGTGGGTCGCTCGAGCGGACTGGGCCTGCCCAGTCCAGCCCGAGTGCATGATTCTTGCAATTTTTCCCTCTTTTTCTTGATCCTTTTGATTCCTTTTCTTTCATACTCAATTCCATGAATTGTTGGGCCCTTCCTTGACCTTCCAAACACATCAAACCGCCCATAAATCATTCTAATTAATCCCAACACAACACTCCTTAAAGCAAAGTTTTCTTCATGCCTATGAACACTTACCTTTAACACTAAGGAACCCATTTTTTTCTAAATGACCAGAGTGAAAGCAAGGTTCCCATGCATTGTAAAACAAGAACATCTATTGAAATCAATATAACCATGATTCATTCAATCAAAGTAAACCCATAGATTAAAGAAGATTAACACATGAAAGAGAAATCATAAAATAGAACTAATTGAGAGCAATCATCATATTAATTGAAATTTCACTTGCCTCTAGCCAAGAGAAGGTGTAAAACACTCCATGAAAGTCCTCTAATGGCCTCAAGCTCCAAAATCATAAAACCCCCAAATAGCTCATGGAAAAACCCTAAAAATCCAATCCATTGTAAACCTCCATGAAAACCCATTGCATAAATGACAAACCCTTCAAAATGGTTTGGAAAACAAAGATTTGGAGAAAGAAGTCCATTGCTCACCTTATAAAAGCTCAAACCAAGAAGAAATGCATGAAAAGGTGGTCTCCCCTAGCCCAAATCTCTTGCAAAAGACATCTATGGAAAGCTTGGAGAGAGGAGAAGAAAGTGGGGAGCTCAAATCTCTATTTAGCATCAAGGAGGAAGAGATACATGAGGAGAGAGAAAGGGGGCTGGGAGAAACCCTATCTCCCCCCTTTGTTGCAGGAAATGAGAGAATGGGGAAGAGAAGGAGAGTCCCATGGGTTTTATAGAGAAAATGGGCTGGGCCCCATGGGCCCCAAACTCACCAAGGCTGAAACTAATGTTTGCGGGTCCCGAATGAAAACGACGAAGAAGACAAAAATGTTCAGCGAAATATCTACTTTCCAAAAAGTATAATTTCCCCAATTTCTGAAATTTTCGAAATTCATGGACAGATTTAGTGAAAATGTCATTTTTGCCCATTTTCCTCGAAAAACGTGATTTCTGAGTATCAAACCAAAATGATTAAAACATGAAAGTTGTTAAACTTCATAAAATAAGTCGAAATACACCAAATCCAGAATTTTTAGAAATCCGAAGTAATTTCCCATAAAAATACAAATCATAAGGACCGGGTCAAACTAAAGTCAACGGTCTACAAAATCTCCAAGGCAAGGAAAAAATCCGGTCAAACTCAAATACGCGGTCAAACTAAATCAAATCTCGCTTAAAAAGCTAAACCACGATTAAAACAATGCTAAACAAAAGGATTGGGGTCGGGATCTTACATCCTCCCCCCCTTAGAATCCATTTGGTCCTCCAAATGGCTTAAACCAAATCGAAATCAAAAACCCCAAAGACAAACGAAAACACTGACACTCTATGCTAGACCTTGGTGACTGAGAGATCCTCTTCTCAAATCTGACGTTGAGATGCACGGTCAACAACATTCTGACTCGGTTGAGGGCTTCACACTAATCCACATATCTGCTTGAAAATAAACTCCTCTGGCCAAACTGGTGTCCAACAATTCATCCAATCATCCTTGGTGTCATCTGTCGTTCTCGCACCGGATCAATTCTTCTACTTAACTCGTCAGTCACTGATGGTTCAAGAAACTATGAGTTCTATCTCTTTCTATCACTTGGAATTTCTGTGCCTTAAGTCCTTCAAAGCTGTACACGGTGCTCCCGATGCTTACCTCTTCAGATTTCACTCTTCAAATCTCCTACCCTTGACCTGTAAAGCCGACCTTGGAAATCCAATCTGATGTCAATCCCTGAAGAACTGAAACTGTCAATTCAAGTCTTGAATGATGTTGATTCTCTCGTATATCCAACCTTGTTCTCAATTGAACTAATACACATCCGGACATTCATCATCCCTTCACTTCATACACCTCCGAACTCCAACCAAAGGCTATTACAACTCATCCATTCAATGCGAAACAAATCTTAAAATCTTAAACATAGAGACTAAAATAATTACTTAGCTAAATTCTATCATTTTAAAACATAGTAGAAATTTAAGCTTCCAAATCATCTAATAAGGCTTAATAAATAAAGTTCTATCAAAGTCTGAGTATGAGATAACATTATCCGTTTTGAAATTCATATTTTTATAACCCAACAAATCATTGAAATACTCAACAACCTCAAATGAGGATTTTCAAAAATAAGTCAAATTCATGTAATATGACCATACATTAAATTTTTATTGAAATCCATTTTCCAACCAAACATATACAAAATCTCAAAATCATCAAGGTTTTGAAATGTAAGTGTCAACATTTAAGAAAATTAAAACAAGAGCAAAATTCTAAGGTCATTGTAAAACAATATCTTAAGGAGATTAAACCTAAATTCGAAACACAAGTCCTAATGAAAACCAAATCATGCGACTCATGAAAAGAGTATAATAATATAGTTTTAATTCAAAATAAGCCTCAAAGAAGAAACATAAATCCATTTTTAAACACTACAAGGATAAATCATAGATATTAATGAAAACATAACAAAGATGAAAATATCAAGAAAATCATTCTTATTAAGAAAAGAGACATCACCAAAACGGAGGTAAACACTTGCATCTCCCCGTTGTCCAATCCAATATCTTGTAAGTCGGTAAAGCCCACAACATTTCCTTTGCTGCCAAAAATTATCTTGACCACAACGATCCATCCACTTGGTATTACCTCTGAAAATTACACTGGCTAAGCTACGAGTTACAAAAATTCTCAACCAAATCCATGACAAGGCTCGTCGAATCCGGGAAATCCCTGAGTTTCTTGCACCACTCCAAATCTTACTAACTAAGGTCACTTCTCCCTTCATAAAAATCGCCAACTAATGTGTCTCCTGCAATCCTTCATCTTGGAAAGATGGTCTGAGTTCCCCCAAAAATCCACATTTACTTACCTTAGTACGCTGCATGATGATCTTCAATTACTGCTCGAGTCCAACTCTGACGGGCAAACGCACAAGTCTTCTCTCAATAACCACAATGAAGATGCTGAAGGCTGAAAGTCTGCTGACGTTCTCCGAAAACAACATACTAAGTCCAGAGGGTTCTCAGTCTCCGACACAAACACAGATAAAAGACACCGAACAAGAGCATGGAGACTTTAAATTCTCCACCACTAAGGAGGAAATTTGGTCATCCAAATCTCCTAACAACAGAACTAAAAGAAAAGACAAGCAAAATCTCCCGAACTGAAAGAAAAGCCGACTCAAATCCAAAGAAACAAAGACACGAGTAAACAAATCGACACAATCTAACGAATCCTCACCACACGTCTTAATGTCTCTAGAGTATTTTATTTCCTAGAAACTAACCAGCTCTGATACCAAACCTGTCACGCCCCGAAACCGGGACCTGCAGCGAACCGATCTCGGGGTGCGAAATTTTGGAATAAATTTGAAACTTTTTGTTATAGTTCCCAAGATCCGCGTGAATGAGGATAATCACATCTCATCACAATCAGAGTATATTTTCGCGGAAGCTAAACATGGTGTTACGACTCGGAATCCGTGGCCATCGGGTTCCGTGTCGCATGCAACCAATGTCACCAAGCCATCAATAAACAGACTGGCATAAATCATACATCAGAGCACACTGAGCTGGTAGTTAACAAATCTATTATTTCCCATATTCAAATTACAATTAACAAGTGTCTTAATTACAACCCAATAAAAAGGCTAATGAAGCCATACAACAATATCCAACTAAACAGAAATCCTACCCCATCATTTCAGTACGAACTCTGGTGCCACACTTGACATCTAGATGATATCAACGGGCAGCCTCTCACGTCAGACCAGCGGTCCCACCGCCTCCTCTGATCAAACACCTACAAACAGAAAAGAGAAGAAACTGGCACCAAACAAAAAGGGTCAGACACGACGGTCTGGCAAGCAAATAAACAAATAATATGAATGAAAGAACATACATGAAACCAGGCGAAATCCTCGTAAAACCGAATAAGGAGTCTAACCAATAATAACAATAAATCACGATAAGACGATCGAAAGACCGAACATGAATATCAAAGCAATAAACGAACAGTCTCTAAAGCATAAATGTCTCGAAAAGATAACCACCTAACCAAAGCATTTAATAATTGGAAATACATTTAAAAACTGAATAGTAGAAACAATACGATAAAGGTCGATATCGTAAACATTAAACAAATCAAAGCATAGAAAGCATAATCGACAATAATCATAAACTAAAGTAATATGTGGATAAAACCTAGGCGACCACAAATAGCTAAATCCTCCTATTACCGAAGTGATAAGAGCAGACAGAGCGTAGCCACTGAACGTGGTACTAAACAGAGGATCAGAACCGTAGCCATACAAATGGGACCGGCAGATCAAAAGTATCAGAACCGTAGCCATACAAATGGGACCGGCAGATCATTACCGTTGCCATGGTCGGTACAGACGGAATCCAAGCTGCAGCTGGCGGACAAAGTAAAGATCCCAAGCCGGGTGATCAGCCCGACAAGGGTGACCTAAGCCTAGTGGTGCCTTTAGTTTTCAAACTCAAACAGATACAAATCTAACATAATACTAATCCCTTTGGCTCAGGGGCTCGCACCACATAGCTCTGGCCCCGTCTTGCCTCGGGGTTTTGTTTTCGAAATCATAGCCTCTTTGGCTCATGGGCTCGCACCACATAGCTCTGGCCCCGTCTTGCCTCGAGGTTTTATTTTCAAAATACTAGTGTTGTCAAAACAATAGTTTTATCGAAGAAATCCCGAATGTGACGAACATACTCAATCTCTTTTCAAATCGAATCGGAGAAAACATACTAATATCTCTGGCAAACCGTTCAAATACGCATTGAGGTGATTTGTATAAAATCATACGGTCAACCCTTTCGAACATGGGATGACACATGATTTTATAACGAATCGTCGATGCTATTTAAATTAGTTCACCAAAGAAAACAAATACAAATACAAATACAAATACATTTTTCTGACTTGAAATAGAATGGGATTATGTAGGATGACTTAATGACTTACCAAGGAACCATCTCAATGCACAACTATCATTTAAACATTGATTAGTAAAGAGCGCGTTTGATGCCAATGAAAATCCATAATGTTTAAATGATAAAGTGCGCATTGAGACTCAGACGATTCCCGGATAATTTACATACTTTCATTCTCTCATTGGTCCCATTCCCATTTCACAAACTTTCCAAGTATCACAAGAAAATCCAAACTCTTTAAAATAGGCCCATAGTTAGCCTTAATCCAAGTCCAAAATAGTCCTCAATAACCATCCAAAAACCAACCTTAATCAAGCCCACAAAACAAGTTTAAAAACAGTCCAAAACTAATCTTGAGATGGCCCATAATACAAACCTTAAAACAGCCCAAAACCAAACTTGAATGGCCCACAAAACTGATTTTAAAACATCCCAAAACTGAACCTTAACCAAGCCCACGAAACAGATTTAAAAACAGTCCAAAACAAATCCTTAAATGGCCTACAAAACGATTCTTAAAAACAGCCCAAACTAACTTCGAACAGGCCCACAAAACAAATTTTGAAACAACCCAAAACTGGCCTTGAACAGGCCCACAAAATAAGTCTTAAAACAGTCCAATGTCAGGCCCAAAGATGACCCAATGTCAGATCTGAAATGGCCCAATAAACAGTTTTAAAATAGCCCAAAACTAAACTTGAAACAGGCCCAAGGACAAGCTCAAAGAAGTCCAAAAGAACAGGCCCAAAACTGATCCATAAACGGACCCAAACCCAGCCCAGACTGAGCTGGGCTCGCTCGAGCGGACCCAGACAGAAGCTGGGTCGCTCGAACGGACTGGGCCTGCCCAGTCCAGCCCGAGTGCATGATTCTTGCAATTTTTCCCTCTTTTTCTTGATCCTTTTGATTCCTTTCTTTCATACTCAATTCCATGAATTGTTGGGCCCTTCCTTGACCTTCCAAACACATCAAACCGCCCATAAATCATTCTAATTAATCCCAACACAACACTCCTTAAAGCAAAGTTTTCTTCATGCCTATGAACACTTACCTTTAACACTAAGGAACCCATTTTTTTCTAAATGACCAGAGTGAAAGCAAGGTTCCCATGCATTGTAAAACAAGAACATCTATTGAAATCAATATAACCATGATTCATTCAATCAAAGTAAACCCATAGATTAAAGAAGATTAACACATGAAAGAGAAATCATAAAATAGAACTAATTGAGAGCAATCATCATATTAATTGAAATTTCACTTGCCTCTAGCCAAGAGAAGGTGTAAAACACTCCATGAAAGTCCTCTAATGGCCTCAAGCTCCAAAATCATAAAACCCCCAAATAGCTCATGGAAAAACCCTAAAAATCCAATCCATTGTAAATCTCCATGAAAACCCATTGCATAAATGACAAACCCTTCAAAATGGTTTGGAAAACAAAGATTTGGAGAAAGAAGTCCATTGCTCACCTTATAAAAGCTCAAACCAAGAAGAAATGCATGAAAAGGTGGTCTCCCCTAGCCCAAATCTCTTGCAAAAGACATCTATGGAAAGCTTGGAGAGAGGAGAAGAAAGTGGGGAGCTCAAATCTCTATTTAGCATCAAGGAGGAAGAGATACATGAGGAGAGAGAAAGGGGGCTGGGAGAAACCCTATCTCCCCCCTTTGTTGCAGGAAATGAGAGAATGGGGAAGAGAAGGAGAGTCCCATGGGTTTTATAGAGAAAATGGGCTGGGCCCCATGGGCCCCAAACTCACCAAGGCTGAAACTAATGTTTGCGGGTCCCGAATGAAAACGACGAAGAAGACAAAAATGCTCAGCGAAATATCTACTTTCCAAAAAGTATAAATTCCCCAATTTCTGGAATTTTCGAAATTCATGGACAGATTTAGTGAAAATGTCATTTTTGCCCATTTTCCTCGAAAAACGTGATTTCTGAGTATCAAACCAAAATGATTAAAACATGAAAGTTGTTAAACTTCATAAAATAAGTCGAAATACACCAATTCCATAATTTTTAGAAATCCGAAGTAATTTCCCATAAAAATACAAATCATAAGGACCGGGTCAAACTAAAGTCAACGGTCTACAAAATCTCCAAGGCAAGGAAAAATCCGGTCAAACTCAAATACGCGGTCAAACTAAATCAAATCTCGCTTAAAAAGCTAAACCACGATTAAAACAATGCTAAACAAAAGGATTGGGGTCGGGATCTTACATCCTCCCCCCCTTAGAATCCATTTGGTCCTCCAAATGGCTTAAACCAAATCAAAACTAAAAACCCGAAAGACAAACGAAAACACTGACAACCTATGCTAGACCTTGGTGACTGAGAGATCCTCTTCTCAAATCTCACGTTGAGATGCACGGTCAACAACATTCTGACTCGGTTGAGGGCTTCACACTAATCCACATATCTGCTTGAAAATAAACTCCTCTGGCCAAACTGGTGTCCAACAATTCATCCAATCATCCTTGGTGTCATCTGTCGTTCTCGCACCGGATCAATTCTTCTACTTAATTCGTCAGTCACTGATGGTTCAAGAAACTATGAGTTCTATCTCTTTCTATCACTTGGAATTTCTGTGCCTTAAGTCCTTCAAAGCTGTACACGGTGCTCCCGATGCTTACCTCTTCAGATTTCACTCTTCAAATCTCCTACCCTTGACCTGTAAAGCCGACCTTGGAAATCCAATCTGATGTCAATCCCTGAAGAACTGAAACTGTCAATTCAAGTCTTGAATGATGTTGATTCTCTCGTATATCCAACCTTGTTCTCAATTGAACTAATACACATCCGGACATTCATCATCCCTTCACTTCATACACCTCCGAACTCCAACCAAAGGCTATTACAACTCATCCATTCAATGCGAAACAAATCTTAAAATCTTAAACATGGTGACTAAAATAATTACTTAGTTAAATTCATCATTTAAAACATAGTAGAAATTTAAGCTTCCAAATCATCTAATAAGGCTTAATAAATAAAGTTCTATCAAAGTCTGAGTATGAGATAACATTATCCGTTTTGAAATTCATATTTTTATAACCCAACAAATCATTGAAATACTCAACAACCTCAAATGAGGATTTTCAAAAATAAGTCAAATTCATGTAATATGACCATACATTAAATTTTTTTTTTTTATTGAAAATCCATTTTCCAACCAAACATATACAAAATCTCAAAATCATCAAGGTTTTGAAGTGTAAGTGTCAACATTTAAGAAAATTAAAACAAGAGCAAAATTCTAAGGTCATTGTAAAACAATATCTTAAGGAGATTAAACCTAGATTCGAAACACAAGTCCTAATGAAAACCAAATCATGCGACTCATGAAAAGAGTATAGTAACATAGTTTTTAATTCAAAATAAGCCTCAAAGAAGAAACATAAATCCATTTTTAAACACTACAAGGATAAATCATAGATATTAATGAAAACATAACAAAGATGAAAATATCAAGAAAATCATTCTTATTAAGAAAAGAGACATCACCAAAACGGAGGTAAACACTTGCATCTCCCCGTGTCCAATCCAATATCTTGTAAGTCGGTAAAGCCCACACATTTCCTTTGCTGCCAAAAATTATCTTGACCACAACGATCCATCCACTTGGTATTACCTCTGAAAATTACACTGGCTAAGCTACGAGTTACAAAAATTCTCAACCAAATCCATGACAAGGCTCGTCGAATCCGGGAAATCCCTGAGTTTCTTGCACCACTCCAAATCTTACTAACTAAGGTCACTTCTCCCTTCATAAAAATCGCCAACTAATGTGTCTCCTGCAATCCTTCATCTTGGAAAGATGGTCTGAGTTCCCCGAAAAATCCACATTTACTTACCTTAGTACGCTGCATGATGATCTTCAATTACTGCTCGAGTCCAACTCTGACGGGCAAACGCACAAGTCTTCTCTCAATAACCACAATGAAGATGCTGAAGGCTGAAAGTCTGCTGAAGTTCTCCGAAAACAACATACCAAGTCCAGAGGGTTCTCAGTCTCCGACACAAACACAGATAAAAGACACCGAACAAGAGCATGTAGACTTTAAATTCTCCACCACTAAGGAGGAAATTTGGTCATCCAAATCTCCTAACAACAGACCTAAAAGAAAAGACAAGCAAAATCTCCTGAACTGAAAGAAAAGCCGACTCAAATCCAAAGAAACAAAGACACGAGTAAACAAATCGACACAATCTAACGAATCCTCACCACACGTCTTAATGTCTCTAGAGTATTTTATTTCCTAGAAACTAACCAGCTCTGATACCAAACCTGTCACGCCCCGAAACCGGGACCTGCAGCGAACCGATCTCGGGGTGCGAAATTTTGGAATAAATTTGAAACTTTTGTTATAGTTCCCAAGATCCGCGTGAATGAGGATAATCACATCTCATCACAATCAGAGTATATTTTCGCGGAAGCTAAACATGGTGTTACGACTCGGAATCCGTGGCCATCGGGTTCCGTGTCGCACGCAACCAATATCACCAAGCCATCAATAAACAGACTGGCATAAATCATACATCAGAGCACACTGAGCTGGTAGTAACAAATCTATTATTTCCCATATTCAAATTACAATTAACAAGTGTCTTAATTACAACCCAATAAAAAGGCTAATGAAGCCATACAACAATATCCAACTAAACAGAAATCCTACCCCATCATTTCAGTACGAACTCTGGTGCCACACTTGACATCTAGATGATATCAACGGGCAGCCTCTCACGTCAGACCAGCGGTCCCACCGCCTCCTCTGATCAAACACCTACAAACAGAAAAGAGAATAAACTGGCACCAAACAAAAAGGGTCAGACACGACGGTCTGGCAAGCAAATAAACAAATAATATGAATGAAAGAACATACATGAAACCAGGCGAAATCCTCGTAAAACCGAATAAGGAATCTAACCAATAATAACAATAAATCACGATAAGACGATCGAAAGACCGAACATGAATATCAAAGCAATAAACGAACAGTCTCTAAAGCATAAATGTCTCGAAAAGATAACCACCTAACCAAAGCATTTAATAATTGGAAATACATTAAAAACTGAATAGTAGAAACAATACGATAAAGGTCGATATCGTAAACATTAAACAAATCAAAGCATAGAAAGCATAATCGACAATAATCATAAACTAAAGTAATATGTGGATAAACCTAGGCGACCACAAATAGCTAAATCCTCCTATTACCGAAGTGATAAGAGCAGACAGAGCGTAGCCACTGAACGTGGTACTAAACAGAGGATCAGAACCGTAGCCATACAAATGGGACCGGCAGATCAAAAGTATCAGAACCGTAGCCATACAAATGGGACCGGCAGATAATTACCGTTGCCATGGTCGGTACAGACGGAATCCAAGCTGCAGCTGGCGGACAAAGTAAAGATCCCAAGCCGGGTGATCAGCCCGACAAGGTGACCTAAGCCTAGTGGTGCCTTTAGTTTTCAAACTCAAACAGATACAAATCTAACATAATACTAATCCCTTTGGCTCAGGGGCTCGCACCACATAGCTCTGGCCCCGTCTTGCCTCGGGGTTTTGTTTTCGGAATCATAGCCTCTTTGGCTCATGGGCTCGCACCACATAGCTCTGGCCCCGTCTTGCCTCGAGGTTTTATTTTCAAAATACTAGTGTTGTCAAAACAATAGTTTTATCGAAGAAATCCCGAATGTGACGAACATACTCAATCTCTTTTCAAATCGAATCGGAAGAAACATACTAATATCTCTGGCAAACCGTTCAAATACGCATTGAGGTGATTTGTATAAAATCATACGGTCAACCCTTTCGAACATGGGATGACACATGATTTTATAACGAATCGTCGATGCTATTTAAATTAGTTCACCAAAGAAAACAAATACAAAATACAAATACAAATACATTTTTCTGACTTGAATAGAATGGGATTATGTAGGATGACTTAATGACTTACCAAGGAAACCATCTCAATGCACAAACTATCATTTAAACATTGATTAGTAAAGAGCGCGTTTGATGCCAATGAAAATCCATAATGTTTAAATGATAAAGTGCGCATGAGACTCAGACGATTCCCGGATAATTTACATACTTTCATTCTCTCAGTGGTCCCATTCCCATTTCACAAACTTTCCAAGTATCACAAGAAAATCCAAACTCTTTAAAATAGGCCCATAGTTAGCCTTAATCCAAGTCCAAAATAGTCCTCAATAACCATCCAAAAACCAACCTTAATCAAGCCCACAAAACAAGTTTAAAACAGTCCAAAACTAATCTTGAGATGGCCCATAATACAAACCTTAAAACAGCCCAAACCAAACTTGAATGGCCCACAAAACTGATTTTAAAACATCCCAAAACTGAACCTTAACCAAGCCCACGAAACAGATTTAAAAACAGTCCAAAACAAATCCTTAAATGGCCTACAAAACGATTCTTAAAAACAGCCCAAACTAACTTCGAACAGGCCCACAAAACAAATTTTGAAACAACCCAAAACTGGCCTTGAACAGGCCCACAAAATAAGTCTTAAAACAGTCCAATCTCAGGCCCAAAGATGACCCAATGTCAGATCTGAAATGGCCCAATAAACAGTTTTAAAATAAGCCCAAAACTAAACTTGAAACAGGCCAAGGACAAGCCCAAAGAAGTCCCAAAGAAACAGGCCCAAAACTGATCCATAAACGGACCCAAACCCAGCCCAGACTGAGCTGGGCTCGCTCGAGCGGACCCAGACAGAAGCTGGGTCGCTCGAGCGACCCAGTGGGTTCGCTCGAGCGACTGGGCCTGCCCAGTCCAGCCCGAGTGCATGATTCTTGCAATTTTTCCCTCTTTTCTTGATCCTTTTGATTCCTTTTTCTTTCATACTCAATTCCATGAATTGTTGGGCCCTTCCTTGACCTTCCAAACACATCAACCGCCCATAAATCATTCTAATTAATCCCAACACAACACTCCTTAAAGCAAAGTTTTCTTCATGCCTATGAACACTTACCTTTAACACTAAGGAACCCATTTTTTTCTAAATGACCAGAGTGAAAGCAAGGTTCCCATGCATTGTAAAACAAGAACATCTATTGAAATCAATATAACCATGATTCATTCAATCAAAGTAAACCCATAGATTAAAGAAGATTAACACATGAAAGAGAAATCATAAAATAGAACTAATTGAGAGCAATCATCATATTAATTGAAATTTCACTTGCCTCTAGCCAAGAGAAGGTGTAAAACACTCCATGAAAGTCCTCTAATGGCCTCAAGCTCCAAAATCATAAAACCCCCAAATAGCTCATGGAAAAACCCTAAAAATCCAATCCATTGTAAACCTCCATGAAAACCCATTGCATAAATGACAAACCCTTCAAAATGGTTTGGAAAACAAAGATTTGGAGAAAGAAGTCCATTGCTCACCTTATAAAAGCTCAAACCAAGAAGAAATGCATGAAAAGGTGGTCTCCCCTAGCCCAAATCTCTTGCAAAAGACATCTATGGAAAGCTTGGAGAGAGGAGAAGAAAGTGGGGAGCTCAAATCTCTATTTAGCATCAAGGAGGAAGAGATACATGAGGAGAGAGAAAGGGGGCTGGGAGAAACCCTATCTCCCCCCTTTGTTGCAGGAAATGAGAGAATGGGGAAGAGAAGGAGAGTCCCATGGGTTTTATAGAGAAAATGGGCTGGGCCCCATGGGCCCCAAACTCACCAAGGCTGAAACTAATGTTTGCGGGTCCCGAATGAAAACGACGAAGAAGACAAAAATGCTCAGCGAAATATCTACTTTCCAAAAAGTATAAATTCCCCAATTTCTGGAATTTTCGAAATTCATGGACAGATTTAGTGAAAATGTCATTTTTGCCCATTTTCCTCGAAAAAACGTGATTTCTGAGTATCAAACCAAAATGATTAAAACATGAAAGTTGTTAAACTTCATAAAATAAGTCGAAATACACCAAATCCAGAATTTTTAGAAATCCGAAGTAATTTCCCATAAAAAATACAAATCATAAGGACCGGGTCAAACTAAAGTCAACGGTCTACAAAATCTCCAAGGCAAGGAAAAAATCCGGTCAAACTCAAATACGCGGTCAAACTAAATCAAATCTCGCTTAAAAAGCTAAACCACGATTAAAACAATGCTAAACAAAAGGATTGGGGTCGGGATCTTACAGTTAGCATCCTCTTTGTTAGCCCCGACAAATACATGATTCCACACGCTTTCTCGCTACTGGAACCATGAACAAACAACGCAGCTGAATACCAAGCTCTGATCCTAGGATTGGAACTCGCCATCGAATCCGGTATCACCATACTGGAAGTCTTTGGAGACTCTCAACTGATCGACAACCAGATGAATCAGAAATTTGAAGTCAGGAAGCCTGATATGCTGCCTTACTACAACAAGGCACAATCGCTTCTGCAAAAGTTTGACATGTAACATCACCCATATTCGTAGAGGTGAAAACATACGTGCAGATGCCCTTGCTGGACTTGCCGCATCTATGGCAATCCAGGAAGGGGAAAACATGTAAATCACAGTGTGTGAAAGAAGAATCCTTCCTCCTCTTAACACAGACACCAAGCAGTTGCTGAATGCCACCAAGTGGTTGGAAGTCGGATTTCAATCCTTAAAACTTCAATCGGCGACTGGAGGGATCCGTTCATTGATTACATTATGTTCGGAATCCTACCTGAAGATCCAAAAGAACGGGTAAGCATCCAAAGGCGAACCCCAAGCTTTCATTTGGATATTCCTTCAAAAATCCTTTATAGGAAATCCTTCAACGGAGTACTTCTACGCTGCTTGTCACAACAAGAGGCTGAAGAAACACTCAAAGAAGTTCATGCTGGTCTTTGCGGAGCTCATCAGGCTGGTCCCAAGCTCTTTGATCAGATAAAAAGGTTAGGTTATTACTGGCCTACCATGGTAGCTGACGCAATGCAATTTGCTAAGCGCTGCCAACAATGCCAAGTTCATGGAGATTACATTCACATGTCTCCAGAATGGCTACATCCTACAGCGATTTCATGGCCTTTCGAAGCCTGGGGCATGGACATCATAGGTCCTATTTCTCCCCCTTCAAGCAAAGGTCATCGCTTCATCTTCGCCGCTACGGATTATTTCTCCAAGTGGTAAGAAGCATTTGCACTCAATGAAATGAAGACCTCATCATTCCTTCAGTTCCTGCGCACTAACATTATTTGTCGTTTCGGCATACCCAAAAGATTTGTCCATGATAACGGACCACAAATCCGGGATCATCGATTCTACAGGTTCTGCGACAAATACAAAATCCAAAGCTGTCCTTCGACTCCATACAATCCGGCAGCAAACGGATTAGCAGAAGCTTTCAACAAGACACTCTGCAAAATCCTCAAGAAGATGGTCTTTAGTCACAAAAGAGACTGGAGCAACAAACTATCTGAAGCTTTGTGGGCCTATCGAACCACCGTTCGAGGACCAACCCATAGCATACCATTCTCCTTGGTCTATGGATGTGAAGTTGTCGTGCCCTTGGAAGTACAAATTCCTACCTTGAGGGTATCCTTGCAAAATGACATGACTCAAGAAAGCAATGTCAAATTGCGACTCCATGAGCTTGACAATCTCGATGAGAGACGGCTCGAAGCTCGACAAAGCATTGAACTTTACCAAGCACGCATGGCAGGATCTTTCGACAAAAAGGCCAGGCAACGCGCCTACAAAAAGGGTGACTTGGTTCTTGCGGTAAAAATACCAATGGTCTTCGCTCACAAGTCCAAAGCCAAGTTTGAGCCAAAATGGGAGGGACCCTACGTCATCGACAAGGTTTTCTCCAACGGCGCATACGCACTCCTAAACATGGAGGGTGACAGATGTATGCTGCCAATCAACGGCAAGTTCTTAAAGCGGTACTACCCTTAAAACTTACCAAACTGGGTAAGAGCAATGCCTGTACGGCCAAAACCAGTTTTCAGGTACACGCTCGTCAAACCCACTCTTTTTAGAATTTTCATATCAAATGTTGAAATTTCTAGAAATTCAAACAATCTTACTTTCACCATTTCATTGTTCAAAAAGAAAATTCCAAGTTTAGGAACCTTTCCCTAACTTGACCAAAATTTTCAACCCTTGAACCCAAAATTCATGGTTTGAAACAAAATCCGGATTTAGGGATTTCCACCCTAGTCCACCCTACCTTTTACCGCCTAAATGGTTTTAGGTCAAAATTTATGACCCTCATGTCTTTAAAAAAAATGGTTTTTCAAAAAGCCACGGGGAAGCGACGCTTAGTCGATACTCACACAAATTGGAAGCATGCGAACCACGTTCGACACTTCCAAAATAGCAGGGAAGCGACATTTCGTCAATACTTGCAAAATCCAAAACCGTGGAGATGCAACATTTTAGTTGATATCCACAACCCAAATTTCAAAGGTTCGAAAAAACCTAAAAACCGTGGAGATGCAACATTTCAGTTGATATCCACAACCCAAATTTCAAAGGTTCGAAAAAACCAAGAAACCATGGAGACACAACATTTCAGTTGATATCCATAACCCAAAGGTTCGAGAAAACCACAAATTTCAAAAATCGTGGGGAAACAACATCAAATCAGTACCCGTAAAACCAAAATTTTTGAAAAGCAAGGATGTGACATTCCATCGATACTTACACCCAAATCCGCGAGGATGCGACATTCCATCGATACTCGCAACCGAATGAGCAAGGATGCGACATTCCATCGATACTTGCAAAAACATTCAGCAGGGAGGCGACTTTTAGTCGATGCTTGCATTTTTGAAAACCAAACCGGCTATAAATGCCACAAACCGGCTATAAATGCCACCAAAACAGGCTATAAATGCCACCAAAAACGGCTATCAATGCCACAAAGCAAAACCGGCTATCAATGCCACCAACCAAAACTTGGTTTTCAAAAAACTCCGGCTATTAATGCCACCAAAACAGGCTATCAATGCCACCAAAACAGGCTATAAATGCACAAAACAAACCGGCTATCAATGCCACAAAACAAAACCGGCTTCCATGCCACAAACAAAATCTGGCTCCCATGCCAAAACAATCATTTGACAAAAGATTTTCACAAAATGACGAGCTTTTGATCAAATCCCATTTAGCAATTACTTTCATCACAAAAAGATTTAAGTAAGCGTAGGGAAAACAAAAAAAAAAAAGTCATCCCATTTAGCAATTGCTTTCATCACAAAAAGATTTAAGTGAGCGTAGGGAAAAAAAAAAGAGTACCAAAAAAATACATGCGGTACCAAAAAAAAGAGAAAGTGTTCACAAGCACTACAAAAAAAAAGTACCAAAAAAAAAATACATGCGGTACCAAAAAAAAAAGCGTTCACAAGCACTACCAAAAAAAAAGTACCAAAAAAACACATGTGGTACCAAAAAAAAAGGGGAAGAAGGATAATTTCTGTTATATAAAAAAAAAAAAACAGGAGCTCAACCAAAAATGGTCTCCAGCCAAGATTTCAGCTCCTCAAGCAAACTTTTGGCCTCAGCCGTCAGGGATTCCAAGGCACACTTCTTCAGGAACCTGCCATGAGATGCTGGAGAATGCTGCAATCCTTCTTTCACACCGGGAAGCTTATCCCGAGCAGTTTGCCATTGTTTGTTCTCTTGAAACTTCCTTTCAAGAACTCGATCGGCATCTGCAACCCAGCGAATCAGAGCACTCTCCCTGTCGCGAGCCTCTGTTATTGCAGCCCACTTGGCAGCGACTTGTGCCTGCATATGCTCAAGACGTTTCCTGGCCTCATTGACCTCCCTATCAAGGATGTTAAGGTCATGTGTCAGCCCAATGATGGCTAGCTCTTCTAAGTTCTTCTCTCGGACTATCTACTTCCTGCTTTGTGTAGCCTCATCCATGTTAGACTTAGCCTTATCAGTAGGGTCCAGGAATATCTACTTGAAGAACTGGTCGTCAGCAAAACCCATGGTTTCAAACTACTTGTCACCCAGCGCAATGACCCTATCAACGATCGCCCTAGCACCTGTGACATCCAGACCAGCCTCTTCGGCATCAGCGAGAATCTCATGCACATGCTGGATCATGCCAAATCCGACATCCAAGTGTCCAGCAAGGAGAGTCTCAATCCAAGAGCTCAGAACCCGTACCACCACCTTCTTCGCAAAAAGAAGAGATGGCCCAGCTGAAGATTCGCCCCGCTCCGTCGGTCGGTTGCCCATGTCATCCCCCGTTGGAAGAGGAACAAAAGAACTCTTTCCAGTCGGAGCTGCTGAAGAAGGAATCTCAGGATGAGGTATCTCCTCAACATTGTCAGAACTTGTCCCAGGAGCCTCCACCTCTGGATCGACCTCTGGCATCCCTTGCTCTGGATCCGAAGGAAGCGACGGACTCTCCTCTGTCACCACAAAACCTGCCAAATAAATACAAAAAGGTATGAATATGATCCTGTTTGAAAATCATTATCAGGGTTATTACTACAAAATACCTTCTTCGACGACTGGCGGAAGACTCTCTTCCTCCTTGAACTCATTGGAAGCATCATCAACATTTGCGTCCATCGATGGTTCAAAGTCATCGGAATCCTGTGGCAAGTCAGCTGACAAGAAAAATGTTAGCAAACCAAGTCACAGACAAAAAAGAAAAGAAAAGCAAAAGAAGTTATACCAATTGGAGATTCTGGATTCACTCCAGAGTCCCTCGGTTCTTCCTCTGGTGCCGAACAGGATCCGTCACTGCCTCATCGGTTGGAATCTCAGTCATCGCCAAATCTTCCTTTGCTAAAAAAAAAAGGGAGCAGCAGGGAGAGAAAACAAATCAAGACATGGAAAAATCCCATAAAAAATGGAAAGAGAAAGAGGAAGAATCATACCTTCACCAACGGTCTCTTCTTCTCAGCTTCTCTTCTTCTCTTCTCTGGAGGCTCGCCAGCATCCACTGGCACATCTTCATTGATAGTAAGAGGGACTTCTATGTCAGGAGAGTCCTTATATTGCCCCTTGCTGCGATGATGACTCCTTTTCCTCTTACTCCTGCGGGCTCGCTTCTTAGAGGAACCTGCCCCGCTGTCAGAGTCAGGTTTCCCACTTGACCCCTCACTGGATGGTCTACTCTTGCCAGTAGACTCCACGGAAGCTTGCCTCTGTGCCGCTTGCATCCAAGCATCAAGTTCATCTTCCTTCTGTTCTAGCTGCTCTAAAGACTCATCAGGTATTTCTCGAACAGCTTCAGAACCAATGACGCCCTGGTCACCGAGAAAGCCTATCTTGTGCTTCTCTCCAGAAAAGAAGGCCCAAACTTCCTCTCGCCGGACGGCATCTGACTTTCCAAGGCCTTTTCCAGATGCCAGCTTCACATCAAGCTCCTTCTTGGAAGGAATGACCAATACCTTCGTTGTGACGAATGGTGAGATTGGTTTCTCTTTGAAAGAGCTGAGCGCCATTACTGGATTGCCCATCCTTGGCAGACTCTATGAGGAGTTTATGCCGATCGACAGCGTCCTTGAGGAGCAGTCTGAGGAGTTCAGGCTTCTGTACTTTCAGCTCGTCGCCTTCTATGATTTTTTAAAGGAGAAGGAGGGTTTGAAAGTTAGATCCAGCAGTTGGAAGAGTTCTAGCTCTTCGTTCCCCAACTTTTTTGATAGTAGGGAGTCTTCTGATAGTGCAACCCAGGAAGCCAGGGCTCAGGATCCAAGTTTGAAGAAGATCTTGGCTATGCAAGAAGAGTTGAGAGATTTTTGTGTGAGTACAAACGCAATATGTCCTGACATTGCACTGCGGAGAGATTTCGCTGTTTACCTCACTTATTGGCTTGGCGAGGCTATTTTTGCTGGAGGAGATGGAACGCATACCAGGCCGCATTGTATTTTTCCGGCATGTCAGATGGCGTTTGGAGAGCAGCTTGCTTTGGTGCCAGCTCTTTACTCCTACCTGTGTACCGAACTGTAGGCTGCTGCTTTTTTGGTTCGGCTTGGGCTTCCCATGAACAGGGTATTTTCAGCCCATATCTTTTATTCATGGTATGTGTACCACTGTCCTGGCTTCCACCAGCTGGGTGCTGCACAGGATGATGATCCTCCGATGATTCGGCTGGCTAAGGGCAAAGCCGTGTCCGAATCACTTTTGTTTACCCGCATGAGGATCCGACGGTTCAGGGACGTCGAGATGGGGCAGTCTTCAGTGAAGCTTTCTCCGGAGTTGCGGAAGAAGGCTTTTGATTTTGGTGCCTCCCGAGACTCTACCAGGACAGGGTCGGGAAGGCATTACTCCTTGACAAATGCAGATAAGGAGTGGCTTTTCAGCATACGTGTCAGAACGATGGTGTACCGCAGACATCTTTTCATCGATATCCAGCCGTATGTACCTTCTCGGTTTGCTTTGCAGTTGGGCTTTTCTCAAGGCGTTGTTGGAGCGCCTTCAAGCATGGTGAAGCGCTTTGGAGGTTTACAGGATGGGAGAAATGCGTGGGCTTTCTATAGTGCTGAAGACACTACAGCCATGATCTCTTATCCTGTGTTGTCGACTTCCCGGACTGCCGGCTTTGCGAATTGGTTCGCGGAGAGCTTTTGGCATATCGGGGGCTTTCCAAGAAGGAGCTTGATGTGAAGCTGGCATCTGGAAAGGGCCTTGGGAAGTCAGATGGCGTCCGGCGAGAGGAAGTTTGGGCCTTCTTTTCTGGAGAGAAGCACAAGATAGGCTTTCTCGGTGACCAGGGCGTCATTGGTTCTGAAGCTGTTCGAGAAATACCTGATGAGGCTTTAGAGCAGCTAGAACAGGAGGAAGCTGAACTTGATGCTTGGATGCAAGCGGCACAGAGGCAAGCTTCCGTGGAGTCTAATGGCAAGAGTAGATCATCCAGTGAGGAGTCAAGTGGGAAACCTGACTCTGACAGCGGGACAAGTTCCTCTAAGAAGCGAGCCCGCAGGAGTAAGAGGAAGAGGAGTCATCATCGTAGCAAGGGGCAATATGAGGACTCTCCTGACATAGAAGTCCCTCTTACTATCAATGAAGATGTGCCAGTGGATGCTGGCGAGCCTCCAGAGAAGAGAAGCCAAGAAGAAGAGCCCGTTGGTGAAGGTATGATTCTTCCTCTTTCTCTTTCCATTTTTTATGGGATTTTTCCATGTCTTGATTTGTTTTCTCTCCCTGCTGCTCCCTTTTTTTTAGCAGAGGAAAATTTGGCGATGCCTGAGATTCCAACCGATGAGGCGGTGACGGATCCTGTTGCGGCACCAGAGGAAGAACCGAGGGACTCTGGAGTGAATCCAGAATCTCCAATTGGTATAACTTCTTTTGCTTTTCTTTTCTTTTTTTTTTGCCTGTGACTTGGTTTGCTAACATTTTTCTTGTCAGCTGACTTGCCACAGGATTCTGATGACTTTGAACCATCGATGGACGCAAATGTTGATGATGCTTCCAATGAGTTCATGGAGGAAGAGAGTCTTCCGCCAGTCGTCGAAGAAGGTATTTTGTAGTAATAACCCGGATAATGATTTTCAAACAGGATCATATTCATACCTTTTTGTATTTATTTGGCAGGTTTTGTGGTGACAGAGGAGAGTCCGTCGCTTCCTTCGGAACCAGAGCAAGGGATACCAGAGGTCGATCCAGAGGTGGAGGCTCCTGGGACCAGTTCTAACAATGTTGAGGAGATACCTCGTGCTGAGATTCCTTCTTCAGCAGCTCCGACTGAAAAGAGTTCTTTTGTTCCTCTTCCAACGGGGGATGACATGGGCAGCCGACCAACGGAGCGGGGCGAATCTTCTGCTGGGCCATCTCTTCTTTTTGCGAAGAAGGTGGTGGTACGGGTTCTGAGCTCTTGGATTGAGACTCTCCTTGCTTGACACTTGGATGCCGGATTTGGCATGATCCAGCATGTGCATGAGATTCTCGCTGATGCCGAAGAGGCTGGTCTGGATGTCACAGGTGCCAGGGCGATCGTTGATAGGATCATTGCGCTGGGTGACAAGTAGTTTGAGACCATGGGTTTTGCTGATGACCAGTTCTTCAAGGAGATATTCCTGGACCCTGCTGATAAGGCTAAGTCTAACCTGGATGAGGCTACACAAAGCAGGAAATAGATAGTCCGAGAGAAGAACTTAGAAGAGCTAGCCATCATTGGGCTGACACATGACCTTAACATCCTTGATAGGGAGGTCGATGAGGCCAGGAAACGTCTTGAGCATCTGCATGCACAAGTCGCTGCCAAGTGGGCTGTAATAACAGAGGCTCACGACAGGGAGAGTGCTCTGATTCGCCAGGTTGCAGATGCCGATCGAGTTCTTGAAAGGAAGTTTCCAGGAACAAACAATGGCAAACTGCTCGGGTTAAGCTTCCCGGTGTGAAAGAAGGATTGCAGCATTCTCCAGCATCTCATGGCAGGTTCCTGAAGAAGCGTTCCTTGGAATCCTTGACGGCTGAGGCCAAAAGTTTGCTTGAGGAGCTGAAATCTTGGCTGGAGACCATTTTTGGTTGAGCTCCTTTTTTTTTTGTAACAGAAACTATCCTTCTTCCCCTTTTTTTGGTACCACATGTATTTTTTTGGTAGTGCTTGTGAACCCTTTCTTTTTGTTTTGGTATTGCATGTATTTTTTTTGGTACCGCATGTATTTTTTTTTGGTACTCTTTTTTTTGTAGTGCTTGTGAACACTTTCTCTTTTTTTGGTACCGCATGTATTTTTTTTTGGTACTCTTTTTTTTTGTTTTCCCTACGCTCACTTAAATCTTTTTGTGATGAAAGCAATTGCTAAATGGGATGCCTTTTTTTTTGTTTTCCCAATGCTCACTTAAATCTTTTTGTGATGAAAGTAATTGCTAAATGGGATTTGATCAAAAGCTCGTCATTTTGTGAAAATCTTTTGTCAAATGATTGTTTTGGCATGGGAGCCAGATTTTGTTTGTGGCATGGAAGCCGGTTTTGTTTTGTGGCATTGATAGCCGGTTTGTTTTGTGGCATTGATAGCCGGTTTGTTTTGTGGCATTTATAGCCTGTTTTGGTGGCATTGATGGCCTGTTTTGGTGGCATTGATAGCCGGAGTTTTTTGAAAACCAAGTTTTGTTTGGTGGCATTGATAGCCGGTTTTGCTTTGTGGCATTGATAGCCGGTTTTGCTTTGTGGCATTTATAGCTTGTTTTGGTGACATTTATAGCCGGTTTGTGGTATTAATAGCCGGTTTGGTTTTCAAAAATGCAAGTATCGACTAAAAGTCGCCTCCCTACTGAATGTTCTTGCTAGTATCAATGGAATGTCGTATCCTTGCTCATTCGGTTGTGAGTATCGATGGAATGTCGCATCCTCGCGGATTTGGGTGCAAGTATCGATGGAATGTCGCATCCTTGCTTTTTAAAAATTTTAGTTTTGCGGGTACTGATTTGATGTCGTTTCCCCACAATTTTTGAAATTTGTGGCTTTCTCGAACCTTTGGGTTATGGATATCAATTGAAATGTTGCGTCTCCATGGTTTCTTGGTTTTTTCGAACCTTTGAAATTTGGGTTGTTGATATCAACTGAAATGTTGCATCTCCACGGTTTTTAGGTTTTTTCGAACCTTTGAAATTTGGGTTGTGGATATCAGCTGAAATGTTGCATCTCCACGGTTTTTAGATTTTTTCGAACCTTTGAAATTTGGGTTGTGGATGTCAACTGAAATGTTGCATCTCCACGGTTTTGGATTTTGCAAGTATTGACGAAATGTCGCTTCCCTGCTATTTTGGAAGTGTCGAACGTGGTTCGCATGCTTCCAATTTGTGCGAGTATCGACTAAGCGTCGCTTCCCCGCGGCTTTTTAAAAAACCACTTTTTTAAAGACATGAGGGTCATAAATTTTGACCTAAAACCATTTAGGCGGTAAAAGGTAGGGTGGACTAGGGTGGAAATCCCTGAATCCGGATTTTGTTTCAAACCATGAATTTTGGGTTCAAGGGTTGAAAATTTTGGTCAAGTTAGGGAAAGGTTCCTAAACTTGGAAAATTTTTTTTTGAACAATGAAACGATGAAAGTAAGCATTGTTTGAATTTCTAGAAATTTCAACATTTGATATGAAAATTCTAAAAGAAAGTGGGTTTAGCGAGCGTGTACCTGGAAACTGGTTTTGGCCATATAGGCATTGCTCTTAGCCAGTTGGGTAAGTCTTCAAGGGTAGTACCGCTTTAAGAACTTGCCGTTGATGGGCAGCATACATCTGTCACCCTCCATGTTTAGGAGTGCGTATGCGCCGTTGGAGAAAACCTAGTCGATGACATAGGGTCCCTCCCATTTTGGCTCAAAGACCATTGGTCTTTTTACCGCAAGAACCAAGTCACCCTTTTTGTAGGCGCGTTGCCTGACGTTTTTGTCGAAAGATCCTGCCATGCGTGCTTGGTAAAGTTCAATGCTTTGTCGAGCTTATAACCGTTTCTCATCGAGATTGTCCAGCTCATGGAGTCGCAATTTGACATTGCTTTCTTGAGTCATGTCATTTTGCAAGGATACCCTCAAGGAAGGAATTTGTACTTCCAAGGGCACGACAGCTTCACATCCATAGACCAAGGAGAATGGTGTGCTATGGGTTGGTCCTCGAACGGTGGTTCGATAAGCCCACAAAGCTTCAGATAGTTTGTCGCTCCAGTCTCTTTTGTGACTAGAGACCATCTTCTTGAGGATTTTGCAGAGTGTCTTGTTGAAAGCTTCTGCTAATCCGTTTGCACCCGGATTGTATGGAGTCGAAGGACAGCTTTGGATTTTGTATTTATCGCAGAACCTGTAGAATCGATGATCCCGGAATTGTGGTCCGTTATCATGGACAAATCTTTTGGGTATGCCAAAACGACAAATAATGTTGGTGCGCAGGAACTGAAGGACAGATGAGGTCTTCATTTCGTTGAGCGCAAATGCTTCTGACCACTTGGAGAAATAATCCGTAGCGGCGAAGATGAAGCGATGACCTTTGCTTGAAGGGGGAGAAATAGGACCTATGATGTCCATACCTCAGGCTTCAAAAGGCCATGAAATCGCTGTAGGATGCAGGATCTTCTGTTCGAAGTTCGAAGGTAGTTCCTCCATAATTTTTTCAGAGGCTTCCAGCTCTACGAAACCTTCTGGGGTTTCAAGGGCATCTCTAGACCAAGGTTTTGTTCCTTTCCACGGGTCTTCTTAATCGGGAATTTTCCCAAGGCTTGCTATGAGATGATCCCAATCGCCTGTTGAAACCGAGTCGAAGTAGGCTACTTCTTTTGGAGATGAGGGTTCTTCTGGGTCAGAAGACCACACGTCTGTGCCATCGGACAACTCCTCTTCATTGTCAGAGAAATCGTACCAATTGGATGAGCTTCCTGGATCTTTGTCAGGTGACTCATCGAAAAGATATCCAGGGAGATCGATGTCTTCATGGACTTGAGATGTTGAGGCTTGGTCAGTAAATTGATTTTTAAGCCTTTGTGTCAACTGTCTCAAAGGAGTGTCGGGATCGTACCCTAGCCCGTGTGAAGACTTTTCTACATGGCCATAGAGTCTCCAACCTTCCAACTGGCTTTTGGTCAAGACGGGCGCCAATGGTGTGAGAATACCGCGTCCTTCTCCTAAACCGACTGGGTTTTGAGCGTCATAGCCCATTTTCTTCATAATAGCTTGTGCCATAGGACTATATAAGGATAGTTAAGGCATACCTTCATTTTGGAAAGGTTCAAGCATGAAGTTTGATGAAGAGGCATCCGATCTATGGAAGAAGATCGGTTTTTCCTTTGCTGAAGTTGTTGGAACAATGAAGGAAGCTGACGTAGGATCTTCTATGTCAGAAGTTGTCTCCATTGGAGTAAGAGCAGGCTGAACTTGCTGAGTGTCAGCTTGGCTTGACGATGTGTCATCTTCTGGCTCTGAATCCGAATCCGTGTCTTGCATGATAGACACGAAAGAGACAACAAATTTGCCCCCAGGCCTTTGCTTTGCCTTCTTCACTTTAGTTATGATGACCAAAGGCTTTGAAGGTTTGAGGGAGATGATGAAGGGAGTTTGAATGCTCTCTTTGAATTTACCGGATGGTTTGTTTTCTTTCGGTGATTGTTGAGGAGCCTTGCCTTTATCTTTCTGGAGATTTTCGGCAAAGGGTGCTGTGTGCTTCTCCTCTTCTTTTTCACCTTCATACATTTGTGAGTATGCGAAGTGGCTTCTTTACTTTTGAAGGGTTTTCTGTCCGCAAAGACTCGATGTATCATGCTGTCGTCGCCAACAAACTTGATGCATTGATGTAGAGTTGAAGGGACAACACCATTCTCGTGGATCCAAGGGCGTCCGAGAAGGATGTTGTAGCATGAAGTGGTTTTTATTGCATACACTGTGACCTCAGAGATAAGATCACCAATCTGTAACTTGAACCTGATTTTGCCGATAGGCCTTTGAGTACTCCCATCGTATCCAAAGATAGATACAGATGTGTGGCTCAGCTTGCTGGGTGGGATGCCCAACTCTTCGAGAGCCAATGTGGAGATGAGGTTGAGTGCAGAACCTGGGTCGATCTGAACTCCGTGCATAGGCATTTCCTTAATGTACCCTATGAAGTACAGGGGTCGGTTGTGCCTGGTTTCGCCAAGTAAGAGGTCGTCCTTTATGAAGGCGATGGTTGCACTAGCTGCTTTTTTAACCGAGAGGCATTCAATGCATGATCCCTCAATTTTTCTTCTTTTCTTCCTTTGAGGAAGCTTCTGAGTTTTTGACCCGGTAATCCATTTCAATTTGGAGGACTTGCGGGGCATGTTTGTCGACATCCTCATTCAACTTTTGTAATTCTGAAATGAGATTATCACGAGTGTGCGGAGACATTCGCAACAAATCTAGGATGTGCAGATGTGCAGGTATGTGCTTGAAGTGTTCAATCAAGTCATACTTGAAAGCCTCCTTAGGGCCTGCATGTTCATCATTGTTGCCACTAGGGGCGCTTACAACATCTTTCCCGAAGGATTTACATATGTAAAGGAAGATTGGTTGTAATTTTTGTGGTAGTCCCGGCCAGAGCGGGTGCCTCTACCAACTTCGAGAGCTTCTTGAGAAGGGTCTTCATTTGGAAGATTGTCTTCGGGATCAAGAGGTTGTCGTTTTTCATTTACTGAGGATGTATCTGCAGCAGAGTTGCCATCCTCAGTGATTGTGTTGCATGGAGCATTTTCCAGGAACAAGTCCTGAACAGCATCCAGCAACCTTTCTTCTTCGTTGACTAATTCATCGTCCCAAGCATCAATAGCTGGGGATTCTTCAGTCAGGAAGGGTGTGAACTTTGAAGTCACAGTCTCAGGAGAAGAAACCTGAGAGGGTGTCGTCTCAGTGAAAGTCACGTGAGATGAGGTGGCTCCAGAAGATACATTGCTAGGAGTCGTCGGAGTGTAAGTGATCTCATCAGACAATGCTTCGAAAGAGCTATAATCCCGAATTATCACATTACAGGAAGCTCTGACAGGAGACGTTGCCTGATCGGAGTCAGACTCATCCTCGGATGTAAGAGGATAGTCTATCCAGCAATTTTCTCCATTTTCAGGAGTTAAGGGAGGATGTACTTGATGGTCTTCATGGACTTCAGGCTCTGGATTGCGAGGAAGCTCGTTGACGTGGTCTTGCTCTTGTTCTAGAGCGAGACTCCGCAAGATCCTTGTATATTCTTCAAGATCAGGCATAGGAGCCAAATCTTCTTCTTCATCAACTCTTTGTGGCTCAACATGGTTGATTTCCACTGGAGCAATGAGAGGTGTTGGGTTAGCAGCATTTTCTTATATAGCCTCTTGGTCTTCTTCATCATCAGACCAAGATCCTTATGGCTATAGGGGGTTATACCAGATTACTGGCATAAGATGAGTCTCAGGAACCCATTCTTCATTGGAGAGATATTCTCCTGTTTCAAGGGACTCCTCCCACTCGTCGGTGTAGTTGGATTCGAATCCATCATCGGTGTCGCTAGACTCGTATCCATCAATGGAGAATCCAACTACCGAATTGCAAGAGTATGATGCCTCCTACGTGTCTTCTTTGAATTGAGGTGGCATGAAATCACTAAGAGTGAATTTTCTTACCCCCTTTGAAGTCTCTGGAAGGGATGTTTTTGTTGCCTCCAGTGAAGCGGTAGAGGAAGCCTCTGCCTTTCTTTGACTTCTTGTTTTGGCTGGGTCTTCTCTTGCCGTTTGAGCTTGAGGAGATGTTTCCTAGCCTGCCTTCGTTGTTGAGCTGTAGGCTTTGTTTTCACGACCTCCCAATTTTCATCTTCCAGGAGATCGGGATGTACCCATTTGGGTTGTCCGTCTGGTGTCGGGTAAGGAACCAGTTCTTCGGACGCTTGGATTGTGTTTATCACCTTGAAGGAAGTGAAAGACCGGGATCTTAACCCTAGAGGGGGGGGGTGAATAGGGTGATCTACACTTAATGACTAATTATGACCAATTTTAATTTCTTTAAAATAAACTAGCACCACAACCCAATCACCATAACACAAGGATTTATAGTGGTTCGGCCTCAATGCCTACATCCACTACCGGCTTGTGTATCCAACACCCCACCGGATTTCCACTATTGTGCTTTTCAAAAGGCTAAGCAATAACCTCTACAGTATGCTTTCCAAGGATAAGCAATAACCTTACAATGATGTTTTTCTAGGCTAAACAACAACCCTTACACAATGCTTTTATATGGCTAAGCAATAACCTTACAAGCAAATGATTACTCTCAAAGAAAGTGTCTTGACAAAGCACTCTAAGAGATTACAATTAAGCTCAAATGAAATTGCCTCTAACTAGGCGAATATGAAAATGAAAAGCTAACTCACACAACACTATAAGTAATGCTAAGATGAATGCTCATGAAGTGTGTGAGTGAATACTTCAATCAAGTTGAAAATGAAGGCTCAATCAATTTATGCTAAAAGCATTTAAAAGATTAATGCACATAAAAAGGTATGATTGAAGTAATATGCAAATCACATGTACCAAATACAAACTTGTAGAAGATATAATAAAACAAGGGTTCACAAGTTGTATGAAATAATTTAGTCTAAACATGTGATACATGTGCAATGTTGTTTTCAAAACCAAATTAATTCACAAAGGTTTAAATGAATGAAAAACAACATGGAAAGATTCAAAACAAGGTAATGAATCATGACATAAAAGAAATCAAAGATTTTGGCAATGCATGATTAACAAAGTTTATAAAACAAACTTGTTTTGAAATCAAGGTGAAGAATCCTATCACTTAAATCAAAGATTAAGGAAGTAGAGGATTCAACACATCATAGTTTATATGCTTAAAAACATTTACCAATAGTTTAGACAAAGCATAAAACATATGAGCAAGGAAATTAAAGCTTACTAGAGTTTAAATTCTTGAGATCAAGCTTTAGCTTTTCCTTTGGACCACACAAGCTTCCTTAGTTCATTCCCTTTGCTTAGGCATCAAAAACACCAACAATGGCCTCTATTCTCATCATCTTTTTTCTTGGAATGAACTTGCTTTTTATAGAAAAAGTGGTCCAACGGATGCCTGTCGGTCAACCGATAACTAGCCGTCGGTTGACCGATGGCTCAACGGTCATATGCAACGGTCACATTTTTTAAAGTTCACCTGACCCTTTTGCATTCGTCGGTTGACCGTCCTTCATCGGTTGACCGATGAGGAACCGACAGCCGAGCCGATAGCACACTGATCATGAAAAAAGGTGCTGTCTGTTTTTGGAACCGATGAGTCTCGGTCTGAGATTTTATGCGCTATCGGTGGACCGATGTGAACCGATAGGCTGACCGATGGGAACCGATGGAGTTATCGGTTCACCTTGGTTCACTTGTGGGTCGACCGATGGGGACCGATGTCTTGACCGACAGACTGGTCAGGTCAATTTTCTGAATATCTGAAGTTTTGAGAAATGAACTTTTTGAAATGATTTAAAAACTCAGATTTGAAGGGTGTCCTTTTGCATTGTTTTCATCAAGAAAAACGTGATTAAAATCAAGGTTCAAATCAACCAAAACACAGTTTTAAATCAAAACATGAGTAGGTTGAGTTAAAAGATGATTTTCAAGAAGAAATATGTGGAATGAAAATGAACCTAATGATATGACTGTTATGCAAATGCAGGACATCAAATTGCAAATACTTAGGGTCTAACAATCTCCCCCTTTGCAATTTGATGGCAAATAACACTCAACCACTTATTAAACACTATCAACTCATCACATTTTTCAATCCACTCATCACCATTTTTCCAATCCACTTCTTCTTACTTCAGCTCCCCCAATGTTCTTGCTCTCCCCCATTGTTCATTATCTACTCCTTCTTTTCTCCCCCAATGTCCTTGCTCTCCCCCATTGTTCTAGCAATGGTGTCCTTGCTTCAACTCCTCGTTATCTTCTTTAGTCTTCATCTCCCACTTAGTCTTTATGTTTCTTCTTCTTCTCCCCCATTGACATCAAATTGCTAAATAGTCTGCAAACAATACTCATGCAAACATATACCTTTCTCATAGCATAATTTTGATATCTTCAATGTGAAGGAAAGAAACAACAACAAAAAAGATATTTTATGTAGATGGCACATGGATCAAAAGATGTCATTCAATATATAAAGATTTTAAAAGTCTTACACTTTAACAAATGACATAGACATAAACATAACCATCCATTAACTGAAAATAGAAGTTTAAATGACAAAGTCTAAACTGATTATCCAGCCTTTTTCCCAATACAAAAGCACACCACCATTAATACACCAATTGAATCACAAAATGTGGTGACAGGGAAAGTTAAATCCTAGTCAGACTCTGGAGATGGAGGAGATGGAGATGGTGATCTAGCGACGTCATCTCTTCTACAGCTCTTTGAGATCTTGGAGAGGTACTTGAACATTTTGCTCATTGTCTTTGATTGTTTATTCTGTTTCCTCTTCAAGTAGGCTATATCTCTTTCCACGGCTGCTTGCCAATCAGAAGATGTGCCAGGGGTAGAAGGACCAGCAGTCTACCTTGAAGATGAAGCATGAGCAGGAGGAGCTGGAGATCTTGGTATCTCCTGTCTTAAGGGAGGCTCTTGTGCCAGGGGAGGATCTTCTGCTATGGGGATTTGAGGATTTGGGATGAGATTCATTTGATTCAGATTGGTTACTGAAAATGGAGCTTTGAAAATGGAGCTTTCTCCAGTAGGTATAGGAATACGAAACTGAAGAGCAATCTGAGTCATCAAATACCCATATGGAATGGCATTCTTTTGTGCCAATGAGTTTCGAAATTTGATAATTGTATGGCAAATGAGAGAGGGTAGACAGATGGGAGTGCCAGTTACTACCTTAGACAGGATACTAACCATGAAAGCTGTAAGCTCAGTCCTATTTCCACCTCTAGGATACACATTGTAAGTGAAAAGATTGTGAATAATCCTATTGATTGGAGTTAGGGAACTAATGGTTAGATGGTGTTTCTTTTGATCCCATTGACAGTTGAAGCCACATATGTCAATGGTGGCTTTGATCCTCTCATCCTCAGAAGGTGTATCAGTCACATATGTTACTCCCGTAGGAGTACAAGGAATCCCCATTATCAGTCCTATTCTTTGAGGTGTGAATACTTCATCTCTATCCATAAAGGAAATGGTAAAAGAACAAGCATTGATAGAGTCATTTGCGCTTGTGATAGATGCATACAAGAATTAACTATTGAAGGGTATGCAATATCACCCCACAGAAGTATCCTCTCCCAACCCACTTGACCAAGCACATTGCTTAAGTCGAAACCCATGGAAGTAATCTTTTCCACGATAGTCCTTCTCTCCACTACAACATTCCTCCTTTGAAGACTTTGTAAGATATTTGAGTCAAGTCTCAAATTGGTTGAAGGAGGAGGGGGTGATGGAGATGAGCTTTCATTCCCACTATCTTCTATAGGTCTGCTAGAAGAGGCTGTGGCCTTTCCCATCTTTATAGGGCGCCTAGGGGTAGCCTTCTTGGTTCTAGGAGGCATTATCACAAATACTTGGTGTGCAAAGTGTGGATATGATAGAAGGATTTGAAATTTTAGAGAATGATTGGGGACTAAGACTTAGGAAGATTGAATTCAATGTTACCTGAATCAACCTTGGAAGTGGAACAAGGAAAGATGATCAAATCTGAATAAGACACATGTGGTTGGATTTCTAAAAATGGAGCACAACAGCTTGGAGAGACCGACCACGTTTTTGAGAGCTTGGGAGACTTGGCTGAAGCTCAGTAGTTCTCTTAGGATTTTGGAGAAGTTTGCACAGAGCGTCTTCACGTTTTGGAGAGGGAATCAGTCACACACAGTAGCCAAGAAGATGAACAGTGCAGGCTTCTGACATTGAAATCAGATTCGGAGGATGCCCAAACGATGCTTGCTAATGATCAATGTTTGAAAATGAATGAGGATCTCACTCTTGGAGAAGGAGAACCAGCAGACACAGCAACCTAGGGCTTTGGAGACGAAGCAGGAAGAAACAGAACAGAAAGGAAGATTTCTGCGCGCAGGGTTTTTAATCGAGGCACTGCTTCATCGGTCCACCGATGACTTAAGTATCGGTCGACCGATAGATGTAGAAAAGTGGGCTAATCCACTGAATTAGCCTTCTTAGGCTAATGATCATTGCTTAGTGTGTTTTATGATTGATTTAACTTATGAAGAACAATCAAAATGTTAGATTTAAGTTGATCAAACACATGCATTTTCATATCAAGTACCTTTTGGGTTCAAAAATGCATTTTCAAAAATTAATTTACAAACAATTTGAAATTCTAAACATATAGAGAATACCCAGAAGGATTGAACCATATAGACTTAGGACCAACTAGACATGTAACTTAAGAGAGTGAGTTGGTCTAATCTAATTAGTAGGCCTTAGTGTTTTTCTAATAGCCTAACCTTAGGTATCCATCTAAGGTTTTGAGCCTTTGAGCCTATGGTTGAGATTTCACCAACTATAGGAGATAAATATAGGTTTCTTTTAGACTTGACATCATATCTTTGAGTTTTGACAACTTTATACTTAGATTGATGATTAGTCTTTGGTAGTTGGTGTTCAACTTTCTTTTTGTTCTTCTCATTTCTTTTAGCTTTTCTTCCTTCTTTTTGTCTTTTGAATTTTAATTTTAATCTTTCAACCTTTTTCAAAAGTTCTTTCATTTCCAAGGTTAATGGAGGGAAGGTGTGAGGTTTCTTATTGATAGATTTGTTTTGACCAATCTTTTCTTGTTTGGTCTTTTTAAAATCTATCTTTGAAGATTCTTGTTGAAATGGTTTGACTTGTTTGAACTTTCTAGAATCTTCCTTTGATTCAGATGCCTTAACCATCATAGAACTAGATTTTCCATTTTTAGGTTCATAGATGGAATTGGACAAATGACTTTTTCTTAATTTGCACTCAAATTTGAAATGCCCTTCATTACCACAATAATGACATTTTGTTTTGGGCAATGGGACTTGAGTGCATGAGAATGAGGACTCACCTCTCACAAATGTGTTGGTGAAATTTGGGTCATGTGTAATATACTTATTGAATCCAAGACCCGTCCTATCTCTTTGTGATTTACCCAATCTAAATAATTTTTCAAATTTCTCTTCTCCTTGGGTAAATTTGCACTCATACTTTTGTTTGTGAGTTTCAAGTTGAGTGACTTGATTTTTAAGAATTGAATTTTCAAGTTTAACTTTTGTAAGTTCAATTCCAATTCCATTAAACTTGTTTACCTTTTCATAAGCAAGTTTTAATTCAAGTTTGAGTTCATTGACATTAGATCCAAGTTGTAAAGTTTTTATATTACTTTGAGTATTGGATAAATTTTCTTTGGTGGTTATTAACTTGGATTCAAGGTTGACAATGTCTTCAACTTGATTTTTTATATGATCACTTAGAGTTGAATTTTCTTTGGTAAGTCCTTCACAACTTATCTTAGATACTTTTAATTCATCTTGAAGATTTAACAAATTATCTTTCGAAATTTTCAATTTGGATTCTAAATGGATAATGTTCTCATCTTGTCTTTTTAATGTATCTTTTAGATTTATATTTTCTTTATTTAGCTCATTGTGACTTAATTTTATTTCTTTTAGTTCATCTTGAGCATTTGATAGGTTGTGCAAAGTGATCATGAACTTAGAGTCTAGGCTATTGAATTAATTCTTCTTTCTCTCTAAGTTCATCTTTTGAAGTGTCAATTTCCTTGTTTAATCTTTTAGATTCTTCTTTCAAACTTTTGTTGTTCTTATCAAGCTTTAGGAACAATGTATATAGTTCATTATAAGCATGCTGAAGGTCATCTTCATATTCATTTTCTTCTTCTTTTAATTCATCTTGGGATTCATTAATTCCAAAGTTTGTATCTCCAATAGATGGAAGAGATGGTGATCTAGAAGAATCTACACAAGTATCTACACAATCTAAAATAGTGGAATCCATTCTAATGATTTTCATGGAAGCACAACACTAGGGTTTTGACTCTAGGTTTTTACACCTAATCAAGAGTTCCAAAACGCTTGATCCTAATATAGAGCACGAGGCTCTGATACCAATTGAAAGTCCGGGATCTTAACCCTAGAGGGGGGGGGGGTGAATAGGGTGATCTACACTTAATGACTAATTATGACCAATTTTAATTTCTTTAAAATAAACTAGTCACTTGTGATGATTATGACAATAGATGCGGAAAAGAAACAAATCAATCACCACAACACAAGGATTTATAGTGGTTCGGCCTCAATGCCTACATCCACTACCGGCTTGTGTATCCAACACCCCACCGGATTTCCACTATTGTGCTTTTCAAAAAGGCTAAGCAATAACCTCTACAATATGCTTTCCAAGGATAAGCAATAACCTTACAATGATGTTTTTCTAGGCTAAACAACAACCCTTACACAATGCTTTTATATGGCTAAGCAATAACCTTACAAGCAAATGATTACTCTCAAAGAAAGTGTCTTGACAAAGCACTCTAAGAGATTACAATTAAGCTCAAATGAAATTGCCTCTAACTAGGCGAATATGAAAATGAAAAGCTAACTCACACAACACTATAAGTAATGCTAAGATGAATGCTCATGAAGTGTGTGAGTGAATACTTCAATCAAGTTGAAAATGAAGGCTCAATCAATTTATGCTAAAAGCATTTAAAAGATTAATGCACATAAAAAGGTATGATTGAAGTAATATGCAAATCACATGTACCAAATACAAACTTGTAGAAGATATAATAAAACAAGGGTTCACAAGTTGTATGAAATAATTTAGTCTAAACATGTGATACATGTGCAATGTTGTTTTCAAAACCAAATTAATTCACAAAGGTTTAAATGAATGAAAAACAACATGGAAAGATTCAAAACAAGTTAATGAATCATGACATAAAAGAAATCAAAGATTTTGGCAATGCATGATTAACAAAGTTTATAAAACAAACTTGTTTTGAAATCAAGGTGAAGAATCCTATCACTTAAATCAAAGATTAAGGAAGTAGAGGATTCAACACATCATAGTTTATATGCTTAAAAACATTTACCAATAGTTTAGACAAAGCATAAAACATATGAGCAAGGAAATTAAAGCTTACTAGAGTTTAAATTCTTGAGATCAAGCTTTAGCTTTTCCTTTGGACCACACAAGCTTCCTTAGTTCATTCCCTTTGCTTAGGCATCAAAAACACCAACAATGGCCTCTATTCTCATCATCTTTTTTCTTGGAATGAACTTGCTTTTTATAGAAAAAGTGGTCCAACGGATGCCTGTCGGTCAACCGATAACTAGCCGTCGGTTGACCGATGGCTCAACGGTCATATGCAACGGTCACATTTTTTAAAGTTCACCTGACCCTTTTGCATTCGTCGGTTGACCAGTCCTTCATCGGTTGACCGATGAGGAACCGACAGCCGAGCCGATAGCACACTGATCATGGAAAAAGGTGCTATCTGTTTTTGGAACCGATGAGTCTCGGTCTGAGATTTTATGCGCTATCGGTGGACCGATGTGAACCGATAGGCTGACCGATGGGAACCGATGGAGTTATCGGTTCACCTTGGTTCACTTGTGGGTCGACCGATGGGGACCGATGTCTTGACCGACAGACTGGTCAGGTCAATTTTCTGAATATCTGAAGTTTTGAGAAATGAACTTTTTGAAATGATTTAAAAACTCAGATTTGAAGGGTGTCCTTTTGCATTGTTTTCATCAAGAAAAACATGATAAAAATCAAGGTTCAAATCAACCAAAACAAAGTTTTAAATCAAAACATGAGTAGGTTGTGTTAAAAGATGATTTTCAAGAAGAAATATGTGGAATGAAAATGAACCTAATGATATGACTGTTATGCAAATGCAGGACATCAAATTGCAAATACTTAGGGTCTAACAGGAAGTAGTGATCTTCTTCTTTGGTGATTTTGATGTTTGTCCACATGTCACCATGTTGACGGAGGCAGACCCATAGTTTTTATCAAAGGTGATGACTCCATTTTTCCACATATCGTTTATTTTCTCCCTCATAATGAAGCATTGATTGAGAGGATGTGAGATCATCTGATGGTATGGACAGTACCGAGGATCGTTGGTTTTGCCAACATCACCCGGTCTTTTGGGTTCAGGCAAGGTGAGCTTGTTGTTCGCCACAAGAGCCCCAAAGATTTCATCAACATCCTCATCAAATGGGTATTTCTTCTCTACTCGTTCTTTGAAGGCATCTGAGAGTTCAGGTTTCTTACCAGCAACTTTGTTTTCGGCTTTCTTTGGTGGCTGAGGAGCTGACTTGGTCTGCACATTGAGGACCTCTTTCTTCTTTGGTTTAGAGGTTGCAATGGCGGTTGGCTCTTTTCTTGATGATTTCTGACTGTTGAGGTCTTTAATCACCGTTTCAGCTTCCATGGAAGCTTCTAGGAGTTCTCCCAGGTTCTTTGATTTGTTGCCGATGATCATGGAGCGGATTCTGGCTCTCATGTTGTTTCGGCAGATGTCGACTAGCGACGCTTGTGGCAATACATCAGAGCATTTGTATGCCATCGCTTTCCACTTGTGAATGAAGTCATATGTTGACTCATTCTCCCCCTGTTTTAGGCTGCACAGCTGAGCCATAGTAGCGGGATGATCCTCACCTTTGAAGTGAGTCAGGAAGCGTGTCTCTAGCATGGCCCAATTTTGGATGGAGTCCTCCGGCAGAGTGGAGTACCAATCGAAGGCCGTACCTTTTTGGGTACTTGCAAAGAGGCGGATCTTGAGTGCATCTTGATCTGCGATAGCTCCCGTCAAGATCTTGAAGTGGATGACGTGCTGTCTGAAAGTCCGGGAGATCCTAACCCTAGAGGGGGGGGGGGTGAATAGGGTGAGCTACAACTAGTGACCAACTATGACCAATTTTAAATTCTTTAAAATTAAACTAGTCACATGTGATGATTAAACAAACAAAATGCGGAAGCTAATAAAAATAATCACCACAAAAACAATCACCACTACACAATCATTTATAGTGGTTCGGCCTCAATGCCTACATCCACTACCGGCTTGTGTATCCAACACCCCACCGAATTTCCACTATTATGCTTTTCAAAAGGCTAAGCAATAACCTCTACAATATGCTTTCCAAGGATAAGCAATAACCTTACAATGTTGTTTTTCAAGGCTTAACAACAACCTATTCAAGATCCTTTTCAATGGCTAAGCAATAACCTTACAACAATAGATTTTCTCAAAGAAAGTGTCTTCACAAAACACTCTAAGAGATTACAATTTAAGCTCAATATAATTGCCTCTAAATTAGGCGGATATGAAAGTGAATAACAAACTCACACAAACACTAAGGATTACAAAGATGAATGCTTATGAGGTGTGTGTGTGTGTGAAAACTTCAATCAAGATTAAAATTAAGCTCAATCTATTTTATGCTTAAAGCAATTCAAAAGTTTAATGCTCATAAAAAGATTTGATTGAAGTGTTATGCAAATCACATGTACAAAAATACTAACTTGTAAATGATTTATGAAAATCAAGATGACACAAGTTGTATGAAATTAATTATGTCTAAACATGTGATGCACATTCAATGTTGTTTTCAAAACCAAACTAATTTAACAAAGGTTTTAAATAGATTGAAAACAACAAAGAGGATTCAAACAAGTTAATGAATCATGACATAAAAGAAATCAAAGTTGGCAATGCATGATTAACAAAGTTTATAAAACAAACTTATTTTGAAATCAAGGTGAAGAATCCTATGACTTAAATCAAAGATTAAGGAAGTAGAGGATTCAACACATCATAGTTTATATGCTAAAATCATTTACCAATAGTTTAACAAAGCATAAAACAATGATTAGGAAATGCTAAGGCTTACTTGGTGATTTAACTTCATTAATCCAAGCTTTAGCTTTTGCTAATGACCTTCTTGGTCTCTCTTAGTTCATCTTCTTTTTCTTCTCTTCAAACACCTCAAGAAGGCTTAGAAGCTCCAAAATGTTCAACACTTTTTCAGTGGGAATGAACCCCTTTTTATACTCAAAAGTTGAGTTCCTGCGTGTCCTCGGTCGACCCCCAGCTTGGCTCGGTCGACCGACCCTTAACGGTAAAAAATCAGACCGTTTGAAAAAATGCCCAACGGTCACTTTCTCGGTCGACCTATAGTGTCTTCGGTCGACCGAGTCCATGGCTCGGTCGACCGAACACACTGTCGGTTGACCGGGTCCATAGACCATTTTCCCACAATTTTGCATATTTAAAGGTTTTTCAAGTGGGGATTTTTGGGCCATAAATTCAAGCTTGGAAACATGTTTTATATCATTCTAATAGGTTTAAAAACATGAAACATAAAAAGCCTAAAATGATTTGAAAGATTTAAAAAGCATAGGCTAGCTTGATTCAGAGAAATTCTTTTCAAAACTAAATGCATCCAAGATTAAAACCAAAACATGCATGAAACATATGATATACAAGATTTAAAGCAATGTATGAGTAAATCAAGATTTCAAGGTTTCTAAAACAATGCATGTTTGTGAATTCAAATGATGAATAAAATGAATGATGCATCCATCAAATTGCAATATAACAAAATCCCTAACAATCTCCCCCTTTGCAATTTGATGGCAAACCTTTACTCAACACTAATTTTTCACACATAGTCTTCAGCTCCTCCTTAGCTGGACAAGGCTTGAAATCTTCTTGGATGCTCCTTTGACTTGGCTTGGGCTCTAGCTCTTTTTCTTCATTCTCCTTGATGCTTCGAGCTTGATCATCTTTAAGCTTTCTTTTCATCTTTCTCTCTTTGGCCAAGCATCTTCTTTTGCTCTCAAGCTTTCTTCATTTCATTTCTCCCCTTTTGACCATGCACTCTCCTTTTGGCAAGATGTGCATTCTCTCCACCTTTAGGTAGCTTGAACACTTTGTCCCCCTTAATTCTTTCTCCCCCTTTGCTTACTTGAACACTTTATCCCCCTTAATTCTTTCTCCCCCTTTGCCATTAAGCTTGAGAACTTTCTCCCCCTTTGCCATTAAATTGCAAAGGTATCAATTGAAGAGGGGTACCTACACACATGAAACAAGGAAAATACCTTTTAGTAGCACCTGTTAACAAAGGAAATTTAAAATGAAGTACATAACGGGTCATCATGCATGGGTAATTAGCTATTAGGGTATCAAGAGCCAATATAAGGGTGAATTTGATCAAAACTAATACTTCCTATGAAGATTTACTCCCCCTCAATCCATACTCTTCTTTTGTCAAACTTTTGACAAGGATTTAACTAATAGGTACAAGAAAAAGATGGTTTAACCAATTGAGGGTTGACTTCAAGTGAAGGATTAGATTCAATTGATAATAATATTTGACTATAAAGCTCAATATGATCAAATTACCAAAGTAAAGGGCAAGGTCATTGGGATATACTAAACATAGCATCAATCAATCAATATAACTATGAAAATCATATGCTATGAAAATTTTGAAATCATTTAATTCCATAAAAAAAAATATGACTATTATGCACAAGATGAATGAAATGAAGTTCAATCATGAAGCCAAAACCTCACCATTAACCAACCAAAAATATATATTAAAACTATGAAAACATAAACATGGTGGTCATGTGATTTGCCTATAAGTGCAAGAGAGGTGGCAATCATGAAGATTATGATGCTAATGGAATGTGACATGGAACAAAAGACATATGACTATCAAGATCAATCCAATGTACACAAGGTCTTTCACAAACTCAAGATATGATATCAATTGGAAATTATACTAATTGAAAATGATACCAATTGATTACCAATTGAATATAAAACAAGATTAAGAGCAAGCATGTGACAAACACAAAATTCCAACAAGCATCATTAAATGATTATTCATCACTTTTAATGATATGACTAATGAGCATAGTGATGAACAAGAGAAATTGCATAAAAAGATATAACTTAGTAGAATATGCAATTTTCAAAATGTCAAATCATATGAATTCAATATCTAAGAAATCCATCAAACAATAGATATAACTATGAAATATAAGGAATGAATTTCAAAGATGTTCATATGATCAAGAACACTACTATGAAGTTGAGACATGTTTAATGAATGATACCAATAAGAAAATTACACATGAACCAAACATCATAACCATCCAACAAATAATAACTAGAAAGCATAAAGGATGGATTTTTGAGTTCTAGTATGGTTTTTACAAATGTAAATAAGATCACAACCATACAAGAAACTAATAGACATTTGCATATAAAAAGAATGAAACTAAAAGATGCAAATTGCCTATAACAACATTCATTTCCATATTTAAAAAGACATAATCAAATGCATATGGAAATGAGAACACGGAACACATGTTTTGATAAATATAACTAATGATGATTTAAAATATTTCCATTCATACTATCTTCAAATCATTTAAATAAACAAAATCCAACAATGAGCATAAAGAGAATGAATTGAAGATAACACATTATCAATTATCAATTTGTATTCTAAACAATATAACTACAAAGATTCATACAAATTGATTTAAAAACTATTCAACTTGCATTTTAAATGATATAACACATACAAGTTGGTTTTTTAAAAACAATAATTTTCCATATGAAAATATAACTTAGAGATCTATGGAAAATCCAAATTATTTCAAATCATTTGTTTTTCAAAACACATCTTACTAAGACATCCAAACAAATGATTTTACAATATCAATCGATTATGAAAAATCTAGCTACAAAAGCTTTTGAAATCATAATCAATTGAACATGTAGAAATGCAATACAAATGATATAACTTAATGAGATCAAAAAGAAAATCTAACATGATGAAAATATAATCAAAAGATTTTGAAAACCATGATGTTTAACTAGTATGGTACATGAAGACAAAATTAATTGATCATAAGTAAACAATGCATTTAAAGTAATGTAACTAAGAAATGACAAAATGCAAATGCAACATGACCAACAAAAAGATTTACCTATAAAGGATAGGTTGGTCAATGAGGTCCAAGGCCTTAAGGTTTCACTAAGTAAATAACTTTTGGAATCCACCTAAGGTCTTGGGAGGGTTCGTCTTTGAGGTCTATCTTAAATGTCTCACCAACTATGGGAGATTTGATTTGATAAATTTTTATCTTAGACTTATCACCTTGATATTTAGATTTGACTAAATTTAGCTTAGATTGGTGATTAGTCTTTTGGGGTTGGTGAGTTTTCTTCTTAGGGGATGAATTCATTTTTCTTTTCTTCTTATCTCCTCCCTTAATTTGACTTTTGAATTTTAAATTTAACTTTGCAACTTTATTCAAAAGTTCTTTCATTTGAGATATGGGAGGTAGGTTGAGAAGCTTTTTATTGATAGATTCTTTTAAAGTTGGTTTAACTTGTTTAAGCTTTTTAGAATCTATCTTGTGAGACTCCTTTTTAATTGGTTTGACTTGTTTAGTCTTCTTGGAGTCTTCTTTGATTTTTAGTGTCTTATCCATCATAGAGATTGATTTTACATTCTTTGGTTCAAAAATGGTTTTAGACACATTGCTTCTCCTTTGTTTGCACTCAAACCTAAAATGTCCTTCAATGCCACAATAATTACATTTAGTCAATGGCAAGGAAGTGTGAGTGCTAGAGAAAGAGGACTCACCTTTCGCAAATGTGTTGGTGATTAAAGGATCATGAGAAATATTCCTATTAAATCCAAGACCCGTCCTATCTCCTTTTGATTTATCCAATTTAAATAACTTTTTAATTTTTTCTTCACTATGGGTAAATTTGCACTCATATTTATGTTTGTAAGTTTCAATTTGAGTGACTTGGTTTTTAAGGGTAGAATTCTCAAGTTTAACTTTTGTTAGTTCTTGTTCAATTCCCTTAAATTTATTTAGCTCTTCATGGGCAAGTTTTAATTCAAATTTAATTTCATTAATAACATTGGATCCAAGTTCTAGAGTGTTTATCTTAATCTGAGCATTTGATAAATTTTCCTTAGAGATATTCAACTTGGATTCTAGGTTGTTAATGTTTTCATCTTGCCTTTCTAATTGATCTCTTAGTTTTGAATTTTCCTTATTAAGATTATCATAATCTATCTTTGATTCTCTTATGTCATCTATAATATTAGATAGATTATGTAAAGAGATCATGAACTTAGATTCTACACAATTTATTAATTCTTCTTTCTCTCTAAGTTCATCTTTTGAAGAGACTAATTCTTTGTTTAGTATTTTAGATTCTTCTTTTAATCTTCTATTCTTCTTAGAAAGCTCTAAGGATAATGTGCACAAATCCTCATAAGCTTGTTCAATGTCATTATCATTTTCATCATTTTCTTCCTCTTTGAATTCAAATTGAGATTTTTTAAATTCATTGTTTGAATCTCCAATAGAAGGAAGAATGAGGGGTCTAGAAGAATCTACCAAAGAATCTACAAAGTCTAAACTAGTGGAATTCATTCTTATGATTTCAATGAAAGCACAACACTAGGGTTTTATCTCAAGGTTTTTACACCTAATCAAGAGTTCCAAACACTTGATCCTAAAAATAGAGCACCTTGCTCTGATACCAATTGAAAGTCCGGGAGATCCTAACCCAAGAGGGGGGGTGAATAGGGTGAGCTACAACTAGTGACCAACTATGACCAATTTTAAATTCTTTAAAATTAAACTAGTCACATGTGATGATTAAACAAACAAAATGCGGAAGCTAATAAAAATAATCACCACAAAAACAATCACCACTACACAATCATTTATAGTGGTTCGGCCTCAATGCCTACATCCACTACCGGCTTGTGTATCCAACACCCCACCGGATTTCCACTATTATGCTTTTCAAAAGGCTAAGCAATAACCTCTACAATATGCTTTCCAAGGATAAGCAATAACCTTACAATGTTGTTTTTCAAGGCTTAACAACAACATATCCAAGATGCTTTTCAATGGCTAAGCAATAACCTTAGAACAATAGATTTTTCTCAAAGAAAGTGTCTTCACAAAACACTCTAAGAGATTACAATTTAAGCTCAATATAATTGCCTCTAAATTAGGCGGATATGAAAGTGAATAACAAACTCACACAAACACTAAGGATTACAAAGATGAATGCTTATGAGGTGTGTGTGTGTGTGAAAACTTCAATCAAGATTAAAATTAAGCTCAATCTATTTTATGCTTAAAGCAACTCAAAAGTTTAATGCTCATAAAAAGATTTGATTGAAGTGTTATGCAAATCACATGTACAAAAATACTAACTTGTAAATGATTTATGAAAATCAAGATGACACAAGTTGTATGAAATTAATTATGTCTAAACATGTGATGCACATTCAATGTTGTTTTCAAAACCAAACTAATTTAACAAAGGTTTTAAATAGATTGAAAACAACAACGAGGATTCAAACAAGTTAATGAATCATGACATAAAAGAAATCAAAGATTTTGGCAATGCATGATTAACAAAGTTTATAAAACAAACTTGTTTTGAAATCAAGGTGAAGAATCCTATGACTTAAATCAAAGATTAAGGAAGTAGAGGATCCAACACATCAAAGTTTATATGCTAAAATCATTTACCAATAGTTTAACAAAGCATAAAACAATGATTAGGAAAAGCTAAGGCTTACTTGGTGATTTAACTTCATTAATCCAAGCTTTAGCTTTTGCTAATGACCCTCTTGGTCTCTCTTAGTTCATCTTCTTTTTCTTCTCTTCAAACACCTCAAGAAGGCTTAGAAGCTCCAAAATGTTCAACACTTTTTCAATGGGAGTTCCTACGTGCCCTCGGTCGACCCCCAGCTTGGCTCGGTCGACCGACCCTTAACGGTAAAAAATCAGACCGTTTGAAAAAATGCCCAACGGTCACTTTCTCGGTCGACCTATAGTGTCTTCGGTCGACCGAGTCCATGGCTCGGTCGACCGAACACACTGTCGGTTGACCAGGTCCATAGACCATTTTCCCACAATTTTGCATATTTAAAGGTTTTTCAAGTGGGGATTTTTGGGCCATAAATTCAAGCTTGGAAACATGTTTTAAATCATTCTAAGAGGTTTAAAAACATGAAACATAAAAAGCCTAAAATGATTTGAAAGATTTAAAAAGCATAGGCTAGCTTGATTTAGAGAAATTCTTTTCAAAACTAAATGCATCTAAGATTAAAACCAAAACATGCATGAAACATATGATTTACAAGATTTAAAGCAATGCATGAGTAAATCAAGATTTCAAGGTTTCTAAAACAATGCATGTTTGTGAATACAAATGATGAATAAAATGAATGATGCATCCATCAAATTGCAATATTACAAAATCCCTAACACTGTCTGGCTGATCCTTTCCCCGTATATGTTTGGAGAATAGGATGCTTGAATTTTGTGGGGAACAGGACCGAGTCCATCCATAAGGGATATGGTGGCTTGATCCCATGCTCGTTGAGTATATCCTCTTCTTTTGCTTTGGCGAGGATACTGTCTACGTCCTTTTTGGTAAGGGCGCGTGACTCATTTTCTTCTCCATTTACCTCATTGTCTTGATGATTCGGAGGAGGTTCATTGTTCGCCTAATTTTGGAAGGCGAGGAGAAGGTTTTCCATCAGAGTTTCAATCCTCTGCTGGCCTTGTTCCAATTGCTGGATGCGTGTGATCCCAGTGACTGCTAGAAGCAATTGTGAACTTAAATTCGACTTATCGAGAAGCAGAGCTTGCTCGAGGTAAGAAGAATATAAAGTTGGAGTTACAAATGTGCCGGTCGCGAATATAGTAGACCCTGAAAAGGCGTACTAGTACCGCTAGACACAAATGTTTGGAGACCGCATCCATGAGATGAGATTCTCTATTTTGAAAGGTCAAGATTGGATTCATCAAAAAGAGCAGATGGTATTCCGATCCAAATACGGTCTCAGCGATTTCCGCGAGCGCCAGTACTCAGAAGGAAATGAACCATAATTTCTCGGATCTGAATCCAAAAATGACGAGTTTTTTTTTGAAAGGCCAATATCGAGTTCTTCAAAGAGAGCAAAAGGCACTCCAATCTGAACACGGGCTCAGCGATTTCCACGAGCGCCAGTGCTCAAAAAGGAAGAGACCAAAATTTCTCCAATCTAAACCCAAAATGACGGAAGTTTTTTTTTTTTTTTGAAGATTTTTTTAAAAAAAAATCTTTTTTATTTATTTATTTTTTTTTTGAAAATTTTTTTATTTTTTTATTTTTTTTAAAAAAAAATTATTTTGAAAAATTTTTATTTAAAATACGAGAGAGTACACATAGGCCTCCTAATCCGGTCTTATCAAATCTCGATTGATAGAATTGCCCCCAGGTAAGGGTAGGATTACTTAATGAACCCGTTTGGAGGACCCTTGCCTAGAACAGTCGAGCTGTCTCCACACTCTGGACAAGGCTTTTCTTGAATCAACCGTGATCAAAGAATGCAGTTGGTTTAACCTTAGTGGTCTATGTCTTTTTTAGTTTTTTTTCTTTATTTTATATTTTTTTTATTTTTGAGATTTTTAATGAACTCATCGAAGAGAAACGATGGCCCAAAACCTTAGGCGAACAGGCTCAACATTTCTGCAAACACGATGAACGATAGGAAAGGATCAAGGTTACTTAATTTTGAATCCAAAATGAAAAATCTGATTTTTTTTTTTTTTTTGTATATATATATGTTGACACCAAAAATGTCACCTTGCTTCTTCAAGATCCAAAAAAGCTACATGAAGTTGTAACCTGCCATACATAGGCAATGCTACTTCCAAAAAATCAAATCTTGTCAGAATCAAATAAAAACTACAAGATCCTTCAAGACAGCCAAAAGAGGAGTACACAAGAAGTTTCGGGCCATTTCAAAATCATTTGGCCTAACATAGCTTCTCCGGCAGCTGAAAAGGAGCTCCCGGCGGCGAAAGCATCGGAGACACCAAATCTTCGATCAGAGCCGATGGATGGTCTCAAAATACATCCAAAAGGCTCCACGTCAAGTTCCGAGTCAAACCGACAACGTTTGACCCTACATCAACCCTCAACAGCTAAATCAAGCCTCTCGGCGGTGAGAACCACCGAGGCCATCACTCATCGGATAGAGCACATGGACGGCTTCAAAATGCTTATAAAGGGCTACAAGTCAAGTTTCAGGTCATTTCGACAACATTTGACCATACTTTGACGCTCGAAAGCCAAATCAGGCCTCTCGGCGACGAAGCTCCCCGGGACCATGGTTTCCAAGACAGAGCCTATGGATCATCTTAAAATGACTCCAATAGGTTCCCTGTCAGATTTCAAGTCAATCGGACATCGGTTGACCGCACATCAAGCCGCGACATCTTCATCGCGACAAAGCCAAGTCTACTGGTGTAGGACCCCAAACGGCTTCAAAACTCAAACAAAAGCCTATGGTCAGTCTTATTTATTGCTCAACAGGCTTCACCCCAAATTTCAGGTCATTCCGACATCGTTTGGCCCAGTTTCAGCTTCTGACAGAAAATTGGCAGCTCTGCGCGACAAAGTCTTCGGCTTTCTCAGAAAATTAGAAACTTAGCAAAACAAAATGCAAGGATTCTCATCAGGTTTTCTACAGGGAAATCAGGCCAATAAATGATCAAAAATGTCAAGGAAAAATACAAAAGAAAAAAGAATAAAAAAACAGCAAAAATAGACACAAAATGGGACAAAAGGGGGGAAAACCCCCCAGGGTCGCAGGGGAGCCCGGGATCGCCGGGAGGGCCCCGGAAACCCCATTTTTTGCCGTTTCTTCGCGATTTGAAGCGTCCGACTCCTCTGATTTTCCAAAAATCATACTTTTGAGACACCAAATCCTCTGACAACCATAAAAAACATGGGTCAATCATCAAGAGTATCGAAATCAACATTGATCACCAACCATTCAACCAAAAAAGTGTGCTTTCTACCCGACCGATCGAGAAATCGACAGGACAGATGGCACCGACCCGCTATTGGCAACCAATACCTGAAGTTACATGGTCATCTGATGCCGATCTACATGAAGATCCATCATTGATCATTGCCAGAAGAATCCCAAAAGACGCGGCACGGCCCGCGACTCTTCAACTGCTCGGCGACCACTTAATGCGATTAATTGACTAGCTTTATTACAGTCATTAATCCATTTCTTTGGACGGTCCAATCAGAAGCAAGCATCCGGGAGTTACAAGTCAAGAGATTCATGACATTTAAACCATGAAACTCCTCCCATCATGGCGATTAAAGGTGATTAAATGCCCTCAATCTCCTCCGGCCAATCAGAAGCCAAGAAAAAGGAGTTACAAAATAAAGGAATTAAATCCTGTAACTCCTCCCATTATGCGGCTTAATGACAATAAAAGCCCATAAACCCTCCTAAATGGCTACCAAAAAGCCTATAAATAGGAGAGCACTCCAAGAAGAAAAAGACACACAACGGACGGCAGAAAATCCGGAAACTCAGACAGAAAAAGGCATCAGAAATCCAGAGAAAGAAAGAGAGAAAACTCTGCGGAAGTTCTACACCGACCACGGCTACAAGGTGACAAAAGTCTCTTGGGGGGTACCCCCCCCCCCCAAAGTCCTTGCCTTCTCCTTCTGCCTCCAATGGCTTAGACGTGGCTTTTTAGCCCGTCTACTTAGTTTTTTATTGGACATAGGACCTCCTTTTGGTCTCTGTCCTCTAAAAACCTGAGGTTATAGCCAAGCCAAGCGAATCAATAGCATCCTCTGTTCTCATCTGCATGGATAATGGCGAAGTCCACATATGGCTTGCGACCGTCAATCTGAACGGGTCCCCCACAATCTCCTGAGAAGTTAGATCCTCCTTTTCTTGCTTTTCATTGTAGTTTGTATTTTTCCAAAAGAGACAAAAATCACAACTCTTGTCTTTCATTATTGATAAGGATTGTAAATCGGCTATAAACGCCAAAATCGGCTATTAACGCCAAAATCGACTATAAATGCCAAAAAAATCGCCTTTCACGGCAAATCAAAAAAATGTCTATTTTCTTAAATATATGTGCAATGGAAAACTTGAAAGAAGTTGATTTCCATTTTACTTGAGAAGGTCAATCTCTGGATCACCACTTGTAATTCCAAGTAAAATAGAAAATCTGGCACACCCACACAAAAGAAATGTTGATGCACGCATCTGCCCCCCTCTCCGGTTACGAAAGGGTCGAACCCAAATGGACACCCACGTCCGCTGACCTTGGTAGAACCGAGCGAGCAGAATGCGCCGGTCCATCAAGCTGGCACACCCGGTGGGACCCGTTCATTTGAGAACACGATGCTAGAAATGGAATATTTGCATATCATATATTTTGCTTTATGCTTATACTTCTTTTCTTTATTCTTTAGCTACTTTTTGATTGGTGGCCTATGTTGGATTCCGCATCTAAAAAAATGAGATGAGTTTTTTTTTGGGAATTTCTAATTCTTTGAATTTATTTCCACTCTTTCTATTTTCAAAAAAAAAACAAAAAAATAAAAAAAAATCAGATTTTTCATTTTGGATTCAAAATTGAGAAACCTTGATCCTTTCCTATCGTTCATCGTGCTTGCAGAAATGTTGAGCCTGTTCGACTAAGGTTTTGGGCCATCGTTTCTCTTCGATGAGTTCATTAAAGATCTAAGAAAAAAAAACAAAAAAAATCAGATTTTTCATTTTGGGTTCAAAATTGAGAAACCTTGATCCTTTCCTATCGTTCATCGTGCTTGCAGAATGTTGAGCCTGTTCGACTAAGGTTTTGGGCCATCGTTTCTCTTCGATTAGTTCGTTAAAGATCTAAAAAAAAACAAAAAAACAAAAAAAAATCAGATTTTTCATTTTGGATTCAAAATTGAGAAACTTGATCCTTTCCTATCGTTCATCGTGCTTGCAGAAATGTTATGCCTGTTCGACTAAGGTTTTGGGCCATCGTTTCTCTTCGATGAGTTCATTAAAGATCTAAAAAAAAAACCAGATTTTTCATTTTGGATTCAAAATTGAGAAACCTTGATCCTTTCCTATCGTTCATCGTGCTTGCAGAAATGTTGAGCCTGTTCGACTAAGGTTTTGGGCCATCGTTTCTCTTCAATGAGTTCATTAAAGATCTAAAACAAAAAAAACAAAAAAACAAAAAAATCAGATTTTTCATTTTGGATTCAAAATTGAGAAACCTTGATCCTTTCCTATCGTTCATCGTGCTTGCAGAAATGTTGAGCCTGTTCGACTAAGGTTTTGGGCCATCGTTTCTCTTCGATGAGTTCATTAAAGATCTAAAAAAAAAAACAAAACAAAACAAAAAATCAGATTTTTCATTTTGGATTCAAAATTGAGAAACCTTGATCCTTTCCTATCGTTCATCGTGCTTGCAGAAATGTTGAGCCTGTTCGACTAAGGTTTTGGGCCATCGTTTCTCTTTGATGAGTTCATTAAAAATCTAAAAAAAAATAAAAATTTATATAAAAAAAAAAACAAAAAAAGACATAGACCACTAAGGTTAAACCAACTGCGTTCTTTGACCACGGTTGATTCAAGAAAAGCCTTGTCCAGAGTGTGGAGACAGCTTGACTGTTCTAGGTTCTAGGCAAGGGTCCTCCAAACGGGTTCATTAAGTAATCCTACCCTTACCTGGGGGCAATTCTATCAATCGATATTTCATAAGACCAGGTTAGGAGGCCTATGTGTACTCTCTCGTCTTTTAAATAAAGTTTTTTCAAAATAAAATTTTTAAAAATAAAAATTCTAAAATAAAAAAATAAAAAATAAAAATCTTCAAAAAAATTCATAAAAAAATTAAATAAATGAATAAATAAAAATAAAAAAAAAGATTTTTTTTAAAAAAAATCTTCAAAAAAAAATCTTCAAAAAAAAAAAAAAAACATCCCTCATTTTAGGTTTAGATTGGAGAAATTTTGGTCTTCTCCTTTCTAAGCACTGGTGCTCGCGGAAATCGCTGAGCCCTTGTTCGGATTGGAGTGCCTTTTGCTCTCTTTGATGAACCCGATATTGGCCTTCCAAAAAAAAAAAACTCGTCATTTTTGGATTCAGATCCGAGAAATTATGGTTCATTTCCTTCTGAGTACTGGCGCTCGCAGAAATCGCTGAGACCGTATTTGGATCGGAATACCATCTGCTCTCTTTGATAAATCCAATCTTGACCTTTCAAAATAGAGAATCTCATCTCATGGATGCAGTCTCCAAACATTTGTGTCTAGCGCAACTGTTACGCCCTTTCAGGGTCTACTGTATTCGCGACTGGCACATTTGTAACTCTAACTTTATATTCTTCTTACCTCGAGCAAGCTCTGCTTCTCGATAAGTCGAATTTAAGTTCAAAATTGCTTCTAGCAGTCAATGGGATGCTCATTCTGGGCTTACCATACCTGCGATCAGAACGATTGTATCCTCTATGGCTTTTTGCCTTTTTCATATTGCTTGGGTCATCTCCTTCGAGCAATTTGAAAAGACAAAACCAAACAACTTCCCATTTATGATCATTATATTCTTGTGATCACTAATGGAGGTGGTCTTGTTTCAAAAACTTTTCGAAAACTAACAATGGCAGCTTCACTAACCATTACCTTCGATGAGAACAAGCACCAACTTATGCTTCAACAGAAGCAAACTGTGCGCACCTACAAGCACCTACAAGCGCCCCATCAGCTGCCGAAGCGTCAACTCCCTCGGCAACTCTCTGAACTCCGGGTCAACCTCGACTCCACGGACTATTGTCTTTGGGATGCTGGGACCATTCCTACTTCCCGAATAACAAACTACTCCTTCCAAGAAGCAGAAACTCGCCTCTCAACGTGTCACTACCATGACACCAAAGGCGAGCACCAGAAGGCCCGAAGCCCGTGGCAGCCCCACGAAGCCTCGACCAGCAAACGACCAGGTCTATCCCAAGACTTGGTCCCCAAGACCTTCACCAAAACAAAGAAGGTCCCAAACATCCACCAAGCCAGCATACCTGGCCCCACTCAAGGAGAACCAGTTCTACCCTCTTGCCTACATGAAAGAGGAGAGACCCATCTCCAACCTGACTCCCAAGTCAAACCAGCATGAGCCGGCTTGTTCTTACAAGCCCAAAATCAAGTCATACATCACAAGGCCTCTGCAAGCACCTGTTAAGGCCTACAATCCTGCAGTTCGACCCTTCATCTCTACAGGGGCCGAACTCGAAAAATTCAAAGCTTCACTACAGCAGGCGAAGGACCGGGTCCGCATCCTGTCCTTGCCCAGCTACAAAGAAGACAGGCTTGGCTGCTGTGCCCGAGGGAGCACATCCTTCGTTGTCAAGGCCCAGCCAGAGCTGACCGAAGGTCAAATTGACCGTCGTATATGCCGCCGTGCGTCGTATCGACAAAAGAGATTAGAGAAGCAAAGGATCCAGTCTCCTACTTCAAGTCTCTCCCAAATGGGTCAAAAAAGAAAGACCCAACCAAGTTGATGCCGTCCATATGGTTGGAAAAACCAGAAGACGCCAAAAGTCAGCAACAAAAATCCATGTCCGATGTCCGGTGACTCGCAGCGTCTCCAGGACAAGAAGACATTCAGAAGAATCCCCTGCTCCTTCAAGCAAAGGACGGCAGAGTAATCCTTCCTTAAGCTCTTCATAAAAAAGAATGAGCCCCAACTCAGTCACCAGGACAGTTTTTTTGTTTGAATCACGAGGGATGAATGTCCTGGCTACAAATTCTAAGCCACCACCCCGCAATCCACCTCAAGATGATGCGATCACACTCATCCAGTAGTTGGAACAAGGCCAACAGAGAATTGAAACTCTGATGGAAAACCTTCTCCTCGCCTTCCAAAATTAGGCGAACAATGAACCTCTTCCGAATCATCAAGACGATGAGGTAAATGGAGAAGAAAATGAGTCACGCGCCCTTACCAAAAAGGACATAGATAGTATCCTCGCAAAAGGAAAAGAAAAGGATATACTCAAGGAGCACGGGATCAAGCCACCATATCCCTTATGGATGGACTCGGTCCCGTTCCCCACAAAATTCAAGCATCCTACTCACTAAACATATATGGGGAAAGGATCAGCCAGACAGCACGTCATCTACTTCAAGATCTTGACGGGAGCTATCGCGGATCAAGATGCACTCAAGATCCGCCTCTTTGCAAGTACCCTAAAAGGTACGGCCTTCAATTGGTACTCCACTCTGCTGGAGGACTCCATTCAAAATTGGGCCATGCTAGAGACACACTTCCTGACTCACTTCAAAGGTGAGGATCATCCCGCTACTATGGCTCAGCTATGCAGCCTAAAATAGGGGGAGAATGAGTTAACATATGACTTCATTCACAAGTGGAAAGCAATGGCATACAAATGCTCTAATGTATTGCCACAAGCGTCGCTAGTCGACATCTATCGAAACAACATGAGAGCCAGAATCCGCTCCATGATCATCGGCAACAAATCAAAGAACCTGGGAGAGCTCCTGGAATCTTCCATGGAAGCTGAAACGGTGATTAAAGACCTCAACAGTAAAAAATCATCAAGAAAAGAGCCAACCGCCATTGCAACCTCGAAACCAAAGAAGAAAGAGGTCCTCAATGTGCAGAGCAAGTCAGCTCCTCAGCCACCAAAGAAAGCTGAAAACAAAGCTGCTGGTAAGAGACCTGAGCTCTCAGATGCCTTCAAAGAACGAGTATAGAAGAAATACCCGTTTGATGAAGATGTTGATGAAATCTTCAGGGCTCTTGTGGCGAATGACAAGCTCACCTTGCCTGAACCCAAAAGACCGAGTGATGTTGGCAAAATCAATGATCCTCAGTACTGTCCATACCATCAGATGATCTCGCATCCTCTCAATCAATGTTTCGTTGTGAGAGAGAAAATAAATGAGATGTGGAAAAACGAAGTCATCACCTTTGACAAAAACTATGGATCTACCTCCGTCAACATGGTGACATGTGGACAAACATCAAAATCACCAAAGAAGAAGATCACTACTTCATTCAAGGTGATAAATTCAATCCAAGCGTCCGAGGAACTGGTTCCTTACCCGACACCAGACGGACAACCCATATGGGTGCATCCCGATCTCCTGGAAGATGAAAATTGGGAGGTCGTGAAAACAAAGCCTACAGCTCAACAGCGAAGGCAGGCAAGGAAACATTTCCTCAAGCTCAAACGGCAAGAGAAGACCCATCCAAAACAAGAAGTCCAAGAAAAGGCAGAGGCTTCCTCTACCGCTTCACTGGAGGCAACAAAAACATCCCTTCCAGAGACTTCAAAAGGGGTAAGAAAATTCACTCTTAGTGATTTCATGCCACCTCAATTCAAAGAAGCCACGCAGGAGGCATCATACTCTTACAATTCGGTAGTTGCATTCTCCATTGATGGATACGAGTCCAGCGACACCGATGATGGATTCGAATCCAACTACACCGACGAGTGGGAGGAGTCCCTTGAAATAGGAGAATATCTTTCCGATGAAGAATGGGTTCCTGAGACTCATCCTATGCCAGTAATCTAGTAAAACCCCCTACAGCCACAAGGATTCTGATCTGATGATGAAGAAGACCAAGAGGCTGTACAAGAAAATGTTACTAACCCAGCACCTCTCATTGCTCCCATGGAAATCAACCATGTTGAGCCACAAAGAGTTGATGAAGAAGAAGATATGGCTCCCATGCCTGATCTTGAAGAATATGCAAGGATCTTGCAGCGTCTCGCTCTAGAACAAGAGCAAGACTGCGTCAACGAGCTTCCTCGCAATCCAGAGCCTGAAGTCCATGAAGACCATCAGGTACATCCTCCCTTAACTCCTGAAAATGGAGAAAATTGCTAGATAGACGATTCTCTTACATCCGAGGATGAGTCTGACTCCGATCAGGTAACGTCTCCTGTCAGAGCTTCCTGTAATGTGATAATTCAGGATTATAGCTCTTCCGAAGTATTGTCTGATGAGATCACTTACACTCCGGCGACGCCTAGCAATATATCTTCTGGAGCCACCTCATCTCACGTGACTTTCACTGAGACGACACCCTCTCAGGTTTCTTCTCCTGAGACTGTGACTTCAAAGTTCACACCCTTCCTGACTGAAGAATCCCCAGCTATTGATGCTTGGGATGATGAATTGGTCAACGAAGAAGAAAGGTTGCTGGATGCTGTTCAGGACTTGTTCCCGGAAAATGCTCCGTGCAACACAATCACTGAGGATGGCAACTCTGCTGCAGATACATCCTCAGTAAATGAAAAAGGACAGGCTTTTGATCCTGAAGACAATCTTCCAAACGAAGACCCTTCTCATGAAGCTCTCGAAGTTGGTAGAGGCACCCGCTCTGGCCGGGACTACCACAAAAATTACAACCAATCTTCCTTTACATATGTAAATCCTTCGGGAAAAGATGTTGTAAGCGCCCCTAGTGGTAACAATGATGAACATGCATGCCCTAAGGAGGCTTTCAAGTATGACTTGATTGAACACTTCAAGCACATGCCTGCACGTCTGCACATCCTAGATTTGTTGCGAATGTCTCCGCATACACGTGATAATCTCATTTCAGAATTACAAAAGCTGAATGAGGATGTCGACAAACATGCCCCGCAAGTCCTCCAAATTGAAATGGATTGCCGGGTCAAAAACTCAGAAGCCTCAAAGGAAGAAAAGAAGAAAACTGAGGGATCATGCATTGAATGGCTCTCAGTTAAAAAAGCAGCCAGTGCAACCATCGCCTTCACAAAGGACGACCTTCTACTTGGCGAAACCAGGCACAACCGACCCCTGTACTTCACAGGGTACATCAAGAAAATGCCTATGCACAGAGTTCAGATCGACCCAGGTTCTGCACTCAACCTCATCTCCACATCGGCTCTCAAAGAGTTGGGCATCCCACCCAGCAAGCTGAGCCACACATCTGTATCTATCTTTGGATACGATGGGAGTACTCAAAGGCCTATCAGCAAAATCAGGTTCAAGTTGCAGATCGGTGATCTTATCTCTGAGGTCACAGTGTATGCAATAAAAATCCCTTCATGCTACAACATCCTTCTCAGACGCCCTTGGATCCATGAGAATGGTGTTGTCCCTTCAACTCTACATCAATGCATCAAGTTTGTTGGCGACGACGGCATGATACATCGAGTCTTTGTGGACAGAAAACCCTTCAAAGGTAAAGAAGTCCACTTTGCAGACTCACAAATGTATGAAGGTGAAAAAGAAGAAGAGGAGAAGCACACAGCACCCTTTGCCGAAAATCTCCAGAAAGATAAAGGCAAGGCTCTTCAACAATCACCAGAAGAAAACAAACCATTCGGTAAATCCGAAGAGAGCATTCAAGCTCCCTTCATCATCTCCCTCAAACCTTTAAAGCCTTTGGTCATAACAACTAAAATGAAGAAGGCAAAGCAAAAGCCTGGGGGCAAATTTGTTGTCTCTTTCGTGTCTATCATGCAAGACATGGATTCGGATTCAGAGCCAGAAGACGACACATCGTCAAGCCAAGCTGACACTCAGAAAGTTCAGCCTGCTCTTACTCCAATGGAGACAACTTCTGACATAGAAGATCCTACGTCAGCTTCCTTCGTTGTTCCAGCAACTTCAGCAAAGGAAAAACCGATCTTCTTCCATAGATCGGATGCTTATTCATCAAACTCCATGCTTGAACCTTTCCAAAATGAAAGTATGCCTCAACTATCCTTATATAGTCCTATGGCACAAGCTATTATGAAGAAAATGGGCTATGATGCTCAAAACCCAGTCAATTTGGGAGAAGGCCACGGTATTCTCACGCCATTGGGGCCCGTCTTGACCAAAAACCAGCTGGAAGATTGGAGACTCTACGGCTATGTAGAAAAGTCTTCACACGGGTTAGGGTATGATCCCGACACTCCCCTGAGACAGTTGACACAAAGGCTTAAAAGTCAATTTACTGACCAAGCCTCAACATCTCGTATCCATGAAGACATCGATCTCCCTGGATATATGTTCGATGAGTCACCTGACAAAGATCCAGGAAGCTCATCCACTTGGCACGATCTCTCTGAGAATGAAGAGGAGTTGTCCGATGGTACAGACATGTGGTCTTCTGACCCAGAAGAACCCTCATCTCCAAAAGAAGTACCCTACTTCGACCCGGTTTCAACAGGCGATTGGGATCATCTCATAGCAAACCTTGAGAAAATTGCCGATCAAGAAGACACGTGGAAAGGAACAAAGCCTTGGTTTGGAAATGCCCTTGGAACCCCAGAAGGTTTCGTAGAGCTAGGAAGCCTTTGAAAACATTGTGGAGGAACCACCTTCGAACCTTCCAACAAAAGATCCTACATCCTACAATGATTTTATGGCCTTCCGAAGCCTGGGGTATGGACATCATAGGTCCTATTTCTCCCCCTTCGAGCAAAGGTCATCGCTTCATCTTCACCGCTACGGATTATTTCTCCAAGTGGTCTGAAGCATTTGGGCTCAACGAAATGAAGACCTCATCAGTCCTTCATTTCCTGCGCACCAACATTATTTGTCGTTTCGGCATACCCAAAAGATTCATCCTTGATAACGGACCACAATTCCGGGATCATCGATTCTACAAGTTATGCGACAAATACAAAATCCAAAGCTGTCCTTCGACTCCATACAATCCGGCAGCAAACGGATTAGCAAAAGCTTTTAACAAGACACTCTGCAAAATGTTCAAGAAAATGGTCTCTAGTCACAAAAGAGACTGGAGCGACAAACTGTCTGAAGTTTTGTGGGCCTATCGAACCACCGTTCGAGGACCAACCCATAGCATACCATTCTCCTTGGTCTATGGATGCGAAGCTGTCGTGTCCTTGGAAGTACAAATTCCTTCCTTGAGGGTATCCTTGCAAAATGACATGACTCAAGAAAGCAATGTCAAATTACGACTCCATGAGCTGGACAATCTCGATGAGAGACGGCTCGAAGCTCGACAAAGCATTGAACTTTACCAAGCACGCATGGCAGGATCTTTCGACAAAAAGGTCAGGCAACGCGCCTACAAAAAGGGTGACTTGGCTCTTGGGGTAAAAAGACCAATGGTCTTCGCTCACAAGCCCAAAGGCAAATTTGAGCCAAAATGGGAGGGACCCTACGTGATCGACAAGGGTTTCTCCAACGGTGCATACGCACTCCTAAACATGGAGGGTGACAGATGTATGCTGCCCATCAACGACAAGTTCTTAAAGCGGTACTACCCTTGAAGACTTACCCAACTGGGTAAGAGCAATGCCTGTACGGCTAAAACCGGTTTCCAGGTACACGCTCGCTAAACCCACTTTTTTTAGAATTTTCATATCAAATATTGAAATTTCTAGAAATTTAAACAATGCTTAATTTCATTGTTTTATTGTAAAAAAAAATCCAAGCTTAGGAGCGTTTCCCTAACTTGACCAAAATTTTCAACCCTTGAACCCAAAATTCATTGTTTGAAACAAAATCCGGATTCAGGGATTTCCACCCTACCTTTTATCGCCTAAATGGTTTTAGGTCAAAATTTATGACCCTCGTGTCTTTAAACAAAAAAAAAGGTTTTTCAAAAACCGCGGGGAAGCGACGCATAGTCGATACTTGCACAAATTTGAAGCATGCGAACCACGTTCGACACTTCCAAAATCGCAGGGAAGCGACATTTCGTCGATACTTGCAAAATCCAAAACCGTGGAGATGCAACATTTCAGTTGATATCCACAACCCAAATTTCAAAGGTTCAAAAAAACCTAAAAACCATGGAGACGCAACATTTCAGTTGATATCCACAACCCAAAGGTTAGAAAAAACCGCAAATTTCAAAAATCATGGGGAAACGACATAAGTCAGTACCCGGAAAACCAAGATTTTTTAAAAGCAAGGATGCGACATTCCATCGATACTTGCACCCAAATCCGCGAGGATGCGACATTCCATCGATACTCGCAACCGAATGAGCAAGGATTCGACATTCCATCGATACTTGCAACAACATTCAGCAGGGAGGTGACTTTTAGTCGATACTTGCATTTTTGAAAACCAAACCGGCTATAAATGCCACCAAAACAGGCTATAAATGCCACCAAAACCGGCTATCAATGCCACAAAGCAAAACCGGCTATCGATGCCACCAACCAAAACTTGGTTTTAAAAAAAAAATGGCTATAAATGCCACAAAACAAACCGGCTATCATGCCACAAATCAAAACTTGATTTTCAAAAAACTCGGCTATCAATGCCACAAAATCGGCTATCAATGCCACAAAATACTGGCTCTTATGCCATAAACAAAATCTGGCTCCCATGCCAAAACAATCATTTGACAAAAGATTTTCACAAAATGACAAGCTTTTGATCAAATCCCATTTAGCAATCACTTTCATCACAAAGAGATTTAAGTGAGCATAGGGAAAACAAAAAGAAAAGAATCTCATTTAGCAATTGCTTTCATTACAAAAAGATTTAAGTGAGCGTAGGGAAAACAAAACAAAAAAAAAAGAGTACCAAAAAAATGCATGTGGTACCAAAAAAAAATAAAGTGTTCACAAGCATTACAAAAAAAAGTACCAAAAAATACATGTGGTACCGAAAAAAAAGGGAAGAAGGATAGTTTCTGTTACAAAAAAAAAAAAAATAGGAGCTCAACCAAAAATGGTCTCCTGCCAAGATTTCAGCTCCTCAAGAAAACTTTTGGCCCCAGCCGTCAGGGATTCCAAGGCACGCTTCTTCAGGAACTTGCCATGAGATGCTGGAGAATGCTGCAATCCTTCTTTCACACCGGGAAGCTCATTCCGAGCAGTTCGCCATTGTTAGTTCTCTTGAGACCTCCTTTCAAGAACTCGATCAGCATCGGCAACCCGACGAATCAGAGCATTTTCCCTATCGCGAGCCTCTGTTAGCCCACTTGGCAATAACTTGTGCCTTTAGATGCTCAAGACGTTTCCTAGCCTCATCGACCTCCCTATCAAGGATCTTAAGTTCATTTGTCAGCCTAATGATGGCTAGCTCTTCTAAGTTATTCTCTCGGACTATCTGCTTCCTGCTTTGTGTAGCCTCATCCATGTCAGACTTAGCCTTATCAGCAGGGTCCAAGAACATCTCCTTGAAGAACTGGTCGTCAGGAAAACCCATGGCCTCAACCCACTTGTCACCCAGCACAATGATACTATCAACGATCGCCCTGGCACCTATGACATCCAGACCAGCCTCTTCGGCATCACCGAGAATCTCATGCACATGCTGGATCATGCCAAATCCGGCATCCAAGTGTCCTGCAAGAAGTGTCTCAAACCAAGAGCTCAGAACCTGTACCACCACCTTCTTCGCAAAAAGAAGAGATGGCCCAGCTGAAGATTCGCCCAGCTCCGTCGGTCGGCTGCCCATGTCATGCCCCGTTGGAAAAGGAACAAAAGAACTCTTTCCAGTTGGAGCTACTGGAGAAGGGATCTCAGCACGAGGTATCTCCTCAACAGTGTCAGAACTGGTCCCAGGAGCCTCTACCTCTGGATTGCTCTGGTTCTGAAGGAAGCAACGGACTCTCCGCTGTCACCTCAAAACCTGCCAAAGAAACACAAAAAGGTATGAATATGATCCTGTTTTATCAGGGTTATTACTACAAAATACATTCTTCGACGACTGGCGGAACACTCTCTTCCCCCATGAACTCATCGAAAGCATCATCAACATTTGAGTCCATCGATGGTTCAAAGTCATCAGAATCCTGTGGCAAGTCAGCTGACAAGAAAAATGTTAGCAAACCAAGTCACAGACACAAAAAAAAAAGAGAAAGCAAAAGAAGTTATACCAATTGGAGATTCTAGATTCACTCTAGAGTCCCTCGGTTCTTCTTCAGGTGCCCCGATAGGATCCGTCACCACCTCATCGGTTGGAGCCTCAGGTATCGCCAAATCTTCCTCTGCTAAAAAAAAAGAAGAAGAGCAGCAGGGAGAGAAAACAAATCAAGACATGGAAAAATCCCATGAAAAGAAATGGAAAGAGAAAGAGGAAGAATCATACCTTCACTAACGGTCTCTTCTTCTCGGTTTCTCTTCTTTGGAGGCTCGTCAGCATCCACTGGCACATCCTCATTAATAGTAAGAGGGACTTCTATGTCAGGAGAGTCCTTATATTGCCCCTTGCTGCGATGATGACTCATCTTCCTTTTACTCCTGCGGGCTCGTTTCTTAGAGGAACCTGCCCCGCTGTCAGAGTCAGGTTTCCCACTTGACTCCTCATTGGATGGTCTACTCTTGCCAGTAGACTCCACGGAAGCTTGCCTCTGTGCCACTTGGATCCAAGCATCAAGTTCGGCTTCCTCCTGTTCTAGCTGCTCTAAAGCCTGATCAGGTATTTCTCGAACAGCTTCAGAACCAATGACGCCCTGGTCACCGTGAAAGCCGATCTTGTGCTTCTCTCCAGAAAGGAAGGCCCAAACTTCCTCTCGCCGGACGCCATCCGACTTTCCAAGGCCCTTTCCAGATGCCAACTTCACATCAAGCTCCTTCTTGGAAAGCCCCCGATATGCCGAAAAGCTCTCTGCAAACCACTTCGCAAAGCCGGCAATCCGGGAAGTCGACAACACAAGATAAGAGAACATGGTTATAGTGTCTTCAGCACTATAGAAAGCCCATGTATTTCTCCCATCCTGTAAACCTCCAAAGCGCTTCACCATGCTTGAAGGCGCTCCAACAACGCCTTGAGAAAAGCCCAACTGCAAAGTAAAGCGAGAGGGTACATACAGCTGGATGTCGACGAAAAGATGTCTACGGTACACCATCGTGCCGACACGTATGCTGAAAAGCCAGTTCTTCTCTGTGTTCGTCAAGGAGTAATGCCTTCCCGACCCCGCCCTGGTAGAGTCTCAGGAGGCACCAAAATCAAAAGCCTTCTTCCGCAACTCCAGAGAAAGCTTCACTGAAGACTGCCCCAACTCGACGTCCCTGAACCGTCGGATCCTCATGCGGGCAAACAAAAGTGATTCAGACACGGCTTTGCCCTTAGCTAGCCGAATCATCAGAGGATCATCATCCTGTGCAGCACCCAACCGGTGGAAGCCAGGACAGTGGTGCACATACCATGAATAAAAGATATGGGCTGAAAATACCCTGTTCATGGGAAGCCCAAGCCGAACCAAAAAAGCAGCAGCCTGCAGTTCGGTACACAGGTAGGAGTAAAGAGCTGGCACCAAAGCAAACTGCTCTCCAAACGCCATCTGACAAGCTGAAAAAATACAATTCGGCCTGATGTGCGTTCCATCTCCTCCTGCAAAAATAGCCTCACCAAGCCAATAAGTGAGGTAAACAGCGAGATCTCTCCGCAGTGCAATGTCAGGACATATGGCGTTTGTACTCGCACAGAAATCTCTCAACTCTTCTTACATAGCCAAGATCTTCTTCGAACTTGGATCCTGAGCCCTGGCTTCCTGGGTCGCACTATCAGAAGACTCCCTGCTATCAAAAAAGTTGGGCAACGAAGAGCTAGAACTCTTCCAACTGCTGGATCTAACTTTTAAACCCTCCTTCTCCTTCAAAAAATCATAGAAGGCGACGAGCAAAAAGTACAGAAGCCTGAACTCCTCAGACTGCTCCTCAAGGACGCTGTCGATCGGCATAAATTCCTCATAGAGTTTGCCAAGGATGGGCAATCCAGTAATGGCACTTAGCTCCTTCAAAGAAAAACCAATCTCACCATTCGTCACAACGAAGGTATTGGTTTGTGGAAGGAATGACTCCAACATAGCCATGAAGGCCTCGTCGGAAAAGATCACGGTCTCCCTAAAGGCGCGGACCGCATCAAAAATCCCCGCTTCCTTCAAAATGGCGCCACCAATCAGCAGGACACGATCAGTCCACGACTTCCACTCGGAGTAAGCATTGAAACGGCCACGAAGTCAAAAAGGCTTTATCCAATTGCTGCCGTCACTGCTGAAAATACCAAGGCCCACCGGTCTCAAATCGACCGATGGATAATCAGAGCCCTGGTAACCACTGGCCGGCATCAACATGTCTAAGTCAGTAGGCGACTTCTCCGCATATTCAGGAGAATGCCAACAAAAACCCGGTCTTGATTACATTTGTCCTTCTCACCCAGCTTGGAGGATCTTCCCTCTTAGAGCACGTGGGGGCAAGGCTCATGATCGAGACGGTGCGATCAAACGTCGACCAGGTAGCAACAGTCTTCTTCTCCCCATCTGCTGTGAAAGAGAAATGAAAACATCTCCTCTGGTATGTCATGTCATCAGGGACGGCATCACCAAAGAAGAAGGTAGGCTTGGGTAAAACACTCTGATCTTCCATCACCCATGGACGACTGCTTACCATGATCTTATAGAATTCCTCTCCCTTGAGAGCGATCAGTCGCTGCCTCATCTCATCTCTGTTGAGGGAGTCGCACTCTTCCAGATTTCTCTCAACATACTGGACCTTCTCCCAGGCCTGCTGAATGGCTGGATTAGAAGATCTAACAGATCGACGAGGTACGCTTGTAGCAGGCTCTTTACCCTTGTTCGGTCTGGAGGAACCACCTGCAAAGGATGGAAAAGAAAAAGATCAAACATCAAAATGACAGAATTTCGCTAAAAAAAATCTGGCGAAATTTTGACATGATGACGGGGCAATTCCGAAGAAAATGAACTATCCCGAAAGAAATAGAAAGTTTGAAGATGGGCTCAACATTGCTGCGAGCTCCGAAACTCCAAACTTTTGAAACCTCAAAGTCTCCGCAAAATCAGGAAGGGCTCAACATCGCTGCGAGCTCCAAATTCCCAAATTTGCGAAAACTTTCAGGTATTCTATCACATCATGCTACAATTCAATTTACAAAAAAAAAATATACATTCATGAACATCTTGGTTTGCCAAAAAAATGCATTATCATGATGAGAAAAAAAAAGAAGAAAAGAAACTTTCTCAAAAAAAAAAGGAGAAAGGAGAAAGAAAAAGAACAAAAAAAAAAGAAAAGAAACTTTCTCGAAAAAAAAAAAAGAGAAAGAAAATAAAAAAAATAGAGAGAAAAAGGGCTGGCCCACAGGCCACGTGGCCGTATGGCCAGATCCGTATGGATCTGTCCGTACGGCCCACAAAAGAAAAAAAAACATGCAAAAAAAAAGAAAGAAAACATGAAAAAAAACGTGTAAAAAAAAAGAGCAAACACGTGGAAAAGAAAAAGAAAGAAAAGAAAGAAACAAAAAAAATGAACTTTTTTCCTATAATGGGGTTTTCTTGAAAAAGGGAACTTACTTGAAGCCATTGATGGGGAAGAAGAAGAGTCTTGAAGATCTTGAAGAAGAAGTACTCTCTTGGTCTTGAAGCCCTCTTGGGATTGTTGCAAAAGAACGCAATAAGAGCAAGAGATCGAACCTCCACTTTGCTTTTATAGAAGAGAGCAAACCAAAGAAGGAAAGAAGAAAGAGGTAAGTGTTACTAATTAGTAACCTTACCAAAAGAAAGAAATTAGAAAGATTCTTTCCCAAAAGAAAGATATCTTGAGGGATTCTCTCCCAAAAAGAAATCAATGAGAGATTTTCTCCCAAAAGATAGGATCAATGAAAGATTCTTTCCCAAAGGAAGATATCTTGAGATATTCTCTCCCAAAATAAAGGGAAAATGAGAGATTATCTCCAAAAAAAGATATTCTTAGATATTCTCTATCCAAAGGAGATATTTTTGGATATTCTTTATAAAAATGACACCATATGAGATCTAAGCCATTTCAAAAGCTTAAGGTCCTATGGGTTAGCCCATATGAGCCAGGTTTGATCACCTAGGCACTAAAAAAAAAATAATTTCTTTTTTGGGCTTTCAGTCAAAGAGAAATCCCTCTTACCAAGAGCATACAAAAATGGTTCCATGCCTTTTTTGAGTTGATTCGACCATACAAAAGAGAATTCCAAGCCCCATGAGCTTCCAAAAATCAAACCATCCAGCCTCATCTACCAAATTGAGCCAAAATCTTGAAATTGACATTCCGTAAAAATCCAAACCAAATCCTGGTCCCCTAACTTGCCACATACAGCTTGTTAGGTCATAAGACCAAAACCAAAAACCAAAACCTGATCCCCTAACTTGCCACATACAGCCTGTTAGGTCACAATATCAAAACCGAAATTGATCCCCCAATATTCCACATACAGCTTGTTGGGTCACACGGTTAAAACCAAACCCGACCCCCTAACCTGCCACATACAGCCTGTTAGGTCATAAGGTCAAAACCCTAATCCACATCCCTGATGTCATCTTCAAAACTTTGCCTCGAGATGATACGTGGTCCCTTTCACTACCATAAAATTCCCCTGGAAGCTCAAAAGGCTACAAATACCAAAAAGAAAAACAGCTCAAAGACTCTTGGTCAAGTCACAAGCTCTCCTTCACAAAATCTCTTCGAGGCACATCGACTATAAAAGTTAAGGAACTCGTCGCTGCACCTCGAGGGGGCATTTGTTGACACCAAAAATGTCACCTTGCTTCTTCAAGATCCAAAAAAGCTATATGAAGTCACAACCTGCCATAAATAGGTAATGTTACTACCAAAAAATCAAATCTTGTCAGAATCAAACAAAAACTACAAGATCCTTCAAGACAGCCAAAAGAGGAGAGACACAAGAAGTTTCGGGCCATTTCAAAATCATTTGGCCTAACTGATGGACCGCGCTCCTGCTCGGTTCTACCGAGGTCGGCGGACGTGGGAGTCCGTCGGGTCCGACCCTTTCGTAACCGGGGGGCAAGGGCGTGCATCAACATTTCTTTTTTTGTGTAGGTGTGCCAGATTTTCTATTTTACTTGGAATTGCAAGTGGTGATCCGGAGATCAACCTTCGCAAGTAAAAAGGAAATCAACTTCTTTCAAGTTTTCCATTGCACATAATTTAAGAAAAGAGACATTTTCTTGGTTTGCCGTGAAAGGCGATTTTTTTGGCATTTATAGCCGATTTTGGCATTTATAGCCGGTTTCTGGCGTTTATAGCCGATTTACAATCCTTATCAATAATGAAAGACAAGAGTTGTGAATTTTGTCTCTTTTGAAAAAATACAAACTACAATGAAAAGCAAGAAAAGGAGGATCTAACTTCTCAGGAGATTGTGGGGGACCCGGTTAGATTAACGGTCGCAAGCCATATGTGGGCTTCGCCATCATCCATGCAGATGAGAACAGAGGATGCTATTGATTCGCTTGGCTTGGCTATAACCTCAGGATTTTAGAGAACAAAGACCAAAAGAAGGTCCTATGTCCAATAAAAAGCCGAGTAGACGGGCTTGAAAAGCCATGTCTAAGCCATTGGCGGCAGAAGGAGAAGGCAAGGACCTTGGGGGGGGGTGCCCCCCAAGGGACTTTTGTCACCTTGTAGTGGTGGTCGGTGTAGGATTTCCGCAGAGTTTTCTCTCTTAGATTTCTGATGCCTCTTTCTGTATGAGTTTCCGGATTTTCTGCAGTCTATTGTCTGTGTGTCTGCTGTTCTTGGAGAGCTCTCCTATTTATAGGCTTTTAGGTAGCCATTTAGGAGGGTTTATGAGCCTTGATTGTCATAAAGCTACATAAAGGGAGGAGTTACAAAATTGAATTCTTTATTTTGTAACTTCTTTTTCTTGGCTTCTGATTGGCCGGAGGAGATTGAGGGCATTTAATCGCCTTTAATCGCCATGATGGGAGGAGTTTCATGGGTTAAATGCCATGAATCTCTTGACTTGTAACTCCCGGATGCTTGCTTCTGATTGGTCCGTCCAAAGAAATGGATTAATGATGTAATAAAGCTAGTCAATTAATCGCATTAAGTGGTCGCCGAGCATCTGAAGAGTCGCGGGCCGTGCCGTGTCTTTTGGGATTCTTCTGGCGATGATCATCGATGGATCTTCATGTAGATCGACATCGGGTGACCATGTAATTTCAGGTGTTTGTTGCCAACAGCAGGTCGGTGCCATCTGTCCTGTCGATTTCTCGATCGGTCGGGTAGAAAGCACACTTTTTTTGGTTGACTGGGTGGCGATCAATATTGTTTTCGATACTCTTGATGATTGACCCGTGTTTTGGACGGATGTCAGAGGATTTGGTGTCTCAAAAGTATGAATTTTGGAAAATACCAGAGGCTGGGCACTTCAAATCGCAAAAAACGGCGAAAACCTGGGGTTTCCGGGGCCTTCCTGGCGACCCCGGGCTCCAGGGTCGCCGACCTGGGGGTTTTCCCCCTTTTTGTCCCGTTTTGTGTCCGTTTTTGCTGTTTTTCGATTTTTTTTTCTTCTGTATTTTTCCTTGACATTTTTTACCATTTATTAGCCTGATTCCCCTGTAGGAAACCTGATGAGAATCCTTGCATTTTATTTTGCAAAGTTTCCAATTTCCTGAGAAAGCCGAAGACTTTGTCGCGTAGAGCTGCCGATTTTCCGTCAGAAGCTGAAATTGGGTCAAACGATGTCGGGATGACCTGAAATTTGGTGTGAAGCCTCTTGAGCAATAAATAAGACCAACATAGGCTTTTGTTTGAGTTTTGAAGCCATTTGGGGTCCTATCACCAGTAGACTTACTTTTGTCGGGATGAAGATGTCGCGGTTTGATGTGCGGTCAACCGATGTCCGATTGACTTGAAATTTGACAGGGAACCTATTGGAGTCATTTTAAGATGATCCATAGGCTCTGTCTTGGAAACCATGGTCCCGGAGAGCTTTGCCGCCGAGAGGCCTGATTTGGCTTCCGAGCGTCAAACTATGGTCAAATGTTGTCGAAATGATCTGGAATTTGACGTGTAGGCCTTTATAAGAATTTTGAAGCCGTCCATGTGCTCTATCTGATGAGTAATGGCCTCGGTGGTTCTCGCCGCCGAGAGGCTTGATTTAGCTGTTCGAGGGTTGATGTAGGGTCAAACGTTGTCGGTTTGACTCGGAACTTGACGTGGAGCCTTTTGGAAGTATTTTGAGACCATCCATCGGCTCTGATCGAAGATTTGGTGTCTCCGATGCTTTCGCCGCCGAGAGCTCCTTTTCGGCTGTCGGAGAAGCAAAGTTAGGCCAAATGATTTTGAAATGGCCCGAAACTTCTTGTGTACTCCTCTTTTGGCTGTTTTGAAGGATCTTACAGTTTTTGTTTGATTCTGACAAGATTTGATTTTTTGGAAGTAGCATTGCCTATTTATGGCAGGTTGCGACTTCATGTAGCTCTTTCGATCTTGAAGAGTCAAAGTGACATTTTTGGTGTCAACACTAACTTCGCTTCTCCGGCAGCTGAAAAGGAACTCCCAGCGGTGAAAGCATCGGAGACACCAAATCTTCGATCAGAGCCGATGGATGGTCTCAAAATACATCCAAAAGGCTCCACGTCAAGTTCTGAGTCAAACCGACAACGTTTGACCCTACATCAACCCTCGAACAGCTAAATCAAGCCTCTCGGCGGCGAGAACCACCGAGGCAATCAATCATCGGATAGAGCACATGGACGGCTTCAAAATGCTTACAAAGGGCTTCACCCCAAATTTCAGGTCATTCCGACATCGTTTGCCCAGTTTCAGCTTCTAACGGAAAATCGGCAGCTCTGCGCGACAAAGTCTTCGGCTTTCTCAGAAAATTGGAAACTTTGCAAAACAAAATGCAAGGATTCTCATCAGGTTTTCTACAGGGAAATCAGGCCAATAAATGATAAAAAAATGTTAAGGAAAAATACAGAAGAAAAAATAAAAAAAAAATAGCAAAAACGGACACAAAACGGGACAAAAGGGGGGAAACCCCCCCAGGGTCGCAGACCCCTGCAACCCTGGCCCAGGGTCGCAGGGGCCGGTGACCCTGGAGCCCGAGATTGCCGGGAGGGCCCGGAAACCCCGGTTTTCGCCATTTCTTCGCGATTCGAAGTGTCCGACTCCTGTGATTTTCCAAAATTCATACTTTTGAGACACCAAATCCTCTGACATCCATCAAAAACACAGGTCAATCATCAAGAGTATCGAAATCAACATTGATCGCCAACCGTTCAACCAAAAAAGTGTGCTTTCTACCCGACCGATCGAGAAATCGACAGGACAGATGGCACCGCCCCGCTATTGGCAACCAATACCTGAAGTTACATGGTCATCTGATGCCGATCTACATGAAGATCCATCATTGATCATCGCCAGAAGAATCCCAAAAGACGCGGCACGGCCCGCGACTCTTCAACTGCTCGGCGACCACTTAATGCGATTAATTGACTAGCTTTATTACAGTCATTAATCCATTTCTTTGGACGGCCCAATCAGAAGCAAGCATCCGGGAGTTATAAGTCAAGAGATTAATGACATTTAAACCATGAAACTCCTCCCATCATGGCGATTAAAGGTGATTAAATGCCCTCAATCTCCTCCAGCCAATCAGAAGCTAAGAAAAAGGAGTTACAAAATAAAGGAATTAAATCCTGTAACTCCTCCCATTATGCGGCTTAATGACAATAAAAGCCCATAAACCCTCCTAAATGGCTACCAAAAAGCCTCTAAATAGGAGAGCACTCCAAGAAGAAAAAGACACACAACAGACGGCAGAAAATCCGGAAACTCAGACAGAAAAAGGCATCAGAAATCCAGAGAAAGAAAAAGAGAAAACTCTGTGGAAGTTCTACACGAACCACCGCTACAAGGTGACAAAAGTCCCTTGGGGGGTACCCCCCAAGGTCCTTGCCTTCTCCTTCTGCCTCCAATGGCTTAGACGTGGCTTTTCAGCCCGTCTACTTAGTTTTTTATTTGACATAGGACCTCCTTTTGGTATTTGTCCTCTAAAAACCTGAGGTTATAGCCAAGCCAAGCGAATCAGTAGCATCCTCTATTCTCGTCTACATGGATGATGGCAAAGTCCACATATGGCTTGCGACCGTCAATCTGAACGGGTCTCCCACAATCTCTTGAGAAGTTAGATCCTCCTTTTCTTGCTTTTCATTGTAGTTTGTCTTTTTCCAAAAGAGACAAAAATCACAATTCTTGTCTTTCATTATTAATATGGATTGTAAATCGGCTATAAACGCCAAAAATCGGTTATAAACGCCAAAATCGGCTATAAATGCCAAAAAATCACCTTTCATGGCAAATCAAGAAAATGTCTCTTTCTTAAATATATGTGCAATGGAAAACTTGAAAGAAGTTGATTTCCGTTTTACTTGCGAAGGTTGATCTCCGGATCACCACTTGTAATTCCAAGTAAAATAGAAAATCAGGCACACCCACACAAAAGAAATGTTGATGCACGCATCTGCCCCCCCTCCGGTTAAGAAAGGGTCGGACCCAAACAGACTCCCACGTCCACCGACCTCGGTAGAACCGAGCGAGTAGAATGCGCCACTCCATCAATATATATATATTTAGATCTTTAATGAACTCATCGAAGAGAAACGATGGCCCAAAACCTTAGTCGAACAGGCTCAACATTTCTGCAAGCACGATGAACGATAGGAAAGGATAAAGGTTTCTCAATTTTGAATCCAAAATGAAAAATCTGATTTTTTGTTTTCTTTGTATATTTTTTTTAGATCTTTAATGAACTCATCGATGAGAAACGATGGCCCAAAACCTTAGTCGAACAGGCTCAACATTTCTGCAAGCACGATGAACGATAGGAAAGGATCAAGGTTTCTTAATTTTGAATCCAAAATAAAAAACTGATTTTTTGTTTTTTTTTGTATATATATATTTAGATCTTTAATGAACTCATCGAAGAGAAACGATGGCCCAAAACCTTAGTCGAACAGGCTCAACATTTCTGCAAGCATGATGAATGATAGGAAAGGATCAAGGTTTCTCAATTTTGAATACAAAATGAAAAATCTGATTTTTGTTTTTTTTTGTAAATTATAGATATATATATTTTTAGATCTTTAAAGAACTCATCGAAGAGAAACGATGGCCCAAAACCTTAGTCGAATAGGCTCAACATTTCTGCAAGCATGATGAACGATAAGAAAGGATCAAGGTTCCTCAATTGTGAATCCAAAATGAAAAATCTGATTTTTTTTATTTTGAAAAGAAAAATAGTGGAAATAAATTCAAAGAATTAGAAATTTCCAAAAAATCTCATCTCATTTTTTTTTAGATGCGGAATCCAACATTGGCCACCAATCAAAAAGTAGCCAAGGATTCGAGAAAAGAAGTATAAGCATAGAGAAAATGATTATGATATGCAAATATTTCATTTCTAGCATCGTGTTCTCAAATGAACGGGTCCCACCGGGTGGAGCCAGCTTTATGGAACGGCGCCATTCTGCCGGGGTCGGCGGACGTGGGAGTCCGTTTGGGTATGACCCTTTCGTAACCGAGGGGCAGAGGCGTGCATCAATATTTTTTTGTGTGGGTGTGCCAAATTTTCTATTTTACATGGAATTATAAGTGGTGATTCGGAGATCGACTTTCGCAAGTAAAAAGGAAATCAACTTCTTTCAAGTTTTCCATTGCACATATATTTAAGAAAAGAGACATTTTTCTTGATTTGCCGTGAAAGGCGATTTTTTGGCATTTATAGCCGATTTTGGCGTTTATAGCCGATTTTTGGCGTTTATAGCCGATTTACAATTCTTATCAATAATGAAAGACAAGAGTTGTGATTTTTGTCTCTTTTTGGAAAAATACAAACTACAATGAAAAGCAAGAAAAGGAGGATCTAACTTCTCAGGAGATTGTGGGGGACCCGTTCAGATTGATGGTCGCAAGCCATATGTGGACTTCGCCATCATCCATGCAGATGAGAACAGAGGATGCTATTGATTCGCTTGGCTTGGCTATAACCTCAGGTTTTTAGAGGACAAAGACCAAAAGGAGGTCCTATGTCCAATAAAAAACTAAGTAGACGGGCTGAAAAGCCACGTCTAAGCCATTGGAGGCAGAAGGAGAAGGCAGGGGTACCCCCCCCCCCAAGGGACTTTCGTCACCTTGTAGTGGTGGTCGGTGTAGAACTCCCGCAGAGTTTTCTCTCTTTATTTCTCTGGATTTCTATGCTTTTTTTCTGATCTGGGATCTGTCTTCTTTTTTCCGATGTCTGGTGATTTTTTCGATCTCTATGATTTTCCCGATCTGGATTCCTTTGGAGTGCTCTCCTATTTATAGGCTTTTTGGTAGCCATTTGGAGGGTTTATGGGCTTTTATTGTCATTAAGCCGCATAATGGGAGGAGTTACAGGATTTAATTCCTTTTTTTTTAACTCCTTTTTTCTTGGCTTCTGATTGGCCGGAGGAGATTAAGGGCATTTAATCGCCTTTAATCGCCATGATGGGAGGAGTTTCATGGTTTAAATGTCATGAATCTCTTGACTTGTAACTCCCGGATGCTTGCTTCTGATTGGGCCGTCCAAATAAATGAATTAATGACTGCAATAAAGCTAGTCAATTAATCACATTAAGTGGTCGCCGAGCAGTTGAAGAGTCGCGGGCCGTGCCGCATCCTTTGGGATTCTTCTGGCGATGATCAACGATGGATCTTCATGTAGATCGACATCAGATGACCACGAAACTTCAGGTATTGGTTGCCAATAGCGGGTCGGTGCCATCTGTCCTGTCGATTTCTCGATCGGTCGGGTAGAAAGCACACTTTTTGTGTTGACCGGTTGGCGATCAATGTTGATTTCGATACTCTTGATGATTGATCCGTGATTTTGACGGATGTCAGAGGATTTGGTGTCTTAAAAGTATGAATTTTGGAAAATACCAGAGGTCGGATGCTTCGAATCGCGAAAAAAAGGCAAAAATGGGGTTTCCGGGGCCCTCCCGGCGACCCCTGGGGGTTTTCCCCCCTTTTGTCCCGTTTTGTGTCCGTTTTTGCAATTTTTTTATTCTTTTTTCTTCTGTGTTTTTCCTTGAAAATTTTGATCATTTATTGGCCTGATTTCCCTGTAGAAAACCTGATGAGAATCCTTGTATTTTGGTTTGCGAAGTTTCTAATTTTCCGAGAAAACCGAAGACTTTGTCGCGTAGAGCTGCCGATTTTCCGTCAGAAGCTGAAACTAGGACAAACGATGTCAGAATGACCTGAAATTTGAGATGAAGCCTCCTGAGCAATAAATAAGACCAACCATAGGCTTTTGTTTGATTTTTGAAGCCGTTTGGGGTCTTATCACCAGTAGACTTGTTTTCTGTCGCGATGAAGATGCCGCGGCTTGATGTGCGGTCAACTGATGTCCGATTGACTTGAAATTTGACAGGGAACCTATTGGAGTCATTTTAAGATGATCCACAGGCTCTATCTTAGAAACCATGGTCCCAGGGAGCTTCGCCGCCGAGAGGCCTGATTTGGCTTCCGAGCGTCAAAGTCTGGTCAAATGTTGTCGAAATGACCTGAAATTTGACGTGTATCCCTTTGTAAGCATTTTGAAGCCGTCCATGTGCTCCATCTGATCAGTGATTTCTTCGGAGGTTCTCGCCGCCGAGAGGCTTGATTTAGCTGTTCGAGGGTTGATGTAGGGTCAAACGTTGTCGGTTTGGCTCGGAACATGACGTGGAGCCTTTTGGATGTATTTTGAGACCATCCATCGGCTCTGATCGAAGATTTGGTGTCTCCGATGCTTTTGCCGCCGGGAGCTCCTTTTCAGCTTTCGGAGAAGAAAAGTTAGGCCAAATGATTTTGAAATGGCCCGAAACTTCTTGTGTACTCCTCTTTTGGCTGTCTTGAAGGATCTTGCAGTTTTTGTTTGATTCTGACAAGATTTGATTTTTTGGAAGTAGTATTGCCTATTTATGGCAGGTTGCGACTTCATGCAGTTTTATAGCTCTTGAAGAAGCAAAGTGACATTTTTGGTGTCAACAAATGCCCCCTCGAGGTGCAGCGACGAGTTGCTTAACTTTTGTAGTCGATGTGCCTCGAAGAGATTTTGTGAAGGAGAGCTTGCGACTTGACCAAGAGTCTTTGAGCAGTCTTTCTTTTTGGTATTTGTAGGCTTTTGAGCTTCCAGGGGAATTTTATGGTAGTGAAAGGGATCACGTACCATCTCGAGGAAAAGTTTTGAAGATGACATCAGGGATGTGGATTTGGGTTTTGACCTTGTGACCTAACAGGCTGTATGTGGCAGGTTAGGGGGTCGGGTTTGGTTTTGACCGTGTGACCCAACAAGCTGTATGTGGAATGTTGGGGGGTCAATTTTGGTTTTGATCTTGTGACCTAACATGCTGTATATGGCAAGTTAGGGGATCCAGTTTTGGTTTTTTGGTTTTGGTCTCGTGACCTAACAAGCTGTATGTGGCAAGTTAGGGGACCAGGATTTGGTTTGGATTTTTGTGGAATGTCAATTTCAAGATTTTGGCTCAATTTGGTATATTAGGCTGGATGGTTTGATTTTTGGAAGCTCATGGGGCTTGGAATTCTTTTTTGTATGGTCCAATCAACTCAAAGAGGCATGGGACCATTTTTGTATGCTCTTGGTAAGAGGGATTTCTCTTTGACTAAAAGCCCCTTTTTTTTTTAGTGCCTAGGTGGTCAAACCTAGCTCATATGGGCTAACCCATGGGACCTTTAAGCTTTTTGGAATGGCTTAGATCTCATATGGTGTCATTTTTGTAAAGAATATCCAAAAATATATCCTTTGGATAGAGAATATCTAAGAATATCTTTACTTAGAGAGAATCTCTCATATTCCCTTTATTTTGGGATAGAATATCTCAAGATATCTTTCTTTTGGGAAAGAATCTTTCATTGATCCTATCTTTTGGGAGAAAATCTCTCATTGATTTCTTTTTAGGAGAGAATCCCTCAAGATATCTTTCTTTTGGGAAAGAATCTTTCTAATTTCTTTCTTTTGGTAAGGTTACTAATTAGTAGCACTTACCTCTTTCTTCTTTCCTTCTTTGGTTTGCTCTCTTCTATAAAAGCAAGGAGGAGGTTGGATCTCTTGCTCTTATTGCTTTCTTTTGCAATAATCCCAATAGGGCTTCAAGACCAAGAGTTCTTCTTCTTCAAGATCTTCTTGACTTTTCTTCTTCTTCTCCATCAATGGCTTCAAGTAAGTTCCCTTTTTCAAGAAAACCCCATTGTAGGAAAAAGGTTCTTTCTTTTTTTTTCGTTTCCTTCTTTTCTTTTCTTCTCTGTTTTTTTCTTTTCCACGTGTTTGCTTTTTTTTGTACACGTTTTTTTATGCTTTCTTCATCTTTTTTTTTTTGCATGTTTTTTTTTCTTTTTGTGGGCCTTACGGACAGATCCGTACAGCCACGTGGCCTGTGGGCCAGCCCCTTTTTCTCTCTTTTTTTTTTGCTTATCCTTTCTTCTTTTTTTTGAGAAAGTTTTCTTTCTTCCTTTTTTTTTTCTTTTGCTCATCATGATAATGCCCCCCCCCTTTTTTAGCAAACCTAGATGTTCATGCATGCATTCTATTGTAAATTAAATTTGTAGCATGATGTGATAGCATACCTGAAAGTTTTTACAAATTTGGGAATTTGGAGCTCGCAGCAATGTTGAGCCCTTCCTGATTTTGCGGAGACTTTGAGGTTTTGAAAGTTTGGAGTTTCGGAGCTCGCAGCAATGTTGAGCCCATCTTCAAGCTTTCTATTTCTTTTGGGATAGTTTTTTTTCTTCGGAATTGCCCCGACATCATGTCAAAATTTCGCCAGATTTTTTTTAGCGAAATTCTGTCATTTTGATGTTTGATCTTTTTCTTTTCCAACCTTTGCAGGTGGTTCCTCCAGAACAAACAAGGGTAAAGAGCCTGCTATAAGCGTACCTCGTCGATCTGCTAGATCTTCTAATCCAGCGTTCAGCAGGCCTGGGAGAAGGTCCAGTAGTTTGAGAGAAATCTGGAAGAGTGCGACTCCCTCAATAAAGATGAGATGAGGCAGCGACTAATCGCTCTCAAGGGAGAGGATTTTTATAAGATCATGGTAAACAATCGTCCATGGGTGATGGAAGATCAGAGTGTTTTACCCGAGCCTACCTTCTTCTTTGGTGATGCCATCCCTGATGACATGACATACCAGAGGAGATGTTTTCAGTTCTCTTTCACAGGAGATGGTGAAAAGAAGACTGTTGCTACCCGGTCGACGTTTGATCGCACCGTCTCGATCATGAGCCTTGCCCCCACGTGCTCTAAGAGGGAAGATCCTCCAAGTTGGGTGAGAGGGATAAATGTAATCAAGACCGGGGTTTTTGTTGGCGGTTCTCCTGGATATGCGGAGAAATCGCCTACTGACATGGACATGTTGATGCCAGCCAGCGGTTACCAGGGCTCTGATTATCCCTCGGTCGATTTAAGACCGATGGGCCTTGGTATTCTCAGCGGTGACGGTAGCAATTGGATAAAGCCTTTTCGACTTCGTGGCCGTTTCAATGCTGACTCCGAGTGGAAGTCGTGGACTGATCGCGTCCTGCTAATTGGTGGTGCCATTTTGAAGGAAGCCGGGATTTTTGACGCGGTTCGCGCCTTTAGGGAGACCGTGATCTTTTTCGAGGAGGCCTTCATGGCTATGTTGGAGTCATTCCTTCCACAAACCAATACCTTCGTTGTGACGAATGGTGAGATTGGTTTCTCTTTGAAGGAGCTGAGCACCATTACTGGATTGCCCATCCTTGGCAGACTCTATGAGGAGTTTGTGCCTATCGACAGCGTCCTTGAGGAGCAGTCTGAGGAGTTCAGGCTTCTGTACTTTCAGCTCATCGCTTTCTATAATTTTTTGAAGGAGAAGGAGGGTTTGAAAGTTAGATCCAGCAGTTCGAAGAGTTCTAGCTCTTCGTTCCCCAACTTTTTTGATAGTAGGGAGTCTTCTGATAGTGCGATCCAGGAAGCCAGGGCTCAGGATCCAAGTTCGAAGAAGATCTTGGCTATGCAAGAAGAGTTGAGAGATTTCTGTGCGAGTACAAACGCCATATGTCGTGACATTGCACTGTGGAGAGATCTCGTTGTTTACCTCACTTATTGGCTTAGCGAGGCTGTTTTTGCTGGAGGAGATGGAACGCATATCAGGCCGCATTGTATTTTTCCGGCTTGTCAGATGGCGTTTGGAGAGCAGCTTGCTTTGGTGCCGGCTCTTTACTCCTACCTGTGTACCGAACTGCAGGCTGCTCTTTTTTTTTGTTCGGCTTGGGCTTCCAATGAACAGGGTATTTTCAGCCCACATCTTTTATTCATGGTTTGTATACCACTATCCTGGCTTCCACCGGCTGGGTGCTGCACAGGATGATGATCCTCTGATGATTCGACTGGCTAAGGGCAATGCCATGTCCGAATCACTTTTGTTTGCCCCCATGAGGATCCAACGGTTCAGGGATGTCGAGATGGGGAAATCTTCAGTGAAGCTTTCTCCGGAGTTGTGGAAGAAGGCTTTTGATTTTGGTGCCTCCAGAGACTCTACCAGGGTGGGGTCGGGAAGGCATTACTCCTTGATAAACGCAGAGAAAGAGTGGCTTTTCAGCATACGTGTCGGCACAATGGTGTACCGCAGACATCTTTTAGTCGACATCAAGCCGTATGTACCTTCTCGGTTTGCTCTGCAACTAGGCTTTTCTCAAGGCATTGTTGGAGCGCCTTCAAGCATGGTGAAGCACTTTGGAGGTTTATAGGATAGGAGAAATGCATGGGCTTTCTATACTGCTGAAGACACTACAGCCATGATCTCTTATCATGTGTTGTCAACTTCCCAGACTGCCGGCTTTACGAAGTGGTTCGCGGAGAGCTTTTCAGCATATCGGGGGCTTTCCAAGAAGGAGCTTGATGTGAAGCTGGCATCTGGAAAGGGCCTTGGAAAGTCGGATGGCGTCCGGCGAGAGGAAGTTTGGGCCTTCCTTTCAGGAGAGAAGCACAAGATTGGCTTTCTCGGTGACCAGGGCGTCATTGGTTCTGAAGCTGTTCAAGAAATACCTGATGAGGCTTTAGAGCAGCTAGAACAGGAGGAAGCCGAACTTGATGCTTGGATGCAAGCGGCATAGAGGCAAGCTTCCGTGGAGTCTACTAGCAAGAGTAGACCATCTAGTGAGGAGTCAAGTGGGAAACCTGACTCTGACAGCGGGGCAGGTTCCTCTAAGAAGCGAGCCCGCAGGAGTAAGAGGAAGAGGAGTCATCATCGCAGCAAGGGGCAATATGAGGACTCTCCTGACATAGAAGTCCCTCTTACTATCAATGAAGATGTGCCAGTGTATGCTGACATGCCTCCAGAGAAGAGAAGCCGAGAAGAAGAGACCGTTGGTGAAGGTATGATTCTTCCTCTTTCTCTTTCCATTTCTTTTCTTGGGATTTTTCCATGTCTTGATTTGTTTTCTCTCCCTACTGCTCCCTTTTTTTTTAGCAGAGGACGAAGACTTGGCGATGCTTGAGGTTCCTGCCGATAAGGCAGTGACGGATCCTGTTGCGGCACCAGAGGAAGAACCGAGGGACTTTGGAGTGAATCCAGAATCTCCATTTGGTATAACTTCTTTTGCTTTTTTTTTTTTTGTCTGTGACTTGGTTTGCTAACATTTTTCTTGTCAGCTGACTTGCCACAGGATTTCGATGACTTTGAACCATCGATGGACGCAAATGTTGATGATACTTCCAATGAGTTCATGGAGGAAGAGAGTCTTCCGCCAGTCGTCGAAGAAGGTATTTTGTAGTAATAACCCTGATAATGATTTTCAAACAGGATCATATTCATACCTTTTTGTGTTTCTTTGGCAGGTTTCGTGGTGACAGAGGAGAGTCCGTCGCTTCCTTCAGAACCATAGCAAGGGATGCCAGAGGTCGATCCAGAGGTGGAGGCTCCTGGGACCAGTTCTGACAATGTTGAGGAGATACCTCGTGCTGAGATTCCTTCTTCAGCAGCTCCGACTGAAAGAGTTCTTTTGTTCCTCTTCCAACGGGGGATGACATGGGCAGTCGACCGACGGAGCGGGGTGAATCTTCAGCTGGGCCATCTCTTCTTTTTGCGAAGAAGGTGGTGGTGCGGGTTCTGAGCTCTTGGATTGAGACTGTCCTTGCTGGACACTTGGATGCCGGATTTGGCATGATCCAACATGTGCAGGAGATCCTCGGTGATGCCGAAGAGGCTGGTCTGGAAGTCATAGGTGCCAGGGCAATCGTTGATAGGATCATTGCGCTGGCTGACAAGTGGTTTGAGACCATGGGTTTTCCTGACGACCAATTCTTCAAGGAGATGTTCCTGGACCCTGCTGATAAGGCTAAGTCCGACCTGGATGAGGCTACACAAAGCAGGAAGCAGATAGTTCGAGAGAAGAACTTAGAAGAGCTAGCCATCATTGGGCTGACACATGACCTTAAGATCCTTGATAGGGAGGTTGATGAGACCAGGAAACGTCTTGAGCATCTACAGGGACAAGTTGCTGCCAAGTGGGCTGCAATAATAGAGGCTCGCGACAGGGAGAGTGCTCTGATTTGCCGGGTTGCAGATGCCGATCGAGTTCTTGAAAGGAAGTTTCAAGAAAACAAACAATGGCAAACTGCTCGCGATAAGCTTCCCGATGTGAAAGAAGGATTGCAGCATCTCCAGAATCTCATGGGAAGTTCCTGAAGAAGTGTGCCTTGGAATCCCTGATGGCTGAGGCCAAAAGTTTGCTTGAGGAGCTGAAATCTTGGCTGGAGACCATTTTTGGTTGAGCTCCTTTTTTTTTGTTTTTTTGTAACAGAAACTATCCTTCTTCCCCTTTTTTTGGTACCACATGTATTTTTTTTGGTACTTTTTTTTGTAGTGCTTTTGAACACTTTCTTTTTTTTTGGTACCGCATGTATATTTTTTTTGGTGTTCTTTTTTTTTTTTTTTGTAGTGCTTGTGAAGACTTTCTCTTTTTTTTTGGTACCACATGCATTTTTTTGGTACTCTTTTTTTTTTTGTAGTGCTTGTGAACACTCTCTTTTTTTTGTACCACATGCATTTTTTGGTGGCATTTATAGCCTGTTTTGGTGGCATTTATAGCTGTTTGTGGCATTAATATCCAGGTTTTTTGAAAGCCAAGTTTTGGTTGGTGGCATTGATAGCCGATTTTGTTTTGTGGCATTGATAGCCGGTTTGTGGCATTTATAGCCTGTTTTGGTGGCATTTATAGCCGGTTTGGTTTTGTGGCATTGATAGCCGGTTTGTGGCATTTATAGCCTGTTTGGTTTTCAAAAATGCAAGTATCGACTAAAAGTCGCCTCCCTACTGAATGTTCTTGCAAGTATCGATGGAATGTCGCATCCTTGCTCATTCGGTTGCTAGTATCGACGGAATGTCGCATCCTCGCAATTTTGGTGCAAGTATCGATGGAATGTCGCATCCTTGCTTTTAAAAAATTTTGGTTTTGCGGGTACTGACTTGATGTCGTTTCCCCATGATTTTTGAAATTTGTGGTTTTCTCGAAACTTTGGGTTATGGATATCAACTGCAATGTTGCATCTCCACAGTTTCTTAGTTTTTTCGAACCTTTGAAATTTGGGTTGTGGATATCAATTGAAATGTTGCATCTCCACAGTTTTGGATTTTACAAGTATCGACGAAATGTTGCTTCCCTGCTATTTTGGAAGTGTCGAACGTGGTCCGCATGCTTCCAATTTATGCGAGTATCGACTAAGCGTCGCTTCCCCGCGATTTTTTGAAAAACCATTTTTTTTGTTTAAAGACACGAGGGTCATAAATTTTGACCTAAAACCATTTAGGCGGTAAAAGGTAGGGTGGACTAAGGTGGAAATCCCTGAATCTGGATTTTGTTTCAAACAATGAGTTTTGGGTTCAAGGGTTGAAAATTTTGGTCAAGTTAGGGAAAGTTTCCTAAACTTGGATTTTTTTTTTTAACAATGAAACGATGAAAGTAAGCATTGTTTAAATTTCTAAAAATTTCAGCATTTGATATGAAAATTCTAAAAAAGTGGGTTTAGCGAGCGTGTACCTGGAAACCGGTTTTGGCGTACAGGCATTTCTCTTACCCAGTTGGGTAAGTCTTCAAGGGTGGTACCGCTTTAAGAACTTGCCGTTGATGGGCAACATACATCTGTCACCCTCCATGTTTAGGAGTGCATATGCGCCGTTGGAGAAAACCTTGTCGATGACGTAGGGTCCCTCCCATTTTGGCTCAAACTTGCCTTTGGACTTGTGAGCGAAGACCATTGGTCTTTTTACCGCAAGAACCAAGTCACCCTTTTTGTAGGTGCGTTGCCTGACCTTTTTGTCGAAAGATCCTGCCATGTGTGCTTGGTAAAGTTTAATGCTTTGTCAAGCTTCGAGTCGTCTCTCATCGAGATTGTCCAGCTCATGGAGTCGTAATTCGACGTTGCTTTCTTGAGTCATGTCATTTTGCAAGGATACCCTCAAGGAAGGAATTTATACTTCCAAGGGCACGAGAGCTTCACATCCATAGACCAAGGAGAATGGTGTGCTATGGGTTGGTCCTCGAACGGTGGTTCGATAGGCCCACAAAGCTTCAAACAGTTTGTCGCTCCAGTCTCTTTTGTGACTAGAGACCATCTTCTTGAGTATTTTGCAGAGTATCTTGTTGAAAGCTTCTGCTAATCTGTTTGCTGCCGGATTGTATGGAGTCGAAGGACAGCTTTGGATTTTGTATTTGTCGCAGAACTTGTAGAATCGATGATCCCGGAATTGTGGTCCGTTATCATGGACAAATCTTTTGGGTATGCCGAAACAAAAAATAATGTTGGTACGTAGGAACTGAAGGACTGATGAGGTCTTCATTTCGTTGAGCGTAAATGCTTCTGACCACTTGGAGAAATAATTCGTATCGGCGAAGATGAAACGATGACCTTTGCTTGAAGGGGGAGATGATGAAGGGAGTTTGAATGCTCTCTTCGAATTTACCGGATGGTTTGTTTTCTTCTGGTGATTGTTGAGGAGCCTTACCTTTATCTTTCTAGAGATTTTCGGTAAAGGGTGCTGTGTGCTTCTCCTCTTCTTCTTTTTCACCTTCATACATTTGTGAGTCTGAGAAGTGGACTTCTTTACCTTTGAAGGGCTTTCTGTCCGCAAAGACTCGATGTATCATGCCGTCGTCGCCAACAAACTTAATGCATTGATGTAAAGTTGAAGGGACAACACCATTCTCGTGGATCCAGGGGCGTCCGAGAAGGATGTTGTAGCATGAATGGGGTTTTATTGCATACACAGTGACCTCAGAGATAAGATCACCAATCTTCAACTTAAACCTGATTTTGCCGATAGGCCTTTGAGTACTCCCATCGTATCCGAAGATAGATACAGATGTATGGCTCAGTTTGCTGGGTGGGATGCCCAACTCTTCGAGAGCCGATATGGAGATGAGGTTGAGTGCAGAACCTGGGTCAAACTGAACTCTGTGCATAGGTATTTCCTTGATGTACCCTGTGAAGTACAGGGGTCAGTTGTGCCTTGTTTTGCCAAGTAGGAGGTCGTCCTTTGTGAAGGCGATGGTTGCACTGGCTGCTTTTTTAACCGAGAGGCATTCAATGCATGTTCCCTCAGTGTTTTTTTTCTCCCCTTGAGGAAGCTTCTGAGTTTTTGACCCGGTAATCCATTTCAATTTGGAGGACTTGCGGGGCATGTTTGTCGACATCCTCATTCAGCTTTTGTAATTCTGAAATGAGATTATCACGAGTGTGAGGAGACATTCGCAATAAATCTAGGATGTGCAGACGTGCAGGTATGTGCTCGAAGTGTTCAATCAAGTCATACTTGAAAGCCTCTTTAGGGCGTGCATGTTCATCATTGTTGCCACTAGGGGCGTTTACAACATCTTTTCCCGAAGGATTTACATATGTAAAGGAAGATTGGTTGTAATTTTTATGGTAGTCCCGGCCAGAGCGGGTGCCGTTACCAACTTCGAGAGCTTCTTGAGAAGGGTCTTCGTTTGGAAGATTGTCTTCAAGATCAAGAGGCTGTCGTTTTTCATTTACTGAGGATGTATCTGCAGCAGAGTTGCCATCCTCAGTGATTGTGTTGCATGGAGCATTTTCCGGGAACAAGTCCTGAACAGCATCCAGCAACCTTTCTTCTTCGTTGACCAATTCATTGTCCCAAGCATCAATAGCTGGGAATTCTTCAGTCAGGAAGGGTGTGAACTTTGAAGTCACAGTCTCAGGAGAAGAAACCTAAGAGGGTGTCGTCTTAGCGAAAGTCACGTGAGATGAGGTGGCTCCAGAAAATACATTGCTAGGAGTCGTCGGAGTGTAAGTGATCTCAGACGATGCTTCGGAAGAGCTATAATCCCGAATTATCACATTACAGGAAGCTCTGAATGGAGACGTTGCCTGATCGGAGTCAGACTCATCCTCGGATGTAAGAGGATCGTCTATCCAGCAATTTTCTCCATTTTCAGGAGCTAAGGGAGGATGTACCTGATGGTCTTCATGGACTTCAAGCTCTGGATTGCGAGGAAGCTCGTTGACACGGTCTTGCTCTTGTTCTAGAGCGAGACGCTGCAAGATCCTTGCATATTCTTCAAGATCAGGCATGGGAGCCAAATCTTCTTCTTCATCAGCTCTTTGTGGCTCAACATGGTTGATTTCCACTGGAGCAATGAGATGTGCTGGGTTAGTAGCATTTTCTTGTACAGCCTCTTGGTCTTCTTCATCATCAGACCAGGATCCTTGTGGCTGTAGGGGGTTATACCAGATTACTGGCATAAGATGAGTCTCAGGAACCCATTCTTCATCAGAGAGATATTCTCCTGTCTCAAGGGACTCCTCCCACTCGTTGGTGTAGTTGGATTCGAATCCATCATCGGTGTCGCTGGACTCGTATCCATCATTGGAGAATCCAACTACCAAATTGCAAGAGTATGATACCTCGTGCGTGGCTTCTTTGAATTGAGGTGGCATGAAATCACTAAAAGTGAATTTTCTTACCCCCTTTGAAGTCTCTGGAAGGGATGTTTTTGTTGCCTCCAGTGAAGCGGTAGAGGAAGCCTCTGCCTTTTCTTTGACTTTTTGTTTTGGCTGGGTCTTCTCTTGCCGTTTGAGCTTGAGGAGATGTTTCCTAGCCTGCATTCGCTATTGAGCTGTAGGCTTTGTTTTCACGACCTCCCAATTTTCATCTTCCAGGAGATCAGGATGTACCCGTATGTTTTGTCCGTCTGGTGTCGGGTAAGGAACCAGTTCTTCGGACACTTGGATTGTGTTTATCACCTTGAAGGAGTAGTGATCTTTTTCTTCGGTGATTTTGATGTTTGTCCACATGTCACCATGTTGACGAAGGCAGACCCATAGTTTTTGTCAAAGGTGATGACTCCGTTTTTCCACATCTCGTTTATTTTCTCCCTTACAACGAAGCATTGATTGAGAGGATGCAAGATCATCTGATGGTATGGATAGTACCAAGGATCGTTGGTTTTGCCAACATCACCCGGTCTTTTGGGTTCAGGCAAGGTGAGCTTGCCGTTCGCCACAAGAGCCCCGAAGATTTCATCAACATCTTCATCAAACGGGTATTTCTTCTCTACTCGTTCTTTGAAGGCATCTAAGAGTTCAGGTTTCTTACCAGCAGCTTTGTTTTCAGCTTTCTTTGGTGGCTGAGGAGCTGACTTGGTCTGCACATTGAGGACCTCTTTCTTCTTTGGTTTAGAGGTCTTGGGGACCAAGTCTTGTGATAGACCTGGTCGTTTGCGGGTCGAGGCTTCGTGGGGCTGCCACGGGCTTCGGGCCTTCTGGTGCTCGCCTTTGGTGTCACGGTAGTGACACGTTAAGAGGCGTGTTTCTGCTTCTTGGAAGGAGCAGTTTGTTCTTCGGGAAGTGGGAATGGTCCCAGCATCCCAAAGACAATAGTTCGGGGAGTCGAGGTCTTGCGGTAATCCATTTCAATTTGGAGGACTTGCGGGGCATGTTTGTCGACATCCTCATTCAGCTTTTGTAATTCTGAAATGAGATTATCACGAGTGTGAGGAGACATTCGCAATAAATCTAGGATGTGCAGACGTGCAGGTATGTGCTCGAAGTGTTCAATCAAGTCATACTTGAAAGCCTCTTTAGGGCCTGCATGTTCATCATTGTTGCCACTAGGGGCGTTTACAACATCTTTTCCCGAAGGATTTACATATGTAAAGGAAGATTGGTTGTAATTTTTATGGTAGTCCCGGCCAGAGCGGGTGCCGTTACCAACTTCGAGAGCTTCTTGAGAAGGGTCTTCGTTTGGAAGATTGTCTTCAAGATCAAGAGGCTGTCGTTTTTCATTTACTGAGGATGTATCTGCAGCAGAGTTGCCATCCTCAGTGATTGTGTTGCATGGAGCATTTTCCGGGAACAAGTCCTGAACAGCATCCAGCAACCTTTCTTATTCGTTGACCAATTCATTATCCCAAGCATCAATAGCTGGGGATTCTTCAGTCAGGAAGGGTGTGAACTTTGAAGTCACAGTCTCAGGAGAAGAAACCCAAGAGGGTGTCGTCTTAGCGAAAGTCACGTGAGATGAGGTGGCTCCAGAAAATACATTGCTAGGAGTCGTCGGAGTGTAAGTGATCTCAGACGATGCTTCGGAAGAGCTATAATCCCGAATTATCACATTACAGGAAGCTCTGAATGGAGACGTTGCCTGATCGGAGTCAGACTCATCCTCGGATGTAAGAGGATCGTCTATCCAGCAATTTTCTCCATTTTCAGGAGCTAAGGGAGGATGTACCTGATGGTCTTCATGGACTTCAAGCTCTGGATTGCGAGGAAGCTCGTTGACACGGTCTTGCTCTTGTTCTAGAGCGAGACGCTGCAAGATCCTTGCATATTCTTCAAGATCAGGCATGGGAGCCAAATCTTCTTCTTCATCAGCTCTTTGTGGCTCAACATGGTTGATTTCCACTGGAGCAATGAGATGTGCTGGGTTAGTAGCATTTTCTTGTACAGCCTCTTGGTCTTCTTCATCATCAGACCAGGATCCTTGTGGCTGTAGGGGGTTATACCAGATTACTGGCATAAGATGAGTCTCAGGAACCCATTCTTCGTCAGAGAGATATTCTCCTGTCTCAAGGGACTCCTCCCACTCGTTGGTGTAGTTGGATTCGAATCCATCATCGGTGTCGCTGGACTCGTATCCATCATTGGAGAATCCAACTACCAAATTGCAAGAGTATGATACCTCGTGCGTGGCTTCTTTGAATTGAGGTGGCATGAAATCACTAAAAGTGAATTTTCTTACCCCCTTTGAAGTCTCTGGAAGGGATGTTTTTGTTGCCTTCAGTGAAGCGGTAGAGGAAGCCTCTGCCTTTTCTTTGACTTCTTGTTTTGGCTGGGTCTTCTCTTGCCGTTTGAGCTTGAGGAGATGTTTCCTAGCCTGCCTTCGCTATTGAGCTGTAGGCTTTGTTTTCACGACCTCCCAATTTTCATCTTCCAGGAGATCAGGATGTACCCGTATGTTTTGTCCGTCTGGTGTCGGGTAAGGAACCAGTTCTTCGGACACTTGGATTGTGTTTATCACCTTGAAGGAGTAGTGATCTTTTTCTTCGGTGATTTTGATGTTTGTCCACATGTCACCATGTTGACGAAGGCAGACCCATAGTTTTTGTCAAAGGTGATGACTCCATTTTTCCACATCTCGTTTATTTTCTCCCTTACAACGAAGCATTGATTGAGAGGATGCAAGATCATCTGATGGTATGGATAGTACCAAGGATCGTTGGTTTTGCCAACATCACCCGGTCTTTTGGGTTCAGGCAAGGTGAGCTTGCCGTTCGCCACAAGAGCCCGAAGATTTCATCAACATCTTCATCAAACGGGTATTCTTCTCTACTCGTTCTTTGAAGGCATCTAAGAGTTCAGGTTTCTTACCAGCAGCTTTGTTTTCAGCTTTCTTTGGTGGCTGAGGAGCTGACTTGGTCTGCACATTGAGGACCTCTTTCTTCTTTGGTTTAGAGGTCTTGGGGACCAAGTCTTGTGATAGACCTGGTCGTTTGCGGGTCGACGCTTCGTGGGGCTGCCACGGGCTTCGGGCCTTCTGGTGCTCGCCTTTGGTGTCACGGTAGTGACACGTTAAGAGGCGTGTTTCTGCTTCTTGGAAGGAGCAGTTTGTTCTTCGGGAAGTGGGAATGGTCCCAGCATCCCAAAGACAATAGTTCGGGGAGTCGAGGTCGACCCAGAATTCAGAGAGTTGCCGAGGGAGTTGACGCTTCGGCAGCTCATGGGGCGCTTGTAGGTGCGCGTAGTTTGCTTCTGTTGAATCATAAGTTGGTGCTTGTTCTCGTCGAAGGTAATGGTTAGTGATGCTGCCATTGTTAGTTTTTTCGAAAATTTTCTGAAACAAGACCACATCCATTAGTAATCATAAGAATATAATGATCATAAATGGGAAGTTCTTTGGTTTTGTCTTTTCAAATTGCTCGAGGGAGATGACCCAAGCAATATGAAGAAGGCAGAAAGCCATAGAGGGTACAATTGTTCTGATCGCAAGTATGGTAAGCCCAGAATGAGCGTCCCAGTGACTGCTAGAAGCAATTATGAACTTAAATTCGACTTATCAAGAAGCAGAGCTTGCTTGAGGTAAGAAGAATATAAAGTTGGAGTTACAAATGTGCCGGTCGGGAATATAGTAGACCCTGAAATGGTGTACTAGTACCGCTAGACACAAATGTTTAGAGACCGCATCCATGAGATGAGATTTTCTGTTTTGAAAGGTCAAAATTGGATTCATCAAAGAGAGCAGATGGTTTTCCGATCCAAATACGGTCTCAGCGATTTCCGCGAGCGCCAGTACTCAGAAGGAAATGAACCATAATTTCTCGGATCTGAATCTAAAAGTGACGAGTTTTTTTTTTGAAAGGCCAATATCGGGTTCATCAAAGAGAGCAAAAGGCACTCCAATCTGAACACGGGCTCAGCGATTTCCGCGAGCGCCAGTGCTCAGAAAGGAGGAGACCAAAATTTCTCCAATCTAAACCCAAAATGACGGAAGTTTTTTTTTTTGAAGATTTTTTTTTTCAAGATTTTTTTAAAAAAAAAATCTTTTTTATTTATTTATTTTAAGATTTTTTTTTGAAAATTTTTTTATTTTTTATTTTTTATTTTAAAAAATTTTATTTTGAAAAATTTTTATTTATTTAAAAGACGAGAGAGTACACATAGGCCTCCTAACCCGGTCTTATGAAATCTCGATTGTTAGAATCGCCCCCAGGTAAGGGTAGGATTACTTAATGAACCCGTTTGGAGGATCCTTGCCTAGAACAGCCAAGCTGTCTCCACACTCTGCACAAGGCTTTTCTTGAATCAACCATGATCAAAGAACGCAGTTGGTTTAACCTTAGTGGTCTATGTCTTTTTTTTTGTTTTTTTTCTTTATTTTATATTTTTTTTTATTTTTTAGATTTTTAATGAACTCATCGAAGAGAAATGATGGCCCAAAACCTTAGTCGAACAGGCTCAACATTTCTGCAAGCACAATGAACGATAGGAAAGGATCAAGCTTTCTCAATTTTGAATTCAAAATGAAAAATCTGATTTTTTTGTTTTTTTGTTTTAGATCTTTAATGAACTCATCGAAGAGAAACGATGGCCCAAAACCTTAGTCGAACAGGCTCAACATTTCTGCAAGCACGATGAACGATAGGAAAGGATCAAGGTTTCTCAATTTTGAATCCAAAATGAAAAATATGATTTTTTTTGTTTTTTTTGTATATATTTTTTTTAGATCTTTAATGAACTCATCGAAGAGAAATGATGGCCCAAAACCTTAGTCGAACAGGCTCAACATTTCTGCAAGCACGATGAGCGATAGGAAAGGATCAAGGTTTCTCAATTTTGAATCCAAAATGAAAAATCTGATTTTTTAATTTTTTTGTGTATTTTATATATATATATTTTTTAGATCTTTAATAAACTCATCGAAGAGAAACGATGGCCCAAAACCTTAGTCGAACAGGCTCAACATTTCTGCAAGCACGATGAACGATAGGAAAGGATCAAGGTTTCTCAATTGTGAATCCAAAATGAAAAATCTGATTTTTTTTTTGTTTTCAAAAGAGAAATAGTGGAAATAAATTCAAAGAATTAGAAATTTCCAAAAAATCTCATCTCATTTTTTTTTAAATGCGGAATCCAACATTGGCCACCAATCAAAAAGTAGCCAAAGAATCAAGAAAAGAAGTATAAGCATAGTGCAATAGATATGATATGCAAATATTTCATTTCTAGCATCGTGTTCTCAAATGAACGAGTCTCACCGGGTGGAGCCAGCTTGATGGAACGTCGCCATTCTGCCCGGTTCTACAGGGGTCGGCGGATGTGAGAGTCCGTTTGGGTACGACCCTTTCGTAACCGGGGGGCAGAGGCGTGCATCAACATTTTTTTGTGTGGGTGTGCCAGATTTTCTATTTTACTTGGAATTATAAGTGGTGATCTGGAGATCGGCCTTCGCAAGTAAAAAAGGAAATCAACTTCTTTCAAGTTTTCCATTGCACATATATTTAAGAAAAGAGACATTTTTCTTGATTTGCCGTGAAAGGTGATTTTTTTGGCATTTATAGCCGATTTTGGCGTTTATAGCCGATTTTGGCATTTATAGTCGATTTTTGGCATTTATAGCCGATTTTGGCATTTATAGCCGATTTACAATCCTTATCAATAATGAAAGACAAGAGTTGTGATTTTTGTCTCTTTTAAAAAAAAATACAAACTACAATGAAAAGCAAGAAAAGGAGGACTAACTTCTCAGGAGATTGTGGGGGACCCGTTCAGATTGACGGTCGCAAACCATATGTGGACTTCGCCATCATCCATGCAGATGAGAACAGAGGATGTTATTGATTCTCTTGGCTTGGCTATAACCTCAGGTTTTTAGAGGACAAAGACCATGAGGACGTCCTATATCCAATAAAAAATTAAGTAGACGGGCTGAAAAGCCACGTCTAAGCCATTGGAGGCAGAAGGAGAAAACCCCCTCCCCAAGGGACTTTTGTCACCTTGTAGCGGTGGTCGGTGTAGAACTTCCGCAGAGTTTTCTCTCTTTCTTTCTTCGGATTTCTATGCTTTTTTTTCTGATCTGGGATCTGTCTTCTTTTTCCGATGTCTGGAGATTTTTTCGATCTCTGGTGATTTTTCCGATCTGGATTCCTTTGGAGTGCTTTCGTATTTATTGGCTTTTTGGTAGACATTTAGGAGGGTTTATGGGCTTTTATTGTCATTAAGCCGCATAATGGGAGGAGTTACAGGATTTAATTCGTTTATTTTGTAACTCCTTTTTTCTTGGCTTCTGATTGGCCGGAGGAGATTAAGGGCATTTAATCGCCTTTAATCACCATGATGGGATTTAAATGTCATGAATCTCTTGACTTGTAACTCCCGGATGCTTGCTTCTGATTGGGCCGTCCAAAGAAATGAATTAATGACTGCAATAAAGCTAGTCAATTAATCGCATTAAGTGGTCGCCGAGCAGTTGAAGAGTCGCGGGCCGTGCCGCATCCTTTGGGATTCTTCTGGCGATGATCAATGATGGATCTTCATGTAGATCGACATCAGATGACCACGAAACTTCAGGTATTGGTTGCCAATAGCGGGTCGGTGCCATCTGTCCTGTCGATTTCTCGATCGATCCGGTAGAAAGCACACTTTTTGTGTTGACCGGTTGGCGATCAATGTTGATTTCGATACTCTTGATGATTGACCCATGATTTTGACGGATGTCAGAGGATTTGGTGTCTCAAAAGTATGAATTTTGGAAAATATCAGAGGTCGGACGCTTCGAATCGCGAAAAAATAGCAAAAATGGGGTTTCCGGGGCCCTCCCGGCGACCCCGGGGGTTTTTCCCCCCTTTTGTCCCGTTTTGTGTCCGTTTTTGCTGTTTTTTTATTCTTTTTTCTTCTGTATTTTTCCTTGAAAATTTTGGTCATTTATTGGCCTGATTTCCCTGTAGAAAACCTGATGAGAATCCTTGCATTTTGGTTTGCAAAGTTTCTAATTTTCCGAGAAAGCCGAAGACTTTGTCGCGCAGAGCTGCCGATTTTCCGTCAGAAGCTGAAACTGGGTCAAACGATGTCGGAATGACCTGAAATTTGAGGTGAAGCCTCCTGAGCAATAAATAAGACCAACCATAGGCTTTTGTTTGATTTTTGAAGCCGTTTGGGGTCTTATCACCAGTAGACTTGTTTTTGTCGCGATGAAGATGTCGCGGCTTGATGTGTGGTCAACCGATGTCCGATTGACTTGAAATTTGACAGGGAACCTATTGGAGTCATTTTAAGATGATCCACAGGCTCTATCTTAGAAACCATGGTCCCAGGGAGCTTCGCCGCCGAGAGGCCTGATTTGGCTTCCGAGCGTCAAAGTCTGGTCAAATGTTGTCGAAATGACCTGAAATTTGACGTGTAGGCCTTTGTAAGCATTTTAAAGCCGTCCATGTGCTCTAACTGATGAGTGATGGCCTCGGAGGTTCTCGCCGCCGAGAGGCTTCATTTAGCTATTCGAGGGTTGATGTTGGGTCAAGCATTGTCGGTTTGGCTCGGAACTTGACGTGGAGCCTTTTGGATGTATTTTGAGACCATCCATCGGCTCTGATCGAATATTTGGTGTCTCCGATGCTTTTGCCGCCGGGAGCTCCTTTTCAGCTGTCGGAGAAGCAAAGTTAGGCCAAATGATTTTGAAATGGCCCGAAACTTCTTGTGTACTCCTCTTTTGGCTGTCTTGAAGGATCTTATAGTTTTTGTTTGATTCTGACAAGATTTGATTTTTTGGAAGTAGCATTGCCTATTTATGGCAGGTTGCGACTTCATGAAGTTTTCTAGCTCTTGAAGAAGCAAAGTGACATTTTTGGTGTCAACAAATGCCCCAACAACGAGTTGCTTAACTTTTGTAGTCGATGTGATTCGAAGAGATTTTGTGAAGGAGAGCTTATGACTTGACCAAGGGTCTTTGAGCAGTCTTTCTTTTTGGTATTTGTAGCCTTTTGAGCTTCCAGGGGAATTTTATGGTAGTGAAAGGGATCACGTACCATCTCGAGGCAAAGTTTTGAAGATGACATCAGGGATGTGGATTTGGGTTTTGACCTGTGACCTAACAGGCTGTATGTGGCAGGTTAGGGTGTCGGGTTTGGTTTTGACCGTGTGACCCAACAAGCTGTATGTGGAATGTTGGGGGGGTCAATTTTGGTTTTGATCTTGTGACTTAACATGCTATTGTAGACACCTCATTTAGCCCCTATGATAGCCTTAAACACCTATCATATATAGCGATGCCCCCATTTCACCCATAATTGAATGATTAATGATATTTATCAGATTAATTAATGACAATGAAGATGCTTTTTGATAGTTTTAGACTTAGTTCAACGACTTCTAGAAATTCATGAGAAGAAAGCCGAATCGCATTGAGATCTCGAATCCAACGTACCTTTCACATAAGGAGCAGACTACTGCACTAACTCTACATATTCCAGACCACTTAAGACATGCTTAGGCCAGTTCTTACAAAGACTACACCTAGCTTACCCAAATGCCATCCGATTACCCTAAGTTAGGAAGCCAGATCCATTGATCCAGAGGTTCCACTCTTTTCTCAGCCCATAATCATTAGGACAGTTGGACCATTGGATTCTTCACTTTGAGAGCTTTCCGACGGTATGTAGAACGTCCAAATCCGATAAGTGGATTAAAAGTTATGAGTTTTCGAAGTTTGCCTTAGGAAGAGTAACGGAAATCCATCTAGGCACCACCCAAGTGGCGCCCACCCTACTCCATTGCATGTACACGCCCCAGGCTGGGCGCCCACACTAGCCGTGACAACCTAGGCACCACATGTGTGGCGCCCACCCTCCAAAATTACTAGTTTGGCCTAAAACGGAACGGAACCACACAACGTAGGGACCGAACTCTAAAAATGAAGGAACTCCACCTAGGCACCCCATGTGTGGCGCCCACACACTTCATTCCATCTAGACGCCCCATGGTGAGCGCCCATACTCTTCAGCCCACCTAGGCACCACATGTGTGGCGCCCACCCTCTTATTCCACAAATTTAACTTAGGGCAGCCCGCAACCACTCCAAACAAAGACCCACACAACTTTCCATCTAGGCACCACCCTTGTGGCGCCCACACTCTCCAGTCCACATAAGCACCCTGTGGTGGGCGCCCACACTGTCCAGTCCACCTGGACACCACCCTTGTGGAGCCCAGTCAATTAAGTGCTAGTGTAGGTCCCCTCAGTTGAACATCTATCCATTCTATCCTGACTTCAGATGGGACCAAACTTTGAGAATGATCCGAACCATGTAGGCTCCACCCCATGGGCGCCTACCATGAACCAGTCCACATAGGCACCAGCCATGTGGCGCCCACCCTATGCAGTCACCTGGGCACCACCCCATGGGTGCCCAGCCTCTTTTCCAAACCCTAATTTATCCCAAAACACTTAAGCCGCCTTGGGATGCATGAAACCTTCTAGAAACACGAACTAATGAAGCCCTAGCCCTCCTAAACTCATTCCAAACCTCTATTTAAGGATCTCTTAACCTCATTTACAAGGGAGCTACCCTAAAAAGAGAGAAAAGTATAGAGAATAAACAAAAAGGAGAAAGGTAGCCACCATTAGAGAAAAAGCTTCAGATCTAGAGAAAAAGAAGGGGAAATAGAGGAGAAGACTTCCATATCTTCAACTAGGGCTATGGTTCTTTGCGTAAGCTTCATTCTAGGAACTTGAAAAGTGTGATTCAAACCGGTATTCCTAGATCTTTCTATTCTTTTATTGCATTTTATCATCATCTTTGTTAGAAACATGCTTAGGATCATTCATGCATCATAGATCTATATTAGTTCTTGATAAAAATGGTATCAGCATCTCATCATATTAATAACATGTTTAGATTCATACCAGTGGTGTAGATCTGCATTGATTTCGTAGTTCTAAGTGCTTAACTAGGTTAGATCTCGCATTTATAGCATCATCATCATCATTTAGATCGAGCAGATCGCGAAAGGCCTATCTCAGGAGGCTGGGCGCCACCCACTGGGCGCCTACCATCTCTGGTTTGGCTAGGCGCCACCCTCTGGGCGCCTACCCTTCCGAGATAGGGTTTGGGTTTTAGATCTCTACTTTTTACATCGTTTTCTCGTAGATTTGTTAGTTGCATCATTAGTAGTTCGCATTAGGACATCCGCATCAGTTACTGAATATCGGAAACTGTGTTGAAAATCTTAAGACTGTTGTGCATTCGTTGCTATTCTTTGAAAACCCTGACTGAACAGGGTAGGCACCACAGGTGTGGCGCCCAAGTGGACTTTTCCACTTCCACACACAATTTTCGATCTTCCGCATTTAGTTCTTAGAAATTGCATAACAATGATGTGTTTGTTAGCTTGATATGTTCTGAATTTCAAATTATCATTTCTAGCACACACCACCATATCATTTGAATCATAAAGTCACAAAAACCCAAAAAAAATCATAAAACATCAAACTACTTCTTCTCTTTCCTTACTCTCTAGTAAATTAGAGGAGAAACAAAAAAGAAACAAATTAAAAAATACAAAGAAAACCCAAAAATAGTAGGTAGATAGCCTAGGTTATCAAATCTCGTGCCTAAGTAGGATAAACCCTAGGGTTAGCTAAAATATCATAATTAATTAATTAAAGGACCATCAAATCATTAAGAACCCTAAAATTAATAATCTAATTAATTTGACTGAAATTGGACTAAGGAATCACTGAGATTGATTAGGGAACCCAAATTATTAAGATAGGCTTCTCCTCCTTTGAGCCTAGCTTGCTTATTCACTAAAAAAGTCTCTAATTAAGGTTTAAACACAATTAATTAAGGCTCTAATCTCACACCAATTAATACAATAAATACCTTTAATCCAAAAGATCTTGAGACCTTAATTAATTCGGATTAAAAATAACCAAGAGCTTAATTAAAAACCTAAAACGTAAAATAGATCCATCTGGGCGCCACCCCCTGGGTGCCCTGTTGCCAAGTCCATCTGGACGCCACCCCCTGGGTGCCCTGCTGACAAGTCTTCCTGGGCACCACTCCCTGGGCGCCCAACCTATTCATTCCCTAAGAGGCCCCACTTGAAGTATAATCTAATTAATTAAGACTTTAACCAACCCTAATTAACACTCTAAAATACTCTTAACTTAAAAAACCTGAAATCTTAATCAACTTAAACTCGAATCTACCTACAAGATACAAAACCAACAAACCCTAAAAGTATCCACCTGGGCACCACCCCCTGGGCGCCCATCCTATCCTGTCACTAAGACACCCCAATTGAAACGAAACTTGAATCGACATATAATAAAACATTGCTAACTTAAAATATTTGAAAACTTAATCAATCTAAACCTGAATTAATCTAAAACGAACACACAACACAAAACCAAGATAGAGATCCACCTGGGCACCACTCCTTGGGCGCCCATCCTTCCAATCCACCTGGACACCACTCCCCTGGCGCCCAGCCTTCCAATCCATCTAGGCACCACTCCCCTGGCGCCCATCCTATCCCTTTACTAAGAAATCCCTAATTGAAACTTATAATTAAACCAACCCGATTTAACACATTAAAACACTTTAGGACTTAAGAAACCTGAGACTCTAATCAATTCACCCTCAGATTAACTTAAAGGCCATCGAACCAAATCAAACCACAAGGCAGTCACCTGGGCACCACCCCCTGGGCGCCTAGCCTATCAATCCACGTGGGCACCACCCTTTAGGCGCCCAGCCTGTGAACTCCACCTACACTACTCATTTCTTGGAAACCAATCAATTAAAAACTAAACCTAATTAATTTAAACCTAATTCATTCTCAACTGAATACTAAAAGATACTTTTCATCCGAACGCATTAAACCACAAAACCCAACTTCGAATCAACCTAGAACATCAAAACCAGCCCGAACCTCAAGACAGCCACCTAGGCACCACTCCTTGGGCGCCCAGCCTGTCAATCCACTTAGGCACCACCCCCTTGGCGCCTAGTCAGTCAATCCACCTGGGCACCACCCTCTGGGCGCCCAACCTTTGAACTCCACCTACCCTGTCCATTCCTTAGGAGACCATTAAACCCAATTAATTGGAACCTAATTCATCCCGAACGGAACACGAATAAACACTTTCCATCAAATCCTAAATCCTTAAATCAATTCAAGCTCGAGTTGACCAAAGAATCACAAAACCTAACCAAACCATAAAACACATCCATCTAGGCGCCACCCCCTAGGTGCCCATCCTGCCAGATTCACCTGGGCACCACACCCGGGGCGCCCAACCTACTCTTTTTCAGAAAAGCCCCAATTCACAACTTAGCCCGATTAATTAACACTCAAGTTAATCCCAATCAACATAATAAAACACTTTTAACCTTAAATCACTGAAACCTTAATCGATTCGGACTTAATGCCCAAAACCCTTTGGAACCGACCAAACCATAAAGATTCCACCTAGGCACCAATCCCTTGGCGCCTATCCTATCAATCCATCTGGGCGCCACCCCCTGGGTGCCCATCCTGCCAGATTCACTTAGGCACCACCCTCTGGGCGCCTAACCTACATTTCAACCCTACCCAACCAACTCAACTAAAAACCAATAATTAAACACCTTACAACTTAAACTAATTAAGACCAGAACCTAAATCAGTCCCCGGACCCAAAGACCAATAATTAAATCCCATCCGGCACAACACAAAATCACAGGCGCCACCCCCTGGGCACCCATCCTGCCAGATCCACCTGGGCACCACTCCCTGGGCGCCCATCCTGCCAATTCACCTGGTCGCCACCCCCTTTGATGCCTATCCTTCCACTTGCACTAAAACACGAATTCTTGATTTTGTGTCAAAACCCGGACCCGCATCACTAGAACATCAGAGACATTAAAACATTTCTCAGATTAAAACATAGCCCTTAAAACCCCCGGAATTCCGAAAAGAGATCGAAAAGTCTGAAAAGCATAAACTGTCAGGATAGGCTCCACCCCCTGGGCGCCTACCCTGTTTTTAATCTTGAATTATGATTTTCGACCACTCTTTGATATTCTGATTTAAATTAAAAATAGCAGAACTTTAAAATACTTAAAAACACATTAACCAGATCCTTAAAACATCCATAAACCACTCTCAATCAAAACCACAACTCACAACAAATAAAATCAATTAAGATTGTACCCAACAAACTGCTTAGGCGCATGAATTATCAAACTTTGGCTATTTGGACCCTAGGATTAAATTGGATTACCTTGTTAGGTAGCCTAGAGCATTAGGCTTCACCCCATCACTCTTTTTGTTCCGTTAGGGAATCGGGAAAGCTGATGTGGGCGGTCTAGGACCTTAGGTTAGGGTTAATCCGATGATCAGTAATAAAGCATTAATTACATAAATCCAAGTAAATCCCCTAGTTAGGCCCTTCTAGTCCAATATCAAAAATCCATAAAAAACTATAAAACCAACAAAATAAACCCAAAAAGATTTTTCTTTTATTTTTTCCTCCACCTCAGGTGCCAGATATTTAATCGAACTTAATGATAAAAGGAAATGAAGAACTGACTTCTAAAATTGAATAAATGAGAATGGTGAGATGAGATGAGTGATTTCACACACACTTTTTACTTCGGCCCATCGGCCACCCTTAAACAATCGCGGCCCATCGGCCACCCTTAAACAAACACTGGCCCATCGGCCACCTCCAATCAATTAAGGCCCATTGGCCTTTCATTTTTATCACTCGTGTATCGCACACAAAAAACACAGAAATCACAAGTCAAAGTCTCATTTGCATCATCATTTTGGTTTGAAAAGTCAGCCTTTAAACCCTATTTTGCCAAGGGATCTGAAGGGGGTACCCGGGAACCGAGCCATTCCTCTTCTTAAATATTTGGCACCTCCCCCCATTTATTTTCTTTATTTTAGTTACTTTATTTTACTTGGATTTATTATGATTATGCTGTGTGAGGATTAACCTTTCTTTGGACTTTAACTCATGACCCTGAATTGACCCTATATTAAAAAGACTCAAAGAGACCCAAATTAATGTGACAGGACAACCGTCGTGTGTTGCCGGCAGCACATTAGACGAGAGGAAGAACCCACCCACTTATTTTCTCCCTACATTTCTTCGGCTTTAGTCGAAGAACGGTGTTACGGCCGTTACCGTAGCTGGCGATCGTGATCCATTGATTTTGAGGGTAGTCGGAATCCTCATTTTCGATGTAAAATTTAAATAGCATATATAGATGAATAGAGATTTCCCCACGTAAAATGCAAAATTTTCTTTCCTTTTGGGGGGGGGGGTCGAAATTCACATCCGACAGCCTAGCGATCGTGATGGGACCTCTTTTGTTTTCTGTCACTTATTTGGGTCTTTCCGGGATTTTATTTTAGGACACGAACATCCAATCAATGATCAGATGCCCGTGTCCCATTCAGTTTAGGGTTGTTATGAGTCTAGTCCAAAATTAAACCTAAGGTTCGAATGCACCGTCCACTAAGCTTTCCCCCATTACATCATAAGAAACAAACTTGCACCAACACTCACTACAAAACAACATAAAACGTGCTCCTCTCATCCCCTCTTTCTCTCTAGTCTCATCTAAGTACTTCTTCACAAATGGAGGGTTACACGTTCGGGATGCCCGACTTTCAACCCCTCTCACCCCCACTATTGCTTCGCACCACTAGCGGGTCACACCAAGGCCCCCAGAGTATAGAGTCCTCTAGAGTATTAGATGGATCCTCAGCAACATCAAGCCATGACCCACAACAGATGAGACGATCCCTCTTCGAAGGAGGCCCCCTGCCAGTCAATGCCATCACAATGGAAAGGAATCAGTCTAACACATCCACCCCATCTCATTCATCAGGGGAGAATCAACTTTCCTCACATTCAGGGGTAACTTACACAGACTTAGTCAATCCTACCGGCCAGGTTATAAGGTATAGAGTTCACAATAATGATTTGTCAAGAGATTACTCTCTCCGCGCGAATGATCATGTTGTCTCGCAAGTTACACCTTATTCTTCCCTGATCAGTCAGACCGAGCCAATTACATCTTCTATCCCACAGTACGGGATGCCTACGGATGCACCTATCACCACACCAGTTAGAGTCGTCGCACCATTCCAGACTCTCGCAACAAACGAGAATCCATATCATCAGACAAGTCATGGTCCAGTAAACACGGGTCAGCTGGCGATGCCCAACACCTCATACCATAATCCCTTGACTCACATGGGAACGCCAGATGTCTACCAACAACATGAGGTAACCCGACCCCAATTCCAGGTGATGACTCCTTCGCCAGTCAATCAAGCGGGTTATAATCCTTTGATGGCTAGCACTCATATATTATACCCCCAGCCGATTCAATATGAGAGGACCCTTCCCATCTATCAAAATCAGACAGCCCCGATCTACCAAATGCCTAACTCAGACCAAAGCCCCCTAGTCCAAAACGCGCAGGTTATCAATCCCGCAGGAGTTAGAAATCCTTATCAAACATATCAAGCAAACGAACCGCGCTATCAGCAGGCGTATCAGCCACCCGCTTTAAGTCCAATGATTGACCCATACAGAAGACAGTCGGTCGCTCACGGAGGAACTCAGTTGAGCCAAGGCTATCAACCTATCCCGCAATCATATTTCCAAGACCAGTTCCAATAGCCAGCTTACGCCCCTGTTCCACTAGAACCACAAGGAGGTTACCGGCCACAGATGATTCAATACCTAGATCCTCTAGTGTTCAAAGAATTGCAGAAAAATGTAGAAGAGCTTAAAAATGAAATCAAGAAAAAGTCCCCGAGCTTGATTGGAAAAAAGCTAGGGTTCTACAATTTTACTAAGAAGGAAGAAAAAGAGAGGTCACCTTTCCCTATTAGAGCTCCTAAGTTCATACCTTATGATGGGACAACTGACCCTCAACACCACCTAGTCTCATTCTGCAACAAGTGTCGTGCCATCGCTGACAATGACTCCATGCTCATAAATTATTTTCAGGAATCATTAACGGGGGATGCATTAACTTGGCATACGTCTGTATCTTCCACGAGATTAATACCTTCGAGGATGTAGTAGAGAAATTTCTAGCACGGTATCAGCACCTAACTAAAAACAAACCCCTGTGGCATGACTTAGCGAACCTTAAACAAAAGAACAATGAGGACTATGAGGAATTCGCGGTGAGGTGGCAAAATCAATTTGTGCGATCAGACTGCAACATGCAAGAAGAGGAACAAGTGAGGATGGCCATATCAAATATGAAAGACCCGATGAGAGCCTTAATGACGATCGGAGAAGTCGTTAGTTGGAGTGGCCTATACCGTAGATTGTCCTGGATGAAACAAAATTTAGACGAAGGAGTATTGAACACCATCATTGACCATAAGAAAAACACGCGTAGAGTGGGCGCAACTATCCAACCGGAAAGCCGCACAACCCCTGAAGTGAGCTCGAATCAAGAAGAGGTCTACCGACCATACCAAGAACGCAACAATGTTAGCTTTAACCAACACCAGAACCAGGGACAAAATGGCAATCCCAATTTCCAAGGTGGTAACCCAAATTATCAGAGGAACAACCAGAATTATCAGCAGAACAATCAGAATTATCGAAATCCTCCAAGAAACAACCAAGGTTATGAACAACCGCCAAGGAATCAAGGGCCCTCGGTGAATCAAAACCAGAATCCTAATCCTATACAACCGGTTCCGAATTCGATAGTTCTGCCACAAAATCAGAACACAAATCCTCAACCCAGCTATGGTACCGTCCCCTTCAATTACAATAGAGGCAATAATGGCAACCAAAACAACACGATCAATGGGAATAGAAGAAGATTCGGGGCCAAAAGGGCAAACTACCCATCCCTTCCACGACCTTGGACCGCTGTCTTCTGGTCCCTCTTAAACCAGAACGCCCTCCAACTCCCTCTGGAACGACCACAAGCCTGGTCGGAACACCTGGATAAAAACAAGTTTTGTGCCTACCATAGGATGCCGGGGCATGACCTCACCCAATGCTACACGGTTAGAGATCTGATCTATGATCTCAATGTCGAAGGCAGAATCGATTGGAGCAATATCAGGCCGATGGGCGCGAACGACCCACGGAACGCCCCTCCTAATCAAAACGCAACCCCCAATCCAGTGCAAAATGTTCCTAACATGCAGATCTATACCAACCCGCTGCCTCAACATGGACCATCAACCTCTGGACAAAGCCCACATACTCAATTGATAAACATCGCCATGATAGAGCACCAATGTGTTGATGCCCCGGCCCAAGGGAGCATAAACCATAGCCAACCATGCCACGATGAATTCTTTGAGGAAGAGGACCATCGAAAATACGTCACACCATGGGATGGGAAAACCAAATTCAAAATCTTCAATTCTGGGTTGGGCGCAATCGTTGATTCTCCTGATCTTTACAAGGTGAACTTTGATGAGTTAGACGACCAAGAACCACAGATCCTTACAAATTCCCAACTAGACCCTCACCTGGATACAAATGCGTCTCAGGCTCACCTCCGATCTGGACGGATCCGTCCTCCCCGGCTACCTCCTCACCCTATTGCTCAAAACTTAGATTCTCAGAATCCCAACTCTCAGGTCGAGGAAACAGTTGATGAAAGAGCTTATACTTCAATAGAAACGGGGATAGAGTATGACCTCTTGGGACACCTCACAAAGATCCCAACTAAGGTATCTGTCCTCGATTTGATTAAAACGTCACCCAAACATCAGCAACAATTACTTGAGGCTATCACACGCTTACAAGTCCCTGTAGGCACAACCCCCGAAGAGTTGGGAACTACCATTGCAGCCTTAGCCCCTGGAGCTCCCTTCCCTGCGGTCATTTTTACCGAACAGGAACTAAAAGAAATACCACCCGAAGCGAGGACATCTCCCCTACATTTAACGATTAAGATAGCGGGAAAGGAAATGTCAGGAGCCCTGGTCGACACCGGCGCGTCACTGAACATATGCCCCTTGAAAACCTACAAAGCATTAGGGCTCGCTATAAAGGACCTAACTCCAGCCCCTATGGTTGTAACCGGTTATGACGGGAATAAGAAAACAGCATGTGGAAAAATTATGTTGTTGGTGCAAGCGGGCCCGATCTCGATGCCAGAAGAATTTTATATCATGGATATCCCCGCCACTTTCAACTTAATTCTGGGACGCCGATGGTTGAACCATATGAACGCCGTCATGTCAAGCAGACACCAATGTGTCAAATTCCCTTACTTAGGCAAGATCATGAAGATGATGTGGGACCCGCCTGTCATTGAACCAGAGGAACTTCAGATACTCCCGACCCTACAACCCGCTCTTATGACCCCAGAGGTCAAAATCCATGGATACACGGCTGACCCTCTCATCTCCTTAATGGACATGAACCACATGCAAAATACGTTCTTGAACCACATGCAAAATACGTTCTCTGAATTATCTTCCTTTCAAAGTTCAGCAACAAACAACGAAAGTCAAGCCCGAGGATGGACTCTAATGAAGAAGATGGGATATCAACCTGGACTTGGGCTAGGAAAGAACGGAGAAGGTATTCTCGATCCTTACATACCAGATCCTAGAGCAAGAGCGGAAGGATTGGGTTACGATACACATGGTAATATGAGGCATAAACGAGAGGACTGGGCCTTAGATGAACACTTTGTAAGATACGATAAAATCTTAGATCCTAGCGCACCACCGACTAAGGAGGGATGCCACAATTTGGATCCAAATGACAAAGGCAAGGCCATTTTAGTAGAAAATTAGGAAGACTCTGTGTCATCTGAAAGCGAAACTCATGAGGAAATTTTCGGCACTTGGAGAGAGCTCCATTCACCAAAAGAAGTGGACAATGCAGACCACACCATCGATCTTGGGTTCCATATCCTATCATGTAACATGCTGACTGTGAGCAAGCCGACTCATTTGTTGGAATTTGAGATGCCTTGAGAAGTCTTATGAAGCATTGAAGTGTTTAGTATCCCAAGTATCATTTTGTGTTGGAATTATTGTCAACACAATGTCACAAGTGTGGTGTTTTTTTTTTTGCTTAAAGGTAAAAATTTTATAAGCAAAAGGAAGAGCTACAGGAGAGAGGGAAAGCTCCCAAGAGAAGAACCAAAAAAGGAGGCTGGATTAGCCTTCAAAGGGAAGGACACCAGACTACCAAAATACAAAAATATGCCTGAGACAGAAGCTAAGCAAAAAGGAAAAGAAAACAAAGAAGCCTGAAGAAGATACATTCCTGTAGAAACCGAGAAGCACTTCAAAGCTCATTGAGGAGGAAAGAATTTGCTGTAGTCTGGAAGGGGAGGAGCAGAAACCACTCAAGCAGAGGAGTGCCACAGAGGCTAAGGAGAAACGCAGAGAATCCCACGAAGCAAACAGAGCACTGCAAAAGCTACTGGCTTGGAGGGGGGGCGCAGGGCCCTTGGTTACCGATGGCCACCAGGATTGGATGAAGGGAAGAAGAGTTTGCCAAACTAGAGACTGATGCCACGAGGTGCAGAAGGCGATTTTGGAAGAGGGACTTAGCTATCTGAAGAGAAGGCTGCTTGCCGTTGTGCTTATGGTCGTTCCGGAGATTCCAGAGAACGGAGATGGCGTGGAAGAAGATTGCAGAGGCACATTTTCTTCCTTGGACATCTCTGCCTTTAGCAATGGAATGCCAGATTGAGGTGGCTGAAGGTGAAGGGTGGCAGGTCACTCCACAGAGGCTAAGAATCCAAATCCAGAGTTGCTGTGCTAGGGAGCAGAGGAAGAACAGGTGGAGATCATTCTCTTCTGCATTAAGACAGTTATGGCATCTGGATGCTAGAGACCACCCTTTATGCTTGGCCCATATTTCAGTAGGAGTCTTCCTAAGCATTAGGCGCCAGCTGAAGCAAGCCAGACGGGGGTTGACAAATTTGTTCCAGACCAGAGGCGCCCAACTTTTAGTAGAGTCCTTAGATCTGAGAAGATTCCAAGCATCGGACAGTAAGAGGTGCCCTGATGGATTGCTTGGCCAGAAGATGTGATCATGAGCATCACTTAGAGCTATGAGATTGGTGTAGTGGAGAAGAAAATCCTTTAAAACAATTGGGAGCTGATGAGGAATAAGCCAAGCATTACCAGAAGTGATGTCTGCAACAAGGTCCTTTTCTGAGAACCTGAAGGAGGGGAACTTGGAAGCTATAGGGACTCTGTCAGTCCAATTATCAAACCAAATGCTGATAAGCTTACCGTTGCCAACTACCCATTTGCTCTCTCTTTGTAGATGAGGGGACAGAGATCTGATTTTCTTCCAAATGGTAGAACCACTTTTTTGGTTATTTGGATGCCATAAGGAGGTGTGGCTGCTGTATTTTGCTCTAAACCAGTTAGCCCAAAGAGAATTGTCTGTGGCAGCCGACCAGGCTAACTTCAGCATACAGGCGTCGTTAAGCTCTCTGATTTTGCGAAGGCCTAAGCCCCCCTCAGATTTTGGAAGGCAAATTTTCTCCCATTTGACCAGATTGCATCTGAGCTTGGTAGGATCGGCGGACCAGAGGAAGTTCCTCATCAGACGCTCAATTTGAAAACAAGTTTTAGAAGGCAGAGGGACCACCATAGAAATGTGCAAGGGAATGGAGCTGAGGACGTGTTTTATCAGAATCAGTCTTCCTGCAAAGGATAAGCACTTTGATTTCCAGCCTGCCAGTCTTTTGCTGATGGTATCCAGAATTCTGCTGAAGTGTAGATGGCGGGCAACACCTAGGAAGAGAGGGACTCCAAGGTAAGTGGAGGGGGGAGCAGCCGTGGGGATCTGAAAAAGATCTTTGATCATTTGAACAGTGTCAGCAGAGCATTTACCCAAGAACAGAAGGCTTTTCTGAAGGTTGAAAACCTGACCTGAAGAGTCTTGGTACAGGTGAAGCAACTCAGAGAGGTGACTCAGGCTGCCTTTCCGAGCTTTTATGAAGATGAGGATGTCATCTGCGTAGAGAAGGTGACAAGGGGTGGTGGATATGGCTGAGATGGGATTGATGAGACCTTTCAGCCTAAGAGACTCCAAATGAAGGCTGAGGACCTCCTCAGCAAGGATGAAGAGGTAAGGGGACAGGGGGCACCCTTGACGCAAGCCACAAGAAGCGGAGAAAAAACCGGAGGGACTTCTGTTCACCAGGACGGAGCATTTACTGCTGCAGATGAGCTCTGAGATAAGGTTGATCCAAGTAGGGGAGAACTTGAAGAAGTGCAGAGCTTTGAAAAGAAAGTGCCATTGAAGTTTGTCGAAGGCTTTTGAAATGTCCAACTTGATACAGACAGAGCTCTTTTTAGTCTTTGACTTCAGCTGCTGGAAGAGATCATGGGCCAGGGCTACATGGTGATGGATTGATCTGCCTTTGAGGAAGGCGGATTGGTGGTTGGAAATGAGGAGAGGGAGAATTTTGGATAATCTAGTGGCCAAAATTTTAGATATGATTTTGTAGGTGAAATTGAGAAGGCTTATAGGCCGGAAATCAGAGAAAGTTGATGGGGATTGGACTTTAGGAATAAGGGTAAGGAAGTAGGCATTGGAGGCTCTTAGAAGTCTTCCAGAGTTGAAAAAATGAGAGATTGCAAGGGTAACATCTGTGCCTACAATGTCCCAGCAGTGAGTGAAGAAAGCACCAGGGAAACCATCCGGACCGGGGGAGCTGAGTCTCTTAAGGCTGAAGACTGCCTCTTTGATCTCAGAAGGGGAGGGGACACTGTAGAGGATTTTGTTGTCTTCTTCCGTAACCTTGGGGCCAGTCAAGTTAAAGAGGATAGCATCAGAGGTAGGGCTAGGGGGCTAGCAGAATTGAGGAGGTTGGAGAAGTGAATGGAGGCTTGATCTCTGATTTGCTCTTCCTCCTCTATTAAAATGCCATCTACGTTTATCTTGTCGATACGGCAGCGAGTGCTTCTGGATTTGGCTGAGAGATGAAAGAATTTGGTGTTTCTATCGCCATCTTTTAGCCAGCTGATTTTGGCCTTTTGTTTCCAGTGGGTAGCTTCTGCATTAAGCCAATTATGAAGATCGGATTTGCTGGAATTGAGAGCTTGAAGATGAAGATCACTGGGATGAAGATCATGAGCCAGTTGAGCCTCCAAGACTGATTGTTCAGCGGCTTCGATATTCCTTTTCAAGATTCCAAAGACTGCTTTGTTCCAGACCTTGAGCTTGAGCTTGAGAGCTTTCAACTTTTGGGCAAGGATGAATTGGGGGTTACCGTGGAAGGTAGTACCCCAGGTATTTTCAACGACCGCAGAGAAGGAATTGTGGGAAAGCCACATGACTTCAAATTTGAAAGGGATGTTTTTGGCAAAAAGCCTAGTCCTATGGGAAAGAAGGAGGGGGCTGTGATCGGAGCAGAGCCTAGGGAGGTGGGACACTAAAGGGTCCTCAAAATGGTCTGTCCACAGTGAATTGGAGAGGGCACGATCCAGTCTGGCTGCCACATAGGCAGTGCCCTGTCTGTTGTTTGCCCAAGTAAAGCTGTTGCCTCTGAATCCGAGGTCCTTGAGCCCAGAGGCAGAGACCATATCATTAAAATCCTTGATAGAAGTGGAAGAAGTGGGGCAGGTGCTGAGCTTCTCAGAGTGAAGGAGGATGGAGTTGAAATCTCCAATCACACACCAGGGGAGGGCTAAAGCAGAAGAATTGACGAGGTAATCCCAAAGAGTTCTTCTAGTCCTGTAGTCAGTGGAACCATAGATGCCGGAGATTCTGCCTAGGATAGAGGAAAGGGGGTTAGCAAATTCTATGGTGATGTGCTGGTCAGAGAGGTCAATCATAGTGAAGGTGAGGTTAGGCTTGGATTTACAGAAGCACCAGAGGGAGCTGTTAGGGTTGGAGAAGAAATAGTTGAAGCCAGAAGGTTGAATACCTGAGGAAGAGGAGGAATCAAAGTGGATTTTTGGTTCGGCAAGAAAGATGAGGTCGGGAGAGTGGGAGGCAATAAGGTGGTGAAACATAATTTTAGTTGGAGGATTACCTATACCTCTACAGTTCCAAAAAAGGGCCTTGATCATTGGACAACGTTGGGGGAAGGGGGACCACTGGAACTCCTTGTTTTTGGGCCAAGGGATGAAGATCCTCTGAGCTTTGTTTTCTTCTTGCTTTTTACCTTATAGAGGGAAAGGTCTACCACCAAACTATTTGGATCGGAGCAGGCAGGAGGGAGGTTAGAGGTAACAGAATTTGTTTGAAACTGGGCAGTAATGGGGGGGAGGTGGACAGTGGTTGAAGCTATGGATTGTTGATCTATAATGGTGGGGCCCTGGTTAGACTGAGCTGCAAGAAGGTTATTGGAAGAGGGTTCAATGAGACTACAGTTTTCCAGGATTGAAAAAGCATTGGAGCAGTCAAGGACCGGGGCAGGGGTTTTATCCAGAATTTCAAAAATGATGTCGGAGGGAAGAGACAGAATTGGATTTTCCGGGTGGGTGGAGATGGCAGTGGGGGTAGCTGTGACAGGGATAGCTGCTTTAGGTGGGTTGGTAGCAATGGGTTCAGGAAGAGGTTCAGGGCAAGGAAGGGGGGGAGATCATCAGAGGGAGGGGTAACCGGAGCAGAGGAAGATTGGGAGGCTGTTGAACCAGAGTCAGGACTAAAGGGGAGGGGGACTGGAGGTCTGAGAATTGGGTTGCTATCGGCTGAAATGGGCTGGGAAGTAGAAGGTTTAAGGAGGCCTGGTTTTTGGGAGAAAGGACAATTTGCCTGCAAGTGTCCTGGAGAAAGACATTCAGAACAAGGAATGTTTTCGTAGATAACTTCAATTTCAACCGTTGCGTCTCCTTCCAGCTCAACTAGAAGGAGTTCGGGACCAGGCTCACTCACATCAAGATTAACCAAAACTCTAGCATAAGATAAAATTCTTTGGGAGGCGGTGGTTTCATCCAATCGAAGAGGCTTACCTATGGAAGCAGCTATAGATAGGAGAATGTCGCTGCTCCAACAATGGTAGGGAATACCTTTGAGGCGAATCCAAACGGGGGTCAGAGATGGCCAAGAGGCAACGTCCTGACCAGGGGACCAAGGTTGGAGAAGAAGTTTCTTTTTGTTCATGAGGAGAGGACTGTGGTTCACCATGCAGTCTCTGTCTTCTTTGGAGCTAAATCTAAAGAGAAAGAGGCCTTGAGCTGTGAGGGAGATGAGACAGGGTCTAGAGAGAATCCAGGATTTGTGGACCCAATGCTCTAGGGATTCTAGAGATGGACGTCTACCAACGAATTTGCCAATAGCAGAGAAAGAGAAGGATTCTTTACTGTTGTTGACCATGTGCTGAGGGATCGTCATTGACAGTTTGCCTTCTTTCCAGACTGGTGGAGGTAAAGCAGGAGGGGAGGAGATGGCAACGGGGGAGAAGAGGCTGGCAAAAGACTTGTCGATAGAAGAAGGGGCTAGGGAATGAACAGGGGGCTGAGATTTGTGGATGTTTAGAAGACTATCAAGGTGTTTGTGCAGAAGCTGGAGCTGAGCAGAGTCCCAAATAGGTGTTTGGGGGGTGGCTAAAAGAGGACCTGGGTTTGAGGTTGCAGGAAGGCTCCTGGGAGCCAGGAAAGGGGGGGATTGGGTGATGGGCGGAAGAGAGGAGGGAAGGGGTACCTGAGATTGGGTGACAACTGGAATTTGCCGGGGCAAAGGAGGAAAATCGGAAGCCTGAAAAGGGGGGGAGTCGGAAGCCCTAGGTACAGTTGCTGGATTGGATGCTCCTAGCTGAGCTAAATGGGGTGCAAGAGAGGGATTGAAGCTGGGTGGAGTGGCTGAGAGAGAAGTTGAACATCGGGGAGAGCCAGCAGAGGTTGCAGAAAGGTGGGATGGGGATTGAGGACGAAAAGGAGGGTCTGGAGGATGGTCTGGAGGTTGGGGATCGCTCATGGTTTCCTTGATAGCACTACAGTTGAGTGAAGTGACAAGTGTGGTGTTGACAGTGTGGTGTTGATAGAGCTTCAAAGAGAAAACAGAGCTGAAACAGTACAGGAAATCAGAATTCCTGAAGCAGTGTGACCGGTCGACCGGGGACCCCACGCGGTCGACCGGGCAAGAGAAGTCTGTAGAAGACAGTCTCAGTTAGCTCCCAGTTATTTGTTGCCACAGTGTGTCGCCGGTCGACCGAGGACCCCACGCGGTCGACCGAGCACGGGAAACCAGAATTGCGCAGAAATAGAAATTTTGCACGAAAATTCAGGAAACTTATGTATTTCGTTTGGGACTCTTTCTAAACGAATTCTAGCCTAATTTGAACACTCTTTAGGGTTACCATAACCTATATAAAGGCTTGCTAAGTTCGTTTTCATGAGGAGAGAAGAGAAGAGAGAACAAAAGAGAGGGTTTTGGAGAGAAGAGTGATTGGAGAAGAAGGTGCTGCTGTGTGTTGTTGTGTTGCACGTTTCTACAGCAAGTGTGGATGAGAATGTGCTCATGAAGATGGTGATTCGTCCATAGATAAGTGTCTCTCTTTTTATGCTTTAAATTTCAATTTGTAAGGGATTGAGAGAGAGAGATTGAAGAGGGGAAGGGCTGTAGAAAAGTTCTCTACTTTAATTCTGTAGAACATCAAGTTGGTGCTTGGTGTTAGGGGTTTGGTGATCCTATCTGTTGGTACAGATAAATTGTAAAGGGGGTAGGTGCTTCCTAGATAGTTTGTACTATCTGAAACTTAAGGGTTGGTGCTCTTTGTCGTTGGTGCGACTAAATAGATTCAGACCTGTTCCGGATCGGTGTTCGGACAGTCTTTGAACCATGGACGTAGCCTTTTGGTGAACCACGTTAAAACTGGTGTCCTTGTGTGATTTGATTTGCTTTTGTTGTTAAATTGGACCTGTTTTTAAGGGATCACTGATTCACCCCCCCCCCCCTCCTCAGTGATCGCGATATCTAACAATTGGTATCAGAGCGCCAAGGCTCCCTTGATAAGCTTAACGCGCTAAGGGTGATCTCTTGTTAAATCACATGGCATCCAATACAGGGAATATGAAAGCACCTTTGTTTGATGGTTCTAATTACTCCTTCTGGAATATCAGAATGCAGGCTTTCATCAAATCACTTGGCTATGATGTCTGGGAGACCGTCAGAGTCGGTTACAATACTGCCATCGTACCCACTGATGCTGCAACGAAGAAGTTAGCAGACAACGACTCCAAGGCGCAGAATGCACTCTTTAGTGGCCTTGTGGACAGCGAGCTGGTCAAAGTAATTGCATGCAAAACAGCCCAAGGAAATATGGGACAAGTTGAAAAGCATTCATGAAGCAGATGAGAAGATCAAAGAAGCGAAATTGCAAACTCATCGCTCACAATTCGAGTCTCTTCGCATGGAGGAAAGCGAGAATGCTGACTTGTATATGCAACGAGTGAATGAAGTCACGAATGACATTCGTGGACTAGGGGAGGAGATTAAAGAACCAGTCATCGTCAAAAAGGTTCTAAGATCTCTTCTTCCCCGGTTTGATTCAAAAGTCTCAGCCATAGAAGAAGCCAAGGATCTGAATGAATTTACCATGGATGAGTTGCATGGTTCACTCACTGCCTATGAGATGCGCATAGGTAAGACGTCTTCATCTGATAGAGAAGCGGCCTTCAAAGTTCAGAAAAAGGGAAAAGAGACTGCTGGTCATGATGCTGATACTGATGATGATGAGCTTGAGGCTCAATTAGTTAGAAAGCTGAAGAAAGGAAGCAATGGAAAGTACAAAGGGAAGCTACCCTTTAAATGCTTCAATTGTGGCGGTGTTGTTCACTTTGCTGCGAAGTGTCCGTTGAAAGAAAACAATGATGATGACTCTTATGTTGATAAGAGTAAATGGAAGAAAAATTTCAGAAAGAGGGGCAAAGCAAAAAGCTTCATCAGTCAATATAATGACAGCACATCTGAAACTTCAGACGATGATGAATCAGCCGAGGCAACTGAAGCTCTCTTCATGGTTACTGTTGAAGAAGAAGAGGAGCAAGAGCCGAAGAGGAAGAGGAGGCTGAGGTCAATCTTGAAGAAGAACTCATTGCCGCACTTGAGGAGCTTAGCATGGAACGAAAAACAAGTAAGAAAAATCTCAAACTTCTTCATGAATCTGAAAGTTCAGTTATTGCTTTGAAAACTCAAGTTGAAGAATATAAAAGAATGGTAGAAGTCCTAGAAATACAAATCAGTACCAAAACTGAGGAAGTGGTGAAACTTGAGAATGAAATCCTTGGAGCAAGGACTGAAAATATACAAATGAATCAAAAGCTCAAGGAATTCCAAGCAATCAATGGAACATTGAAGCTAAATGAAATACTGAAAGTTCAAAGGCCTCCTCACTTCAAATTTGGTCTAGGATTTGAGAATGGAGAATCCTCTAAGATTACACCTCCTGAAAAGACAAAACCTGTGAAGCCCACCCAGCCTAGAAAAGAGTCCATTCATGTGAGAAAGGAAATGAAGTCTAACCAGCCACAAAGAAGATTCAAATTTTATGGTTACTGTTATCATTGCAATAGATATGGACACAAAAGGGCTGAATGCAAATTCTATGTTAGAAATAGCCCATTTGTGACTAGGAACCCTTTTTCAATCCTAAACAGCCACAAAATTGAGTGCTATAAGTGTCATGATTATGGACACTTGACTAGGGATTGTAGGTTGCCTATTGCTTGAAAGACCAAGATCGAATCCTAGAGGGGGGGGGCGGTGAATAGGATGCTATTAAAAATTTAGGCCACTTCTAAACTTTTTGATTATTAGGTGACTTATGCTTTGATGATAGTAAGCAAGCTTCATAAGAGAGAGAGTTTCTAAGTTAAACATACAAATTCAAAAGACAAATACATCCTTTAATCAAGATCATACCCAATTAAGAGATCAACAATCATAAAAATGGAGGTAAACACAAATCACCATAACACAATCAAATATAGTGGTTCGGGCAAGTTGCCTACATCCACTCCCGGTAACCTTACTGGATTTCACTAGTCAATTCAAGGTTTAGGATCATCTCAAACCTTACAACCACATCATTATGCTTTTCAAGGCTAAGCATGAACCTTTACAACACAATATGTGCTTTTCAAGGCTAAGCACCAACCTTTACAACATTGATTTTTCTCTTAAGTGAAATGCCTATTTGTGCATGGGTAAGAGAACAAATTAAACACAGTGGTTTGCCTCTTAGATAGGCTGAATGGACAATGATAATGTTTATGACTAATGCATGAACTAGAAAGTTCACTTTCTCTTTTTTTTTTAAAAAAAGATGTAACTTCAATTAATGCAAAGGATGATGATCAAATGTAAGAGAAAGAGTTGTATTACTCAACACATGGTTTGTCAAAAGATCAAACTTAAAACCAATAGTTTTGAAAGTTAATGTTCAAAAACACATGTGAATGAGAAGACATATGTTGATTTCATAATGCAAATACTTTTCAAAGATCAAGGCATGTCATGAAAAGAAACAACATCTTTAGAAGAGGACTAACACTTTGATCATGCTTAAAAGAAAACAAAGATTAAAAGTCTAAGCATGAAATAGAAGTAGAGATTTAGAAAGCACACCCATTTTAAAGATCAAAGATTGAAAAGTTGAAATGCTTCCATGATCCCTTTTGAAAAGCTCTTGAAAAAGTTCCTCTCCTTTGGGCTCAAATGATCTCAAAAATTCAGCAACTTTTCCCAAAGAGAAAGTCACTTTTTATAGAAAAAGTGTTCCCAACGGATAGCTATCGGTTAGCCGACAACTTGGTGTCGGTCAACCGATAGCCTAACGGTCATACGCAACGGCTATATTTTTGAAAAAATTGCTGACCAAGAAACACCTGTCGGTTTGACCGACAGCATCGGTCGACCGACCTAGGAACCGATGGAGCAAAAGGGCTAAAAATGAAGCTTTCTGATATTGGGACCGATGATCTCTCGGTCTAGAGATTTAAGCACTATCGGTTGACCGATAGGAGCCGAAGATCTGACCGACAGAGAAGATCTGAAAGTTGAAGCTCTCTGGAACTGGAACCGACGGTCTATCGGCTGGGCTCGGTTCTTGTGTCGGCTGACCGATGAGAGCCGACAGATGGACCGAAAGAATGTGTAAGCAGAAAACACATAGATCTGAAGATTTTCCAAGTAAAAACAAAGCTTATGATAGAAAGATATGCAAGAGGAACCTAAGAAGGAGAACATGAATGAGAGAGAGATCAAGATGAGACAATGAATGCATCCAATCAAATTGCAACAAAATAAACACTCTAACATTGCTAACCAATTTCAGGTTGAAAAGAAACCCAAGTTAGTTAAGGCATGGAGGGCAAAGAAAAGGGAAGATAATTCCAAGGAATCTCTCATTGTGCAAATGGCATTCAATGCACAAAAGAAGGTAGCACCATGGGTCCTTGATAGTGGCTGTTCAAGCCATATGACAGGTGATAAGGAAAAATTCGTCAAATTACAGCACTATGAAGGCGGATCAGTGAAGTTTGGTAACAATGATGGTGCCAAAATCTGTGGAAAAGGTGTTGTTCAGCTAAAGGCAAACAAGATCAGATCAGACGAGGTCTTATATGTGTCTGGACTGAGACACAACTTGCTTAGTGTGAGCCAGATTTGTGACAAAGGCCACGAAGTTGTCTTCACTAAGAATGAGTTTGCTATCAAGAAGTGTAGCAACGGCAAAACAGTGGCTACTAGGATCTAGGACTACTGGAAATCTCTATACATTGTCAGATGGAGCTGAAAAGACTTGCTTGATGAGTCGGACAGAGGAAAGTTGGTTGTGGCACAAATGCCTAGGGCATCTAAACTTTGATAACATGTCAAAGATTTGCAATTCAAAGGCTGTCAGAGGTATGTCTACAGTTGAAAAGCCTTCCAACCCCATTTGCGATTCTTGCCAAAAGGGAAAGCAAACGAGGGTAATGTTCAAGTCAAAGGAGCATCATTCAAAGAAACCTCTTGAGCTAGTGCACACTGATCTCTGTGGACCGATGCGAACTCAAAGCACCAACGGAGATAAGTATTTTATGTTATGCATTGATGATTATACTCGTATGACATGGGTATTGTTTCTTAAGCATAAACATCAAGCACTTGATCGTTTTAAAGTGTTTAAAGCACAGGTTGAAAATATGCTTGGAAAACGTATCAAGATTTTAAGGTCTGATCGAGGAGGTGAATTCACATCTGAAGAGTTCACTAACTATTGTGAGCACCATGGCATCCAAAGACAATATTCAACCCCTAGAACTCCACAGCAAAATGGAGTTGTGGAACGGAAAAATCGCACCGTGCAAGAGATGGCTCGCACAATGCTAATTGAGAGCAAGCTAGCTGACAAATACTGGAAGGAGGCAATCCATACGGCTGTATACATTCAGAATCGATGCTTGATCAGGCCACATGAAGACAAAACTCCTTATGAGCTATGGTTTGGGAGAAAAGCAACAGTTAAGCACTTCAGAGTCTTCGGTAGCAAGTGTTACATCAAGCGTCTTGAACAAAATCCAGGGCAAATTTGAAGAAAGAGCTGATGAAGGTATATTTCTGGGTTACTCCTCCTCTAGTAAGGCTTACAGATGTCTTAACAAAAGGACCAGAAAAATCATAGAAAGTGCCGATGTTAGAATTGATGAAAACCGTGAATCAAAGAATGTAACTCATAATGACAGTCCAGTTTATGAGGACTCGAGTGAGATTAATGATGAAGTGGCTGAACCTAATGATTCTGAGAAATCAAAGGATGACTCAGAGGATGCTACACCTAGAAAGAAAAGCACTTGGGTAGAGCAACACCCTAAGGATCAAATCATTGGAGATCCTGAGGCCGGTGTTAAAACAAGACAAAGTGTAGTTAGCAATTACTCACTTGTGTCCACCATTGAACCCAAGACTGTAGCTGAAGCCAGTCTCGATGAAAGTTGGTTGAAAGCTATGCATGAGGAGTTGGAGCAAATTGAGAAGAACTCCACATGGGAACTAGTTTCTAGACCTACCGATAAGAATGTTATTGGTACTAAATGGGTCGTTCGGAATAAGCTGAATGAAGATGGTCAGGTCATACGAAACAAAGCAAGGTTGGTTTGTAAAGGCTATGCTCAAGTTGAAGGCATAGATTTTGAAGAGACCTTTGCACCGGTGGCTCGTCTGGAAGCCATTCGTATGTTTCTTGCATTGGCTGCATACAAAACCTTCAAGGTATTTCAGATGGATGTAAAGTCAGCCTTCTTGAATGGATTACTTGAAGAAGAGGTCTACATTGAGCAACCTGATGGTTTTCTCATTAGCAAAAATTCAAACCTAGTGTGCAAGTTGAAAAAGGCTCTTTATGGGCTAAAACAAGCGCCAAGGGCGTGGTATGCAAGGCTGGACCTCTATCTCCGCAAGATCGGCTTTGGAAAAGGACTGGTTGATAGCAATCTTTATGTCAAAACAGAGTTGAGCAAACAGCTGGTTGTCATTGTTTATGTCGATGACATAATCTTTGGTGGCAATGATGAGGAAATGTGCAGGAATTTTGCTGAAGAGATGAAGAAAGAATTTGAGATGTCAATGCTTGGAGAACTAAAGTTCTTCCTTGGTTTACAAGGTCAGCAGCTGAAACATGGTAGTCTTCATGTCACAGATGAAATACATCAAGGAAATGCTGAAGCGTTTTAACATGGAAGACAGCAAGCCAGTGAGCACACCAATGACAACGAACACAAAGCTAAGCAAAGATGATAAGGGTTCGTCCGTTGATCACACCACTTATCGTTCTATGATAGGAAGCTTGCTTTATTTGACTGCTACAAGACCGGATCTTCTTCAAGCAGTATGTATGGTGGCTCGATTTCAAGCATCACCAACTGAGACGCACCTTACAGCAGTAAAAAGGATATTTCGATATCTGAAAGATGATCGCAAGAGTACAAGCGGTGGTGCATTCTATCTCGGTGAAAGGTTGGTGGCATGGCACAGTAAGAAACAAGATTCAGTATCCCTTTCTACAGCAGAAGCGGAATATATTGCAGCGGCAACTTGTTGTACGCAAGTGTTATGGTTGCGGCAAATGCTCTCTGATCTAGGAGTTCCGACAACGGATCCTACGCCGATCCTCTGTGACAACACAAGTGCAATTCACATCTCTAAGAATCCTGTTCAGCATTCTAGAACGAAGCATGTTGCAATCTGCTATCACTTTCTCAAGGAAAAGGTTGCAGACGGTGAGGTAAAGTTGGAATATGTTCCAACTACTGAGCAAGTTGCTGATATCTTCACAAAACCTCTGCCAAAGGAAGTCTTCGAGTATCTCCGAAAAAAATTAGGAGTTACTCACTCTCCTAATCCTTAGGAGTTGTGCTTGAAAGGGGGAGCAATGTATTCCTTGAATATCCTATTCGCTCCTTGGTTGGTCCCTTTGGACTTGTTGTCAAAGGGGGAGAAAGCTATGCTAGGAGAAGTTATGCGAAGAAGTTATGCTATGATAGCTTGGGGGAGATTGGTATCAAGAATGTGAATGTGAAGATCTTGATTCTGTTGGTTTTTTAAGACAGGGGGAGTCTATGGTTTTGAAGAAGCTTCATGAAGGTCAACTGGTTCAAAGTGTTCCAAGTGTTGAAGTTCCAAGTGTTGCCAACAATTCCAAAGGGGGAGATTGTTGGAATTTGAGATGCCTTGAGAAGTCTTATGAAGCATTGAAGTGTTTAGTATCTCAAGTATCATTTTATGTTGGAATTATTGTCAACACAATGTCACAAGTGTGGTGTTGATAGTGTGGTGTTGATAGAGCTTCAAAGAGAAAACAGAGCTGAAACAGTACAGGAAATCAGAATTCCTGAAGCAGTGTGGCCGGTCGACCGGGGACCCCACGCAGTCGACCGGGCAAGAGAAGTCTGCAGAAGACAGTCTCAGTTAGCTCCCAGTTATTTGTTGCCACGGTGTGTCGCCGGTCGACCGAGGACCCCACGCGGTCGACCGAGCACGGGAAACCAGAATTGCGCAGAAATAGAAATTTTGCACGAAAATTCATGAAACTTATGTATTTCGTTTGGGACTCTTTCTAAACGAATTCTAGCCTAATTTGAACACTCTTTAGGGTTACCATAACCTATATAAAGGCTTGCTAAGTTCGTTTTCATGAGGAGAGAAGAGAAGAGAGAACAAAAGAGAGGGTTTTGGAGAGAAGAGTGATTGGAGAAGAAGGTGCTGCTGTGTGTTGCTGTGTTGCACGTTTCTACAGCAAGTGTGGACGAGAATGTGCTCATGAAGATGGTGATTCGTCCATAGATAAGTGTCTCTCTTTTTATGCTTTAAATTTCAATTTGTAAGGGATTGAGAGAGAGAGATTGAAGAGGGGAAGGGCTGTAGAAAAGTTCTCTACTTTAATTCTGTAGAACATCAAGTTGGTGCTTGGTGTTAGGGGTTTGGTGATCCTATCTGTTGGTGCAGATAAATTGTAAAGGGGGTAGGTGCTTCCTAGATAGTTGGTGCTATCTGAAACTTAAGGGTTGGTGCTCTTTGTCGTTGGTGCGACTAAATAGATTCAGACCTATTCCGGATCGGTGTTCGGACAGTCTTTGAACCGTGGACGTAGCCTTTTGGTGAACCACGTTAAAACTGGTGTCCTTATGTGATTTGATTTGCTTTTGTTGTTAAATTGGACCTGTTTTTAAGGGATCACTGATTCACCCCCCCCCCCCCTCTCAGTGATCGCGATATCTAACATCATTTACCCAAAAAAAAACGTCGATTACCGAACTCCGAGAGAGCCGCGAAACATGGGAAGTTGAAGACCCTACCAGCGAAGAAGTGGTATATTGGCCCACTACCTGGCGCCATTGGCGAGGAGACCCCTCTCAAGAAGACCGTGAAATATGGGAAACCAGTGACCTCGATGATCACGAAGTGGTATACCGCCCCACTGCCTGGCCACGCCAGCGCGGAGGATCCTTCTCGGTAGATAGCCCGTCTCCAACCCCACCTGTACCATATCATTCCAAAAATCCCAAAAAATCAGAAAACCCCAAAAACCCAAAAAAATTAGAAAATATAAAACCCAAAAACATAGGAACCGTAGTGGTAGAAGATTTTGGTCATCATCAACACATGGGCAATCTAAGGCGATGGAAATTACCCCCGGTAGAGCAGTCCCGACTATAGGAAATTACGGCCAACATTGATAAGTTAGGCTGCGAATCTCTGCCTGTCGTTCCGGAACCCAAATCATCCAAGCAACATGCGAACATCAATGATGGCATGGGTGTTTACGAATTAGTAGACGCTGAAGAAGGGGATGACGAAGTTTCTGAGGAATTTAGGAGAGTAGTCAAGAAGTTTGATGAAGAAACACAAGCAGCTGCTGAGAAGACAAAAGAGATAAACCTGGGAACAGAGGGGAGGCCCAAGCAAGTTCAAATCAGTGCATGCCTAGAACCTAATGAAGAAAGTGAAATCCTTGAGGCCTTAAGGGAATATCAAGACGTATTCGCATCAGATTATAACGACATGCCCGGACTTGCACCCGACGTAGTAGAGCATCGAATCCCACTAGAAGATGAGGCTAGACCTGTCAAGCAAAAGTTGAGAAGGATGCTCCCCGATGTTGCCCTGAAAGTAAAGGAGGAGGTCGACAAACTCCACCAAGCTCAATTCATCAGGGTCGTGTTGTTTCCCCAATGGGTTGCCAATATAGTCCCGGTAAAGAAGAAAGACGGACGCGTCCGAGTCTGTATCGATTTTCGAAATTTGAACAAGGCATCTCCCAAAGACGATTTCCCTTTACCTCACATCGACGTGCTTGTTGATAATACTGTGGGGCACGCCATGCTCTCATTCATGGATGGTTACTTAGGGTACAACCAAGTTAGGCTGTCACCAGAAGATCAGGAGAAGACCTCATTCACTACGCCCTGGGGAACTTACTGTTACGTTGTTATGCCCTTTGGCCTAAAGAATGCCGGTGCCACCTATCAGAGAGCCATGATGGCGATATTCCACGATATGATACACGACTGTGTGGAGGTTTACGTAGATGACATTCTGATCAAATCCAAAACCCGTGAGGACCATGTCTTAGCTCCCAGGAGAGTCCTTCAGCGATCTAGGGACACTCAACTGAGAATGAATCTGAAGAAATGCATTTTTGGAGTATCCTCCGGCTAACTCTTGGGCTTTATGGTGAGCAATCGGGGAATTGAAGTTGATCCTTCTAAGGTGAAGGCCATCCTTGAAATGCCACCCCCGAAAAACCTCAAAGAATTGAGAGGCCTCATAGGGCGGTTACAATTCATTAGAAGATTCATCTCACAGCATTCACAAAGATGCGAGCCGTTCTACAAACTGCTAAAAGGAGATGTGGAATACCACTGGGACGACAACTGCCAAAAGGCATTCGAAGATCTGAAGAAATATCTGTTGAGTCCTCCTGTTCTGAAGCCCCCTACCAGAGACAGGCCCCTCATTTTGTATGTATCAGCGACAGAATCCGCAATAGGCGTGGTCCTAGGTCAACATGATGAAACCGGCCGAAAGGAGAACGCAGTCTATTACCTGAGCAAATCTCTCTTACCCTATGAAAAGAAATACTCCCCAATGGAAAGAACATGCTTAGTCGTAGTTTGGGCTGCTCAAAAATTGAGACACTACTTTCTAGCTCATCAGGTCAAACTTTTAGCCAGGATGGACCTTTTGAAGTATATTTTTGAGAAACCCGTTACTTCGGGAAGAATCACGCGATGGCAAATGCTCCTGGCCGAATTCGACACAACCTATGTTACCCAGAAGTCCGTAAAAGGACAAGCGATCGCTGATCATCTAGCACACCTTCCTCTGCCCCAGTACGAGCAAGTCAGAACTGATTTCCCCGACGAAAGCATTGTGTTTGCAGGCATCGAAGAGACCAAGGATGATGATTTATGGACCATGTACTTTGATGGAGCTTTAAACCAAAATGGAAAAGGAGTCGGGGTAGTGCTATTATCCCCGGAAGGAGTTGTCATCCCGAAGGCCTACAAGATCGGATTCCCAGCGACCAATAATACAATGGAATACGAAGCTTTACTAGCGGGACTGAGAGAAGCCCAAGCCCTAGGAGTTAAAAAACTGAGAGTCTTCGGCGATTCCAAAGTTGTCATTTCTCAAGTAGCCGGGGAATGGAAAGTTAGTGCCCCTTACCATGAGAAAGTGAGAGAACTAAAGTCTGACTTCAAGAAGATTTCCTTTCTCTACATCCCTCGAGCTTTGAACCGACTAGCTGACTCATTAGCAATTTTAGCTTCGATCATAGAGATGCCCTACGACAAAGATTCTGAAAAGTTCCTTATTAGAAGGCTAGACTCTCCATCTATTAAACCAATAGACCTGACCAGAGGGGACCCTGCCGAAGTTCTGCCAAAAGTTCCAAGAGAAAAGAGTAAGAAAGTCGAGGCCAAAGAGTCCGATCAGGAGAAAGATTCTAAGCCCGAAGAAGGAGTCCTAGCTCGCATACAGCATGATGATGACCTGGTGGACGATCACCCGTGGTACTATGATATCTGGAATTACCTACATGATGGCTACTTCCCTGAGTATGCCACCCGATCGGATGAGAGAGCATTAAAAGAAATGGTTCAGAGATATGTCATAGTCGCAGGACTATTGTACCATAGATCGTTCAGTGGAATTCTCTTACGATGCGTAACCACAGAAGAAGGGCAAGAGATAGTTGAAGAAGCGCATTCGGGAGAGTGTGGAGGACACGTCAATGGCCAGATGTTAGCTAAGAAAATCATCCGTTTAGGTTACTATTGGCCATCCCTAGAGTCAGATTCAGTCCATTATGTTAGAAGATGCAAAGAATGTCAACTACATGCTGACCTAATCCATGCCCCCGCATCATCCCTTCACCCTACCATAGCTCCATCGCCTTTTTCGACCTGGGCCTTTGATATCATAGGACCCTTGGCCCCTACCTTAGAGAACACACAAAATAAGGCATTCATATTGACAGCCACAGAATATTACACTAAATGGGCAGAAGCAGAGGCATATGTTAATATTAAGGCTACCTCTGTAGTCAAATTCATTAAAAAGAATATAATAGCCCGGTTTGGCATCCCTAAAGCATTCATAACAGACAATGGCCCACAGTTTATATCCCAACAAATGAACGAGTTGTGCACAAAATATGATATAGAACTGCATCATTCAACCCCATATTATCCCCAAGCGAATGGTCAAGCCGAAGCAACCAACAAGACTTTACTGAAGATCATCAAGAAGACTGTGCAAACCGCCAAAGGTAGTGATTGGCCAGACCGTTTGGTCGAAGCATTGAGGGCATACCGGACTTCCATAAGAACTCCTACAGGAGAAACCGCATACTCTTTGACCTATGGAATGGAAGCAGTCCTTCCCCTCGAAGTTCTTCATCCATCACTGCGCATCCAGCCAAATGAAGATATAACAGAAGACCAGAGGAGAGAAGCATTGCTACTTCAGCTAGACCTACTCGACGAGAAAAGAATGAAAGTAGCAGAGCATGCACAAGTATACCAGAAGTGAATTGCCAGAGCCTACGACAAACATGTCAAACAAAGAAAATTCAAGATTGGCGACTTTGTGCTAAAGCGCATCACTCCATCCCAGCTTCCGCATCCTAGAGGTAAGTTACGGCCCAATTGGGAAGGCCCTTATGTAATTAAGGAAGTATATCCTGGAAATGCATATAGACTAGTGAATGCAGATGGGGAAGAGCTCCCCGATCCATGGAACACTGTGTACTTAAAAAGGTACACGGTATGACCCCTCCCTATTTCTTGCGAAGTATGACCCTCCTTACTCCTTGGCGTAGTTGTAGAAATCCCGTAGGAGGACCAAAGAGATGCACTCTGATCAAGCTTGGAACTCGAACACACACCAACACTTAAGAATACACAAAATGGTGAATCTGCCCCACACAAATTCCTGCACAGTTTAACCCATCCAATGTGAAGGTTTGTAGGTAAGTTGCCCATGTCATGAAAGATTTTTGATCGTATGTCAAAAAAAAAGGGATGTTTAGTTAGAATTAGTCTTGAAAAGAATAAAAAGTTTCATGACTAGTTTGGGTTCGTAGCCTTTTTAACCCGAGCCAGTAAGCCCGTAGGGGTATTTACATACCTAGTGCCCTAAAACCATCTGGTTTGGGAGTCATTGGCCTAATGCTCGTTACATGGGTTAATTAGAAAGCTTAAGGGACCTAGACATTGCACAGTCGGATGCTTAAAAAAAAGGTGTTTAGTTAGGAGTCCTAAAAAGAATAAAGTTTTGTGACTAGCTTGGGTTCGTAGCCTTTTTAACCCGAGCTAGTAAGCCCGTAGGGGTATTTACATACCTAGTGCCTTAAAGCCATCTGGTTTAGGAGTCATTGGCCTAATGCTCGTTACATGGGTTAATTAGAAAGCTTAAGGGACCCAGGCATTGCACAGTCATGACATATCCCAAAAAAAAATTTATTAGAATTAGGCTTGCCGGAGTGACATGGGTACTTATCAGGCGAACTAAGCAGAAGGCGGTCTAAAACCACAACACTAAGGAACCACGGTGACTCACCACCCCCACACACGAACACAACTCATAAATGAGCCCCCAAAGGCGGTCAAGTACTTTCTAATGTGATGGACCGCGCTCCCGAATGCCCGGGTTCCTACCGAGGTCGGCGGACGTGGGAGTCCGTTTGGTTCCGACCCTTTCGTAACCGGGGGGCAAAAGGGGGCGTGCATCAACATTTCTTTTTTTTTGTGGGTGTGCCAGATTTTCTATTTTTACTTGGAATTGCAAGTGGTGATCCGGAGATCAACCTTCGCAAGTAAAAAGGAAATCAACTTCTTTCAAGTTTTCCATTGCACATATATTTAAGAAAAGAGACATTTTCTTGATTTGCCGTGAAAGGCGATTTTTTTTGGCATTTATAGCCGATTTTGGCGTTTATAGCCGATTTTTGGCGTTTATAGCCGATTTTGGCATTTATAGCCGATTTACAATCCTTATCAACAATGAAAGACAAGAATTGTGATTTTTGTCTCTTTTAAAAAAAATACAAACTACAATGAAAAGCAAGAAAAGGAGGATCTAACTTCTCAGGAGATTGTAGGGGACTCGTTTAGATTGACGGTCGCAAGCCATATGTGGGCTTCGCCATCATCCATGCAGATGAGAACAGAGGATGCTATTGATTCGCTTGGCTTGGCTATAACCTCAGGTTTTTAGAGAACAAAGACCAAAAGAAGGTCCTATGTCCAATGAAAAGCCGAGTAGACGGGCTTGAAAAGCCATATCTAAGCCATTGGAGGCAGGAGGAGAAGGCAAGGACCTTGGGGGGGTACCCCCCAAGGGACTTTTGTCACCTTGTTGCAGTGGCCGGTGTAGAATTTCCGCAGAGTTTTCTCTCTTTTTCCTTTCTCTGGATTTCTGTCTGCTGTCTGTTGATGTTGTGTGTCTGTTCTTCTTGGAGAGCCCTCCTATTTATAGGCTTTTAGGTAGCCTTTTAGGTGGGTTTATGGGCTTTTATTGTCATTAAGCCGCATAATGGGAGGAGTTACAAAATTGAATTGTTTATTTTGTAACTCCTTTTTCTTGGCTTCTGATTGGCCGTCCAAAGAAATGGATTAATGACTGTAATAAAGCTAGTCAATTAATTGCATTAAGTGGTCGCCGAGCAGCTGAAGAGTCGCGGGCCGTGCCACGTCTTTTGAGATTCTTCTGTTGATGATCATCGATGGATCTTCATGTAGATCGACATCAGATGATCATGTAATTTCAGGTGTTTGTTGCCAACAGCGGGTCGGTGCCATCTGTCCTGTCGATTTCTCGATCGGTCGGGTAGAAAGCACACTTTTTTTGGTTGACCGGGTGGCGATCAATATTGTTTTCGATACTCTTGATGATTTACCCGTGTTTTGGACGGATGTCAGAGGACTTGGTGTCTCAAAATCATGAATTTTGGAAAGTACTAGAGGCTGGGCTCCTCGAATCGCGAAAAAAACGGCGAAAACCGGGGTTTCCGGGGCTTTCCCGGCGACCCCGGGTTCCAAGGTCGCCGGCGACCCTGGCCCAGGGTCGCAGGGGTCTGCGACCCTGGGGTTTTTTTCCCCCTTTCGTGTCCCGTTTTGCGTCCGTTTTTGCTGTTTTTCGATTCTTGTTTCTTCTGTACTTTTCCTTGACATTTTGACCATTTATTGGCCTAATTTCTTTGTAGGAAACCTGATGAGAATCCTTGCATTTTATTTTGCAAAGTTTCCAATTTCCTGAGAAAGCCGAAGACTTTGTCGCGCAGAGCTGCCGATTTTCCGTCAGAAGCTGAAACTGGGCCAAACGATGTCGGAATGACCTGAAATTTGGTGTGAAGCCTCCTGAGCAATAAATAAGACCAACCATAGGCTTTTGTTTGAGTTTCGAAGCCGTTTGGGGTCCTATCACCTGTAGACTTGCTTTTTGTCGCGATGAAGATGTCACGGTTTGTGATGTGGCGGTCAACCGAGTCCGATTGACTGAATTTTGACAGGGAACCTATTGGAGTCATTTTAAGATGATCCATAGGCTGTCTTGAAAACCATGGTCCCGGAGAGCTTTGCCGCCGAGAGCTCCTTTTCAGCTGTCGGAGAAGCGAAGTTAGGCCAAATGATTTTGAAATGGCCCGAAACTTCTTGTGTACTCCTCTTTTGGCTGTCTGGAAGAATCTTGCAGTTTTTTTGTTTGATTCTGACAAGATTTGATTTTTGGAAGCAGCATTGCCTATTTATGGCAGGTTGCGACTTCATGTAGCTCTTTGGATCTTGAAAAGGCAAAGTGACATTTTTGGTGTCAACATAATGTTCAGCTGAAAAGACTAAGTAGCTACAAAGAGGGGCCTGTGAGGGCTCGACCTCCAAGGATAGTTAAGGAAGATTTGTTACCACCAGGTGACAATCATGGATCGAGAGGCTAATCCACTCTCACGCTTTCACCCACGGCTAGAATGAACACTAGTCTTATGCTGGGGCATTTTTTTTATATATATACATACAAATATATGTTTATCTCACATGGCTTCCCAATCTGGGTCCTCATCGCATACACGATTGCCACAAGCACTCACTAGCCTGCACACACTCACGTCATGCATGCTTTCATTACTAATGACTTTTGGTTGGACGCAGAAAAACATATTCCCTAAGGTACCAATTCTATCTTGTTATTCTCTAAGCTTGAGTGCCAAAATGGCCCCCTGACATTTTTACCGAGAAAGAAAAATGCTACCTTAGCCAAACTATGCAGGGGGTCCAAAAATATTAAACTAACAAGTTTGTTTTGAGACCTTGCAGGGAACCCAACCCCGATCACATCCAAAGCATCCCACAAGCTAGGGCATTTCTTTTACGGGTATTGCTTTGCGCACAACTCCTCATGACTTGAAAAGATTAAAGTGATGGTAACCAAATTTGGGATATATAAATTATGTCTGTCATGATATTCTATGATGAATTTGATTATAGATGTATGCTATGCACATCCTTTTATGATATCATATATTGTGCGATTCAAAAATTCAATTTGAAAATGCAGTTATCTTGAATCTCTGCCTTTGTACTTACGGCTGACAATGTGAATGCCTTAAAACATAGAATTGCTTAGGCCACAAGCATCACACACCCAGGCACTCCCCATTGTTTGAAAACCCTGAATCTTTATATTGTTTCCCCAAGTCAAAGTTGATATGATATTTTATTCGCTTGGTCTATTATATGGATTTCATTTTGTCTATCCTAAATTACTAATGTTCTTTTTTCACGAGAACTGTGTTAGAGCACAAATTTTGAGAGATTTTAGAAAAATTTCGACAGCACTTCCCCTTGTTTTTTGGATCCCGAAAAATCTCCGGATACAAAAAAAACCTGTTACCTGTGAAAGAAATACACTTCATATATTCCTGACACCCCACAAAAGCTCCTCATCAATCAACCACACATGCCTAGTACACACTATCTCAATTACACATACCTAATACACATGTGCACAACATACACATCAGATCAAGTACACACCATGAGCTAAGACAAGGCGTAACAACATAAATACATGACCAACACATACATGGAAACAACATGGAACAAGGATGCACACGGAGACGGATCCTGGACAAATCAATCAAACAACGATAACCCTATGGAGCAGCTCCCTCATGACGAGCCGATGAAGCAAAGGAATATGGACCAGGAGCACGCTGAGAAGGGGCGCGGGTCGAGCTCGAAAACGCATAACCTCTTTCCTCTGCCCTCTGGCGATACCGATCAAGACGCCTCCGCAAGTCGGCAACCACCTCATCATGACTTAGTTGCATGCGGTCCATGCGCTGAGCGTATTGATCATGAATGAGAGCCCTTTCCTCGCTCAAGCTAAGGGGTGGAGGAACGGAAGCAACAATAGCACCGCTCTGCAAGACGACATACAAGGAAGCGTTACATTCAAAAACTCGAAAGCAGGAAACATGGAATTTAAAAGGAAGGATGCTCACCTGCGCAGAGGTTTCAAAACTCCTGAGCATGGCACGTAAGTCCTCGATCTGCACCCAACAAAATTACGAAGCATGTCAATGTTAGAAAAATCAAGTCAAATCATTACAAGAGTAAGGTTCATACCTGCGTCGCTGAAGCAACTCTTTCCGCAAATGCCTTGTCACGCTCGTTATGAAGCTCTGCCTGAAGGTCACAAAGACAGATGGTTAAGAATTAGTCATTATACGCCTTGAATACAAGGGCAACAAACTGAGACCCACACTTCGTTAACCTGCAATCGATCCACCTCAGCCCTCAGAGTGAGAAGATCACTCTCCACTTGGATCCTCATAGCCTCAGGCATGTTTCGCTCGCTGTTACCCTGCATGGTGACCAAAGGTCATGAACATCAATTCAAAATGGACAACTAACCCCATGACCTCGTACCTCATGAGAATCTGCTAATGCGTCGATAATCGCTTCATTTTCCTGGCGGCGCTCCTGTTATCAAAGCATTGCGAGTAAAGAAGGTATAAAAGAGATAACATGTGGCCAATTAAGGTTGACAATTCTCATACCCTCTCGGCCGACAACGAGGCCCTCAGTCTCATGACCTCTGCGTCCTATAAAGTACCAACCATGCCAATATACCAAGAATGATCATGATTACTATAGAAGATGAACACTGTTTGACTCAAACACTAAACCAAGTAGTCATACCTTTTTCTCTACTAGGTGAGACAATCGAAGTACCTCCCCCCTGAGGATGGACTCCGCATCGGGTACTACTCCCCTAGATGTCCCCTGCCACACATGAGAGTTACGATTAGAGAAATAGGAGAGGAATATGTCTTTGAGATTACAAAGCTTATAAGCAAGATTGGAAGTCCCATGAACCCTCACCTCACATTGTCTTTCAGATGATGGATGTGCCTGCCGATGCCCTGCTCCAGCCGGTATCTCCCCCTGAAAAATAGAGGAAGAAACAATATGATTCACAATGGAAAGAAGACGACATTAAAGCGAGCAAACTTCAAGGGTTACCCGAAGAGATGACGAAGCCTCAGCCGCTTCTGCGCAATTGCTAACGGAATATGAGGCCCCGCAAGAGTACAACTCCGGAAGTATATACCGATGCAAAGCTGTCTTCCAATATGCCTCATAATCACTCCAGGCACTAGCATCCGCCCCAAAAATGGCCTTCCTCCATTTTGATCTCCAATTTCTTATTTCTCTCCGGCAAGGATGGCGGCGCTTGACCGTTTTCAGACCCCACCCTGGGTATGACCGACGCATGACAGACTTTTCCGAGGGAACAGCTTGATGGCGTCCCAGTTGGCGCGCGACTTGGCTGACGACCAATCTAACCGCTACCTGAGGGGCGTGGAGCCATATGTCCCTCTCAAATAAGGCACGCCCCTCCTGGACTACACCCATCTCATCATCCGGTCCACCCTGATAGGGCTGCCAAATCACCTGACAAACCAAGGTATATGCAACAAATGAGAACTAAGAGCAGTAAGTGTTTAATGTAGCAAATGGATAAGGGACAATACATACCTCATGATTTTTTAGTTCATTCAAGATGAACCGGTAACCTTGCTCACCCGGCCTCATCTTGAGGGCTTTAATACGCTCGGCCATTTCTGGAGGCAAAATGTCAGCAAAGCCTCGTAAGTTTGCATTAAGGTACCACTGCGAAGCCCGAGGAACACAACTCTTCGCGGGCAAGCGCTCGGGCCGACACTGGACGATGTGCTCCCAGAGCCATACCTGCTCAAAGTTAAAGCTCTATTATTACAAAAGATGAAGCATGAGACATGATAAGAAAAGAAGACTACTGGAGGTCACAACACATGGGAATAAGGATTTAACCTGCAAGATCGGCACAAACCCTCGAAGGCTCTTGCATCCAGACTGAACACGGCACCTCGAATCTAGACTGTGGAAAAGAAAGGCAAGGGTGGCCGCACCCCAAGCGTAATCGCCAACCTTATCTAAGTCTTGCACAAATCGAATGAGGGTACCGGACGCTCTATTACCAGTTGCATTGGCGAAGAGGCATCTCCCCAAAAAGAATAATAGAAAAGCCCTGAGATGCTCATCATCACCCAAACCGTGCTGAAATCAGTCTTGCTCGCCTCAAGCGACCTTCAGACTGCCTCCCCTGCTTTTGCTCTGCACAATGCCAAATGGACATAAGGAATTCACCCATTAATGGAAATAAGGAGCAAAATAGTTACCAAACATTTCAGAACTCACTCACGACTTGGAACACCTCACATGGTATCCCTACCCTCTTTCGACGGGTATATCCATCGACTGGCACCTCCCGCCAATCATACCCTGAAACCAAAAGAGAAAGTATATGAAGAACAAGGTTGAGAAAAACACAAGGCACTCGAGGTTGATTGAAGAAAGCTAGATCGAGCATTTACCCCCGGAAGGCCCGGCATCATCCCCCTTGTCACCTTCGCCCACATCATCACCTCCCTCGTCAATACCGATAGCGGCGACCCGGCGAGGCCTCACCCCCTCATCCTCACTATCCCCATCATCAATCTCGTCATCTCCATCGTCAAACGCGACAACCTCGCCCTCTGACTCGTGGAAATCCGCATCATCATCGCTCACATCCATCTCCTCATCACTATCGACGGCATCCACCACTGCTACATCATCATCGGTGGGGCTGCCTGCATATCGGGATCCGCCTGAAGAAGGGCCCTCACCTGTCAGGGAAGTTGTGGGTACTGTCAGCAAATGGTAAAAATAAAATGTACTAGTCTCATGGGAGTTTTCAACTCAAGATCCAATTCAAAAGGAATAAAGAACTGAATTTTACCAGCGTCAACCCTAGCCTCGGCCGCTGCGGGAACTGGACCTCCCTCATGACCTCCGACTGGCGGACCTCCCAAAGCCGGTATCCTTGCCCTCAACTTGGCAAAGAAGTCCGCCTGGTTCCGAGCCCACTCTGAAATGAAGCAAGGAGAAGTGATTAGCAAAAGTAATGGAAAACAAAGGATAGAATGCTACAAGAGCGGTAGTGGAATACTTACTATTTAGAATCCTCCTCCTCTCTGGGCTATAAGCCTCTCTCAGCCACTCGACATCAATCTAACCCACACCAGATTGGGGGCGTGCCCCGAACATCCTATGCAGACGTGACCGAATGATCGAGGCCTTGGCATCACTTGCCTTTGAGAAAACGGGGAGGCCCGTCACCCTCAAACCCCAGCACCGCACAATGTCCTCCAATGTGATTGTCATCTCCCCGGGCAGGAAATGGAACGTGTGTGTCTCATCTCTCCATCTCTCAGAGAGAGCACAAATGAGAGCACGATCGGTGCGGAAGGCAACAATAGACATGAAGTCTCCAAACCCCATCGCTCACACCCGATCCTTCAGGCGATCGGGGAGCTCGATCCACCAATCCCTCATCTGAATCCAACTCACCCTAGCCCGAGCAAAAGGGACAGGCTGCAATCAATAAAGGGAAGAATGTCAATGATAGTAGAGACCAACCAAGTATAACATTTATAAAGGCAACTAAAAATTTACCCGGCCAGCTCTTATCTCGTCTGCGAGATGGGGCTTCTTCTCCAACTTATCCTCACCCCTTTGTTTCTTTCTCGGGGGAGCAATGACTGGTTCCGCCTCAATCTCTTCCAGAGTATCCATCGGCGTAGGGCCACGCTTAATAGCCTTTTTAGTTCTAGCCATCTGACAAACCCATGCCCAGAAGTTAAAATGAGAGGTTAAGCATGATAATATATCAGTCCATATCAGCATGAGAGACAAACTGATACCAAGGTGGTAATTTGTGTTTCGTAATTTAGAGGTAATGAACCTCATTGGTTAAGTGATAAATAGAAAGGAGGCCAAAGACCATGACTATTGATCCAACCTGAAGACTAAAACAGATCCCACTTGCCAAACTAGCCTCATTAAGATACATGTTACAGACCTACAATGAAATGAAAACACATCCAACCCAGCCCAACTCTCCCTCTCATTCTTAACTACACACCCAAAAATCAATGACCACATTACGAATCAAATAATTCCCCCATATCAATCTGAATAAAAAAAATCAAAAAATTCATCATGGCCACTCTCATTATCTTGTCAATCCCAATTAGTCATAGTGGCTGCCCATTTTCCACTCAGATTGATGTAGCCATGAAACTCCCACTAAGATTGCTAACCTCACAGCTAAAACAACTCCACACCTTCTTCTCTCATCAAAACCCACCAATTCCATAGGCACCCATGGCCAAAATCAAGCCCAAAACCCCCATTCTGCAGCCATAGTTCAAAAAAAAATAGAAAGAAGAGAGGTCGTGGGGCCCACATACCTGGACACTGCCGGACCCGCACTGCCCTTCTCCTCTGTTGCTCCCTTCCTCAGCCCACTCGATCTCCACCTGCAACAGTAGCAGCAACAGCATAAAAAAAAGGGAAGAGAAGAATGGAAGGAAGGAAGAGTGCGGGACCCACATACCTGAGCCAACCAGAACTCCCCTCCTCTTCCTCCCTCTTCTCCCGCCTTCACTCTCCCTGCCGCTCGTCCTTCACCTGAAGCCATGGCAGCAATAGCATTTAAAAAAAAATGTTCAAAAAACAGATGAGAGAAGAAAGAAAGAAATAAAATGGCAGAGGGCAAAACCCATGTACCTGGCTGCCTCTCTCTCTCTCCCTCCTCTCCTCACCTTGCTCGGCCTCAACCTGAAATGGCAGCAGCAGGGTTCAAAAAAAAAAAAAAAAAGAAACAGAAAGAAGAGAAAGAATGGAAAAAGAGAATGGGAAGGAAGCCCACATACCTGGCTCTCTCTCCTCCCTCTTCTCCTCACCTTATTCGGCCTCAACCTGAAATGGCAGCAGCAGTTTTTTTTTTTTTTTTTAAATAGAGAGAGAAACAGAGAAAAGGAGAGAGAGCAGAGAATAGAAATAGGAAGGGAGCAGACCCACATACCTGACCCTCTCTCTCTTCTCCTCAGCCCACTCGGTCTCCACCTGAAATGGCAGCAGCAGGGTTAAAAAAAATGGTAATGAAAGAAGAGAAGGAATGGAAGATGAAGAAAGGACGAGACCCACATACCTGGACCAAGGGTGAGCTTCCTCCACTCTCTCTGCTGCTCGATCCCTATCTGAAACCATGGCAGAAATGAGATTAAAAAAAAAATAAAGAAAAGAAAAGAGAAAGAAAATGGAAGAAATAGAATGGGAATGAAACCCACAACCAGGCCTTTTCCTCCCTTCCCTTCCTCTACTTCACCTTGCCAACGTCCTACTCTTCACTTTCCCCTGCCTCACCTGAAGCAACAAGAACAAAAGAAAAGAGAGAGGGAAAGAAAGAATGAGAAAAGAAAGAGAGGGGAAAAGGCCCTAGCACTTGTAACCTAGCGCCCAAGGCTGGGCACCGAATGGCCCATCACGTGGTGGGGTCCCTCTCTAAGAGGGACCCACCTGAAACGTGGCCCTGTGTCTTTCACCCAACAGATTAAAAAAAAATGGAGAGATGGTCTTTGATGAAGATAGAAATAAGTGCTGGACTAAAATAATGAATAACACTAGTTAGAGGCAGAAAGTTCCCATAAGCTAAAACTTGAGATTAGTCCAGACATCAATGGAGGCAGAGGACCAGCCTTCGGCTTTAGCAAAATCTCAGCACGGTAATCGGCAACCCAGTGATGATCCATTCCAACTTATTGAGGGAAGGCGGCACCAACAAAAACAGACAGGTCAGTTGATCCAATTCAAGAAAACATACCATTGACTCTTATGTATCATGCATTAATTGTTCATGCATCATTCCAAAATCCAAATCCATGCATTTACCTCATTATATGTTAAGTAGGGTGCACACACATTAAAAAAAATAGAGTTGAAACGTACAGGCATAACCTCATAATTCACAATCCACCGCCATAATCAAACATTCATCATAATTCATCACCATAACTCATCATCATAAATTCACAAATCAAATCTCATAACTTATAACCCTCACCATTCAATCAAACATCACCACATCATAAGAGGAAAAGGTGAGTATAAAACTTAATTCAACTTCTATTAAATATCCAAGAGTCATTATATAATAAAGTATAATAATAAATTGGGTTAACAAGGCCTAATCCTAAATAAAATAAATTGAGAGAGGTAACTTTTGCCCCCAAACCCTACAATGAGGCCTATTATAAACCTAGCCGGTCCTAGCGACCCAACCTCTCAATCAATACCTAGCCTAGGATAGGGACTCCTAATGAGCCATTTAGAGGGGATGAACCACCCCATTGAAGGCAGGGAAGCGGGCCATTCGTGCTTCCATTCCACTCATATGAGCCTCAAGTTGCCCTTGCACTTCCCCAAAGTTGTCTGGAGGATTCCGAAGAGCATCGCAGATTTCCTGAATCCGCCAGAAATCCTCCTGATAAGCTGTGTATGCTGGGTGGATGAGTGCTAAAAGGGTGGTGTTTTGCATTTCAAAATATTGCCTATAACGCCTCGGAACGGATGATTCGGCTTCGTGTGGACAGGACATGGTCATGAGCTCCAGCTGGTCCATTTGCCTATGCAGTGTGTTAAAATCATCTATAGGGGCCCTCTCGTTGGTAGTCTTCATAGCCTCCCAGATTTCGAACATTGCCCGAAGATCCAACATACTCCACAAAAGGGATTGGAGCACTTTGCTAATAAAAGCCGGTAGATCTTCCAAGAGCCCATCATAACCGCGGAACCTATTGAGAGCAGTCCTCCCCACAATGCACAGATCTCCATATAACCCACAAATCCCTTTATATTTCATGACCAATAGGTCATATTTTCCGCGCTTAACCTCCACAATGTGCTTGTCCATCTCATCCTCAAATTGATAGACGCAATCATAGGTAGCGGGAATAGAGGATTCATGCTCAAGGTAGAACTCTGCCCGCTCTTCAGAATCGTAATACCCTATCTTTTCATCCCCGGGAGACCAATATTCATCTCTTGGCAAGAAGGGCTTACAAGCATTAGGGCCCGCGACACCATCGACAACAAATGAGAAGATTGGGGAGCCGGCCATTAGGAGAACTCAAACCTGCAAACAAATATATACGTCTGGCCTTAGAGCCTCTCCACATGAAAAACATCTCGAACAAAAAAATATAAATTAATAAAACAGACAGGTCACTTGGGCGCCCCAGGGGTGACGCCCAGGTCTATTTCAATGGATTTTCCCCAAAGAGTTTAGTTTCAGCTATGATCACTCTACTGAGCCATCATAAATCTATGGGAGATATTTTCAGAGGTATTACAGGGCTGTCCTAGGCACCTTTTGAGAGCCAAAAGTCCAAACTACATGCCCATATAACACACCACCTTAAAACACGAAGGGGAGGAGATAACAAAATACTAATGAAAGTAGCCTCATGAGATTGAAAACAATACATTGATAACAAGTTGAAGCACAGAATAAGGGTTAAAATAAATACCTAAAACAAACAAATTAAGAAACAAAACAAAAAAAAAATTAGAGACCGACCACCTTGGCACCACAGGGGTGGCGCCCATCCCAAACTAGAAATATCCCCCATGGAGATGTCATTGTTTGGCCAAGGTAAGACCCTTAGTATCCCTGAGTCGTGTTCATATATCATGTTGCGAGTCTGAAAAGAACCAGAATTTAGGAAAACACCTTAGAAATTCAAACTCGCGAGTCTTTAGTGCAAACCGAGAGGATAGGCACCCCAGGGGTGGCGCCTACCCTCCTCAATTGGTGCCTACTAATTAGAATGCCTCAACCCAAACCATGGAAACTTGCATCAAATTGATTAAGTAAAATTATCTAGACAATTCAAAACACATGTGAGGCATGTTATTCATTCCAAAAGAAAAGAGAGGAGAAGATACTCACTTGGAAGCAAGGGAGGACTTGAGAATTCTGAGATTCGAAATCTGGAAGAGCAGGAGTTGTAAGAGATTCGTAGCTTTGATTCCCTTTTATAGATTAGAGTTCGAATCCCATAAGGAATTAGAGAGACGAAATTCCACCTAGGCACCACTCCTTGGGCGCCCAGGTCACTTATCTCCTGCATTCAGAACTCTAGTCTGTAATGGACTGTAAGTCTTAGAGACGAAACTCCACCTAAGCACCACACCCCAGGCGCCCAGGTCACCTCTGAAACTCAAACTTTCACTCCGACAAGAACTCTCACTGCCATGGGTTGAGCACAAACTCAACTTCGAGACCATCTCAAAGTTCCACCTAGGCACCACTCCTTGGGCGCCCAGGTCACTTGTCTCCTTAATTTGGAAACTCAACTTCGAGACCAACTCAAAATTCCACCTAGGCACCATTCCTTGGGCGCCCAAGTCACTTGTCTCCTTAATCTGGAAATTCAACTTTGAGATGAACTCACAATTCCACCTAGGCACCACTCCTTGGGCGCCCAGGTAACCCATTTCCTTGAATTTGAAATTCTATTTCAAGACCAACTCTAAATACAACTTGTTTCATTAAAGTCAAAACTCCATTCCAAAACGAACTAGAACTACATATTGGACGCTACTCCTTGGATGCTTAGGTGACTTGTCTTCTGGATTCAAAATTCTACTTCGAGGCGGACTCTGTTCATGCAATTCCACCTGGGCACCACCCCTGTGGCGCCTATCCATCACCTTAGAGAACCAAATGTCTCTTTGAACCAAGTTGTCCTAGAATTATAAAAGTTGAACCCGAACAAGAATTGATGATGGTTGATGATAAATAATAATAATAATAATAACAAAAATACAAAAATAAATAAAAATAAATAAAAACTAAAGAGGCACATACACAAAAGAATGACACATCGTCAAACTGAAACATTGTCCCTTCACATGAGGTCCCGTTGCACGCACATTAGTCCCATCACGCATACATCTGATGTTGTGCACTGCATCTCATGCCATCTTCATCAATAAAATTAGAACGGTTACCACTGCTAATTATAAGACTGAGTACTAACGAAGAAAAATGCAGAATCTTTTAGTGTTTGTTCAATGCAGGTTCCGGAATCAAAAGCAAAAACACCAAGGTGAAGGACCTTCAAGCACACTGATGGAGATTGATGACAAGTTCACAAGCTTCGGCAAACAAACAACGAAAGAAAGCAGCAACAATCCATAACATCAGATTTATGGAAAGCTCTTGAGGTAAGTACCCTAAACTATGATTTTCATGATTTTACCTCACGTCTGGAAATTGAGTCACCGTAGGCCTCCCTTAAGCGCTTATAATCGGTACAGCAACCATAATACCGTGTTCTCACGAATTATGTGTTCGTCGACTCAAATCTTGATGTTGGAGGACGGAAACCGTGTAATTTGAAACTCTCCTTGATAAGCACGAAAAGATGATCGAATCTATCCTAGGCTCTCATCTAAGCTTGGGTGAAGACCAAGATCCCTAGAGAGTGACGATTATTCTGGTGACTGCCTTCCATTGATTTAGCTTTTTCAATGCATACCTGAGTTTCAAAATCAAACATCTCTTTAAAAAAAAATGCATCTCATTCTCACATAAACTCACACTATTTCTTGAACTATGTTTATAATTTCCACTAAGATCCCCATTATTGCTAGTTAGTTTCAACTATGCTTTAAACATTTAACTATGAATGAAAGTCAAAAGACGTTATATATGACCATTTGAAATCAATTCTATTGCAAGAACAAATGAAATTCTGATAGTGACTTAGCTAATCGAAAGATCGACTTCTGATTCAGACCATTGGGACACAGTTCCCACCACCATTTTAAATTCAGCAACTGGGGCACAGTTCCCACCATCATTTTAAATTCAGCAACTGGGGCACAGTTCCCAACCCGCCACGTGGCAATACCACGGGCACCGAGGCACAGATCTCGGGTTTCCAATGAAATCAGTAGGCACGTAACTTCTTCTTTTTTTCTTTTTTCCCCTGAATCAGAACCGATCCTAGAAAAGTGAACCTCACCTTTGGAATGAGTTTGCAATTGCATACATCCATAGGTAGCCACTCCCGCGAGCTCAAAAGCTCTCGTGAGTCATGTGTGGTGTGTCTACTTTCTTTGGAGCATAACTCTCAACGTGCTGTTCCCCAAAGATGGGCATACTGTAGACACCTAATTTGGCCCCTATGATAGCCTTAAACACCTGTCATATATAGCGATGCCCCCATTTCACCCATAATTGAATGATTAATGATATAATTCAGATTAATTACTGACAATGAAGATGCTTTTTGATAGTTTTAGACTTAGTTCAACGACTTCTAGAAATTCATGAGAAGAAAGTCGAATCGCATTAAGATCTCGAATCCAACGCACCTTTCACACAAGGAGCAGACTACTACACTAACTCTACATATTCCAGACCACTTAAGACATGCTTAGGCCAGTTCTTACAAAGACTACACCTAGCTTACCCAAATGCCATCCGATTACCCTAAGTTAGGAAGCCAGATCCATTGATCCAGAGGTCCCCCTCATTTCTCAGCCCATAATCATTAGGACAGTTGGACCATTGGATTCTTCACTTCGAGAGCTTTCCGACGGTATGTAGAACGTCCAAATCCGATAAGCGGATCAAAAGTTATGAGTTTTCGAAATTTGCCTTAGGAAGAGTAACAGAAATCCATCTAGGCACCACCCAAGTGGCGCCCACCCTACTCCATTGCATGTACACGCCCCAGGCTGGGCGCCCACACTAGCCGTGACAACCTAGGCACCACATGTGTGGCGCCCACCCTCCAAAATTACTAGTTTGGCCTAAAACGGACCGGAACCACTCAACGTAGGGACCGAACTCTAAAAATGATGGAACTCCACCTAGGCACCCCATGTGTGGCGCCCACACACTTCATTCCATCTAGACGCCCCATGGTGGGCGCCCATACTCTTCAGCCCACCTAGGCACCAAATGTGTGGCGCCCACCCTCTTATTCCACAAATTGAACTTAGGGCAGCCCGCAACCACTCCAAACAAAGACCCACACAACTTTCCATCTAGGCACCACCCTTGTGGCGCCCACACTCTCCAGTCCACATAGGCACCCTGTGGTGGGCGCCCACACTGTCCAGTCCACCTGAGCACCACCCTTGTGGCGCCCAGTCAATTAAGTGCTAATGTAGGTCCCCTCAGTTGAACATCTATCCATTTTATCCTGACTTCAGATGGGACCAAACTTTGAGAATGATCCGAACCACGTAGGCTCCACCCCATGGGCGCCTACCATGAACCAGTCCACATAGGCACCAGCCCTGTGGCGCCCACCCTATGCAGTCACCTGGGCACCACCCCATGGGCGCCTAGCCTCTTTTCCAAACCCTAATTTATCCCAAAACACTTAAGCCGCCTTGGGATGTGTGAAACCTTCTAGAAACATGAACTAATGAAGCCCTAGCCCTCCTAAACTCATCCCAAACCTCTATTTAAGGATCTCTTAACCTCATTTACAAGGGAGCTACCCTAAAAAGAGAGAAAAGTATAGAGAATAAACAAAAAGGAGAAAGGTAGCCACCATTAGAGAGAAAGCTTCAGATCTAGTGAAAAAGAAGGGGAAATAGAGGAGAAGACTTCCATATCTTCAACTAGGGCTATGGTTCTTCGCGTAAGCTTCCTTCTAGGAACTTGAAAAGTGTGATTCAAACCGGTATTCCTAGATCTTTCTATTCTTTTATTGCATTTTATCATCATCTTTGTTAGAAACATGCTTAGGATCATTCATGCATCATAGATCTATATTAGTTCTTGATAAAAATGGTATCAGCATCTCATCATATTAATAACATGTTTAGATTCATACCAGTGGTGTAGATCTGCATTGATTTCGTAGTTCTAAGTGCTTAACTAGGTTAGATCTCGCATTTATAGCATCATCATCATCATTTAGATCGAGGAGATCGCGAAAGGCCTATCTTAGGAGGCTGGGCGCCACCCACTGGGCGCCTACCCTTCCGAGGCAGGGTTTGGGTTTTAGATCTCTACTTTTTACATCGTTTTCTCGTAGATTTGTTAGTTGCATCATTAGTAGTTCGCATTAGGACATCCGCATCAGTTACTGAATATCGGAAACTGTGTTGAAAATCTTAAGACTGTTGTGCATTCATTGCGATTCTTTGAAAACCCTGACTAAACAGGGTAGGCACCACAGGTGTGGCGCCCAAGTGGACTTTTCCACTTCCACACACAATTTTCGATCTTCCGCATTTAGTTCTTAGGAATTGCATAACAATGATGTGTTTGTTTGCTTGATATGTTCTGAATTTCAAATTATCATTTCTATCACACACCACCATATCATTTGAATCATAAAGTCATAAAAACCCAAAAAAATCATAAAACATAAAACTACTTCTCTTTCCTTACTTTCTAGTAAATTAGAGGAGAAACCAAAAAAAAAATTAAAAAATACAAAGAAAACCCAAAATAGTAGGTAGATAGCCTAGGTTATCAAATCTCGTGCCTAAGTAGGATAAACCCTAGGGTTAGCTAAAATATCATAATTAATTAATTAAAGGACCATCAAATCATTAAGAACCCTAAAATTAATAATCTAATTAATTTGGACTGAAATTGGACTAAGGAATCACTGAGATTGATTAGGGAACCCAAATTATTAAGATAGGCTTCTCCTCCTTTGAGCCTAGCTTGCTTATTCACTAAAAAAGTCCCTAATTAAGGTTTAAACACAATTAATTAAGGCTCTAATATCACACCAATTAATACAATAAATACCTTTAATCCAAAAGATCTTGAGACCTTAATTAATTCGGATTAAAAATAACCAAGAGCTTAATTAAAAACCTAAAACGTAAAATAGATCCATCTGGGCGCCACCCCCTGGGTGCCCTGTTGCCAAGTCCATCTGGACGCCACCCCCTGGGTGCCCTGCTGACAAGTCTTCCTGGGCACCACTCCCTGGGCGCCCAGCCTATTCATTCCCTAAGAGGCCCCACTTGAAGTATAATCTAATTAATTAAGACTTTAACCAACCCTAATTAGCACTCTAAAATACTCTTAACTTGAAAAACCTGAAATCTTAATCAACTTAAACTCGAATCTACCTAAAAGATACAAAACCAATAAACCCTAAAAATATCCACCTGGGCACCACCCCCAGGGCGCCCATCCTATCCTGTCACTAAGACACCCCAATTGAAACGAAACTTGAATCGACACATAATAAAACATTGCTAACTTAAAAGATTTGAAAACTTAATCAATCTAAACATGAATTAATTTAAAACGAACACACAACACAAAACCAAGACAGACATCCACCTGGGCACCACTCCTTGGGCGCCCATCCTTCCAATCCACCTGGGCACCACTCCCCTGGCGCCCATTCTTCCAATCTACCTGGGCACCACTCCCCTGGCGCCCAGCCTTCCAATCCATCTAGGCACCACTCCCCTGGCGCCCATCCCATCCCTTTACTAAGAAATCCCTAATTGAAACTTCTAATTAAACCAACCCGAATTAACACATTAAAACACTTTAGGACTTAAGAAACCTGAGACTCTAATCAATTCACCCTCGGATTAACTTAAAGGCCATCGAACCAAATCAAACCACAAGGCAGTCACCTGGGCACCACCCCCTGGGCGCCTAGCCTATCAATCCACCTGGGCACCACCCTCTGGGCGCCTAGCCTGTGAACTCCACCTACACTACTCATTTCTTGGAAACCAATCAATTAAAAACCAAACCTAATTCATTCTCAATTGAATACTAAAAGATACTTTTCATCCGAACGCATTAAACCACAAAACCCAACTTCGAATCAACCTAGAACATCAAAACCAACCCGAACCTCAAGACAGCCACCTGGGCACCACTCCTTGGGCGCCCAGCCTGTCAATCCACTTAGGCACCACCCCCTTGGCACCTAGTCAGTCAATCCACCTGGGCACCACCCTCTGGGCGCCCAGCCTTTGAACTCCACCTACCCTGTCCAATCCTTAGGAGACCATTAAACCCAATTGGAACCTAATTCATCCCGAACTGAACACGAATAAACACTTTCCATCAAATCCTAAATCCTTAAATCAATTCAAGCTCGAGTTGACCAAAGAATCACAAAACCTAACCAAACCATAAAACACATCCATCTGGGCGCCACCCCCTGGGTGCCCATCCTGCCAGATTCACCTGGGCACCACACCCTGGGCGCCCAGCCTACTCTTTTTCAGAAAAGCCCCAATTCACAACTTAGCCCGATTAATTAACACTCAAGTTAATCCCAATCAACATAATAAAACACTTTTAACCTTAAAACACTGAAACCTTAATCGATTCGGACTTAATGCCCAAAACCCTTTGGAACCGACCAAACCATAAAGATTCCACCTAGGCACCAATCCCTTGGCGCCTATCCTATCAATCCATCTGGGCGCCACCCCCTAGGTGCCCATCCTTCTAGATTCACTTAGGCACCACCCTCTGGGCGCCTAACCTACATTTCAACCCTACCCAACCAACTCAACTAAATACCAATAATTAAACACCTTACAACTTAAACTAATTAAGACCAGAACCTAAATCAATCCCCGGACCCAAAGACCAATAATTAAATCCCATCCGGCACAACACAAAATCACAGGCGCCACCCCCTGGGCACCCATCCTGCCAGATCCACCTGGGCACCACTCCCTGGGCGCCCATCCTGCCAATTCACCTGGGCGCCACCCCTTTGGTGCCTATCCTTCCACTTGCACTAAAACACGAATTCTTGATTTTGTGTCAAAACCCGGACCGGCATCACTTTCACATTAGAACATCAGAGACATTAAAACATTTCTCAGATTAAAACATAGCCCTTAAAACCCCCGGAATTCCGAAAAGAGATCGAAAAGTCTAAAAAGCATAAACTGTCAGGATAGGCTCCATCCCCTGGGTGCCTACCCTGTTTTTAATCTTGAATTGTGATTTTCGACTACTTTTTGGAATTCTGATTTAAATTAAAAATAACATAACTTTAAAATATAGAAAAACACATTAACCAGATCCTTAAAACATCCATAAACCACTCTCAATCAAAACCATAACTCACAACAAATAAAATCAATTAAGATTTTACCCAACAAACTGCTTAGGCGCAGGAATTATCAAACTTTGGCTATTTTCACCCTAGGATTAAATTGGATTACCTTGTTAGGTAGCCTAGAGCATTAGGCTTCACCCCATCACTCTTTCTGTTCCGTTAGGGAATCGGGAAAGCTGATGTGGGCGGTCTAGGACCTTAGGTTAGGGTTAATCCGATGATCAGTAATAAATCATTAATTACGTAAATCCAAGTAAATCCCCTAGTTAGGCCCTTCTAGCCCCATATCAAAAATCCATAAAAAACTATAAAACCAACAAAATAAACCCAAAAAGATTTTTCCTTTATTTTTCCTCCACCTTAGGTGCCAGATATTTAATCGAACTTAATGATAAAAGGAAATGAAGAACTGACTTCTAAAATTGAATAAATGAGAATGGCGAGATGAGATGAGTGATTTCACACACACTTTTTACTTCGGCCCATCGGCCACCCTTAAACAATCACGGCCCATCGGCCACCCTTAAACAAACACTGGCCCATCGGCCACCTCCAATCAATTACGGCCCATCGGCCTTTCATTTTTATCACTCGTGTATCGCACACGAAAAACACAGAAATCACAAGTCAATTTCTCATTTGCATCATCATTTTGGTTTGAAAAGTCAGCCTTTAAACCCTATTTTGCCAAGGGATCTGAAGGGGGTACCCGGGAACGGGGCCAATCCTCTTCTTAAATATTTGGCACCTCCCCCCATTTATTTTCTTTATTTTACTTACTTTATTTTACTTGGATTTATTATGATTATGATGTGTGAGGATTAACCTTTATTTGGACTTTAACTCATGACCCTGAATTGACCCTATATTAAAAAGACTCAAAGAGACCCAAATTAATGTGACAGGACAACCGTCGTGTGTTGCCGGCAGCACATTAGACGAGAGGAAGAACCCACCCACTTATTTTCTCCCTACATTTCTTCGGCTTTAGTCGAAGAACGGTGTTACGGCCGTTACCGTAGCTGGCGATCGTGATCCATTAATTTTGAGGGTAGTCGGAATCCTCATTTTCGATGTAAAATTTAAATAGCATATATAGATGAATAGAGATTTCCCCACGTAAAATGTAAAATTTTCTTTCCTTTTGGGGGGGGGGTCGAAATTCACATCCGACAGCTGTATGTGGCAAGTTAGGGGATCCGGTTTTGGTTTTTGGTTTTGGTCTTGTGACCTAACAAGCTGTATGTGGCAAGTTCGGGGACCAGGATTTGGTTTGGTTTTTTGCGGAATGTCAATTTCAAGATTTTGGCTCAATTTGGTAGATGAGGCTGGATGGTTTGATTTTTGGAAGCTCATGGGGCTTGGAATTCTTTTTTGTATGGTCCAATCAACTCAAAAGAGGCATGGAATCATTTTTGTAAGCTCTTGGTAAGAGGGATTTCTCTTTGACTAAAAGCCCAAATAAATTTTTTGTTTTTAGTGCCTAGGTGGTCAAACCTGGCTCATATGGGCTAACCCATGGGACTTTAAGCTTTTGAAATGGCTTAGATCTCATATGGTGTCATTTTTATAATGAATATCCAAAAATATCTCCTTTGGATAGAGAATATCTAAGAATATATTTACTTGCTTTCCTTTTTTTTTTTTGTCTGTGACATCCTTTGCTAACATTTTTCTTGTCAGCTGACTTCCCACAGGATTCCGATGACTTTGAACCATCGATGGACGCAAATGTTGATGATGCTTCCAATGAGTTCATGGAGGAAGAGAGTCTTCCGCCAGTCGTCGAAGAAGGTATTTTGTAGTAATAACCTTGATAATGATTTTCAAACAGGATCATATTCATACCTTTTTGTGTTTCTTTGGCAGGTTTTGTGGTGACAGAGGAGAGTCCGTCGCTTCCTTCAGAACCAGAGCAAGGGATGCCAGAGGTCAATCCAGAGGTAGAGGCTCCTGGGACTAGTTCTGACAATGTTGAGGAGTTACCTCATGCTGAGATTCCTTCTTTAGCAGCTCCGACTGGAAAGAGTTCTTTTGTTCCTCTTCCAACGGGGGATGACATGGGCAGCCGACCGACGGAGCGGGGCGAATCTTCAGCTGGGCCATCTCTTCTTTTTGTGAAGAACGTGGTGGTATGGGTTCTGAGCTCTTGGATTGAGACTCTCCTTGCTGGACACTTGGATGCCGGATTTGGCATGATCCAGCATGTGCATGAGATTCTCGGTGATGCCGAAGAGGCTGGTCTGGATGTCACAGGTGCCAGGGCGATCGTTGATAGGATCATTGTGCTGGGTGACAAGTGGTTTGAGACCATGAGTTTTGCTGACGACCAGTTCTTCAAGGAGATGTTCTTGGACCCTGCTGATAAGGCTAAGTCTCACCTGGATGAGGCTACACAAAGCAGGAAGCAGATAATCCGAGAGAAGAACTTAGAAGAGCTAGCCATCATTGGGCTGACACATGACCTTAACATCCTTGATAGGGAGGTCGATGAGGCCAGGAAATGTCTTGAGCATCTGCAAGCACAAGTCGCTGCCAAGTGGGCTACAAAAACAGAGGCTCGCAACAAGGAGAGTGCTCTGATTCGCCGGGTTGCAGATGCCGATCGAGTTCTTGAAAGGAAGATTCAAGAGAACAAACAATGGCAAACTGCTCGGGATAAGCTTCCCGGTGTGAAAGAAGGATTGCAGCATTCTCCAGCATCTCATGGCAGGTTCCTAAAGAAGCGTGCTTTGGAATCCCTGACGGCCGAGGCCAAAAGTTTGCTTGAGGAGCTGAAATCTTGGCTGGAGACCATTTTTGGTTGAGCTGCTGTTTTTTTTGTAACAGAAACTATCATTCTTCCCCTTTTGTTGGTACCACATGTATTTTTTTGGTACTTTTTTTTTGTAATGCTTGTGAACACTTTCATTTTTTTAGTACCCCATGTATTTTTTTTTGTACACCTTTTTTTGTAGTGCTTGTGAAACTTTCTCTTTTTTTGGTACCGCATGTATTTTTTTTGGAACTCTTTTTTTTTCCCTACGCTCACTTAAATCTTTTTGTGATGAAAGCAATTGCTAAATGGGATGCCTTTTTTTTTCCTACGCTCACTTAAATCTTTTTGTGATGAAAGTATTTACTAAATGGGATGCTTTTTGTTTTCCCTATGCTCACTTAAATCTTTTTGTGATGAAAACAATTGCTAAATGGGATTTGATCAAAAGTTTGTCATTTTATGAAAATCTTTTGTCAAATGATTATTTTGGCATGGGAGCCAGATTTTGTTTGTGGCATAAGAGCCAGTTTTTTTGTGGCATTGATAGTCGAGTTTGTGGCATTGATAGCCGAGTTTCTTGAAAACCAAGTTTTGATTTGTGGCATTGATAGCTGGTTTGTTTTGTGGCATTGATAGCCGGTTTGTTTTGTGGCATTTATAGCCGGTTTGTTTTGTGGCATTTATAGCGGTGTTGGTGGCATCTATAGCCGGTTTTGGTGGCATTTATAGCCCGTTTTGGTGGCATCTATAGACGATTTTGGTTTTCAAAAATGCAAGGATCGACTAAAAGTCGCCTCCCTGCTGAATGGTCTTGCAAGTATCGATGGAATGTCGCATCCTTGCTCATTCGGTTGCGAGTATCGATGGAATGTCGCATCCTCGCGGATTTGGGTGCAAGTATCGATGGAATGTTGCATCCTTGCTTTTCAAAAAAATTTGGTTTTGCGGGTACTGACTTGATGTCGTTTCCCCATTATTTTTGACATTTGTGGTTTTCTCGAACCTTTGGGTTATGTATATCAACTGCAATGTTGCATCTCCACGGTTTCTTGGTTTTTTCGAACCTTTGAAATTTGGGTTGTGGATATCAACTGAAATGTTGCATCTCCACGGTTTTGGATTTTACAAGTATCGACGAAATGTCGCTTCCCTGCTATTTTGGAAGTGTCGAACGTGGTTCGCATGCTTCCAATTTGTGCGAGTATCGACTAAGCGTCGCTTCCCCGTGGTTTTTTGAAAAACCATTTTTTTTTTGTTTAAAGACACGAGGGTCATAAATCTTGACCTAAAACCATTTAGGCGGTAAAAGGTAGGGTGGACTAGGGTGGAAATCCCTGAATCCGGATTTTTATTCAAACAATGAATTTTGGGTTCAAGGGTTGAAAATTTTGGTCAAGTTAGGGAAAGGCTCCTAAACTTGGATTTTTTTTTGAACAATGAAACGATGAAAGTAAGCATTGTTTAAATTTCTAGAAATTTCAACATTTGATATGAAAATTCTAAAAAAAGTGGGTTTAGCGAGCGTGTACCTGGAACCGGTTTTGGCCGTAAAGGCATTGCTCTTACCCAGTTGGGTAAGTCTTCAAGGGTAGTACCGCTTTAAGAACTTGCCGTTGATGGGCAGCATACATCTGTCACCCTCCATGTTTAGGAGTGCGTATGCGCCGTTGGAGAAAACCTTGTCGATGACGTAGGGTCCCTCCCATTTTGGCTCAAACTTGCCTTTGGACTTGTGAGCGAAGACCATTGGTCTTTTTACCGTAAGAACCAAGTCACCCTTTTTGTAAGCGCGTTGCCTGACCTTTTTGTTGAAAGATCCTGCCATGCGTGCTTAGTAAAGTTCAATGCTTTGTCGAGCTTCGAGCCGTCTCTCATCGAGATTGTCCAGCTCATGGAGTCGCAATTTGACATTGCTTTCTTGCGTCATGTCATTTTGCAAGGATACCCTCAAGGAAGGAATTTGTACTTCCAAGGGCACGATAGCTTCACATCCATAGACCAAGGAGAATGGTGTGCTATGGGTTGGTCCTCGAACGGTGGTTCGATAGGCCCACAAAGTTTCAGATAGTTTGTCGCTCCAGTCTCTTTTGTGACTAGAGACCATCTTCTTGAGGATTTTGCAGAGTGTCTTGTTGAAAGCTTCTGCTAATCCGTTTGCTGCCGGATTGTATGGAGTCGAAGGACAGCTTTGGATTTTGTATTTGTCGCAGAACCTGTAGAATCGATGATCCCGAAATTGTGGTCCGTTATCATGGACAAATCTTTTGGGTATGCCGAAACGACAAATAATGTTGGTGCGCAGGAACTGAAGGACCGATGAGGTCTTCATTTCGTTGAGCGCAAATGCTTCTGACCACAAATGCTTCTGACCACAAATGCTTCTGACCACTTGGAGAAATAATCTGTAGCGGCGAAGATGAAGCGATGACCTTTGCTTGAAGGAGGAGAAATAGGACCTATGATGCCCATACCCAGGCTTCGAAAGGCCATGAAATCGCTGTAGGATGTAGCCATTCTGGAGGCATGTGAATGTAATCTCCATGAGCTTGGCATTGTTGGCAGTGCTTAGCAAATTGCATTGCGTTAGCTACCATGGTAGGCCAGTAATAACCTAACCTTTTTATCTGATCATAGAGCTTGAGACCAGCCTGATGAGCTCCGCAAAGACCAGCATGAACTTCTTTGAGTGTTTCTTCAGCCTCTTGTTGTGACAAGCAGTGTAGAAGTACTCCGTTGAAGGATTTCCTGTAAAGGATTTTTGAAGGAATATCCAAATGAAAGCTTGGGGTTCGCCTTTGGATGCTTACCCGTTCTTTTGGATCTTTAGGTAGGATTCCGAACATAATGTAATCAATGAACGGATCCCTCCAGTCGCCGATTGAAGTTTGAAGGATTGAAATCCGACTTCCAACCACTTGGTGGCATTCAGTAACTGCTTGGTGTGTGTTAAGAGGAGGAAGGATTCTTCTTTCGCACACTGTGATTTGCTTGTTTTCCCCTTCCTAAATTGCCATAGATGCGGCAAGTCCAGCAAGGGCATCTGCACGTATGTTTTCACCTCTACGATTGTGGGTGATGTGACCTATGTCAAACTTTTGCAGAAGCGATTGTGCCTTGTTGTAGTAAGGCAGCAGATCAGGCTTCTTGACTTCAAATTTCTGATTCATCTAGTTGACGATCAGTTGAGAGTCTCCAAAGACTTCCAGCATGGTGATATCGGATTCGATGGCGAGTTCCAATCCTAGGATCAGAGCTTAGTATTCAGCTGCGTTGTTTGTGCATGGTTCCAGTAGCGAGAAAGCGTGTGGAATCATGTATTTGTCAGGGCTAACAAAAAGGATGCCAACTCCCGAGATCAGCCGCCTTTTTTCATTTGTCCTGTTTGCACCGTCAAAGTACATGTCCAAGGAAGTATTTTGTGAGAAAGTCTCCACATTGTAGACTGGTTTGTCTGGGAGATCATCTCTGAGTGGAGAATCTTGAGGCAATGGATGCTCTGCGAGGAATTCCGCCAGAGCTTGCCCTTTGATTGCTTTTTGTGGTACATACCTAATATCAAATTGTGATAGGAGGATGGACCATTTTGCCAGTCGAGCATTAAGAGAACCTGCTTTTATGACAAGGACCTTCAAGAGGTTGACCCTTGAGACCAGGTAGACTGTGTTGGAAGTAAGTAGTGACGCAGTTTTTGTACGGCGAACATCACTGCAAGACATTCTTTTTCGACTGGAGAGTAGCGATGCTCTGCACCTACTAGCATGTGGCTGAGGTAATATAGAGCAGCTTCTTTTCTTTCATCATTTTCTTGTACAAGCAGAGCTCCCAGAGAGTGATCAAGGGCTCTTGTGTACAAGATTAATGGTTTTCCAGTGGTAGGAGCAGCTAACACGGGAGGTTTTGTCAGGTATGACTTGATATCTTGGAATGCAGCTTCACAGTCAGCATCCCAGACAAAGTTTACACCTTTTCTCATCAACCGGGAGAATGGACGGCATTTCCCCGAAAGATTGGAGATGAACTGTCTGATGTAGGCCAATCTCCCTTGAAGCCCTTTGAGTTCTCTCTAGGTTCTTGGAGAGGGCATTTCTAGAATGGCTTTGACTTTTATGGGGTCAAGCTCTATTCCAGCTTTCCGAACTAAGAGTCCGAGGAACTTACCCGACGAGACGCCGAAGAAGCATTTTAGAGGATTCATTCGCAGATTGTGTTTGCGAAGCCGGAGGAAGACTTCTCGAAGGTCTTCGAGATGATCTTCTTTTCTTTTGCTTTTGACGGCGAGGTCATCAACGTAACATTCGACCGTCTTATGCTGCATATCTTAGAATATCTTCATCATAGCCCTCTGTATGTGGCACCAGCATTTTTCAGACCAAATGGCATGATAGTGTAGCAATACACGCCAAATGGGGTCCGAAAGGATGTATGTTTTTCATCTTCAGGATGCATCTTTATCTCATTGTAGCCAGAGAGACCATCCATGAATGTCATTCGCTCGAATCCACAGGTATTATCAATCATTACCTCTGGTATGGGGAGCGGAAATTCATCTTTAGGGCATGCGCCATTCAGGTCTCTATAGTCAATACAGACCCTGATCTGCCCGTTTTTCTTTGTCACGGGGACAATGTTGGCCAACCATTCAGGATGTTATTCCTCACGGATGAATCCGACACTTTTGAGTTTTTGAACTTCTTGTTCAAGTTTATCCATCACATCTGGACGGAATCTTCTTTGACCCTGCTTGACAGGCTTGATGTCTTCTTGAAGATTGAGTTTATGGACTACTATTTTGGGGTCTAAACCAGGCATTTCAGCATAAGACCATGCAAAGCAATCAACGAACTCACGAAGAAAGGCGATATACTCGGGTAACTCACCATCCTTTATATTCTTGCTTATGAATATAGGACGTGGGTTATCAGGTGTTCCCAAGTCTATTTTTTGAACAAGATCTTTTGTTGGAAGGTTCGAAGGTGGTTCCTCCACAATATTTTCGGAGGCTTCCAGCTTAACAAAACCTTCTGGGGTTTCAAGGGCATTTCCAGACCAAGGCTTTGTTCCTTTCCACGGGTCTTCTTGATCGGGAATTTTCCCAAGGCTTGCTATGAGATGATCCCAATTGCCTGTTGAAACCGGGTCGAAGTAGGCTACTTCTTTTGGAGATGAGGGTTCTTCTAGGTCAGAAGACCACACGTCTGTGCCATCAGACAATTCCTCTTCATCGTCAGAGAAATCATACCAATTGGATGAGCTTCCTGGATCTTTGTCAGGTGACTCATCGAAGAGATATCCAGGGAGATCGACGTCCTCATGGACTTGAGATGTCGAGGCTTGGTCAGTAAATTGACTTTTAAGCCTTTGTGTCAACTGTCTCAAAGGAGTGTCAAGATCGTACCCTAGCCCGTGTGAAGACTTTTCTACATAGCCGTAGAGTCTCCAATCTTCCAGCTGGCTTTTGGTCAAGACAGGCCCCAATGGCATGAGAATATTGCGTCCTTCTCCCAAACCGACTGGGTTTTGAGCGTCATAGCCTATTTTCTTCATCATAGCTTGTGCCACATGACTATATAAGGATAGTTGAGGCATACCTTCATTTTGGAAAGGTTCAAACATGGAGTTTGATGGAGAAGCCTCCGATCTATGGAAGAAGATCGGTTTCTCCTTTGCTGAAGTTACTGGAACAACGAAGGAAGCTGACGTAGGATCTTCTATGTCAGAAGTTGTCTCCATTGGAGTAAGAGTAGGCTGAACTTGCTGAGTGTCAGCTTGGCTTGATGATGTGTCATCTTCTGGCTCTGAATCCGAATCCGTGTCTTGCATGATAGACACGAAAGAGAAAATAAATTTGCCCCCAGGCCTTTGCTTTGCCTTCTTCACTTTAGTTGTGATGACCAAAGGCTTTGAAGGTTTGAGGGAGATGATGAAGGGAGTTTGAATGCTCTCTTCGAATTTACCGGATGATTTGGCTTTTTCCGGTGATTGTTAAGGAGCCTTGCTTTTATCTTTCTGGAGATTTTCGGCAAAGGGTGCTGTGTGCTTCTCCTCTTCTTCTTTTTCACCTTCATACATTTGTGAGTCTGCGAAGTGGACTTCTTTACCTTTGAAGGGTTTTCTGTCCGCAAAGCCTCGATGCATCATGCCGTCGTCACCAACAAACTTGATGCATTGATGTAGAGTTGAAGGGACAACACCATTCTCGTGGATCCAGGGGCGTCCGTCCGAGAAGGATGTTGTAGCATGAAGGGGTTTTTATTGCATACACTGTGACCTCAGAGATAAGACCACCAATCTGCAACTTGAACCTGATTTTGCCGATAGGCCTTTGAGTACTCCCATCGTATCCAAAGATAGATACAGATGTGTGGCTCAGTTTGCTGGGTGGGATGCCCAACTCTTCGAGAGCCGAAGTGGAGATGAGGTTGAGTGCAGAACCTGGGTCGATCTGAACTCTGTGCATAGGCATTTCCTTGATGTACCCTGTGAAGTATAGGGGTCGGTTGTGCCTTGTTTCACCAAGTAGGAGGTTGTCCTTTGTGAAGGCGATGGTTGCACTGGCTACTTTTTTAACCGAGAGGCATTCAATACATGTTCCCTTAGTTTTCTTCTTTTCTCCCCTTAAGGAAACTTCTGAGTTTTTGACCCGGTAATCCATTTCAATTTGGAGGACTTACGGGCATGTTTGTCGACATCCTCATTCAGCTTTTGTAATTCTGAAATGAGATAATCACGAGTGTGCGGAGACATTCGCAATAAATCTAGGATGTGCAGACGTGCAGGTATGTGCTTGAAGTCTTCAATCAAGTCATACTTGAAAGCCTCCTTAGGGCCTGTATGTTCATCATTGTTGCCACTAGGGGCACTTACAACATCTTTTCCCGAAGGATTTACATATGTAAAGGAAGATTGGTTGTAAATTATGTGGTAGTCCCAGCCAGAGCGGATGCCTCTACCAACTTCAAGAGCTTCTTGAGAAGGGTCTTCGTTTGGAAGATTGTCTAAAGATCAAGAGGCTGTCGTTTTTCATTTACTGAGGATGTATCTGCAGCAGAGTTGTCATCCTCAGTGATTGTGTTGCGCAGAGCATTTTTCGAGAACAAGTCCTAAACAGCATCCAGCAACCTTTCTTCTTCATTGACCAATTCATCGTCCCAAGCATCAATAGTTGGGGATTCTTCAGTCAAGAAGGGTGTGAACTTTGAAGTGACAGTCTCAGGAGAAGAAACCTGAGAGGGTGTCGTCTCAGTGAAAGTCACGTGAGATGAGGTGGCTCCAGAAGATACATTGTTAGGAGTCATCGGAGTGTAAGTGATCTCATCAGACGATGCTTCGGCAGAGCTATAATCCTCAATTATCACATTACAGGAAGCTCTGACAGGAGACGTTGCCTGGTCGAAGTCAGACTCATCCTCGGATGTAAGAGGATCGTCTATCCATCAATTTTCTCCATTTTCAGGAGTTAAGGTAGGATATACCTGATGGTCTTCATGGACTTCATGCTCTGGATTGCGAGGAAGCTCGTTGACGCAGTCTTGCTCTTGTTCTAGAGCGAGACGCTGTAAGATCCTTGCATATTCTTCAAGATCAGGCATAAGAGCCAAATCTTCTTCTTCATCAGCTCTTTATGGCTCAACATGGTTGATTTCCACTGGAGCAATGAGAGGTGCTGGGTTAGCAGCATTTTCTTGTACAGCCTCTTGGTCTTCTTCATCATCAGACCAGGATCCTTGTGGTTGTAGGGGGTTATACCAGATTACTGGCATAAGATGAGTCTCAGGAACCCATTCTTCATCAGAGAGATATTCTCCTGTTTCAAGGGACTCCTCCCACTCGTCGGTGTAGTTGGATTCGAATCCATCATCGGTATCGCTGGACTCGTATCCATCAATGGAGAATCCAACTACCGAATTGCAAGAGTATGATGCCTCCTGCATGGCTTCTTTGAATTGAGGTGGCATGAAATCACTAAGAGTGAATTTTCTTACCCCCTTTGAAGTCTCTGGAAGGGATGTTTTTGTTGCCTCCAGTGGAGCGGTAGAAGAAGCCTCTGCCTTTTCTTTGACTTCTTGTTTTGGCTGGGTCTTCTCTTGCCGTTTGAGCTTGAGGAGATGTTTCATAGCCTGCCTTCGCTGTTGAGCTGTAGGCTTTGTTTTCACGACCTCCCAATTTTCATCTTCCAGGAGATCGGGATGTACCCATATGGGTTGTCCGTCTGGTGTTGGGTAAGGAACCAGTTCTTCGGACGCTTGGATTGTGTTTATCACCTTGAAGGAAGTAGTGATCTTCTTCTTCGGTGATTTTGATGTTTGTCCACATGTCACCATGTTGACGGAGGCAGACCCATAGTTTTTGTCAAAGGTGATGACTCCGTTTTTCCACATCTCGTTTATTTTCTCCCTCACAACGAAGCATTGATTGAGAGGATGCGAGATCATCTGATGGTATGGACAGTACCGAGGATCGTTGGTTTTGCCAACATCACCCGGTCTTTTGGGTTCAGGCAAGGTGAGCTTGTCGTTCGCCACAAGAGCCCCGAAGATTTCATCAACATCTTCATCAAATGGGTATTTCTTCTCTACTCGTTCTTTGAAGGCATCTGAGAGTTCAAGTTTCTTACCAACAGCTTTGTTTTCAGCTTTCTTTGGTGGCTGAGGAGCTGACTTGGTCTGCACATTGAGGACCTCTTTCTTCTTTGGTTTAGAGGTTGCAATGGCGGTTGGCTCTTTTCTTGATGATTTCTGACTGTTGAGGTCTTTAATCACCGTTTCAGCTTCTATGGAAGCTTCCAGGAGTTCTCCCATGTTCTTTGATTTATTGCCGATGATCATGGAGCAGATTCTGGCTCTCATGTTGTTTCGGCAGATGTCGACTAGCGACGCTTGTGGCAATACATCAGAGTATTTGTATGCCATCGCTTTCCACTTACAAATGAAGTCATATGTTGACTCATTCTCCCCCTGTTTTAGGCTGCACAGCTGAGCCATAGTAGCGGGATGATCCTCACCTTTGAAGTGAGTCAGGAAGCGTGTCTCTAACATGGCCCAATTTTGGATGGAGTCCTCCGGCAGAGTGGAGTACCAATCGAAGGCCGTACCTTTTAGGGTACTTGCAAAGAGGCGGATCTTGAGTGCATCTTGATCCGCGATAGCTCCCGTCAAGATCTTGAAGTGGATGACGTGCTGCCTGGCTGATCCTTTCCCCGTATATGTTTGGAGAGTAGGATGCTTGAATTTTGTGGGGAATGGGACCGAGTCCATCCATAAGGGATACGGTGGCTTGATCCCATGCTCCTTGAGTATATCCTCTTCTTTTGCTTTGGCGAGGATACTGTCTACGTCCTTTTTGGTAAGGGCGCGTGACTCATTTTCTTCTCCATTTACCTCATCGTCTTGATGATTCGGAGGAGGTTCATTGTTTGCCTGATTTTGGAAGGCGAGGAGAAGGTTTTCCATCAGAGTTTCGATCCTCTGCTGGCCTTATTCTAACTGCTGGATGCGTGTGATCGCATCGTCTTGAGGTGGATTGCGAGGTGGTGGCTCAGAATTTGTGGCCAGGACGTTCATCCCTCGGGATTCGAACAAAGAAACTGTCCTTGTGACTGAGCTGGGGCTCATTCTTTTTTATGAAGAGCTTGAGGAAGGATCACTCTGCCGTCCTTTGCTTGAAGGAACAGGGGATTCTTCCGAATGTCTTCTTGTCCTGGAGACGCTGCGAGTCACCGGACGTCGGACATGGATTTTTGTTGCTGACTTTTGACGTCTTCTAGTTTTTCCAACCATATGGACATCAGCAACTTGGTTGGGTCTTTCTTTTTCGACCCATTTGGGAGAGACTTGAAGTGTAGGAGACTGGGTCCTTTTCTTCTCTAGTCTCTTTTGTCGATACGACGCGCGGCGGTGTATGCGACGAACAATTTGAGCTTCGGTCAGCTCTGGCTGGGCTTTGACAACGAAAGATGTGCTCCCTCGGGCGCAGCAGCCGAGCCTGTCTTCTTTGTAGCTGGGCAAGGACAGGATGCGAACCCGGTCCTTCGCCTATTGCAACGAAGCTTTGAATTTTTGGAGTTCGGCCCCTATAGAGATGAAGGATCGAACTGCAGGTTTGTGGGCCTTAGCAGGTGCTTGTAGAGGCCTTGTGATGCATGATTTGATTTTGGGCTTGTAGGAACAAGTCGGCTCATGCTGGGATGACTTGGGAGTCATGTTGGAGATGAGTCTCTCCTCTTTCATGTAGGCAAGAGGGTAGAACTGGTTCTCCTTGAGTGGGGCCGGGAATGCTGGCTTGGTGGATGTTTGGGACCTTCTTTGTTTTGGTGAAGGTCTTGGGGACCAAGTCTTAGGATAGACCTGGTCATTTTACGGGTCGAGCCTTCATGGGGCTGCCACGGGCTTCAGGCCTTCTGGTGCTCGCCTTTGGTGTCACGGTAGTGACACGTTGAGAGGCGAGTTTCTGCTTCTTGGAAGGAGCAGTTTGTTCTTCGGGAAGTGGGAATGGTCCTAGCGTCCCAAAGACAATAGTCCGGGGAGTCGAGGTCGACCCGGAGTTCAGAGAGTTGCCGAGGGAGTTGACGCTTCGGCAGCTGATGGGGCGCTTGTAGGTGCGCGTAGTGCGCTTCTGTTGAAGCATGAATTGGTGCTTGTTCTCGTCGAAGGTAATGGTTAGTGATGCTGCCATTGTTAGTTTTTTCGAAAAATTTCTGAAACAATACCACATCCATTAGTAATCACAAGAATATAATGATGATAAATGGGAAGTTCTATGGTTTTGTCTTTTCAAATTGCTCGAGGGAGATGACCCAAGCAATATGAAGAAGGCAGAAAGCCATAGAGGGTACAATTGTTCTGATCGCAGGTATGGTAAGCCCAGAATGAGCGTCCCATTGACTGCTAGAGGCAATTGTGAACTTAAATTCGACTTATCTAGAAGCAGAGCTTACTCGAGGTAAGAAGAATATAAAGTTGGAGTTACAAATGTGCCGGTCGCGAATATAGTAGACCCTGAAAGGGCATACTAGTACCGCTAGACACAAATGTTTGGAGACCGCATCCATGAGATGAGATTCTCTGTTTTGAAAGGTCAAGATTGGATTCATCAAAGAGAGCAGATGGTATTCCGATTCAAATACGGTCTCAGCAATTTCCGCGAGCGCCAGTACTCAGAAGGAAATGAACCATAATTTCTCGGATCTGAATCCAAAAACGACGAGTTTTTTTTTTGAAAGGCCAATATCGGGTTCATCAAAGAGAGCAAAAGGCACTCCAATCTGAACACGGGCTCAGCGATTTCCGCGAGCACCAGTGCTCATAAAGGAGGAGACCAATATTTCTCCAATCTAAACCCAAAATGACGGAAGTTTTTTTTTTCAAGATTCTTTTTTTAAAATCTTTTTTTATTTATTTTTTTTAAGATTTTTTTTAAGATTCTTTTTTTAAAATTTTTTTTATTTTTTATTTTTTATTTTAAAATTTTTATTTTAAAAAATTTTATTTTGAAAAAAATTTATTTAAAAGACGAGAGAGTACACATAGGCCTCCTAACCCGATCTTATGAAATCTCGAATGATAGAATTGCCCCCAGGTAAGGGTAGGATTACTTAATGAACCCGTTTGGAGGACCCTTGCCTAGAACAGTCAAGCTGTCTCCACACTCTGGACAATGCTTTTCTTGAATCAACCGTGATCAAAGAACGCAGTTGGTTTAACCTTAGTGGTCTATGTCTTTTTTTTTCTTTTCTTTTTTTTAGATTTTTAATGAACTCATCGAAGAGAAACAATGGCCCAAAACCTTAGTCGAACAGGCTCAACATTTCTGCAAGCACGATGAACGATAGGAAAGGATCAAGGTTTCTCAATTTTGAATCCAAAATGAAAAATGTGATTTTTTGTTTTTTTTGTATATATATATATATATATTTTTAGATCTTCAATGAACTCATCGAAGAGAAACGATGGCCCAAAACCTTAGTCGGACAGGCTCAACATTTCTGCAAGCACGATGAACGATAGGAAAGGATCAAGGCTTCTCAATTTTGAATCCAAAATGAAAAATCTGATTTTTTATTTTTTTGGTATATATATTTTTTTAGATCTTTAATGAACTCATCGAAGAGAAACGATGGCCCAAAACCTTAGTCGAACAGGCTCAACATTTCTGCAAGCACGATGAACGATAGGAAAGGATCCAGGTTTCTCAATTTTGAATCCAAAATGAAAAATCTGATTTTTTATTTTTTTTGGTATATATATATATTTTTAGATCTTTAATGAACTCATCGAAGAAAAACGATGGCCCAAAACCTTAGTCGAACAGGCTCAACATTTCTGCAAGCACGATGAACGATAGGAAAGGATCAAGGTTCCTCAATTTTGAATCCAAAATGAAAAATCTGATTTTTTATTTTCTTTGTATATTTTTTTCTTTAGATCTTTAATGAACTCATCGAAGAGAAACGATGGCCCAAAACCTTAGTCGAACAGGCTCAACATTTCTACAAACACGATGAACGATAGGAAAGGATCAAGGTTTCTCAATTGTGAATCAAAAATGAAAAATCTGATTTTTTTTTTGTTTTGAAAAGAGAAATAGTGGAAATAAATTCAAAGAATTAGAAATTTCCAAAAAATCTCATCTCATTTTTTTTTTTAGATGCGGAATCCAACATTGGCCACCAATCAAAAAGTAGCCAAGGAATCGAGAAAAGAAGTATAAGCATAGAGCAAATGATTATGATATGCAAATATTTCATTTCTAGCATCGTGTTCTCAGATGAACGGGTCCCACCGGGTGGAGCCAGCTTGATGGAACGGCGCCATTCTGCCCGGTTCTACCGGGGTCGGCGGACGTGGGAGTCCGTTTGGGTACGACCCTTTCGTAACCGAGGGGCAGAGGCGTGCATCAACATTTTTTTGTGTGGGTGTGCCAAATTTTCTATTTTACTTGGAATTATAAGTGGTGATCCGGAGATCGACCTTCGCAAGTAAAAAGGAAATCAACTTCTTTCAAGTTTTCCATTGCACATATATTTAAGAAAAGAGACATTTTTCTTGATTTGCCGTGAAAGGCGATTTTTTTGGCATTTATAGCTGATTTTGGCGTTTATAGCCGATTTTGGCGTTTATAGCCGATTTTTGGTGTTTATAACCGATTTTGGCGTTTATAGCCGATTTACAATTCTTATCAATAATGAAAGACAAGAGTTATGATTTTTGTCTCTTTTGAAAAAATACAAACTATAATGAAAAACAAGAAAAGGAGGATCTAACTTCTCAGGAGATTGTGGGGGCCCGTTCAGATTGACGGTCGCAAGCCATATGTGGACTTCGCCATCATCCATGCAGATGAGAACAGAAGATACTATTGATTCGCTTGGCTTGGCTATAACCTCAGGTTTTTAGAGGACGAAGACCAAAAGGAGGTCCTATGTCCAATAAAAAACTAAGTAGACGGGCAGAAAAGCCACGTCTAAGCCATTGGAGGCAGAAGGAGAAGGCAGGGACCTTGGGGGGGTGTCACCTTGTAGCGGTGGTCGGTGTAGAACTTCCGCAGAGTTTTCTCTCTTTCTTTTTCTGGATTTCTGTGCTTTTTTTCTGATTTGGGATCTATCTTCTTTTTTCCAATGTCTGGTGATTTTTCCGATCTCTGGTGATTTTTCCGATCTGGATTCCTTTGGAGTGCTCTCCTATTTATAGGCTTTTTAGTAGCCATTTAGGAGGGTTTATGGGCTTTTATTGTCATTAAGCCGCATAATGGGAGGAGTTACAGGATTTAATTCCTTTATTTTGTAACTCTTTTTTTCTTGGCTTCTGATTGGCCGGAGGAGATTAAGGGCATTTAATCGCCTTTAATCACCATGATGGGAGGAGTTTCATGGTTTAAATGTCATGAATCTCTTGACTTGTAACTCCCGGATGCTTGCTTCTGATTGGGCCGTCCAACGAAATGAATTAATTACTGCAATAAAGCTAGTCAATTAATCGCATTAAGTGGTCGCCGAGCAGTTGCAGAGTCGCGGGCCGTGCCGCGTCCTTTGGGATTCTTCTGGCGATGATCAATGATGGATCTTCATGTAAATCGACATCAGATGACCACGAAACTTCAAGTATTGGTTACCAATAGCGGGTCGGTGCCATCTGTCCTGTCGATTTCTTGATCGGTCGGGTAGAAAGCACTCTTTTTTGGTTGACATGTTGGCAATCAATGTTGATTTCGATACTCTTAATGATTGACCCGTGATTTTGATGGATGTCAGAGGATTTGGTGTCTCAAAAGTATGAATTTTGGAAAATACCAGAGGTCGGACACTTCGAATTGCGAAAAATGGGGTTTCCGGGGCCCTCCCAAAGATCCCGGGCCCCAGGGTCGCCTGCGACCCTGGGGGGTTTTCCCCCCTTTTGTTCCGTTTTGTGTCCGTTTTTCCTATTTTTTTATTCTTTTTCTTCTATATTTTTTCTTGACATTTTTTTATCATTTATTGGCCTGATTTTCTTGTAGAAAACCTGATGAGAATCCTTGCATTTTGGTTTGCAAAGTTTCTAATTTTTCAAGAAAGCCGAAGACTTTGTCGCGCAGAGCTACCGATTTTCCGTCAGAAGCTTAAACTGGGTAAAACAATGTCGGAATGACCTGAAATGTGAGGTGAAGCCTCTTGAGCAATAAATAAGACCAACCATAGGCTTTTGTTTGATTTTTGAAGCCGTTTGGGGTCCTATCACTAGTAGACTTGTTTTTGTAGCGATGAAGATGTCGCGGCTTGCTGTGCGGTCAACCGATGTCCGATTGACTTGAAATTTGACAGGGAACCTATTGGAGTCATTTTAAGATGATCCACAGGCTCTGTCTTGGAAACTATGGTCCCGGGGAGCTTCGCCGCTTAGAGGCCTGATTTGGCTTCCGAGCGTCAAAGTCTGGTCAAATGTTGTTGAAATGACCTGAAATTTGACGTGTAGCCCTTTGTAAGCATTTTGAAGCCGTCCATGTGCTCTATCTGATGAGTGATGGCCTCCGAGGTTCTCGCCGCCGAGAGACTTGATTTAGCTGTTCGAGGGTTGATGTAGGGTCAAACGTTATCGGTTTGGCTCGGAACTTGACGTGGAGCCTTTTGGATGTATTTTGAGACCATCCATCGACTCTGATCGAAGATTTGGTGTCTCCGATGCTTTTGCCGCCAGGAGCTCATTTTCAGCTATCGGAGAAGCAAGTTAGGCCAAATTATTTTGAAATGGCCCGAAACTTCTTGTGTACTCCTCTTTTGGTTGTCTTGAAGGATCTTGCAGTTTTTATTTGATTCTGACAAGATTTGATTTTTTGGAAGTAGCATTGCCTATTTATGGCAGGTTGCAACTTCATGCAGTTTTCTGGCTCTTGAAGAAGCAAAGTGACATTTTTGGTGTCAACAGTGATTTTCCAAAAATCTGATTTTCGGGGCACGGAATCCGTCGATCTTCATCAACATCACGGATCCATCGTTGAAATCATGGGTTCGTCATCAGACACATCGAGATTGCCAACCGGCAGACCAAAAAAAGCACACTTTCTGCCCGGCCGATCGAGAAATCGACAAGACAGATGGTACGGGCTCACTGGTAGCAATCAATGTCTAAATTACATGATCATCCGACATCAATTGGCATGAAGATCCATCGGCGATCAAGCCTCCTACATTGCGGGTAGAATTCCATAAGATGCGGCATGGCCCGCGATTCTTTAAATGCTTTGGCGACCACTTAATGCAGTTAATAACCCATTTTATGACAAATTAATGTGGTCATTTACTCATTATTTCGGACGGCCCAATCAGAAGCCAAGAATGAGAGTTACCAGTCAAGTGCAATCATGACATTAAACCATGTAACTCCTCCTATCATGGAGTTTAAAGGCAATTAAAAGACCATTATTCTCCAACGGCCAATCAGAAGCCAAGAAAAAAGAGTTACAAAATTACAAATTAAAAACTTGTAACTCCTCCCATCATGGAGTGTTAATGCAATTGATGCATTTAAAGCTCATAAACTCCCCTCATGGCCACCAAAAGCCTATAAAAGGAGGCCATTCCTACCTTTTCAAGGACACACAAAAAAAGGACCAGAAAAATCCACATACAGACACCGTGCAAATCCTAGAGAAGAAAATCTGCAATGTTGCTACGACGCTCCAACAACAACCTCTCCTCTATTAAAGAAGTCTTGCACCGACCATGACTACAAGGTGACCAAAGTCCCTTGGGGGGCCAACCCCCCCCCCCCCCCCCCCCCCCCCAAGGCCTTCTCCTTCTGTCTCCATAGCTTAGACGTGGCTTTTCAGCCCATTTACTTAGCTTTTTATTAGATATAGGACATCCTCTTGGTCTTTATCCTCTAAAAATACGAGATTTAAGCTGAGCCGAGCGATTCAAAATCATCCTCTGTTCTCATCTGAAGGATGATGGTGAAGTCCACACACGACTTGCGACCATCAATCTAAACGAGTCCCCACAATCTCCTGAGAAGTTAGATCCCCTTTTCTTGCTTTTCATTGTATTTTGTATTTTTTTAAGAGACATAAAAATCACAACTCTTGTCTTTCCTTTTTGATATGAATTGTAAATCACCTTTCACGGCAAACAAATGAAAAATCGCCTTTCACGGCATTCAAAACAAACCATGTCTCTTTTCTTAAATATATGTGCAATGAAAACTAGAAAAAAGTTGATTTCCTTTTTTAACTTATGAAGGTGGATCTACGGACCACCGCTTGTCAATTCCAAGTAGAGTAGAAAATCTGGCATACTCGTACACAAAAAGTTGATGTTCGCTTTGTCTCTGGTCACGAAAGGGTTGGACCCCACAGACTCTCACATCCGCTGACCCTGGTAGTCCCGCGAGCGAATAAGTGAGCCCATCACCTAAGACTAGAGTGAAATTGCATTTATATAGTGGATTTTTTTTTTTTTTTGCAATTAATTGTGGGTCCGGTTCACATGAGATGTGTAGTCCAGATTCCCAGTTGGAGCCAGATTCTAAGGAATCACTAGTGGTGCGCATGCTAGCCCAAACAAGAGATAGTTGCCAATCTAATTGGAACTCTTAAAGGAAGCGTCTAAACACATACTTATACCTGAAAATGAGATTTTAATCATAGGATTGAAGGAGGTTGTGGACACCTACTAAATAAGAGGGGAGAGGGGACGTCCAAGATACTTGCATGCCCAAGATTGGACGTCCACCTCACGCCCAAGATTGGACGTCCACCTCTCTCTCTCTCTCGTTTTCCTCTATTCTCTCCTCTGGTTTTCTCAACAGTGCCTAGGGTTTTCTTCTTCTTAGATATCCCTCCATTCTCTTGAGGAAGATCTCACTCAAGAGGGTCATAGTTTTTTGAAAGAGCAAGAGGTGCTACGCGCTCATGTTTGTTTTCGACGTGTTTCACAAAACCAAAGCACTCAACTCTCGATTGCGTACAAATGGGCTCCTAAGGTATAGATCTACATCATCTATTTTGTAGACTTTCATGGATGCATGTTGTTGCTGGTTTTCTATCTTCTAGATAGTTTTATCTTAGATCTTAATTCATAAGAAAAGCGTTTTAGATCGGTCAAAAGTTTTGATAACCTACCAAAGAACCTACTTCCAGCAAAAGAGATGAGAGAACGTCTGCGTCATACCAATATTGGACCGCATAGAAACGTTTGGACGTTACGGAAGTCATGAGGAGATGAGTTACATTCCACGGTAGAAACGGTTGTATCTCCATCAGTTCTAGGAAGAACAGTCGATATAGCCTTTGTGGAGTGAAGTCTTCACTTACGGGAGACATAACTTGGAGAGGACATTTAAAACAAAGGATTTCAAATGTGGTCATGGTCATTAAATCAAGAGATTAGAATGGAGGGTCCATAGGTCCAAGATGTGGGGACGGTCAAAATCAATTGGGAGAAATTGGAACCAATTTCAATGGAAGCTTATTCCCTTCATATATATATATAGGGAGCATTCATATGCATCTTTCCCTCATCATAGGATGAGGGACACTTCCCTTTTTAGAAATTTTCAAGTACAAAATGTACTTTTTAAATACATAGAGTGAGGTACAAAATGCACTTTTCATGTGCAAAAAGGAGAGTGTCCCTCACTCTATGGTAAGGGAAAGATGCATATGAACATTCCCCTATATATATATATATATATATATGGGTCAACAATGAAGATGCTTTTTTTTACTCTACACCAATCATCCAAACCATGGTTTAAAATCTCGGTATCGGTCGCGGTATCGGCCGGGCCGAAAAACCGATACGTCGCGGATATCGTCGCGGATATCGGTCCGTCGCGGTCGTCGCGGTGTGAATTTTTTTTAATCCAAAAAAATCCGCAAAAATATTCAAAAAATCCAGAATATTAGAAAATGTTGGAAAATAATATTTTTTTCCATTAGTAACAACAATAAATCAAAATCTCGGTCACCTTAAGTTATGAGTCCCTGTCTGTATCGCTGTTCGTTTTATTCTCCAGTATTTTATATAATGCAACCATTATTGATGCTCATGATCAATAAGATGAAATATCATAAATTTGACATAATGCAACCACAGTTTTTGGCAAAAACTCATACTTTTTTTTTCCAAAAGTATAGATCTATTTTAAACTAACACATTATCAATGCATTTGAACACTAATGTGAAAAAATGTAATTGATTTCAAGAAAAGCCCCAAATTTTGGAAATAAAAAAATTTAGATCTACACTTTAAAATACTAGATCTAGGGAAAAATAAGTGAGTAACATCGAATCTAACTCAATATAAAGCCTTTTGGTTCATGAATTAGCGTATTACACAATCTTTACTACTATATCATTCCAAACATAATTAAATAGGTTTAATATCATATCTAGCAATTTATGATAATAATAGACATCCAAGCACAAAAAAAAGAAAGACAATTAGCAAAAGAGTCATAGCTATCATGGTCAAGTAGATCATTTTGTCTTCTTGAATTTTGATTGCCACTTATCTAAAACATGCGTTTCACAGAGGGGGTCCGGGGGTATCCCCCGGCGAGGGTCGAGCTTTGAAAATATCGGCCGAGATATCGTCACGGCCGATATTTTGAAAATATCGGCCGATATCTCGCGATATTTTAGCGATATATAACCCGGTATCGCCGATACCGGTACGTATCGGCCGATACGAACCGGTATCGGCCGGTTTTTTAAACCATGATCCAAACCCATGTAAAGTAACTCATCTACTCATTTATTTTAACCCACTTAATATTTGATTAATCATCTACTACTCCCATCAATCCCAAACACACTAACAGGCTTTAGTGTACCATTCAAACCCAAACACAGTGCAGAGTTCCAGTGGTGAATCTTCACAAAGTGATTCTCACCTCTAGATTCCTCCACATTTCTCCAACTGTTTAGAATTATCTACTCATCATTTTCTCCTCATCCAAGTACACATTTCTCTCCTGAAATTGAATTCATTTTAATTTAAATGACTAAGGACATTTAACCTTTTAGTAATTCCTAATGTCCATCAATATAAAAGGTTTTAAAATAATTTCTACTATATCCTTTCGCTGTTCAAATCCAAACACAATGAAGAATCGTTACTAGAGAAAAGCGGAGACAAAGGGGTTTTTCACCTTTAAATTTCTCCTCATTTCCCCACTTCTCCACATATTGTTGGATTAAATGGATGTGGCCCACATGACCACAAACCCATTAAGGATTTTAATCATGTCCACTTGTCTACCCATTTAAGAGACTCACCTATTTTTGTTAAAACGAGCCCACTTGCCAACAAACTAATAATGGCCTGAGATTAGAAGGGTTAGATGGTAGTTGGGGGTTAATGGTTCCTTGATGGGTAGGAATTTCCTATAAAAGGACTCCTTGGGTAATTCCTTTGGTTGGTAGTTTTCTTGGCCTGCATCACTAAGCAAGAAAAAATAGTAAAAGGCAAAGGAGTTGTAAACCTCACGTGCGTTCCAAGCCTCTATCACTTCAAGAGAAAACTACAGAGTCAGGTAAGCTCCTCCCCATTCTCAGATTAATTTTGTTTATTTTACTTTGTCATTTGGATTAGATCCAAGGAGACCCTCTTGTGGATTGAAGGTTATAAAGCTTACATGTGGTATCAGAGCCATCTTTGGGTATATTCAAATGATCGTTCTAGTTTAGCTTTAGTTATTCTGAGATTTTGGGGCTTTCCGGGTTCTCCTCGGAAACCAAACCAAATTCACAAAGGAAAGAGTTTTTTTTGGAAATTTGATAAAAGCGATTCCATTTTATTGAAAATAAGGGACTCACAAATTGAGTATTATGGTACCGAACCCAATCTGGAAGAGATGGTAACGAAGGTTTACATAGTGTTTATATTTATGTTTATTGGGTTAAGAAATCACGAGAGGTCGAAACCTCTTTTGGGCATGAAAGAAAGGATAATGAAAGTCTTATTGTTAATGGAATGATTCGCCTTGGCTTTATTATAGTTTTATTTAAATAATAAAAAAAATAAGCTGGTGTAGGCGCTGGATAGTGCAGTGTGCACTAACATCCACCTCTGTCCGGGAACAGTGCGCGGGCAGAGGCAGCGCCTGCTCCATCATGGATGGCTGGGCCGGTCCAGCCAGTTCAGTTCAACCTAACCTGGGCAAGCCCAGCCTGGCTAACTGACAGGGTGAGTCGGGTCAAGTTCTGGATTAGCCTGACTTACCTGGTCCACCTAGTCCTCCATCACACCAGGTCAGAAACTGGACTAAGTCAGGTTTTTTGCGCTATCACAGGTTCAGGTCGACCCATTAAACCCACTAAGTCAGGTAAAAGTTTGTAAGAATTTTTTTTCAGAATGATCTATTCATTAAATGGTATCTATTGGCATAATTAATTAACCCAAATGAGTTTCACAACTGACCCAATTGAGGCCTAGATAGTAACCCCTGAACTTAATTTCTGTACATACTTGCACATACTGAAGTTTCAGTATGACATGTTGTTTTTATCAATCTGGATATAACTGTGGTACTATGAAAGTTATTTTAGATATATCTAATTCTTAATTGAATTCTGATAATGTAGATGAGCCTCTGATCTAATCGAATCAGTCAATATTACTTGATTAAGTAAATGTCCAATTAATCTTTAATATTATTGAATTGACAAGATCAGAAACGTTGAAGTGGTTTATTAGTACTGCAATAGTTTATGGATGTTGCCGATCAAAAAATTGTATCGATCATAGTGGCAAAAACAAGCGATCCCGAATTTATTTTGATCATATCGGACTCATGGGATGTCAAAATTTCAATCCACTTTCTCCTATGAATCCATATTGATGAGATCTTTAATCTGAATGGTTTGGACTAATTATGAAATATCTCTAGTGTTTTGGCATAATCTTTTAAATGCTAAGTTAAGTCATCAAACTTTATTTCCGCATTATAGTTGATTTATTTTATGCAATCAAAGTGTATAGTAGCTTGTGACTTAGCTAGTTATGCGTTGTTATGTCAAATTCATGTCACCTTGTATCATTAAAGGAAAACAAAGAATTCAATTAATGATGTAACATGATGGAAGTGTTATTATTATAATCTCAATTAGAAATGAATGATTTGGATCGACTTAACAGTTGCCAAAGCAACCAAGTTGTGAAGGATTGTTAGGTTTCTAGATTGAACTAAGGGTATGTCACAATTATTTGTGTGATTATAATAACACTAAATTACGATTTCATAAAGGATATGAGGAGAGGCCCAAAGGGTCAGTCATGGAATAGAAATTAGAATAAGATATTGTTGGTAATGCGATGTAATTAAGAATGATTTATGCCCAAATGAATAATCCTCTTAATTGCACCACATTATTAACATAGTCTTATTAATTAAAGAAAAGTGATTATTATGCATGTTGTTTTTCATACCCAAAGGTGGATTTTCAATGATGTACAATTGCTTTTACTTATTATTATTATAGCATGATCTATAATGGATTGTAACTTGTGATATTATTGTTTATTTTCCGTAACTAACTCAATGGAAGCACTTTCTACACTAGGGACCATTCCTACCTTAGATGGGTCAAATTTTCTAAAATGGATTGATATGCTCATGATAGCCATAACTTTCTTGGACTTGGATATAGCATTCGAAGAGGATAAGTCCCAAACTCCTACAAATGAAACATCTAGTGATGAAAAGGCAAAATTTGATAAATAGACCAAGGCTAACAAAGTATCAACCAAGATTATCTTGAATTCTACTTCAAGAAGTATGATGTAAAGGATCTCTTAGATACTGTAAAAGAGCAGTTCAACGTGACTGACAAGGTCATGGGGGCATCACTGATAAGCCGCTTGTCAAGCATGAAATATGATGTAACTTGGTGAGTGAGAGCATATTTTATCAATGAAGAATATTTCTTCGAAATTGGAACAAGTGGATACGAGTGTATCAGGAAAGTACTTTCTACACTAGGGACCCTTCCTCTTTTGGCCCGTTTAAGATTGCCTACAACCAAAGCCCAATATTATGGACCATAACAGAATTAATTGCTAGATGCGATCAAGAAGAGAGGAGGCTTAAGGCCGAGGGGCAACTAATGATACATTTCGTCTCTCATAACAAGTCCAAGGGAAAGGGAAAGAACTAGAAAAGAAGAAAAAAGTGGACAGAATAAATGCTTCTTCTGTTGAAAGAATGGTCAATTAAAAAAGGATTGTTTGAAATGGAAAAATTGGTTTGAAAAAAAAAAGTACATATTTATCTCTAGTTTGTCATGAAACCAATTTAACTGATGTTTCACCAAGTTCTTGGTGGGTTGACGTTGGTGCAACCATTCATGTAACTGGTTGTGTGCAGGGATTCCTATCAAGATGGAAACCAAATGATGGAAAAAAGACTATTGTTATGGGAGGCTGGAAGGAATCAAGAGTCGAAGCAGTAGGCACTTACAAGTTGGTGTTGGACACGGGATTTAGTTTGGACCTCCATAATGTTTTCCTTGTTCCTGAGATTTCTAGAAACTGAATTTCTTTTTCAAAGTTGGTTCATGATGGGTTTGAATTTACTTTTGGACAAAACTTTATGAGAATTTCTAGAAATTAATTTTTGATTGAGAATGATTATTTATGTGGTGGATTGTATAGATTAAAGTTAAATTCTATCAATGCGCAATCATTACACACACCACACATTAGTTATTAACTGAATATTGGCATTAAAAGAGGGATAATTAAGGAGAACTCTATGTTGTGGCATAAAAGATTAGGGCATATCTCAAAAAGAGAGGATGCTCAGATTGATGAAAGATGGATTATTACCTAATTTTGATTTCAATAATTATGGTAATTGTATTGACTGTATGAAAAGAAAATAGACAAACACAAATAAGAAAGGTGCTACAAGAAGTTATGAACTCTTGGAAATAACTCATACGGATATATGTGGCAACATAGATGTACCATGTCTTATGAGTGAACAATAAATCATCTCCTTTATTGACGATTTCTCACAATATGGTTGTGTTTACTTGATTAAAGAGATATCTGATGCTTTAGATGTCTTAAAGATATTTAATATAGAATTAGAAAACCAATTAGAGAAAAAAAAAATCAAAGTAGTGAGATTGGATGGAGGTGGTGAGTATTATGGAAGGTACACCAAATTGGGTAGTTATGCGGGCCAATTTGCTGCATTTCTAGAAAAGGAGGGTATTGTGGCTCAATACACAATGACTGAGACACCTCAGCAGAATGGTGTTGTTGAGAGAAGAAAAAAGACACTTATAGATATGGTTAGGAGTATGGCAAGTAATACCACTTTACCCAAATCAATGTGGGGTGAAACACTTAAGATGAGAACATACATATTAAGCCGTGTATTAGTAAAGCGGTACTAAAAACACCATTCGAGTTGTGGACCGAAAGGAAGCCCAGCTTAAATTATTTTTGAGTCTGGGGTTGCCCATCTGAAATGAGAATTTATAACCCACAAAAAAGAAAGCTAGACCGTAAAACTATGAGTGGATATTTTATTAGTTATCCTGAGATGTCTAAAGGTATAGGTTTTACTATCTTAATCATACCACTAGGATTGTAGAATTGGAAAATGCAAAAATTTTGGAGGATCATGAGAATAGTGGAAGTGCTCAAGGAAGAGATATAGTCTATAAAGAAATCAGGGAAAATATTGAGTTACCTGATACACAAATGGATTTGTTCCACTTAATATTATTAATGGTCATCAAGAGATAACAATAACTACAAAACAATCAAGTTGAACATAATATTGGACAGCCCATCAATGATCCACTCTCAGAACATCATGATGATCCACTTCCTAATGCACAACCAGATCCGGAATTAAGGAGGTCAACTCGAATAAGAAGGCCTTCCATTTCGGACGATTATATTGTATATTTAGAGGAAGTTGATATTGGGATAAAAGATGATCCTAGAACATTCAAGGAAGCCATAGAAAGTGTGAATTTTGATAAATAGTTGGATGCTATGAAAGAAGAGTTAGAATCAATGGCTACCAATGAGGTTTGAGATATTGTCGAACTACCCAAGGATTCCAAGGCCGTAGGCTTTAAATGAGTCTTTAAGACCAAAAGGAACTCAAAAGGAAAGGTAGAATGATTTAAGGATTGACTTGTGGCTAAAGATTTTACTCAAAGAGAGGGAGTTGACTACAATGAGACCTACTCTTCAGTGTCTAAAAAAGATTCATTTAGGAAAACTATGGCTCTTGTAGCATAATTCAATTTAAAGCTACATCAAATGGATGTTAAGATGACATTCCTAAATGAGAATTTAGAAGAAGAGGTATGCATGGAACAACCGGAAGGATTCATAGAAGGGAATAGCAATAAATTAGTTTGCAAATAAAAGAAATCGATATATGGTTGTTAACAAGCTTCCAGGCAATGGTATCTTAAGTTTAACCGCATTACCACATCATTCGGTTTTACAAAAAATCCAGTAGACCATTGCATCTATCTCAAGGTTAGTGGGAGCGAGTTTATAATATTGATATTATATGTCAATGATATTTTGTTATCTAGTAATGACCTTGGTATAATTCATGAAATCAAGGAATACCTCAATAATAATTTTTATATGAAAGATATGGGAGAAGCAGTTTTCGTATTAGGAATTGAGATATATCCGGATAGATCGCGATGATTACTTGGTTTATCACATTAATCTTATATCAAAACCATTATGAAAAGATTCTGTATGGAAAGATGTAGGACCCACGATTCACCAATAATCAAGGGTGACAAATTTAGTAAAGAGCAAAGTCCAAGATGAAATCGAAAGACATCCAATGGACCAATGTCCTTATGTTGTTGTAGTAGGGAGTCTGATGTATGCACAAACATGCACTAGACCTGACATTAGCTTTGCAATTGACAAGTTTAGTAGATATCAAAGTGTGAGATCCTGATTTTTAATTAGGGTCATTAGTGTTAATTATTCTATTTAGCCTAATTAACCTTGATTAGTCATTTGATTTGAGATTTTTATTCAAAAAGGATCCATTTGTAATTTTATATTTAGGGAGGACTTGCTCGTATTTTGGATAAAAAATAGGGGGCATTTGCAAATTTTGGATAAACTTCACCTTAAAGGAGAGTCTAACTCCTTCTCCCTTATCAGCTCTCTCTTTCGTACGCTCTCTCCCAGGCTCTTTCTTTTTTAGCTGAACCAGTCCAAGCCCTCTCCCTCTTCAGCTCTCTTATTCCTCATTTCAGCCTCTAGCCATCATCATCATCTCCTTTTCTTCTTCTTGTCTGTTCTTGGTTCAAGTTTGAGGAGAAGCTTTGTCAAGTGGGTTTTTGAAGGATTTCTCATAGAAATCAGTTAGAATAGTTAGAGCTCAGTCCAGAGGCAAGTTATTGATCTGCTAAACCTTGCTATATGTTTTGGATTCAAGAAATTACATGAATTTCAGATTATTTCCATTAATTTCCAAGTTTTAGCTCAAATGATGATTTAATGGATTTAGTTGGAAATTATGTGTTCTAATTGGGTTAAATGGTGTTTTAGAATATGTTTTGAATGCTAGAACATGTTTCTCAAAGATTGGAAGAAGAAATGACTGAAATAGACTTGAAACCAAAAATCCCAAAACTGGGATTCTTGGAATCCCAGTGTACCCGGTCGACCGGCCATAAAGGATTTTCTGTCTATGGTGTTTTCTGCAACTGTAACTCTTCTGTACTGATTTTCTTTGTACCAGGTCAACCCATGAGAACCAGGTTGACCAGATACACTGCGGGTTGACTATGATGTCGACCGACCACACATGATTTCTTGTCAGTTGCATTTTCTGTAACTATGACTCTTTTGTATCGAACTTCCTTTGTACCATGTCGACCGGACAAGAATGATGTCGACCGAATACACTTCAGGTTGACTATGATGTTGACCTGACTGTATTTACCCAATTGATTTCCAAACTTAGATTCTATAGCCTGGAAATGTACTCTATGATAGTCCAAAGACCTTGAAACTTTAGCAGACCATCGTAGGTGCTGTCTATGACTGACATTGACCTATAATTTTGTTAGATTGCCATTTATCCAAAAATACTACCATTAAACATCAATGTGATACCAAAGAGGTTTTGTCTATTGAATTAACCTCCAAAACGCCAAGCCATGGTACACATTAGTGTCTAATGATGATATCCAGTAATTTTAGATTGACTGATGAACTTTTTCGATAAGTTATTAGATGTATTCAATCTTATCCGACCAGGACCATTGACCAGGAATCTCAAGACTGGGTTACCGATTAAGGATATGGATTGATGTTCTGATTATCATATTATAAGTATGTTTTCTCATATTTTGTAAGTGTATGGTTTTGTTTTGTGAGACAAGTTTGTATTTTGTTAAGCACTGATATTTGTACATGAGTACACATTGATTGGCATCACTTAGCCTGGTATTTCTAAAACTAGACGTAGTAAAGTTGGACTGTACTGTTTTGATACTAGATGCAGCTTAGTCTTGTTCTCTGTGGAGTAATTCTACTCCAGGTACCTTTGTGGTTTGCTATCATAAAGTCTGTGGCCACTTCCTAACATCCACGGTACCCACTGTTTATACATTGTATTCAGATTATTGGCTAAGGTAGTATTGCCTTCCTGTTTCAAATTCGTATTTAGCATTTGTCGGTATTAGTATCAGTATTAGTTTTAGTGCTTTGATCAGTTTTTGACTTTGTTCAGTATTTTGGTTATATCGGTATCAATGACTTGATCAGTATTTAGTTGTTAGATATGTATTCTTTTTACTTAGTATTTGGTATTTTGATATTTGGATCTCAAACACATGTTTATTAGAGATTTATCCTGTTTATTGATATTCTGATATTTCTACTATTATCAGGTTTTGACTTCTATTTTATCATGTTTTTATCAGTTTTCCTGTCATTTTGTCAGTATCAATTATTATTTTGTATTTAATTTGTTTTACTCAGATTTTAAGACAAACACACCATTGTTTAGCACACCAGCTTCTTACCGGTTTATCTAATTCATCCTTTGGCATTTCAGGTGTTTGACCAGAAACCATAGGATTTCTGTTCTGATCTGCAGATGTCATATAGACATCAGATTCCGTGAGCTGCGTAATCACATGGGATGGTTTTGTTTTCAGTTATCTGTACTGACCTTTGTTGGTCTTTTTGTCTGGGTTGTATATTAAAATACATTTATTTCTTGTCTTAAACTTTAATATTGTAAATAAATAGTGCTGTTTATGCTCTGTTTATGCTCTTTAATTGGAAATTTTATCCCATGGGAATGTCATGTCCTAACTTTAGATTAAGAGGCTTAATCTAAAATTAGGACGTGACACAAAGTGCCCCAGAAATGGCCTATTAGGTAGGAGTTAAGAAAGTCTTGTGATATTTTAGTGGCACTAGGAATTACAGGCTCTCATATAGAAGGTTCGATCAATTAGAAGTGATCGTTTATTCAGATTAAGATTTTGCCAGATGCAATACAAGAAAGTCAACTTCAAGATATATTTTCCTATTAGCTAGTGGGGCACTATCATGGAGAAGTACGAAACTGACCCTAGTGACCCCATCTACATTTGATGTAGAAGATGTGGCATATTTCAAAGCAATAGGTCATCCTTTATGGATGTGAGATTTTATCCCATGTTTACAAATTATGGATTACAAATTATGGATACAATTTCTAAACCTCTTAAAATCTTTTGCGATGAGTATTTAGCAAGAAAATTTGCTCAAAATGACAGTTTTCAGTAAATCACAGTTTTTGGAAGTTAAGTACTTCGTATTAAAGAAAAATGTACGAGATCAATTGGTGTCTATTGTTGGGGCTCCAACGAGCCAAATGATAACGGATCCCTTAATGAAGGCATTGGCGCCAAAAGCTTATAGAGAGCATGCTAGAAATATGGGCCTTATTGGTTTGCCTTATTATTGAGGACATCATTACAACAATGATTTCATAATTCTTATTTTGTCAAATTTTACATGTATTAAGGTGAATGAAATAACAACATTAAAGAGAATAGCATTATCATACCCAATTAAATAGGACAGCCATTAAAATGTCCTATTTTACCCTTATCAAGGACTTAGTTAGATTTGAGTGCTAGTGGAGTAATTATGGAAGGGAGCACGTCATTAAAGACATATAACTGCCATGGTTCACATTGGTAAACCAATTTAGTCACAGTCTCAAAGCTTAGCATAAGAGACATGTTGGCAATTATTTTAAAGTCGATGAGCATCGGTCAAGGTCTTTTTATCATTTTTCAAAGTACTGTTTAAAATGAATTTCTTTAAACTAAAATTTTGGATTTTGTTTTCACGGTCATATGGGCCAAGTGGGAGAATGTTGGATTAAATGGGCGTGGCCCACATGACCACCAACCCATTAAGGATTTTAATCATGTCCACTTGTCTACCCATTTAAGAGACCCACGTATTGTTTGTTCAAAGGAGCTCACTTGCCAACAAACTAATAATGGGTTGAGAATAAAAGGGTTTGGTGGTAGTTGGGGGTTAATGATCTATGATGTACGGATACTTCCAAATGAGCAACGTATCGTGTCGTATTGTATCTGATACTTCACTTTTTATATGTAAAATCCGTGTCTCTGCTATGTCCATGGCGTGTCCCTACCATATCCATGCCGTATCTGGGCATCATAGTTAATGATTCCTTGATGGGTAGGAATCTCCTATAAGGACCCCTTCGGTAACTCCTTTGGTTGATAGTTTTCTTGGCCTCCATCACTAAGCGAGAAAGAATAGTAAAAGGCAAAAGAGTTATAAACCCCACATGCATTCCAAGCCTCTGTCACTTCGAGGAGCTTCTGTCACTTCAAAAGAGAGCTATGGAGTCAGGTAAGTTCCTCCGTATTCTCAGATTACTTTTGTTTATTTTATTGTGTCATTTGGATTAGACCTAAGGAGATCCTCCTGTGGATTGAGGGTTATAAACATGGTTGAAAATCTGGGCCGATATCAGTTCGTATCGACCGATATGAACTGGTATCGGCCTGTACCGGTATGATATTTTGATGGGGAACCGATATCAGTATCGCCCATCAAAAAATCACCAAAATATCGAGTTATATCAGTTGATACGGTGTTAAAATATCGGCTTCTTCTTCTTCTATCTCATGACACAACATAAAACTGAGGGGGACTGTGGGACTTAGGGATGAAAAGAAAAGAAAAAAAGATGGAGAAATAGATAGAGAGAGAAAGGAGGAGAGAAGAGGAGAGTACCTCGCAGTTCGTCGGAGCTTCAAGCCGGAATCGCAGTACACCGAAGTTAGAGTTGCAACGCTCCTCCTGTTAGGATCTTTCTATGTTGCTAATTTGATGGATGCACTATCACTTTCACTTTCATCTGATCACACACTCATTCATCGTATGTTAGACCTTGATTTCTGAATCTTAGACTTGCATATTCAATTGATTTTCAAAGACCTCATCCTGCATGTTTTAGAACTTAAAACACTCTTTCGAAAATCTATTTTTTCATGCATGATTTTGAAAAATCAAGTTAATCATCGACGTTCTTGGAATGCATACAATCTCATTCTTAGAATCCTTTTTAGCATGCATAAAACATAATGGCTGGAGTTCATGTTTCAGAAAAATCACTTTTTCAAAATCTGCACAGAACTCCTCCCAATCCAGTGTACCCGGTCGACCGACCCCTGTACCCGGTCGACCGAGCCAACTAGCCGTTGGCAGAGCTGTTGGCTCTCCTACGGTCAGACTTCTGACCGTTTGTTCCAGGTCGACCGAGAGATCAGTAGGTCGACCGAATACACTAGCCGTTGGACTGTTTTTGTCTATAAATGCTCATTTCATTCCTTTCTTGGAGAGGTTGGCTGGGTGAACTTAGGAACCATTTTTGAAGCCTAAGAAAGAGGAATGAGCTAACAAGGCTAGAGAGCAAATGGAAATCAAAATCCTTGAGATTCAAAGGTATATACCTCTAAGTTAAATTTGATTTCCATACTTTTGAAATCCATGCATGATCAATCTTTTGTAATTTCCTTCTTGCATGATTTCTAGCCTTGTTTGAGTTGTTTTGCAATCATCATGCCACCTTACCGTATTGGATTGTTTTGCAAAACACTCATGTCCAAATCACATGTGTTTTTAGTATTAAACTTTCATACAACTTGTGTTTTAATAAGGAATGTCTTTCCAAGTTGTCTCAATTACTTCATGTGATTAGTTCATCTCTTCAATCATTAATTTATGTGCTTAGATTTTTAAATGCATCAAGCATTCATTTAAGAGCCTCATTTTAGAAATTGATTGAAGTGCACTTTCATACACCTTGAACACTCATCTTAGTTAATTGTTAGTGTATGATTGTAAATTGATTTTAATTTTTATATCAGCCTAATTAAGAGGCAAATGTATTAAGCTATAATTGTTTCTCTTCTAGTGTTTAGACACTTCATTGAGAAAGAAAAACATATTGATTGTAAAGGTTATTGCTAAGCCTAAGAAAAGCATTGTGTAAGGTTGTTGTTTAGCCTAGAAAAACATCATTGTAAAGGTTATTGCTTAGCCTATTGTAAAAGCAAAAATAGTGGAAATCCGGTGGGGTGTTGAGCACAAGCCGGTAGTGGATGTAGGCATTGAGGCCGAACCACTATAAATCTTTGTGTTATGGTGATTGGGTTGTGGTGATTGATTTGTTTCTCTTCCGCATCTATTGTCATAATCATCACATGTGACTAGGTTAATTGTAAAGAAATTAAAATTGGTCATAGTTGGTCACTATTACTAGATCACCCTATTCACCCCCGCCCCCCCCCCGCCCCCCCCCTCCTCTAGGGTAGGATCCCAGGACTTTCAATTGGTATCAGAGCCTCGTGCTCTAATATTAGGATCAAGTGTTTAAAACTCTTGATTAGGTGTAAAAACCTAGAGTTTAAACCCTAGTGTGCTTTTCATGAAAATCATTAAAATGGACTCCACTATGCTAGATTATGTAGATTCTCTTGTAGATTCTTCTAGACCCCTCTTTTCTTCTATTGGAGATTCAAACCTTGAATTTAATGAATCTAAAGTTGAATCAAAAGAAGAAGAAAAGGATGATTATGAAGATGATATACATCAAGCCTATAAGGAATTATATGAACTATGTGAAGTCATAGCTAAGAAGAATAAAAAGTTAAGAGAAGAATCAAAAAGGCTAAACAAAGATTTAATCTCTTCAAATGATGAACTTAGAGAGAAAGAAGAAGTAATACATTGCCTAGACTCTAAGTTCATGATCACTTTGCACAACCTATCAAAAGCTCAAGATGAACTAAATGAAATAAAATTAAGTCATAATGTGCTAAATAAAGAAAATGTAAATCTAAGAGATACATTAAAAAGACAAGATGAGAACATTATCCATTTAGAATCCAAATTGAAAATTTCTAAAGATAATTTGTTAAATCTTCAAGATGAATTAAATGCATCTAAGAGAAGTTGTGAAGGACTTACCAAAGAAAACTCAACTCTAAGTGATCACATAAAAAATCAAGTTGAAGACATTGTCAACCTTGAATCCAAGTTAATAACCACCAAAGAAAATTTATTCAATGCTCAAAGTAATATAAAAACTTTACAACTTGGATCTAATGTAAATGAACTCAAACTTGAATTAAAACTTGCTTATGAAAAAGTAAACAAGTTTAATGGAATTGGAATTGAACTTACAAAAGTTAAAAATGAAAATTCAATTCTTAAAAATCAAGTCACTCAACTTGAAACTTACAAACAAAAGTATGAGTGCAAATTTACCCAAGGCGAAGAGAAATTTGAAAAATTATTTAGATTGGGTAAATCACAAAGAGATAGGATGGGTATTGGATTTGATAAGTATACTTCTCGTGGCCCTAAAATCACCAACACATTTGTGAAAGGTGAGTCCTCAATCTCTAGCACTCACTCTACTTTGCCCAAAACAAAATGTCATTATTGTGGTAATGAAGGGCATTTCAAATTTGAGTGCAAATTAAGAAAAAATCATTTGTCTAAACCTATCTATGAACCTAAAAATGAAAAATCTAATTCTATGATGGTTAAGGCATCTAAATCAAAGGAAGACTCTAGAAAGTTCAAGCAAATCAAACCATTCCAACAAGAGTCTCCCAAGATAGATTTTAAAAGGACTAAACAAATCAAAAGTAGTCAAAATAAATCTATCCAAAAGAAACCTCTCACTTTACCTCCTTTAACCTTGGAAATGAAGGAACTTTTGAAAAATGTTGAAGGACTAAAATTAAAATTCAAAAGGCAAAAAGAAAGAGGAAAAGCTAAAAGAAATGAGAAAAATAAAAGGAAACATCAACCACCAAAGACTAATCATCAATCCAATTATGAAATTGTCAAACCTCAAGGATATGATGTCAAGTATAAAAGAAATCAATATATATCTCCTCTAGTTGGTGGGATCTCATACATAGACTCCAAAGCTCAATACCTTAGATGGATACCTAAGGTTAGACTCTTAGACAAATACTAAGACCTCATAATTAGATTAGACCAACCCTTTCCCATAAGGTATATGTGTTGTTGGTCTTAAGTCTAGTTCCTTCTATCTTTCTTAGTATTGTCTCTTTGTTCAAGTATCATTTGTTTGAGTTTTACTTGTTAAAAATGCATGTTTATGATCAAATCTGATTTGAAAAAGAATTGCTTAAAGATACATCTTCTCAATCAATTGATTTGTTTTTCAAATGTGCTTTTATTTGAATGGATTCGTAGTTACTCCACATTTGTCAAATCAAATACTATTGAAAAATGAATTGTCTTGGACTCACAAGTTTTCAATCATTTAAATGGACTTATTTAGAATTAATTTTGTAAAATCTCTTTTCCTATTTTGATTGAGCTTGTAGGATAGCTGGATTAAGGGAATCATTTGTTCAGAGAGTTTTTCTTGAGTTGGCAAATTCTTCCTTAAATCTGAACAGATACCCTGTTTTCCCTGTTTACTCGGTCGACATCCTGGATTGGCCGGTCGACCGAAAACACGTACACAGCAACTTAAAAAGTTGCGCTGGGCACTATTTCTGTTTCAAAACAGAAACCTCTGTTGAGCAGGTTGACACCTTTGACTCGTTATTCATCTTGCAATCTGCTTCCTCAGCTAGATTTCTTCCTCCTTAACCTTGGTTCAGCTAAAGTGGTAAGGTCATCAACATTCTTAGTTGAGATCAGCTCGTCCTCTGGTAGCCCTGCAGCCATTCATCACTGTCATTCATCTCCAAGGCAGCTTGTAAACTCGATCTCAACTCGACTTAGGAGTTTGCTAACCTCACCAGTAGTTCCTTCTGAGGCCTTGTTCAGTTCAAGCCATCAGATTTCGTTTTCCTGTGTCTGTGTGCCGAGTATGCTTCCCAGAACTCGGTTTATGGTCATGGTGGGGATCTAATCAGTGGGTGGATCTGTTAGACTTATTGTAGCTGATATTGTCTCCATACTTTTGGGAACATTTGTAGTCATTTGCACTCGTCTATGGGCACTTGTAATCTGTGAATTCACTTAGTATCAGTTTCTGCACCACAAGTGTTTGACAGAATGCCAGAACCACTGATTAATCCATTTTAGTATCTGTTTTTGCTGAATTCGAGTGGGAACGTTGTGCACCCGAGTCTTTCATTCTAAGAATCATCCCAAGCCATTTTCAAGTGCTGTCCATCTCTTCTAAACATCAACTGTTTAGTGCTATGGCTCGCACAAAACAAACCTTCAGGCAGCCTATCAAGAAGTCAAAAACAGGCCAAGCTTCATCTTCACATAGATCTCCTCCATCCTCTCCTGAAGCATCCCCTCCTCGTGAAGTCAGATTCAAACCCATCCCTTCTCCATCTACGGTTGTCAAATCATTCCGAAACAAAGGGATCATTGTGGAGAAGAAATGTGTAGTAGAAGATCTAGTGGATTATGGTGTCCCTGCTATCATGGAAGATATTGGCTGGGCTGGTATTCTAAATTGGAGTGGAAATGCCTTTCCATCCTTGGTTCATGACCTATATGAGTCTATCTGTGCCTCCACCAATAATTCATTCACTATCAGATTCGAGCATGGGGAAGAGGTGGTTACTACAGAGAAGATTGCATCCATCTTGGGGGTTCCTAGGTCAAATGGACCAAAGATAATTTCTGAAGTTTTACCTCTTGATGAAAAAGATGGAGTGACTCATGCTCTTTGTGGAAGAGCTGAAGTTTGGACAGCCAAAAATTGTCTTCAAGCTTCTCTCATGGTTCCTTCCCTTCGGATCATTCATATCATTTTCACTCATTCCATCTATCCAAGGAAAGGAAATAGGACTGAAGTAACTCCATACATGGCGAATCTGTTGTTCAAAGTTATATCTGGAGATCGGGTATGCTTACCTTCAGTTATTATGCACCATATTCTCCGAGTTATTACTGGATCGCAGCCGTGTGCAGCTCCATTTGGATTTCTCATTACCCAGCTTGCTAGATCATATGGAGTGGTTCCTCCAGCTTCTGAGAGACCAGTGACATCCACTGTTTTCAACAAATCAAACATTCTCTTGATGAAGCTTCCACCACCTCAGCAAAGGAATCCAGTTGCTGAAGGAGATGATGAGTTAGAGGCTGCAGAGATAGAGCCTGTAGATCCAGTAGCAGGACAGCCTCCCCAATCAGAGCCCCCTCAGCAACATAGTCTGGAGGACCGTATGACCTCGTTAGAGCAGATTGTTTCTACCATACGTACAGACTATCAGGAATTTAGGCAAGAGGTATCAGGAAGGATGAAGAAGACTTTGAAGTACCTCTCGAACATCTCCAGCAGCTGCAGGCGTCATGATGATGCAGTGCCCCCGTCTCCTATAGATTCATCTTAGATCTTAGGAAAGTTTTTCACTTTTTGTGGGGAGGGTAGTGATAGACTTTTTAACTCTTTTAAATATTTGTCTATCAACTGACTGATAGCTTGAATTGATTACTGACCATTATTTTGATTTTTGGTTTGGTCAAGTAATTATTGAAATATGTAATAGTCTTTTATGGAAAAACAATGAATTTACATATTCAAATTGTTCATCTCATATCTTCTTGTCATATTCCTCAATTGATGAATGTTTATGATGCTTTGAACTAAATTTTCTTTCGATTAATATTTTTTTTTGGGCATCATTCATAACAGCATAGACAACCTCTGCACATGATAACCTGTTCAGCATTTCATTTTAATTTGGTAACAGGTGCTGCTGAAAGGTATTTGTTTTCTAATGTATACAGGTTCCTTTGCAATTCGATGACAAAGGGGAGAGAACTCAAAAGAGCAAGAGAAGATCAAACAAAGGGGAGATCCAACAAAAGGGAGAGAAGACCAGATCTAACTAAGGGGGAGATCTGTCCAAGGATAAAAGAGGGAGAGCTCTAACGAAGGGGGAGAGATTGTTTCAAGAACATAAGAGCTGAAGTCTTAGAAGTGTTGTGATCATCTTAGTTGCCATCAAATTGCAAAGGGGGAGATTGTTAGGATCTTTCTATGTTGCTAATTTGATGGATGCACTATCACTTTCACTTTCATCTGATCACACACTCATTCATCGTATGTTAGACCTTGATTTCTGAATCTTAGACTTGCATATTCAATTGATTTTCAAAGACCTCATCCTGCATGTTTTAGAACTTAAAACACTCTTTCGAAAATCTATTTTTTCATGCATGATTTTGAAAAATCAAGTTAATCATCGAGGTTCTTGGAATGCATACAATCTCATTCTTAGAATCCTTTTTAGCATGCATAAAACATAATGGCTGGAGTTCATGTTTCAGAAAAATCACTTTTTCAAAATCTGCACAGAACTCCTCCCAATCCAGTGTACCCGGTCGACCGACCCCTGTACCCGGTCGACCGAGCCAACTAGCCGTTGGCAGAGAGCTGTTGGCTCTCCAACGGTCAGACTTCTGAACGTTTGTTCTAGGTCAACCGAGAGATCAGTAGGTCGACCGAATACACTAGCCGTTGGACTGTTTTTGTCTATAAATGCTCATTTCATTCCTTTCTTGGAGAGGTTGGCTGGGTGAACTTAGGAACCATTTTTGAAGCCTAAGAAAGAGGAATGAGCTAACAAGGCTAGAGAGCAAATGGAAATCAAAATCCTTGAGATTCAAAGGTATATACCTCTAAGTTAAATTTGATTTCCATACTTTTGAAATCCATGCATGATCAATCTTTTGTAATTTCCTTCTTGCATGATTTCTAGCCTTGTTTGAGTTGTTTTGCAATCATCATGCCACCTTACCGTATTTGATTGTTTTGCAAAACACTCATGTCCAAATCACATGTGTTTTTAGTATTAAACTTTCATACAACTTGTGTTTTAATAAGGAATGTCTTTCCAAGTTGTCTCAATTACTTCATGTGATTAGTTCATCTCTTCAATCATTAATTTATGTGCTTAGATTTTTAAATGCATCAAGCATTCATTTAAGAGCCTCATTTTAGAAATTGATTGAAGTGCACTTTCATACACCTTGAACACTCATCTTAGTTAATTGTTAGTGTATGATTGTAAATTGATTTTAATTTTTATATCAGCCTAATTAAGAGGCAAATGTATTAAGCTATAATTGTTTCTCTTCTAGTGTTTAGACACTTCATTGAGAAAGAAAAACATATTGATTGTAAAGGTTATTGCTAAGCCTAAGAAAAGCATTGTGTAAGGTTGTTGTTTAGCCTAGAAAAACATCATTGTAAAGGTTATTGCTTAGCCTATTGTAAAAGCAAAAATAGTGGAAATCCGGTGGGGTGTTGAGCACAAGCCGGTAGTGGATGTAGGCATTGAGGCCGAACCACTATAAATCTTTGTGTTATGGTGATTGGGTTGTGGTGATTGATTTGTTTCTCTTCCGCATCTATTGTCATAATCATCACATGTGACTAGGTTAATTGTAAATAAATTAAAATTGGTCATAGTTGGTCACTATTACTAGATCACCCTATTCACCCCCCCCCATCTAGGGTAGGATCCCAGGACTTTCACCTCCAGCGCAGGCAAGCCCCCCATCGATCTTCTTCTCGGCCTCTCCCCTCTCCTTTCTCCTTTTGTTTTTCTTTTTTTCCTTTCTGTATCTCCATCTCCGAATCCTCCACATCTTCACCCCCTTTGTTGTATCGGTGAAAAAGAAAGATTAGGATTAGGGCAGAATGCAAACCGAGAGAAGCCCCTTAAATGTGCTTTCTTTATTTATTTTTTAATCAATTATGAGTTACAACATGCATGAAACTTAAAAGGGAGATTCTAAACGCACCCATTGTTATTGCTGTACACACCCACATTTTAATTTTTTTAATCACCAAAATACCCTCAGGTGAAATGATGAAATCACCCTTTACCATCAACCTCCTCCCTCTTCTTCCTTTGATTCTCCTACGGTGTTTCTTGCCGTCCTCTCTACTCATCTCTTCTTCTTCTTCTTCTTCTTCTGCTTCTTCTTCTTCTTATTCTTCATTATTCCTTATATCCACTGTTTCGAGACTGTTCATCTGCACTCATTCATCCCCATTGATCTTCATCACCTTCCTCATCATCTTCTCCAAATCTTAAAAAATATCCTCAAGTCTCCTCGGTTTGTTTAAAGATATTGGAGGCACTCATCTCCCTGCACCACATTGTCTATTGGAAGTAGGCATTTTCAATATGGACAAGCAACTAACGATCTACCAAGAGGAGGTATACTCTTGACTTCGTTTCCAGCATTTTAATTAAAATTCGCGCGTCGTGTTCGGTATTCCAGAGCCGTGCAAATGAATATTGTACAGCGGAATACCATCAAACATATTAGATTTACATGGAATAAATATGCTGTGCAAAAGTATTTTGCATGGCAATAGTAAACCGAGCATATTTCACAAGGACGGCATATAGTCTCGTGCATTAATATACTAAGATTTAGCAATCATATTTTCAGGAGATTCAGTCAACCGGTGTCAGTGAGTGCTCTTTGGATTTTATTATTGTCTTCACCACTGACATGATATTTAGAAGCCGAGAGGACCTAATCCAATGGACAAGGGAAGTTGGAAAGAAGCATGGCTTGGTAATTGTAATCAAAACTTTAGATGCTGGTGGAGATGGTAGGAAGCCGAGAATAGTTTTATCTTGTGAGAGAAGCGGAAGTTATAAGGGTCCATCAAAGGTCTCCGAAAAGAGAAATCATAATAAGGCAACGAAAACGAAGAAGTGTAATTACCCTTTCGCTTTGAATGGCCGAAAGTTAGCAAATGATGATGATTGGATGTTAACAGTGGTTTGTGGCAGTCATCCAAACACATAACATATCGAGGGGCACTCATTTGCTGGAAGGCTTTTAGGGGAGGAAATCAATGTTTTGATTGATATGTCGAAGAGTATGGTGAAGCCGAGGAACATCCTTCAAACGTTGCAGGAAAGGGACGTGCACAACACTAGTACGATGAAGAGTATCTACAATGCCCGTCAGAAGTGGAGGGTGACTGAGTTGGCCGCTCGATCACAGATGCAACAACTCATGAGGATATGGCCACGTGAGTCCTAACACTCACAAGGACGGATAGATCGGCCGGACCGCCAGGAATAGGGCCATCCCCTGCTGCCGCTGCATGAGGACTGGATGGCTGTACCTGATCCTCTGATGAATCATCCTCCACTGCTGGCGCCATAGGAGGACTAGACGGCTGTGGAGGACTGGACGACCCCGCCTCATCCTCTGAGGCATCATCCTTTGCAGGGCTCTCAAGCAATGGATCATGCTGTAATTTGCGTCTTCATTCAGACGTCGTTGGCCGTTGACGGCCGGAGGTCGAAGAAGTAGTATGCACACCTCGGCGAGGAGGTCGAGCAACGTCAACCTTCGTCCGCACTCTGGGTGGATCGCTAGAAGTACTAGCACGTCCCTCTGTAGGATCTGAGATGGCACCAATATGGCAAGCTGATCTCCTCGGCATATTTTCCAATCTGGAGTTAAAATAAAAATCAGTAAGAAAAAAAGCATAACAGAAGAAAGCATTTTCTCTTGTGCTGCTCGGTTCAAATGTATCGTCCAAAATCATTCTGCACGGCACAGTTATTCCGTGCAAAATTTTTATTAATGGTACATGTTTACCGTGCATAATTGTTGTGCATGGTTTACATGTTCCGTGCATAACTTTTATGCACGGAATATTTTTACCGTGCAAAAAATATATATGCACGGAAAACATTCATCGTGCAAAAAATCTATGCACGGTAAACATACACCGTGCAATAAATCCCTGCACGGTTCTGCATTGCCGAGCAGATCGCGAAAAATGCCACAAGTTTTGGCAAAATGCACAGGGATTCAGCACTTCGAATGCACAAGGATAATCCCAATGAAGATCTTAATAAAAGTCTCTAATCTCGAATTAAAAAATTACGACCTAAAAAGGAATGTGAAAATGATAAACATAGAATAAGAAGAAAATAAAAAGAAAAAGACGACCTCACCTTGTTTGAGCATCTTATGAAGAAGAAGAAGAAGAAGAAGAAGAAGAGCTGTGCAGTGCTGCTCTTTGGAGGAAAACGAGTCCGATTGGTCGCTGTGCAGTGCTGCTCTTTGGAGGAAAACGACCAAGAAGAGGAGAACGATGAGAGAGGAAGACGACCTGTGGCTGTCTTGCGTGGGCAGTTTTAGTAATTTGGTGGGTGGGCTCAACAAATCAATTTAAAAAAAAACATAGTGTGGTGGTGAGTTCGGAAAGTGGTTGTGTTCAGCATTATATGTGGGTACATATAGAATCACCCAACTTAAAAAGCATGCCAATCTGTGGGCTCCACAGTGAGGCCCACTTATAAAGAATCAAAGCCGATCAAAATCATTGTAACTGTCTCTATGGGTTCTGAACAAGTTTCACTCTAGTAAGAGATGGCCCACCATCAGATTGATTAGCTGATCAATTTTTAAAATAATCAATCTTATTATACCAAATCTCTAATTAAAATAAAAATTTTCCAAAAGTCATATAAGAGGAGAGCAATTGTTTTCTAGCAGTTTAGATTATGTGTAGGTGGGCCCCACTATGAAGTATGGAGCATACAAATTTTCAACATATCCTTAGTTTTTTTAATTGTACCTTACTAATAAAGCCAACTTAAAAGAAAATTCTACGCTACATTAAAACAAATGTCACCTTTGAAATCTTTTTTTTTTGTGCGACTTCGGTAGTTGACTAGATCACGAGGTTATATATATGAATAGGCCAATGATTGATGATTCTAATAATATAATAAGACCAATTCTAATAATATAATTTTGATATTCTAACCTGTTTTGGTATATACATCTAAATCTATTGAATTATAAGAAAAGTTTATATAATACTGGATAAGATAGCGATACAGGATGTCATGACTTAGGGGGACCGATATTTTGATTTATTGTTGTTACTAATGGAAAAAAAAAACATTGTTTTCCAGTATTTTCTAATATTCTGGATTTTCTGGATATTTTTGCAGATTTTTTTGGATTAAAGAAAAAATTCACACCACGACGACAGTGACAGACCGATAACCGTGACTGATACCATATCGGTTTTTGGGCCCGACCGATACTGTGACCGATACCACGATTTTAAACCATGGTTATAAAGCTTACACATATAATTTTCTCCTCATCCAAACTGGGCAGCGTGTAAGTTAGGGTAAAGGTAAATTAAATGTCACATCACGGCAAAGTTGAGAAAAATGGTAAGTGTGTGTGTGTGTGAGAGAGAGAGAGCGGCAAAGTTGAGAAGAATGGTAAGTGTGTGTGTGAGAGAGAGAGAGAGCGGCAAAGTTGAGAAGAATGGTAAGTGTGTGTGTGTGTGTGTGAGAGAGAGAGAGAGAGAGAGAGAGAGAGAGAAGAGGTAAAAGTTGTTGCCTTTTGTATGGGGTTTACTTTACCACACTTTACCTGAGTTTTATGAGATAAAGAAAAGGTGGCTTGTGGTAAGAAAAAATTGGCAGCCGGACTTTACTTTTTCACTCTACTCTATCATCCAAACATGGAAAAGGGAGATATTCAACTGTTGGAGTGACTTTATCTCTACTTTTACTTTACTGGTTGCTAAACTAACATGCTGCATGAGTTAAAAAAAAAGGGTTTTTTTAGATGGCAAAATTCCCAGTTTTCACCAATAATATCATTGGAACCTATATTAACAAAGAAGACTGGATTTATTATGTAGGCATTGTTGGCCATTGTTGGTTGCACATCATATAATGCTAACTTCAGGAAATGAAAAGGAAAAAGGAATTCACTTTCCAATATAAGGCACAATGTTTATGCTGAAGTTATTCTATTTTGCTCGTTGTCATGTCAAATGTTCTTATCTGCAAGGCACTGTTAGATTAAGATGAATGAATGGTCATCCCAAAAGTGATCAGAAACAACTCTTGTCATGGTTCATTGCACAAACTTTCTGCCAAATACTTCACCACAAGCTTGTCACTCATCTCTATATTCTATCATTCTAAAACTCTGTAGATGTTAGGCATAACCTATGTACACAAAAGCATACGATCTGGATGTGTTTTGAGAATGAGGAAGACAATACCCCTGGCACCTTTCAACTCATTGAATGGAACATTCACATGTCCTTTTTTCCTCTCAACCATTGCCAAATGACAAACTCTTGATATTTTTTTTATGGGTCCCATCTTTTTTCCTGCTTTCAATCTGTATAACAGCTGAATGCGGCTTGTTTTTCTTGTCGCCATCAGAAAATCCATTGCATTCTCTATCTTCCATGTCAGCCCCGTCTCCCTCACAGGAATCATCTTCTATTTCCTTCTCAAGTGCAACCATTCTTACATGCCCAATGGAAAAGGAGTTGAAATCAGTAGCAGCTGTATTTCATCATTCGCCATCACCCCTGACTGAAAGAAGCCCTTAAGATTTCATCGGGTATGGTCCAAGAGATCAAATGCCCACCAGAATCCCCACTCAGCAACTGCTTGAGGTCACTAGCAAGATGGAGAGCTGTAACTGAGTGATTATGATACTTCAATACCTTTTGAAGGGCCAACCTATACTCTGGTGCTTTACTACTCAATGTCAACTCCCCTGTGCCACTGTTATCCATTCTCCTCTGGCCAATTACCTCATCTGAACAGTGCACCATGTGCCAGACCTTTATGGCTCCACTCTGATGGCCTGTCACAAACCAGTTCGTCTCCAACCAGTCAGAGAAGGTTGTATTCGTCACTGAAAGAATCAAGTCCGATGGCAATTGTGATGTGTTAACCATAGCTAGACAGTCGCCGTTGATGCTCCAAATTGCAAGAAGAATACCTGCTGCTGTCACAATCTCACCAGTCAAGTCGTTCACGTAGATGGCAGATATGGGTGCTGGGAACTCTGGTAGCTGTTTCACAAAGACCAAGCTGCTGAGGTCCCATAAAATGACAGTGCAATCATCTGACCCACTTACTATCAATGTGTAAGGTTGGCTGACATAGAGGCATGTAATCTTGGCTGTGTGAGCGCATAAGGATCGCTTCAAATGGAGGTTTTGCTGGTTGCGGGCACTACTTTTCTGACTGATTCGCCACACCGACACCACCCCATCATCACCGCCAGTGACCAATATATGACCGTCATGACTGATCCTGGCACACTGAATTTGGTTGCCCCCATGAAGGCTCTCATGGGTTGAGAGAAGCTTTTCTTGTTCATAACTAATGAATCTCAAGCTGCGATCGGGAAATCCCCATGAAATGTACTTGGTATAAGACCGAGGTTTGAGTAGATTGTTTCTGCTTGCTAGGACGATCTTTTCGTTGATGGTGACAATCTGAGCTATGGGAGATGAGCTTCTCCGAATCTCTTGTGAGACAAGATAGATGGAATGCCGGAGAGGGTGAGGAGGAAGCTTCCTGTTGGACTGCCGCTTGACATGGGGCTTGAGGAATAGCTGCTTGGGTGTTTGTCCAAAGTGATTTATCTGTGCCAGGATTGATGCCTTCATAGCAGGATCCGAAACAGCATCAATGTCAACACTTCCTTCATATGTGTAGTGATAGAAAACATTCACAGCTTCTTTAGCCGCCTGTGCATATCAAAGGAACTAATTCATATGCAAGCATAATAACATGTGGTGAGGTAAACTAGCATTACATATTGCTACATTTTCGATATCGCGTTCTTGCTCACAAATGTGGTACCCAACATGTAATTGGTACTCAAAAAGACTTCAGAACAGAGGTTTGCCAACCGACATGGGCACATGCATTCTGTTCATCCACGCAACAAGTGACAGGATGTCAAATGTGTGTGAAATCCAAGCTTGCTAGGTCGACCACATTTTGCAAGTGCCATTGCCTAAAAAAGGCTCGTCCATTCATCAGGTCAGTAACACAACCACATATGGACTGTTACAAAAACTCCTCATCCATATTCATCAAACAGATATGGATTATTTCATAAAAAGTGAATCTTCCTATTTTTTGGGGTCACCCCATCTATGTAAGAAAGCCCCCTTGTTGCACTTCTTGAATGCAGAGCAAGCTAAGCTCAGAGAGGATGCTGTCAGCTGGGGCATTTTCATATTAAGAATCATGTGAAAACAATCTCATACCATAAGGATTATGAGCACAAGAAAATCACTCTTATATGGTTAGAAAGTAAAAAAAGGACTATTAATTTAGTATGATGCTACATATCCACTATCTTGATGTAAGTTTGTTTCGACTTTTAACTACCAAATTTTAATAAAATTGGAACTGTTAATTCTTAAAAAGAAATACAGATGCATAAAGTAATGTCCTACTCAGCTGCTGCTAATTCTAAAAAATAAAAAAAAAATGCCTAAAATGATGTACAACCTACTAAAAGAAAAGCAAGTATGTAATTAAAATGCCAAAATTTAAGTATTATCAGAATAAGGACTTCTCGTCATCATCTGATAACCAAGTTTTCTAGAGTCTCATGGGAAAAGAGGGCATAGAAGCATGTCTTAATTAGGTGGACAATCAAGAGCATTCACTAGTACTCACCAGATTTGAAAAGTAAATGGCTTAAATCGGATTTAGATTTAGATTGGTAAAACATACCTTTCCCCTTTGTTTATATCCAAAGATGAGATCTATCCAATGATGTAGATTTTCTGAAACATAGATTGATTCCAATGCTGCTCGATGCTTCATGATGAACTCTCTAGGGCTACCTCTGGCCCAAGGGGGCAGTGCAACATCACCAACCTTGAAACAGAATTAAAATAAGATTCTCTCAGCCAAACATGGTAGATTAAGGGCTGGATTTGATGCAAACAGAGGACGATTTTCCTTGTAAGCAGGATTACAAGAACAATATGAGTCTGCCAGTTTAAAAACTGTAATGATAATGTTTTAGCAGCATGTTCAAGAGCAAAAGACAGTGATTTAATATAATTGAAAATTTTCTCCTGCGTGCATCGCTCTGCGGGAGCGCTAATCAGGACCATCCCACTTCCCGCGACAACTGGCACCAATCCAAAGGGACTAAAGAGTGCAGGAGGACAGAAGAAAATCATCCTTTAATAAGAACAATTAGAGGATGATACAGAATTAAAAGTTGTAATGAGAAATAACCTTCTCTCCTGACTGTTTTTTTCCTAAGTCAAGATTGAATCGGTTTTCAAGGAACTCTGGCATGTAGAAGAATTCTGGGATCAGTTCCTTCACATCTGATGTATTACCCTTTCCAGATGCACTTAACCAGGTATCTCGTACATTACTGAAAAGGCGATCAGCATGATCAAACTGCCCACCTTGTAGCTTCAGATTCTCTGCACTGAATGGGGCCAAGCGTAGAAGATAGAAAAGTACAATTCCAGCACTGGAATAGTGCGAACCATAATGGAACTTGGGAACGTCAGGGTCATCCCAGCTTTCATACCTGAGAATGAGACAAACAATTTAGAGATAAAGATGAAAGAAGATTAAGGTCACGTTTGGCAATCAAATCCTCAGGAAACTGATTTCCGCTTTCTACAAAGTCATGGAAAAGCCATATTTAGCAATTGTATATTCCCAAGGATAAAGATGAAAGAAGATTAAGGTCACGTTTGGCAATCAAATCCTCGGAAAAATGATTTCCGCTTTCTACAAAGTCGTGGATAAGGCATATTTAGCAATTGTATATTCCCAAGGATTTGGACCAGTGGAAATCTATTTTTTTTTTTTTTTTTTAGGATTTTGAGGTCCGACCTTCCCCATCCTCACTTTTGGGATTTGCGTACCAAAACCAAATTTTCTCAGTTATATGCAAAGATATCAATGTGAAATCATGATCTGATTTGAACATTTTTCAGAAAAAAAAGCATTTAAATCACATATTAATCACATTTTCTCACTTATCAAGTTTTTTCATAAAATGAGGACTACACAACATGGATCAAAACTGTCCATTCAATCCACCCACCATGCAACAATACAGGCCTTAATTTTTTGAAGCCAATTGGAGTACTATTGATTGTTGGAATGGACAGATGAAAAAAAAATGGCTAAATTAAATTTGTCCAATCCAGTGGTGTGTCTTTAACTCTGATTGAACTAAAAATTCATACAGTTACCGGAGAGGAAACTCTGCATCTAGTGGACAGTCCAATTCTCCACAAGGTTTGGTGTGACACACACACACAACACACACACACATAACTCAAGTCGTCCAAGTTGAAAGAAATCAGTTATCATTGCAGTGCTCACTGGCTTTCTCCTGTAACAATAGATGCCAAGAAGACTTAAATTGAGTAGAGTAATGAACCTTTTCTTGAACTCTTCCTCCCCATCTTCTGTTTGGCATCCCATTGGTTTATCAAGCTTACGGAATGTTTTTGGATCTTCTAGATCCAGTGATTCACTCTCATAGTCTGAAAGGACCCATGGAAATACTGGGTACTGGGTAAGATCATTATATCCGCGCCCTGCAAGAGTGTTCAGGTGCATGAGGTACTGAAAGTTGCTGATTTCTCCATTTTGCCACCTTTTAGAAAAGGACTTGGCCATGATCTTAAAAAGACGACTTCCCTCATTGCTGTCTTGTTTCGATGATCCTGAAATAGTTGTATCTAACCTGTTGCATAAATGCAATTAGAACGATCATGGGTTTTGGTGTTCTCAACTGTTTAACAATCTAGCAGAGTCAAGAATTTGGACAGCGATGTGTAAAATTATGAAACTAATTAAATCGTTAAGCATCACAGTTACAAGATGAAAAATAATATGAAGAATCCCATAAACTTTTTCTGAGAAAAGATCTAAGAAGCTTGATTTTGAATGAAGCAACAAGGACATTTATACAAAATGCACCAAGAAGAGAGCTCAAAGGAGAGAGTAAACATGCCATAATTATAAACACATGACTTGGAGCCAAATTTATCACAGTTTTGAGTAGCCTTATGAGAGAGAGAGAGAGAGAGAGAGAGAGAGAGAGAGAGAGAGAGAGAGAGAGAGAGAGAGAGAGAGAGAGAGAGAGAGAGAACCCTCAAGCATTATACACACACAAGCAAGAGCACAGTGATTAACAAATAAAATTCTGACCATCAAGAAAAAAAGGGTGGAATGCTTACAGGCTGTTTCGAGGGAGATTCATGGAAACCAAAATTTTGAACACTTCTTCCCTTTCTTTTTTGTGGAAAACCAGAAGATCGTTACATCCATCCATGCTAAATATCTCAATGGCAACAGGGCGCAGCTGGTAGTCGCGCTTCAGAATTTCATGAACACTATCAAGCTTCCACATATGCCATAGATGAGGCAGCACACCACAAGTAAATGCTTTCTGCTTTCCCCATGCACCACCATTATATGCCCATGCTCTCCCTCCATAGCATGCCTTAACTGTCACAACCAGCGAAGAAGACTGCGCCTTTGGAAGGAACTCAGTTTCAGCAGAAACATCTTTCTTAACACCTAGAGCTTGATCGATTACAGAGGGTTCATCCCCACATTCCTTTTCACATATGCACCCAGAATTGTCAATGTAGAAGTTCTCAATAACATATAAGCATAACTCTCCTATGAGAAATATACCATCATGCTTGTCAAGGCCTACAACACGCTCACAGTTATATTTGTACTTTATCTTCTCGTGAGGTTTCAGATAAGGCCTAATTAGATAATCACCATTATCGCGCGCTTCTCTGTCTGACTTATCCTCTGCGCCTTTGGTGTTGTAAGATCTCACAGAAGAAGACTCCAACTGAGAACCTAAATCAGATCTTAAATTGGTGATTTCAGTAATTTGGAGAGAAACAACACTGGACTTATTGCCAAGTTCCTGAACAGAGTGATGACTTGTTTCATTGACACTGCTACATTGATCATTGCTCCACCCTGCTATCTGAGCTGAAGTTGGAGCCCTCTCTTCAAAATCAACCACATCATGGAAAGAAGATTCCTCATAGTCATCACCATCAAAGCACTCGGGCCTAGAACCATCAAATAGTAGATGAAAAAATGAATCAGAATCAGTATCTGAGAAGGCCATGCTGTTTCCTTTTCTTTCCTTGGAAAGCATGGACTCCCCCAGTTCAAACTGCTCATTAAAAGCATTTTGTATTGCATCAGCTTTCAATTTACAACGCTCAAGCTTCTTACGCATCCGGTATGGCCCTTCAATGGGACAAAGCTGCCATTCAGGTTCTAAAATAGAAGAGTTACGTATAGGGAAAATCCCTCGCTCATGTACAAGCTCTTGAAGATGGGTCTGCCACTCACTCTCAGCGTGGAGAACCCACCCATATTTATCTTGGCGAACAAATCTCAGCTCCGCTGACATTTCATCACGAACCAATTGAACTGCAGACCTCCGTTCAGTCATCTGCTCCAAGTTTTTCAAGTCCAATTTCATAACATCTTGTGACCTTCTCCCCATATCCCTCATACGACGACCCTCCATGGCTTCCATTTTCACTCCAGGAAACTTTGCTGATGCAGCAATATACTGCACCCATATCAAACCAGCATTTTGCTCCAACACTTTATTGACAGTCTGTTCAGCACTTCGAAACCATTCAAGGAAACTGGAAGAACTTACTGTCAATAGTTTTTCAAAACCTCCATGCAGAACATCCAAATCTTGTCCTCGGTTTTGTTTAATAACAAGCAAGTCCTTTATCGCAGCATTACGGTGCAACAGAAGATACTTGATAATATCCATTGACATGCACTGTGCAGATCGTCTTTGACCGCGTAGAAGTGAGATTAAATTGATACATAGACAGCAAGTGAGATCATTGTCAAGATTGCTAGGACAGAGTATAAGTCGCTTGTTAGCAGTTAATAACTGTAAGACACTGCAGATATCAATGACTGACCCATCTGGTGAAGGACCAATGGGTATGGGTTTCCTAGGTTCTATTTGCAATCCCAAACATGAGAGAAAATCTTCCTCTCCAATGACAATTAAGAAAGATGGTAGGAAAAAATACATTATAATACGATTCGTATTTTTCAGAATTGTGTGTATATATGACTCAAGTTGCCTGCTTACTCTTGTGATGGATAACAAACCTTTTCCAGCTGGTGCTGCTTCCTCAATCCGGCCTTCTTTGTTAGCTAATTGTAACATGGACAATAAGAACTCCAAAGTTCTCAGTACTCCATCTGGCTGAGGAAAAGCACCCATGTATACACGATCAACGATCATCCAGCACAGTGTATCCAAGTTCACAGACCACCGACCCTTATCAAGTTTTTGCTCATCTTCCTCATCATCGCGCAAGAGGCGCCTATCAAGGAAGTTCATCAATCTACTAAGACACAGACCTTGGAAAACTAATGCAGAATCACCATCCACATACAAAGGAACACTCTCCAAAATGCTTTCAACAATTTGGGTTGCTTTAATCTGCTCTGAGACAATATCAGCAAGAACTCCTGCAATGAAATCTAAAACAGCTGTAGCTCCAGCAGAACATGGACCTCCTCCATAGCAGGAACTGTCAATTTCAAGCAGAAGCTTTTGATTGATGGAAAAGAACGTATTTATAGAAGATGGTCCATGAGAATGGGATTTTAAATCTTGAGATGCATCAAATCCATTCATAGACACTGAAGACTCCACTGATGAACCTGTACCCAGATGAGCTTTTGTTTCGTCCTTGCCAGTGCTTCCGGGCCAAGACGCCAAAGCTGGCATTGGGGATGAAGATGTCTGAACTAGTTTCATATTCGTTTTCCAAGATAGAAAAGGCGGATCAGGTAGATTTATGGATAGAGATCTGAATGAATCTCGCACGCTAGTGGCATCAGAAGTCATACTAACAGTGTGTAAATCAGATCCTTGAGACATTTCCTCAAAACTTTCACATTCAAACTTTTGAACAGTTCGGCCACCTTCTCTTCTGGTTTGTTTCTCAGCTTTGTCATCCTCCAAATTGTTTTGCAGTGCAAGGATATCTTCAGTACTCATACTTTTCTTCATTTTGGCAGACTTTTCTTGGTTATCAAGAGAGAAAGAATTCGCCGATACGTGGTTATCATCAGAGTTATTCTTCTCATTTGACATTCTTATTGATAGGTCTTTTAACATCTTCACTGCAAAAGAAGCCCTGAAATGCATACAACAGATTCTTAAAAAGTAATATCAATAACAAAGTATACATGCTTTTGTGATAACACTGACATTTTTTTCATGATGCTTTAAGAGAGCCTAAGCTTTAAGGAATTTCAAGTTTGCTTCTTGCCATTTCTGTGTTGATTGGGGGATGCCCAAACAATAACCCAAATTGGAAGTTCCGACCGTTTGATCCGTTGCACATTCTATGGCATTTTCCTGAAGTTGCCTCTTACTAGTCTTATAGTTAGGCACCAATAGAATGGTTTAATGTTTCAATCTGGGAGATCTGCAAAGCCTCTCCAATACATAGTAGGGACCATCAGATCAATATCAGGGTTATGGGACAATAGACCCACATGAGTGTATGGCAATAGAACCAACTGGTATTAGCATTGCCACACACTACACTTGTTAGTTAAATGGCTTGATCCACATTGAATGCGGATTATACAGGTCGGGTTAACCCGCAAATGGGAGCAGGTCGAAGTCACTTGACCCGTTTTAAAAACGGGTCAGATATAGGTTGGAATTTAACCTATAGATATGCCATGTCAACCAGACCCGTTACATTTGCCACCTCTAGCTACATATGACTACAACCAAGGTACGAAGACTCGGCGAGTTGACTCTCAACTCAGCTGAGTCACTAGTTTCAATGAAGAACCGAGTCAAATAAAACGGGAAACTTGACTGAGTCACTTCATTTTGAAAATTTGTATATACTCTAAAGCATTTGATAGATATATTGATTTTAAACAATCTGCATATGGTCTTCATCGATCTAGAAAAAGCCTATGACAGGGCACCTAGAGATTTAATTTGGTGGGTTTTAAATAAAAGGAATGTTCCAAGAGGTTATATTGAAATTATTAAAGACATGTATGAAGAAGCAATAACAAGTGTAAGAACTACTTGTGGAGAGACAAGGGAGTTCCTAGTGACTATAAGTTTGCATCAGGGGTCAGCCCTAAGCCCTTATCTCTTTGCACTGATTATGGATAAGGTAACTGCTCATATTCAAGAAGAGGTACCTTGGTGCATGTTATTTACAGATGATATTGTGTTGGTAGACGAATCAAGAGATGGTGTGAATGCAAAACTCGAGAGATGGTGGGAGGCTTTAGAATCCAAAGGCTTTGAAATAAGCCGTACAAAGATGGAATATATGGTCTGTAACTTCAGTGGGCATATAGAAAGGGCTGAAACTGCTGTGAGAATTGAAGACCATGAGATACCACAAAGTGATTCTTTCCGCTACCTTGGCTCTATAATTAGTAAGGATGAGGAGACTAATGGAGATGTCAAACATAGAATTAAAGCGGGATGGTTGAAGTGGAGACTTGCTTCGGGAGTGCTTTGTGATCGACGAATGCCAATAAGATTGAAGGGGAAATTTTACAGGACAACGATCAGACCAATTATAACCTATGGAGCAGAATGTTGGCCAATCAAGAAGCATCATATACACAAAATGGATGTAGCAGAGATGAGAATGTTGAGGTGGATGTGTGGTAAAACGAGGAATGATAGAATTAGAAATGAGCACTTTCGAGAGCATTTAGGGGTAGAAACAATAGGGGATAAAATTAGATAAACTCGTTTGAAATGATTTGGGCATGTCCAACGTAGGCCGGTAAGGAAAAGGTTGGCCATGAAGGATGGTAAGCCTAAGAGGACATGGATGGAGGTAGTAAAGATAGATATGAAGAAGTGTAACTTATCTGAGGATTTGGCTCAAGATAGATCGGAATGGAGAAACAGTAGTCGTGCAGCCGACCCCAACATAGTTGAGACAAGGCTTTGATTATGACAATGATGATTGATTTTAACAATCGATGTTTATTTTTAAGTAATTAAGCTTGAGATTTGGAGTTTCAATTTAAAAATGATGATTAAAATGTAATTTGAGACTCACTTTGATCTTTTACTTTCAATGTTTGGACTAAAAATCATGAAATCTGCAAGATCTTTTTTTTCTTTTATTTCCCTTATTAAAGTATTCTTCTTGCATATATGAGTTTATTAATTTGAAATGATTGTTATTAATACACTTAAATAAATGTCTGCTTAAATTTTATAAAATTTGTTCTATCTTTAATATATTGAAAATAATTCCTTTTAAAAGAAAATATGACTCTCCCGAGTCATCACGTTGACTCTTTCCAGGTCAATTTTTAGGGCTGGACGAGTCAAGTCCTAGTCACAAATTTTCCAACCTTCATACAACCAGAAAAGAAAGTCTTTAAAAAACACACCTGACACAAGAAAAATATAAGTCCACACAGCTTTCAAGAAATTCAGGACGCCTGCAGACAGCAGAAAAAGGAGGATACATTTTTGCAAGATCAACCATGAATCGCAAAACTGAAGTAGCAGCAGCAGGAGATGCTGCTTCCCCACCCATTAAACGCGCTGCATATGTCTTGTGCATTAGAGCTTCACCTTGAAGCTCTCCGGACATATCTGTTATTTCTTCTACGAGATCTGCCACAAGGCTAGCACTTACCTTGGAAAAATTACCAGTTTGGTGGGCAAGCATTGAATGCATGCTCAACCTATCAAATGTAGATTTGGCCATGGCGATAACAGACTCTAACAGTTCTACAAACTTGAGTTCTCCATAACTTCCATCACTTTGCACAAGGGCATGGAAGTCTAGCATGCGAACTTCAGGCAGCCTCGGATACACAGGCTTATCAAATATTAAACAGAAAAGGATGTAATATATTTCTGGACAGTCAAAGAAGCATCGAAGGACACATGTCAATCCTCGATAACCTCCACCACTGCTAAATTTAAGTGCATAAGTAGGAGAAGATGTGAGACAAATCCCAATAAGAGTCATTACCCATCTCATACTGGTTGGATGAATAGCTTCATCAATAAAATATGTCACCAACTTGGATGATACGATCTTATGCCATTGTTCAAGCAGCTCCTGTGAAGTTATGGTCATTTGTAAATCTATCAGAATTTCCAGCAACATATTTCGCACAATAACATGCTTTCCCATGGACTCTCGTAAGATGTAGTAGTCGTGCATACTAGGTTCAGGAGGGTCAAAAGTCATAATCACAAATCTAACCACATGTTCCAATTCAGAAGCTAAAAAACCATCTTTCAGAACAATACTGAGCAAAACTACCAATTTCTCTAGTACAGGAACTTCCACATCTTCCCTTTGCATAGTCACTAATAAATGTTGCACAAGTTTTATTCGACGTAAGATAGTAAGATTATGATTCCTGTACCAGTGTATAGATACCAGCTGTTCAAGAAAACCAACAAGTGCAATCTGAATTGAAACAGGAGCATTAACCCACAAGGTCCAGTCCAAAAGAACATGCTCAACCATATCAGCATTTGATAATACAATACAGTTTGAAGTTCCTGCATGTATGTCGCCATTGTCAAGCTCTGAAACCTGACTAAATGAATCTTTTACTAGAGAAAAATCATCCAAATCTCCACGAGACCCAACTGACAAAAGTTCATCTGTAAACTTTGGTGAGGAGAAATCGTCATAATTGGCTTCAGGAATGGCTCCAACAGGGGAGGCTACAGTCAGAATTCCTTGCAACTTCTGTGGTTCAGAAAATGAAGCTTCACATGCTGCAATCTGGAAAAAGATCTCAAGTGCATGCATGTCAAATAAAGACATCTTACGCTGCAGAAAGAGAGCTAGTAAATGGTATCCTCTGTAGGCTTGCATGTCATGCACATTGCTGGGACTCTGTTTGAGGACGCATTCAAGTAATGCAAGAGCCATATGAAGCATATCTTTTGTTTCAGAAGCCTCAACAAGAGCAAGGATAACAGGCATCCCACCAACTGTGCGAATGCTGTCACCGATGACACATTGGCTGCAGATATAAATATCTCCATGAAGACGACCAATGCGCGGTATACCTGTAAATCAAAGAAGGCAAACTGTAACAACAAATATCTCATTTCTCTGATATATTCAAATTTCAAAGTTCAACAATACTAAAGAAAGAGGAATTGTGTGCTCATTGCCCAACAGCATTAATTCTGCTTTAAGAGTGTGTACAAGCAAGGTGCATAATTTCCTGACGCCCTACAATCAGCTCCAAACAAAACCCCAATCAAAGATCTTAAGCATACAATATTAGCTGTTTTTTTGTATTTAATACAGGTCAATCTTGTATATACCTTTAACCTTCTATTTGAAGGATTTGGATTTTCCCATCATAAAGATTAATTGTTTTGGGCACAGTCTATCAGTAGTGGGAACCACCAAATTAATGTTTTGAGTTCAAATTACATGCAGAGCTCATCCTACCAACCCAACTACTAAAGATCCCAACAACTGAAATTAAGATTTTTGTTTGCTAAGATGAGACTATGGGTGAAGAAGGCAGAAATAAAGAGGAAGGGAAAAGAAGAGACAGTTTTAGGAAAAACTAGTTGTGTATCGAACTTTCCTTTTATAACCTTATATTTCCTTCAACTTACGTCTACTGTGCTATGCAGGACTAATTAAGACTTACATATGATGATGAGAAAAATGGTACTATTAAATAAGTTCTACTTTAAAAGACCACACATGCCCACTGGTTGAGGAGGATACAGTTCGTTAAAAACTTTAAATCAAATAAAAACCTGAGTATTCACCCACCACCAATTGATGAAGCAGCTGCAGACAGTGGATCAACTAGATTGAGCATAGATGAAGTTCCAGATGCCCAGAGAGCCTCGGAATATGTTCCATCAAATGCACATATGAGCCTCCTCCCTGTAAGCTGTAATGAGAGGTTCCCTAGCCTTTCCAAGTCCCAAACAATCCCACTACCATCTGACTTGGTGCTACCAGCACCGTCAAGCTTCTGAATATTCGAAGTCAAAGGCAGCTCAGTGTCCAATGAATCTAAGATGGCCATACTGACCCCACCACATGCTTGTTTAGGAACAAACTGCAAAAGATCTGTATCTAGGAAGAGCCCTCTGTATCCTCTACCAAGAATGTACATGAAACAAATACTACCTGATGAAAGCACCTCCTCAAAAAGATAGCAGCAGCGGAACCTCCAGGACAGTTGAGCAACCCTTGCAGAGGTAACTGGTTTCCCAATAGTTACCTGCAAAGGTTTTCCCACAGGAGAAGGTGAATAGCCTAGCTTACCTGCATGTCTCAGATAACCGTCGAGATAGAGGTATGCCATGCTAGCTTGGAAAAGTCCAGCTAAAGTGCTCGGTTTACTATGGACAACTGCTAGGTGATGCCACCTTCCTTCTTCCAGTTCAAGACCAGGAAATGACAGTGAGCAGGTATTACTGGTAGCAAGAGTAAGAACACCATTATCATGAAGATAAAGCTCCACATAGCATGTATTTCCATCATCAATTGCACCAACTGAAAATATTCGGAGCACATGCTCTCCAGAGGATTGTTCTGGTTCCTTTGTCTGCTGACTTGTTAAGAAATTATGAAACTGGAACCAACAAACAAATGAATATCCAGCATTAGGAGGCCATGTTCTTTCCCCCAAAGATACTTGAACAGAAGCATGCCCAATTTTGCTCAAGTCCATCTCCACAAAAGGCGCAAGAGGAACACTTTCTGAGGTCATATTCCCCATACGAACTAGTCTCTCCATTGTATCAACTAGAATGTGACCTGAATTTATTAAATTCATTCGAAAAATATATCTCATAAGAAATCTAAGTTCTGATGAAGACATCCTGTAACAAAGAGGAATATTATGCTAGTTCAGCAATTTAAGAATCAAATTAACACTCAGAAACTAGATAAAACAGATCCATAGTCATCTTTTATTGGAGATTCAAAGCATGTAAGATACCTGTATGCCCCAAGTACCTCCACAATTCGCAATGCATGCTTAAGCAACGGTGATGAACCCATGAGCAATGGGTGGATTGTCTCAAGGAGGAGTCGCAAGCAACCTATATTTTAAAAAATATAGAAAAATTAAGAAAATGCCATTGCTAGATAAGGTAAGAATGAATAAAACAAGAGGTTAAACAGTCTTGCACCTGCAGATGTCAAGTTCTCCTGATTAAAAGGCCCAGCACAAGCAAGCTTTTCAATAAGGTTTAGCACTTCTAGTTGCACTTTTGGAGTAAAGAGTAGCAAAGTGCGTATCAGCACTCCCACAGCACCAGCATTATATACCCACTCTTTATCAGGCCTGAAAGTGCCTGATGAACTGGTGAGAATATTTGTGGAGACATCTTCAAAATTATCAAATGATAGAGAACTATCTACTTGCGAGGAAGATGGTGGAACTACTAGTTCAAGGGCAAGCTCCAGCAACAACTGGATGACTTGTTTCTCACAATCCACACAAACCAAACCAGATTCAAATAGAAGATCATAGAAGGTCTGTGATGATATAATTGTATGCAGTCTTAATCTGTTCATAGCATTGTTGGATACTCCGCAAGTCACAACATGCAGTAAAAACCTAAAAACCTTCATGTGTGCCATTAAAGTTGCTCGACTGTCAGGACCTCCATCACTTTGGAAACTATGGAGTGTTGTAAGTAGGAGCGAAAATCCCGTGGCTTCTCCAAAGACCATCTGTGCTGAACTATTAGCTCCCAGTATACGCCACAATGCTCCAAAAGTGTCATACTTTGCATCATTTTGGAGCTTGTACTGAGATCCCAAAACACTTGTAACCATCTCACTTTTTAGAGCTTCAATCAGTGCGCCCAGTTCTTCTGGATGAGCCTGATAAAAGCCAGAACTCAGTCATTCTTTATCTAGAAGTTGATGTAAACAAGGTTGGTGGTTTTATGCATTATAGCATAGGATCATGTGTTTAATATTTTGGGCTTGGTCAGGTCCAGCCCAGGCCCACTACCCCATCTGGCTTGACTCATTTTCTTAAAGTCGTTGTGGAGTTATGAGACTAGCCGTTGTAGAGTTATAAGAAGAGTAACCGCCCTCATTAATTATATGTTATCGTTACCACTAATGGCTACAAATGGCTATAAACATATGTTATCATTACCAGTTACCGCCAACGGCTATAATGTACATTTAGTATTGTTACCATTCGGACTCCTCTATATAGGAGGTTTTGTGGGTAAGGGGGTAAACACATAATACACAACACAACTTCCCTCTTCTGCTTTCTATTTTCTCTCTCCCTCTCTGTTTTGTTTCTACAAGCAAGTTTGAAATAGTGGTCCACTGAGGTTCGGGTTCTTCATTTATTCGAGTGCAGGGTGGTGGAGACTATCCAATCAAAAAGCTATCGTATCCTGGGGCAGACACCTATGAGTCCACTGCACAATTGTGGGGGCGAAAACTGTCTAAAGAAAGCATCTCCGTGACGTGCTTCGGCTGTCAGTTGTTCGGGTCCCTTCTTTCCTTTGTCTAAGTTATTTCATTTTATAATTAATTTATTAGCAATGTCTGCAATATATTTCCAACAATGAATCTATTAAAAAATAAGAACCATGGATCTGTGTATGTTACTAATAAATATGATAAGAGGTTTTGTATATACCCCTAAGGTTTCTAGGATTTGCAAATAGGCCCTTGTGGTTGTAAGGATCAACAGATCCTTGAATTGAAGAAGGAGAAGAAGAATAAGAGAGAAAGAGAAGAGAGATTGTGGAATCTATCGTATCCCAAAGGGGGGATCAACTGTTGCTCTTTATACACAAAGTATTGCTCATTACAGCCTATGATTGATCCTAATTACATGTGTATATAAGTAAGAAAGGAAAGAATATAAAAATGATTGATATCATACAACTATACAATGTTGACCAAATCTAAGAGATCCCACACGTGGGTTTGAAGCTTTGGGCCTCTTAGTCATGGGCCTTGAGAGATGGGCCTGCTTCTTTGTTTGTGTTTCTACACTCCCCCTCAAATTGATGCGGTGGTTTGCCAAGAAGCATCAATTTGGAAAGAATGGAATCATGACGATCACGGGGCAAGCCCTTGGTGAACACAACTACCAGTTGTTCAGAGGAAGAGATATAGGGTAGACTGATATCTTCACAGACAAAGTGCCGACGGATAGAGTGACAGTCAATTTCAATGTGCTTAGTGCGCTCATGGAGAACAGTATTCTTTGCAATTTGAATAGCACTTGTGTTATCTCCATACAGCGGAGTAGGGTCTTTGGTGAGGATGCTGAATTCTCCAAGAAGACGGCGCAACCATATGACTTCGCTGCAGGCAGAAGACATGGAACGATATTCGGCCTTGGCCGTCAATTTGGAAATTGTGACTTGTTTCTTGCTTTTCCATGAGATGAGAGAAGGGCCCAAGAACATGCACCATCCAGTCGTTGAGCGACGAGTGTCGGGACATCTAGCCCAATCGGCATCAGCATATGCTGTCAATTGTAATGAAGAGGTGGAATGGTAAAATAAACCACGATCCCGAGTACCCTTTACATATTTGAGAATACGATAAACAGCTTGAAGATGTGGTTTATGAGGATGGCCTATAAACTGGCTAACTGTCTGCACAGCATGTGATATATCGGGCCGCGCCATGGTTAAGTAGAGCAGGCTACCAACCAAACGACGAAATATGGTAGAATCTGGGAGAGGATGCCCATTTTCTTTGCTGAGCTTGACATTAAGCTTGATGGGAGTGGCAAATGTTTTGGCATCGTCAAGTCGCACAGAATGAATCAAGTCATCAGCATATTTTGATCAAGTAATTTGAATGCCAGCTTTGTTCCGTTGAACCTCCAGACCCAGAAAGTGGGTTAAGGAACCAAGGTCCTTCATTTTGAAATTGCTCATGAGGTGAGTTTTAAGTTCAGTGATCCCATCATGATCATTCCCACCAATTATCATATCATCAACATAGATCAATAGAATTGTATAGCCACGAGAGGATCTCCGAATGAAGAGAGAGTTGTCATTGGAGCTTTGATAGAAGTGGGCCTGAAGGATTGCAGATCGAAACTTTTCAAACCAGGCCCGAGGAGCTTGTTTGAGCCCATATAAGGACTTCGTCAACCTGTAGACATGATGTGAGGACAAGAATACCCTGGTGGCGGACACATATACACAACTTCCTTGAGATCCCCATGTAAAAATGCGTTCTTGACATCCATCTGCCAGAGGGGCCAATTGCGAGATGCTGCAACTGCGAGTAAACACCGAACTGTAGTCATTTTGGCAACCGGGGCAAAGGTATCCTCATAGTCAATGCCGTACTCCTACTTGTAACCTTGGGCAACTAGGCGGGCCTTGTATCTATCAATACTACCATCAAAGCGATGTTTAATGGAATAGACCCATTTGCTTCCGATGATGGTTGTATTTGCTGGAAGAGGCACTAAGTCCCAAGTTTTGTTGACTTCGAGGGCAAGTAATTCATCTGTCATTGCATCTTGCCTACATGGTATATTAGCGGCCTGTTTATAATAGGTAGGGATAGGAATGGGATCCAAAGAGGTAAGAAGTGCTGAAAATCCATATCTATCAGGTGGAGCCGAAGTATGACTAGAGCACCGTAGATAAGGTCGGGAAGTGTTACCTTCAGTAGCATCATTGCCTGCAAGAACCAGCAGGGTAGGTGGATATGTAGGAGGAGCAGTAGGAGGTAGTTGCCTTGGACGACGAGTATAGACCTGTGTAATTGTAGGTGGGGAAGTAGGAGATAAAAAAATGAGGAAGGTAAGATACTTGGATATTAGAAGAACTTGGTGATTGAACAGAACGTGCTCCAAGAAAACAACATTTCGAGAAATCCTTATTTGGCGTTCTTTGGAATCATAGCACTGAAAGCCTTTGTGTTCATCACTGTAACCAAGAAACATGCATCGAGCTGCTTGTGGTGAAAGTTTTGTACGCTCTAGAGAGTGGAGATGAACAAAACAGAGACAGCCAAAAATCCGCAAGTGTGAGTAGGAAGGTGGATGACCAAATAAGCACTCAAAAGGGGAAACTGTACCTAGGACAGAGCTAGGTAATCTGTTGATAATGTGAACAGCTGTATGGGTTACTTCACACCAAAATCGAGGTGGAACAAGGGATTCCACAAGGAGAGTTCGGACAGTTTCTAGGAGATGCCGATTCTTTCATTCTACCACTCCATTTTGTTGTGGTGTGTGGGGGCAAGATTTTTTATGAATAATTACTTTTTCTGCGAGAAAGTTATTGAACTCAGTGGATGTATACTCTCCCCCTGAATCTGAACATAGAATCTTTATGGATTTTTGAAATTGAGTACTGACCATTTTATAGAATTTTTGGAACACGGAAAAAACTTCAGATTTAGATTTCAAAAAATAGATCCATGTATAATGGCAATGATCATCTATAAAGGTAACATAATATTTATATCCAAGTTGACTCAAGTTAGGGGCAATCCCCTAGACATCCGTGTGAACAACATCAAATGTGTCAGCAGTACGTGAATAATAAATAGGGAATGGTAACACATGACTTTTGCTTAAACAACAAGATTCACATTTCGATTTTGAAAAATGAGAAACCATGGAACTAGACATAGATTTAGTCAAATATCCAAGTTTAAACAAAGACGACAAATTTGCATTATTCAAATGACCAAGGCGTTTATGCCAAGTGGTCCACATATTGTTTAAAAGACTGCTAGATGAGGCAAGAAAAGATTGGTGTCCCATGTCCAAGAGTAACAGCCTGCCATGCTTACTCCCCATCCCGATCACCTTCCCAGTTTGCTGGTCTTGTATGACACAACCAGATGGAGAAAAATTAACTAGATAACCAAATTCAACAAGTTGGCCAATGGAAATAAGATTTGCAGCTAAATTGGGGACAAAATAAACATTAGGCAAGGTAAGAGTACCGATGGTTATATTGCCCATACCAGAAATTGGTAATTGATCACCATTTACGGTGGTGATGGAGTCTTGGCCATGGTAAGGTTTATGGTTGTGCAAATTTTGGACCACAGAAGTCATGTGGTTGGAGTCTTGGAGAGGCTCCTGAGTCTAGGAACCATGAGTTAAGAATCCAGGTCACAGCCTTAGCATTCAGTTGATTCCAAGTGGCAATTATTTTATCTTTTGTGCCATTAGGATCAGCAGCTGGTTTGATAGTTGTCACATCTAAATACCCCAACATCCATTGTCCTTCAATGAAGTTCTTAAGGTGAAATGCCCAAGATATATAATTGGTACCATTAAATTTAACAGAAATAACATCAACCTTTTCTATTTGATTTAAGAAGATGATTTCTAAGAAGGGAGATGGGCAGCAACACTGTTTTTAGAAAAAAAAAATGGACCTCTGGACATCCAAGATATTTGAAGTAGGAAAGATGTCTGCTTCCCGTAGAAATATCTTTTCTTCAATCAACCTTCCAGTTTATACTGGTAGCCTATTTTTGTAACTTTTGATCCAAGAATGATTGGATTCCAATGGTTGGATCTGAATATCAAGCCTTAAAACAGAAACAGTTTCTATAAACTGGCAAACTAGAGAAGCAAGACTGCCTTGTTTGAGATGATAAAAATCTCTAAAAAATGCTTAATATTCCCAGGAATAATGGTCGACCAGTTTGGTGTTGATTTCTGTAGATTATGTAATATGGAGGTGGGGCCCACTTTGAGATTTGATGGTTGGATGATTGTCGACGGTAGATAGAGTTGCAGAAAAATTGATCTGTTGCTTTGTTTGATGCTGCTGATAACAGAAAATCTGATATGCTGCTTTCAATGATGCAAGGATACTACTGCTGAGAAATCCTTCTTTGCTATGATGCAAAGATTAAAGAAACAGAGAGGATTTGTCTATCCTTCTCTGTTGATTGCAAGATGACAGAAAGATAGCTCTGATACCATGTAAGGATCAACAGATCCTTGTATTGAAGAAGGAGAAGAAGAATAAGAGAGAAAGAGAAGAGAGATTGTGGAATCTGTCGTATCCCAAAGGGGGGATCGACTGTTGCTCTTTATACACAAAGTATTGCTCATTACAGCCTATGATTGATCCTAATTACATGTGTATATAAGTAAGAAAGGAAAGAATATAAAAATGATTGATATCATACAACTATACAATGTTGACCAAATCTAATTGATCCCAAACGTGGGTTTGAAGCTTTGGGCCTCTTAGTCATGGGCCTTGAGAGATGGGCCTACTTCTTTGTTTGTGTTTCTACAGTGGTTTCAGTATTTGGTAATGCATCCCTGCTTTTTCATTTTAATACCTTTCATGTCCCCAAAATAAGTAGCCTTGCAGCTACTATAAGCTTTTAGAGTGAAATGACACCTTTTCCATTGCTTTGTTCCTATATGCATAATTTCAAAAGCTTGGACTTATGTCTTTCTAACATTGATAGTTACTATAGCACATTTAGTGGGAGAGAGTAACCCTAAATAAATCTACTTTTATCAATATGAGGCTCATTTTGTTCAATCCAAATCAATCATAATGACAACCAAAGCCTGTACTTATTTTCGGTTATAATTGACCCAATCCATCCACGACCAACCATCGGATTGATGAAAGGTTCAGAATAAATGATTAGGCTTCATGTGCATGGGAGACTTATGGAGAGAGAGAGAGAGAGAGAGAGAGAGAGAGAGAGAGAGAGAGAGAGAGAGAGAGAGAGAGAGAGAGAGAGAGAGAGAGAGAGAGAGAGAGAGAGAGAGGACTTGGGACAAAATAATGGTATTTTTGTAAATAATGAAATAATCATTTTTTTTAATGTATATAAGGGCAAAGCTGTTATTTTTTTAAAAACTCAACACAACCCTCATGGTGATTACCCATTCTTGTTAGGACTACGGAGTACTGATTACAGGGGATGTATCACTAAATACTCAAACTACAGGTGGCCTATCTAAAAATTCTATAAACCTTAGCGTGGTATATACAAAATACTCAACATCATTATCTGTACTTTACAAGGATGAAATTAAGAAATCTATTTCATAATAATTGTGTTGTCCTCAAAGGAGTACACACTGGAGGCAAGTATGAAGTTGGTGCATACAATGCAATGAGATATAACAGGTGAAAATACCGATTGAAGTATTTACTAACCTGACTAGCATCTTCAGTAATCAGGCATGATAATATCCGAAGAGCCCCTGAGCGGTGGGTGTTGGATGCTAAGAACGGGAGAACAATGGTCGGACCATCAGATGATCTGAACAATGATTGGTTAGCTTCAGATTTCTTCAGTAAAGAGACTAGACACTCCCACGCGACAGAAATAGTTGGTTCATTTTCAAAAACAAGGAACTTCCCAGAACTGGGTACCATCTCTGTATCAGAAGAAATAGTGGCATCCTGATTGCTCATCTGATTCTTAAAACTGCTCGACCTGGACTTCCTTTCTAGAAGGCCAGGATTCTTGTTATGTTCATTTGTACCAAAGAGAAACTTATGCTGCTTGAGGTCATCTAACAGGAAATCAAGAAAACCTACTTCTCGCACTACTTTCTTGTACTTGTGATCAAATGATAAGAGCTTTACAAAAAAGGAAAGAATAGTGTGCTTTAGTTCAGAGGATATTTTTGGTTGCTGCAATAAGCAGCAGAGGGAGAGCAGTTCCTGTTCAGGGTCACAACTCAGAACAGTTACAGCATGCTCAAGGACTTTTAAGATCAACTCCTGCAACAATGGAGAAAATTCATCCATGTTGAGGATGAAGAGAGCCACGGTTCGCAGCTGTTGACAGATTCTGTAATTCTCAAGATGACTTGAATAAATTTTACAAATTCTGCTCAATACCTCAGACTGTACTTCTATGCAGTCTGCCTTTAGAAATATATCCTGAAGCACGTGAACTGCCTCAATATCAACAACTTTAGTATTGCCCTTTTTTGAAATTTCATCACCAGTCCTTCCAGAAGATGATGTGCGACTGCTGCATTGACCACTGGCATAGCTAGTAGTAGATTTGGAACCTTTCCCCTTTGGAGACACAGTTCGGTCCATTGGACCACTTTGTGCTAGATCTACAAGAACATCAAGGAGTCTGGAAAATGATGGAGAGAGACGTGGTTGTGGGCTATTTCCTTTCCCAATGTGAACTTGCCTTAAACCACTAGATGAGGTATTCAAATCATCCGAAGCAGAGTATTCTTCTGTGTTCTGGAAATTAGCAGATGGAGAAACCTGATTCTTATGCAAGGTGCACAGTGTCAAGGCAAACTGAACAAGAAACTGATATCCATGAGCATTACAGATATCGTCCCTGAGCCTGATAGAACCGGCCTCTACATGTCAAAAAACACATGATGCCTAAATTAAGGTAATTTTACAGCAGCAAAAGCCTGCGTAAAAATGTAAGCCTACAACTAAAACAACCTCCCTGAACTATCAGAAGTCTAAATTCAGACAACTTATAACACTTACTGACATGAGATTTATTACCTCAAAGCATACTAAGATTAGATGAATTAAAAAACATTGAAGTAAAGTGGATACTGACCAGGTCTATATGACACTTGCACACATTCAAGTAGCAAATCTATGATGCCCATAGTGTATGTAGAGTCACCACTATCAGGATTGAAATCCTTCACTGCTGTTAGAAGGACTTTTATCTGAAAGAAAGTCAACAAAGGCCCTGGTGAGGTTATATCCTATACATGAAAATGCCAAGGTTTTAAGATAGCATATAATCAAGAAACGGATTTTTGAAATGGATGTATGTAATTTACATACGTGCAAACTGAACATTTGAGGATGCTTACATTGCTTATTGTAATCACAACTTACAAGTCAATAAATTAATAAATAATTCATCCAAAATTCAAAAGAAACTTATTTAGTTTGCCAGTGTGAAAACATATAATTTTGCATTTCATAGATGCATTCTGAGCAGAAGATACTATACATCAACGTTTCCTCATTAATATTGTGGTGAATAAGCTACTCAAATTGCAGCCACTTAGCAAAAAAATAATTGCAGCCAAGATAAAAAAAGATGTTTGGATACAACAAAGAGTGAAGGAATAATATAAATGGAAAAGGCAAAACAAATAGGAAGGGAAAAAATCTTCTTCACATGATTAAGGGAGTCTATGATCTCAACTTAATTTGGAGATAGTAAACCAGGCTTCAGTTCATAGACAGGACTTTTGAGGGCATCATATTGGCTTTGCCAGAGCCACGTTTTCAACTGGGTACAGAATTCTAAATGCTGAAAATGACACTTCTCAGGATTAATTTTTTTTTTTTTTTGAAATGGATAAAGTTGAGACTATGAAATGCTAGCTTTGAAGGATTTAAGCCTCCATATGTTAAAATCATAATCCTGGGAATCTGGGACATGTTTAGAACACAAAAAAATAGAAATTCATCAACTTCTATTATTGATATTAGGTCGCACAAAAAATAACAGCCTTAAAAAAGAACAAAAGAATTGATGAATTAATGTGTACATGTGTCCATTACAAGACCAAGTATTAAATCACATACCAACTGATGTTTTCGTATATATTTTGCTGCACTTCCTTTGTCATTCGCAAGAAGAAGGCCAAGTATCTATTACAATCAATAAAAAGTTAGTAAAGAAATAAATATTAGAGTACCTCATTAGAAAAGTTGTTATTGAACAATGGCTGAGCATGTCCAATTATATGTTTTACCTGCATGGCATGTCGATGAAGCTGAATGGCATCCAAGGAAACAAGGCCTTCCTTAAACAAAGCAAAAGCAGTAAGAGACCCACTTTTAACCATCTCAAACAAAACCTGAAGTGAATCATCCTCGGTCAAACTCTGTGCAGCCAAAGGATGGCTAGAGAGTGCTTTCATAATGTGCACTATACTCCCCTCCACCTACAAGACCAAATCTTTCATCAACTAAGTTGAGTCCATTTTTTTTTTTTGTTCTTATTTGATATATTAAAATACTCTATAAAAAATCACTGATTACATCCAATAATAGTAAATTCAGATTCCCCGCATAGTAAAAAAGCCAACTAGACTTAATTGGTTGCAAGATGATTCCCCATAAAAGTGCCATTATTATCAAAAACTTGAATGAATATGGAACCCAATATGAAGAGTTTCCAAGAAAGTTAAGGATAAGCAAATATAGGCCGAACCTTGAATGGTTGAAGGTTCTCCTATGAGGATAATCATAATCAAGGTGGCAGATTGTGACAACCCCATTCCTCTCCTTGGCAAGCAGATGGAAAATCAACCGGTTGGGACTTTTGTGCCCCAGACAATTAAGTCAAGAAGAGGTGACATCAAACTACTCTTTCATTTTTAATACCTCTCATATCCCCAATAGGCAACCACTGTTAGTTTTGTGATGAATTTTCTGAAAATGACGGCTTCGCCCTTGCCTCCATCAATCAGAAATGGGCGACATTTCAATAACCGACAGCCAGCGACATTTCCACAACCAGTGACCGGCGACATCCTCTTCTCTAGCATTACAGTAAATTTTATATTTTATATTTTATATTTTATATCCTCTTCTCTAGCATTACGGTAAATATGCAATATGTTATTTCTACATGCCAAATAAATATGTTTTAATGGTTTAATTTTTTTCTTAAGTGGCGTTATTACACAGTACAAGATAAAAAAAAGGCCCGATACACAAAGGCTCAAGCTTATCAATTATTTGTAGGCCCTAATCTAAATTGCTCAAAAATAAATGTGGCCCACGTGTATTGGGTTTGGCCTCATCTCTCTAACAGGAGACATGTCCACTGTAAGATTGATCCAATATACTTATGATTGGTATCTAATCAATTCCTCTATTAGAATGAAAAAAGGATATTGCCCATACAACTGCCCGTAGACCTAGCATTTGCTCTTAAGCGGTCGAAGCTTAATTATTTATAGGGGAGTTCTATTGGCACCACAGATCTTGCTCTCCCCACCACACTAGAAGACAAAAAAAAGTAAGTTTTTTCCTAAACTACCCCTCCCCCCTCCTCCCTCTCAATTCCTCCCTCTCCCACCCTCCACCCTTATCTCAACCCCCCCACCCCAGCCTCCGGCGGGGAGGGAGCCCTACCGGCAGCCTGCGGCGAAAGCCCCGGCTGACTGCCGGTCTCCGTCCCCCCCCCCCCTCTTTCTTCCTCCTTCCCCCTACTCTTCTTCTCCCTCCCCCTCCCAGTCGCCGGCAGGGAGGGAGATGGGCTGCAACAGGCGGAACCATCGTTGGAAATTGTTACTTTCTGTTGCACCAAGGTTTTGATGCAATGTTTCCTTCATTCGGATAGTGTGGATACCTGAATTTTCATTGATGGTGAACCTTACCACTTATATGTAATTGGTGATTTGTAGTATATAAATAACCAATGACACAATTGGTTTTACCATCGCCTCCTAAATCGGGTGACTGGAAAGTATTATACTTATTGATGAATCAATCAATGGCGGGACGCCTGCAAACATTGTACGTTCTCAACTTATATTTTTTAGAAAATTGATTCTTCTGCATGTGGTATAAGCAATCAACTTGCATCAGCAGGGTATTTTTGCATGCGTGGGTTTGGGGAAATATTTCTCATCCATTAGTGAGATGCCCCACCAAATATTTTTCATCCATTAGTGAGAGGGAAGAAGAGGAAGGAAGAAAGGGAGAAGAGGGAAAGAAAATAGAAGGGGATGGAGGAAGGAGGAGGGACTGGCGGGGCTCCCTCCCCGCCGGACAAGGAGGGGGGGAGGGGCGAGAGATGAGGGAAGAGGGTGGGAGAGAGAGGAAGGGAAGAGAAAGGAGGGAGAGGGAGTAAGGATAGTTTAGGAAAACTCTTTTTTTTTTTCTATTATGCGGTGGGGAGAGACTTTTGAGGTGCCAACAGAACTTCCCTTTCCATAAAGCTCTTCGTGCAATACCTAAGGCTAGAACCATGTGATATCTCACATATCGCCTTGTGCGATATTCTATTCTAGAACCGTACAATATTGCATATTATTGTACAAACAATTTTACCAGAAATATTTCGACTTTGACTATTTTAGGGCAGGTCGGGTCTAATGACATGTCTAATGGCAGTAGTACGATCAAAATCCCAATAAAAATTAGCCCTGACCCTTACGTGAAAGAGGCATTTAATTTTACCATTTTAAAATTTTAATAGATGGCAGTACCATGGAGCCTACGAATTACATGCAGCCTGAAATATAACATGCAATGTAACATTCCGACCCCTAATGCAGTATTATTTATAATTAATTGTAAGTTAGCTAAATAAGCATGTTTAGAGTCTAAGCTTAGAGTCTTAGCAAGTCGGGTTTGACATGGGAGTCATGCGTGCGAAGTTTCGTGTGATTTCGAGCTCGTGAAGGCTGGTTTGCAATCTGGGAAGTTTTTAGGGGTTTCTCCAAGATTATGATTTTTTGTGAGTTTGGATGCATTGGGTAGGTCTCGGCATTTCATTAACTTTAGTCTTCTGTCGCGTTTTGATCCGACGTCGAAGAGCCCAAGCCCCCAACTTATCACAATGAGTGGACCCAAGGACCTATTTGTAAATTCCCCATTTTCTAAACCTAATATAAGCCAACGACCCATCTCTTTCTTTCTCTCTCTTTTTTCATTCTCTCTCCCTAGCTTTCTCATTCTCTCATCTGCCTCAATGTCGCCGACCATCGGAGCCCCACCTTCGCCGGCCGGGCTTCAACAAAGCCTCCCCAAGCTCTCTAGACCCCATACATCTCTTTCTTGGAGCTCCTCCTTCAACGCCCACCTCTAGGTAAGCTCCCAAAGCTTTTAGGTTTAGGCTCTGTTTTCTTCTTTGCTAAAAAATGGAATAGATGAGCTCACCCAACCCATTTGCTTCCATTTTGTAGATTGATTTTGGGTTGAGAGGTTATTTTGCACATTTAAGCTCAAAAGAGGGATTTTCTCTAATTTTTCTTATTTTTAAAGCTCTTCATCACTTAAGCAAGTAGATATGTATATATATGCTTTTATATGTTTGTCTTTCCTTGATTTGATGATTGATGATGATTTAGATAACCTCTTGCTCAATTGATGTCTTTGATTTTGGAAAACATGATGATTAGGTCTATTTGTTTAATGAAATGGATTTTGATTTGGATGGATAGATTTGTTAGATTCGTGGGGTGAGAATGGAAGGGCTGAGCCCTTCATATTGACTCATTTCAGGTTCAGGACCTCTGCAATGGGTTTCCACCCATTTCACTTTAGTTACAGAACTGAAGTTCTATTTCTAGAGTGTACCCGGTCGACCGGCCACACACAGCCAGGCTTCTCTGAAGCCTGACGAAAACACTATTCCCTATTTTCACTTACAACTGCAGGTCGACCGGGGCTTAGTGCAGGGTGTTAAGTTAGCCCACGACCCATGAAGGGATCCAGCCCAACTCATAATACATCACGTGGATTGATTGGGTCAAATTGATACAGTTGTACATAGTGTGTATATTTCTATTTTAGTTGTAATTAATATACTTGCCTAGATTCAATTCATGTAATTAGATGCTTTCCTGACTTAGAGCCTTGATTAAAGGCATGTAATTCCTATATATAGTGAGGGATGATCTCCAAAGGAGACACTCAGCTGAATACAATCTTTCTTCCAAGAACTCTTGTTCCTTCTAATGTTTTGTAATTGTGAGAATGACATGGTATCAGAGCCAAGTCCAAAGAAATCTAGGTATGTGATCTTACATAGCATCCAGGCAATAGATTAGAGAGAAACCAATCTCTCTCATGAAGAAAGACAAATCAAGGATCTGTTTCAAGGAATCCACACAGTTTCGAGCAAGACAGATCACGGATCTGTATGGTGGCCCACCTATGATGATCAAGACAACTTCAACAACCTATCCAGACATGGTCACCTGTATTTTCTAGGAATATTAGAGATTTTTTCAGATTTTTTCATCTCTTCCAGGTTGGAGTTTTACTCAGACTCGAAAATTTCCAGATTTTTAATAACTGTTTCATCTAGACCGTCCAGAATCCTAGATTTTTAGTGGAATTGGATAATTCTTTTTTCAGTGGAAGCCAGTTTTATGTGCTTCCTTAGCAATCTCATCTGATCTTCGTCCGAACCCATCAGTGGGGCCCACATAGAGGATTTTCAGCCAATATTCAGGTCGTTAGGGGTGTGTTTTTTGCCCTGTGAGTTTTCTTGGCTGATTTTTCTCGTCTCTGTTTGGCTAGCAATTGGCTCCTACACAGTATAGACTTGTTACACAATTGTAGCCTTCATCTCTTCTCTGTTGTTGGATTCTTTTTGCTATTTTATTGCTTCAATTAGTGTTTTTGGCAAATATCACTTAAAGATGGAGAAATCTGAGGTTACATTGATCCGGTTCACTGGCAAAAATCATCCCGCATGGTCTTTCCAGTTCCAAACATACCTTGAAGCTAAGGAATTGTGGGGATTTATTTCTGGATCTGACCCTAAACCCACTGAAGATGAGAAGAATATCTCCTCTTGGCATACTAAAGATGCAAAGATCAAATCATGGATCCTTGACTCTATCGAGCCACATCTGATCATGAATCTCAAACCTTACCCAACTTCAAAAGAGATGTGGGGGTATCTAAAGAAAGTGTATCATCAAGATAATTCAGCACGTCAATTTCATCTTGAATGTGCGATTGATGAATATACACAGGGACCCTTGTCTATATAAGATTACTATTCGGGATTTCATACACTGTGGTCGGAATACGATAGTATTAACTATGCTGATGTGGCTGAGGGTGTTTTGATCATAATTCACGATCTCCAGGCCTCTAGTCAAAGGGATCAATTTCTGATGGAACTATGGAATGAATATGAAAGTGTCTGATCTGCCCTGATGATTCGAACGCCATTACCTTCCTTGAATATGTGCTTAAATGAACTCCTCCGTGAAGAACAGCGCATTACGACCTCCGCCCATATGACTCAACAAAAGACTGAGACCTATTCAATCGCATTCTCGACAAATAAGGCTTCTCAGCCTCCGCCTCGAGACTTGAGCAAAACGCAATCTACAGTTGTAAAAAATTCGGGCACATTGCCACTCAATGCAAACAGAAGATCTGCAGTTACTATAAAAAGTCGGAACATATCATCTCTGAATGTCGCCGCCGCCCACAACGCCCATCACCACAGCATCAGACTTCACAATATCAGACTCCATAGTCTCCGACTCCGCATGCTTATGTTGCTTCTTCGGTTATGCCTGCTCCTAGATCTGCACCCTCACAGCCTGGGCCCTCATCCTCTTTCACTCCGGAATTGGTTCAACAAATGATTATCAATGCCTTCTCTGCTCTTGGTGTCTCAGGTACCTCCCCTCCATCTTCTACTTGGTTTCTTGATTCCAGGGCGTCTAATCATATGACATATTCCCGTACCCCTATCTCCAATGTGACAAGCTACAAAGGCAATCTTCAAATCCAAACTGCTAATGGAGGCAATGTTCCCATTACTGCTCTTAGAGATATCCCTGGTCCCATCCCACTGAAAAATGTTTACCTTTGTCCCGATTTAACTTCAAACCTATTGTCAGTCGGGCAACTTGTTAAAAATAATTGTAACATATCCTTTTCTTCTTCTAGCTGTGTTGTGCATGATCAGATGTCAGGGAAGGAGATCGCGAGGGGGCCTAAGTGTGGACGCTTGTTTCCGCTGGATTTTTCTAAAGTTTCTAGGAATAAAGTTGACAATGATGTGTTTTGTTTTTCTATTAGAGGTAGCTGCCAATTGTCGCATAATAGACTTGGACACCCTAATTCCAAAGCTTTGTCCCTTATGTTAAATTCTGGTTTATTGAATAAATCTATTGGTTTATCTTCTTATGTGCTTTTTGATTATGCCACTTGTAAAATGGGAAAGAGCAAAACTCGTCCATTTCCTATTTCCACTTCACACAGCACTCAGTGTTTTGATTTAATTCATAGCGATGTATGGGGAGTTGCTCCAGCTCTTTCTCGCGCTCACTATAAATACTTTGTGACCTTTATTGATGATTTCAGTTGATTCACATGGGTTTACTTTCTGCATTCAAAATCTGATGTTTTCAATGTTTTTTTTTTTAAAAATTGACTTATGCTGAGAATCAATTTTCCACCTGCATCAAAATCCTGCGATCTGATTCGGGTGGGGAATGTGTCCTCTGAATTTCAACAGTTTTTGCAAAATAAAGGCATTATTTCTCAATGAACTCGTCCTTATACTCCACAGCAGAATGGAGTCGCTGAAAGAAAAAATAGACATCTCCTTGATATCACTCATTCCCTTCTTCTTGAATCATCGGTTCCTACCCATTTTTGGGATGAGGCATTGGCTACTGCAGCTTATCTTATAAATCGTATGCCCTCAACCTCTCTTGAAAATTAGAGCCCATTTTTCTAATTGTACAAGACTTCTCCATCCTATAATGATCTTCATGTTTTTGGCTCAATTTGTTATGTGCATTTGCCTCCGGCTGAAAACACCAAACTAACCGCACAATCAGCTAAGTGTGTTTTTTAGGATATTCACCCTTCCAAAAAGGGTTTCTTTGCTATGATCCTCACATTCGTCGCATTCGTACCTCTAGGAACGTTGTTTTTTTTTTTAAACACAGTATTTTTTTTCAAAAATACCATGATCCTCCTAACTCCTCCTTGGTGTCTTTACCTGGTTTTTCTGACAACACGTCAGTTGTTCGATTCAATCCTAGTTTTGTGTACCACAGACAGAATAAAGAAGCGCCTACCGGGACTCTCCCTCTTGATCTTCCCGCATCCGATCCACCTCCGGCAATTGACACCCCTAGACTGTTAAAGTGTAAACTTGTATTATATTAGCCCAGGCGACCAGCCCACTTATATGATATTAGGCCCAGCCCAATTGTAAATAAGAGATCTATTCTTATTGTGTACAGCTAGATAGATTAGTTGTCTTTCCTTCTTTAGAGATCTAATTGATCTAATTAGTATTTAATTCCTTGATTTGTTCCTTGATTTGTAGCCTAATCTTAGGCATTGTAAAGTCTATTTAAAGAAGATGAATCCAAGATGAAGGGATCGAATGAGAATTACAGAACTCTTTCTCTCTCTCTCTCTCGTTTTTGCATGTCTATGAATGTCATGGTATCAGAGCTTTCTTATAATCAATCCTCTCATTGAAGTATCATCTCTTTGATCAGTTCTCTTATTGATCAATCTCTTCTGGCGCGAATCTTCTTCTTCCTTACTGATTGTCCACTGATCAACAGTGGCCCACCACTGATCAAGCAATGGCCCACCAGCGATTCACTCAGCTATGATCGACAGACCTCAAGGATCTTTTTAAGGATTTTTCTGGATTTTTTCTTCACCATTTAAGGTTGGTTTTAGGCTTCTCTTCCTATGTTGATTTTAAGATTTTCTTGTCAGATAGTTTTCATCCAGACCGTCCAGATTTGTGGATCTGTACCCGTTGCTCCTCAAACTTAGACTGGAGGAAGTCCAACTGATGTTCTTCACGATGTTCAGTCTTGATCTGTGATTAGACCAATCCGTGGGTCCCACACACAGATCTCGCCTCTCACAGCCAGTTCGTCTGGCACTGTTTTTGGGTGTTTTGGGTGTTTCTGCACTATTTTGTGTGCTGTTGGCTGTTTTCTCAGCCTCTCCATCCAGCATATTTCTGTGGATTTGCTACCATTAGCCTATCTAATTAGTACTAGTTGGTATTATTAAGTGCTTCGTGCTTTCTGGTGGCACTCTTATTGTGCCTGTTAGTGTGTTTTTCAAGTTGCAAGTTATTGTGCTGGTAGTCAGATTACTGCTTGTTGATGTTTCTACTAAGCATATCTCTGCCTTGCTATTATGGAGAAAGATGATATAAAATTGATCAAGTTTAATGGTAAAAACTATACCACTTGGGCTTTTCAATTTCAAATTTACCTTAAGGGTAAAGAACTCTGGGGACATATTGATGATTCAGATCCCACACCTACTGATGAAAAGCTCCTGGCTAAATGGGAGGTTAAAGATTGGCAGATCATGACCTGGATATTGGGGTCTGTCGAGGCATAGTTTATTCTGAACCTTCGCCCATACAAGACTGCAAAAGAAATGTGGCTTTATTTAAAGAAAATATATTTGCAGGAAAATTCTGCTCGCAGGTTTCATTTAGAACATGAAATCTAGCAGTTTATTCAAGGGACCCTGTCGATCCAGGATTACTACTCTCAGTTTACTAGTCTATGGACTGATTACGCTGAGCGTATTTAAGCTGACCTCCCTGCTGCCTCCTTATCCTCTATTCAAGAGATCCATCAGACAAGTCAGCGGGATCAATTTCTGATGAAATTACGGCCACAATTTGAAACTGTCCGGTCCAACTTATTGAGCAGGGTGCCATCTCCTTCTCTTGAATCATGTTTGGGGGAACTCCTAAGAGAGGAACAGCGCTTGGTGACTCAGACAGCCCTTACACAGACCGCTCCTCAGGTTGCTCCTATCAATGTTGCTTATCTCGCCAGGGGAAAGTCTCAAGCCCGGGACATGAGCAAAGTCAAATGCTTTTGCTGCCACAAACTCGGACATGTTTCCACTCAGTGCGACCAGAAGTTTTGTTCCTACTGCAAAACCAAAGGTCATGTTCTTCCTGAATGCAGGACGCGACCTCAGAATCGGACACAACAACAGAGAGCCTACTCTGCAAATCTTCCTGAAGCTTCTTCACCAGTCATGCCTGCACCACCCGTTGCCACTACTTCTTCTACCCTTACTCCTGAAATGATCCAGCAAATGATCATTAATGCCTTCTCTGCACTTGGTCTGTCTGGTAAACCAACATCGTCAGTATCCACCTGGTATATTGATTCAGGGGCCTCCAATCATATGACACACTCACCTGCATCTATGACTAATATTATGAAGTATGATGGAGACCTCTGTATCAATACTGTTGATGGTGGCAGTGTTCCCATTTCTGCTGTTGGCCAGGTTCCTCACTCCTTGCCCTTGCATAATGTTTTTCTTTCCCCTCGCCTAACCACAAACTTGTTATCCGTTGGTCAACTTGTTGATAGTAATTGCTCCATTCTCTTTTCTCGCTCTGGTTGTGTTGTGCAAGATCAAGTATCAGGGAAGGTACTAGCAAAGGGCCCTAAGCAGGGACGACTGTTTCCTCTCCAGATTGCGTCACACGAAAGGCCCCCTTCCGAGTCTGCTTTGTTATCTCATTTTATTCATAATAAATGCCAGTTGTGGCATAATCGTTTATGACATCCTAATTCCAAAACTTTGATGTTTTTATTAAATTCTGGTTCCATTAATGATAATAAAGTTTCCTTTAAAGATGTTTCTTTTAATTGTGATAGGTGCAAGATGGGGAAAGGGAAAACCCTTCCTTTTCCTCTTCATGATTCTTTAGCAATGAAATGTTTTGATATTGTTCATAGTGATGTTTGGGGTATTGCTCCTGTTATCTCTCATTCTCATTATAAATATTTTGTTACCTTCATTGATGATTTTAGTCATTTTACTTGGATTTATTTTTTCTATTCTAAGTCTGATGTTTTCTCGTTTTTTAAAGTTTTCTTGTCTTATGTTGAGAATCAATTTTCCACTACCATTAAATTCTGTTGAGAATCAATTTTCCACTACCATTAAAATTCTTAGGTCTGATTCTGGGGGGGAGTATGTTTCTAAGGATTTTCAAAACTTCTTGCAATCCAAAGGCATTATCTCCCAGCGCACTTGTCCTTACACTCCCCAACAAAATGGTGTGTCTGAACGAAAAAACCGACATCTCTTGGATATTGCTCGTTCTCTTTTATTAGCATCATCTGTTCCCACTAGGTTTTGGCCCGAAGCCCTCTCAACCGCTGTGCATGTTATAAATCACCTACCTTCCTCTAGATTAGACAACCAGACCCCATTTTTTAGACTTTTTCAAAAGACTCCTCTTTACAATCATCTTCGTCCTTTTGGCTGTGTGTTTTGTTCTTCTTCCTCCCACTGAGCGCACTAAGCTCACTGCACAATCCTCCATCTGTGCCTTTCTTGGTTATGCTCTTAATCAAAAGGGTTATCTATGTTATGACTCTGCAGCCAAAAGAATTCAGGTGTCTCGCAATGTTGTGTTTTTTGAAAATCAATATTTCTTTCAAAGGCATGGTGATTCGCATGACTCTGTCTCGTTATCTTTTTTACCATCTTTTTCTGATGCAATGCCTCCACCAGTTTCTCGTTTTAAGCCGAATTTTGTGTATCAACGACGGAATGTTACAGTTGATCCTGCCTCTGGGTCTCTCACTACGCCTACCCTTACTGTACCTGATCCTGCTCCTGATCCTGCTCATGATCCACCTCCGGCGCCTCCTGTTCCTGATCCTGTACCCGATCCATCTCCGGAGCCTCTTGCTCTTCGCAGATCTCTTCGTCACATAAAGCCACCTGATCGTTATGGCTTTACTCATGCTTCATTATTAACCACTTTGTCTTCTATTTCTATCCCTAACTCTTACTCTTAGGCAGTTCAGCATGATTGTTGGATCCAGGCTATGCAAGAACTTAATGCTCTCAAGAAAATCATACATGGGACATTGTTACATGTCCTTCATCTGTCAAACCAATTGGATGCAAGTGGGTCTACTCGGTGAAACTAAAGTCTGATGGATCCTTGGATCGCTACAAAGCCCGTCTAGTTGCACTTGGAAACAGGCAGGAATATGGTATCGACTATGAGGAGACTTTTGCTCCAGTGGCCAAAATGACAATTGTGCGTACAGTTCTTGCAATAGCTGCCTCTCAGTCATGGCCCCTATATCAAATGGATGTGAAGAATGCCTTTCTTCATGGGGATCTTAAAGAGGAAGTCTACATGCGTCTCCCTCATGGAATTCCTTCTTCTTATAAATCCGATGTTGCTCGGTTACGACGGTCCTTATATGGCCTTAAACAAGCACCCCGAGCCTGGTTCAACAAGTTCCGAACCACTCTCCTTCAGCTTTCTTTTATACAGAGCCCGTATGATCCGTCGATGTTCACACTTCATTCATCCAGAGGATCCACAATTCTCCTTGTGTATGTCGATGATATCATTATTACTGGCCCTCACAGTGATATGATTCGCCAGATACAGCTCTCTCTGCAAGATAAGTTTCATATGAAGGATTTGGGTCCTTTGAATTATTTCTTAGGTTTAGAAGTTCATCAATCCAAGAAAGGCTTGTTTCTTCATCAGCACAAATATGCTACTGACCTAGTGGATCTCGTTGAGCTCGCTGATTCTAGTCCAGTTGACACACCATTGGAAGTAAATGCCAAGCTTCGTCACCAAGATGGAGATCTCCTTCCTGATCCTACATTCTATCATCGTTTGGTTGGTAGTCTTGTCTACCTAACCATTACTCGGCCAGATCTCTCTTATGCTGTTAATCTGGTTAGCCAGTTTATGACATCCCCGCAGCATCATCATTTGGCGGCAGTCAAACGGATTATTCGATATATCCTTGGCACCTCTACCCGCGACTTATTTTTTCCAGTTGGCACACCACTTGCACTCACTGCTAATTTCTGACGCAGATTGGGCCGGCTGTCCTGACACACGCCGTTCTACCACAGGATGGTGTGTTTACTTGGGAGACGCCTTGATATCCTGGAAATGTAAAAAGCAAGATAAAGCCTCAAAATCTTCAACGGAATCAGAATACCGGGCCATGTCTTCCGCTTGTTCTGAGATTCTATGGCTACGGGGGTTGCTCTCAGAGCTTGGATTCTCCCAGACTCAACCAACTCCTATTCATGCTGACAACACAAGTGCCATTCGAATCACTGAAAATCCGATGTTTCATGAAAGGACCAAGCATATTGAAGTGGACTGTCACTTCATTCGGGACGAGTATGATCGCAAAGTCATTACTCTTCCTCATATTTCCACTGAGTTCCAACTTGCTGATATCATCACCAAGGGTCTTCCATGCCCGCGGCATGAATTCCTGGTTCGCAAATTGCTACTGGTTGATTCCCCGCATCAATTTGAGGGGGGGGGTGTTAAAGTGTAAACTTGTATTATATTAGCCCAGGCGTCCAGCTCACTTATATGATATTAGGCCCAGCCCAATTGTAAATAAGAGATCTATTCTTATTGCGTACACCTAGATAGATTAGTTGTCTTTCCTTCTTTAGAGATCTAATTGATCTAATTAGTATTTAATTCCTTGATTTGTTCCTTGATTTGTAGCCTAATCCTAGGCATTGTAAAGTCTATTTAAAGAAGATGAATCCAAGATGAAGGGATCGAATGAGAATTACAGAACTCTTTCTCTCTCTCTCTCGTTTCTGCATCTCTATGAATGTCATAACATCCTTCTTTGCGTCGCTCCACCAGCATTTCGGTACCACTAAACCGCTATGGGTTCTCCCATACTCCCTTAATGGCCACTTTGTTTTCCCCTTCCATCCTTCAATCCTATTCTTAGGCTGTGCAACACCAATGTTGGAACCAGGCTATGCAAGAAGAACTGGATGCTTTAGAGCAAAATCATATGTGGGATATTATCTCGTCTCTTGTGGGTGTCAAACCTATTGGCTGTAAATGGATTTTTCCTCTCAAGTTAAAATCAGATGGCACATTAGATTGATATAAGGCACGCCTTGTCGCTCTTGGAAATCGGCAGGAATATGGCATCGATTATAGCATCTTTGGTTGTCGGTATCAAACTCATTCTCATATAGCATCTCCTGCTTTTCATTCCTCTGCTTATCTTTCTTCTCCTATTACCTCTTCCACATGGTTTTTAGATTCAGGAGCCTCTAATCACATGACATCTGTAGAACATAGCTTTATAGATTCCCACCCTTACCTTGGAAAAGAGAAAATAACCACTGCTCATGGTGATCAACTACTCATTTCGGGAGTTGGTACTATTACTTTATCTAGTGTTTCTGGCCAGTCCATCACTCTTCCCAATGTTTGCTTTGTTCCCAAATTATCAGCCAATCTTCTTTCTGTCGGACAACTTATAGATGATGGCTATCTTGTTCACTTTTCTTCCTCTGGTTGTGTTATATGTCATTCTCACAATTTTAGAATGCAAGAAAGGAACGAGAGTTCTTGAATGATGAATGTATATTTCTGTGTCTTTCTATGAAGACTGTACATCATTATATAGGTATTTACATGCCTTTAATTAAGGCTCTAAGAAAGGAAAACAATCTAATTATATCAATCATCAACCTAAGTTAGGAAATCAACTAATTACAACAATTGCTATTCTAAGTTAGGAAAGCTACAGTTGTCTCAATATTGACCCAATCAATTCCACGTGAGATAAGGCATTTGACTACTAATGGGCTTTGGGCCTTGGGCCTGTTTAACACCCCCCCTCAAATTGATGCGGGAGAATCAACAAGCATCAATTTGTCAACCAAGAACTGATGGCGTGGTCGTGGAAGACCTTTGGTAAGAATATCAGCAATTTGAAGTTCAGTGGAGACATGCGGAAGGCTGATGACATCACGTTTAAACTCATCACGTATGAAGTGACAATCAACCTCAATATGTTTAGTGCGTTCATGAAAAATCGGATTTTCAGTAATCCGAATTGCACTTGTATTATCAGCATAGAGAGGGGTAGCTCCTTCTGCTGGAAAGCCAATGTCAGAGAGCAGACCACGGAGCCAAAGAATTTCGGAGCAGGCAGCAGACATGGCTCGGTACTCGGCCTCGGTAGAGGATTTGGAGACTTTTTCATGTTTCTTGCATTTCCAAGAAATGAGACTATCACCCAAAAACATGCACCATCCTGTTGTCGATCGGCGAGTATCCGGACAACCAGCCCAATCAGCATCGGAATAAGCTTTGAGAGATAGAGAATTGTTGGATGGAAAGAACAACCCACGAGTCGGTGTGCGGATAAGATACCGAATGATGCGGCGAACAGCAGCCAGATGAAGGTGACGAGGAGCAGTCATAAACTGACTCATCAGGTTGACTGCATAAGATATATCAGGACGAGTGATCGTGAGGTAGATCAAGCTGCCAATTAATTGGCGATAGGCAGTAGGATCGGAAAGAAGATCGCCTTCCTCGCGACTGAGTTTGACATTCAATTCGACCGGTGTATCTACAGGAGCTGAAGCAGTTAGACCAGCCAAGGCAATGAGATCAACAGTGTGTTGATTTAGAACTATACCCTGAGTCGATTGATGAACTTCAAGACCGAGAAAATAGTGTAGGGGGCCGAGATCCTTCATGTGAAAAGTCTGACGAAGAGACGCTTGAAGCTCCTGAATCATGGTTGCATTAGGACCAGTAATGACGATGTCATCCACATAGACAAGGAGTACGGTGATCCCGGATGGAGCACGATGTAAGAACATAGAAGGATCATATGGACTTGGATGAAACTCCAATTGTAGAAGAGCAGCCTGAAATTTCTCAAACCATGCGCGGGGAGCTTGTTTCAGACCATAGAGGGAGCGACGTAGTTTGGCAACCATACCAGCCCCGGATGAGCAACCCGGAGGTAGGCGCATATAAACATCTTCTTTTAGATCACCATGGAGAAATGCATTTTTGACATCCATTTGATAGAGAGGCCAAGACTGAGATGCAGCAATAGCAAGAATAGTGCGGACGGTGGTCATCTTGGCAACCGGAGCAAAAGTCTCATCATAATCAATGCCATATTCCTGCCGATTTCCAAGAGCGACAAGACGCGCCTTATATCGATCTAAAGAGCCATCAGACTTTAACTTGAGAGAAAATACCCACTTACAGCCAATAGGTTTGACACCCACAGGAGATGGGACAATATCCCACGTATGATTTTGTGCTAACGCCTCCAATTCCTCTTGCATAGCCTTGTTCCAACATGGGTCCTGCACAGCCTGAGAATAGGATTGGGGAATGGAAGAGGAAGATAAAGTGGCCATTAAGGAAGTATGGGAGAACCCATAACGGGATGGTGGGACTGAAATCCGAGTGGAGCGACGCAATGAAGAATGGCCGGAAGGAGCAACTGCCGGTGTTGGATCAGATGCCGGAGGAAGAGCAGGAGAGGGATCCCTGGTAGGCGCTGTGCTGTTCCGTCTGTGATACACAAAATTGGGATTAAAACGAACAACTGACGTTTCGTCAGAAAAACCAGGTAAGGACACAAAAGAGAAGTCAGGAGGATCAATGTGTTTTTGAAAAAAATACTGATGTTCAAAGAAAACGACATTCCTAGAGGTACGGACACGACGAATGTGAGGATCATAACAAAGGAACCCTTTCTGGAAGGGTGCATAACCTAAAAACACACACTGAGCTGATTGTGCTGTGAGTTTTGTCCTTTCAGAAGGAGGCAAGTGCACAAAACAAGTGGAGCCAAAAACATGAAGATCCGCATAGGATGGATTGGTTTGGTACAAACGGTAATATGGGCTTTGATTCTCAATGGAGGGTGATGGCATGCGATTGATAAGATGAGCGGCTGTAGCTAGTGCCTCAACCCAAAAACGAGTAGGAACGGAGGACTCCAGAAGAAGGGAACGCGTGACATCAAGGAGATGTCGATTTTTCCTTTCAGCGATTCCATTTTGCTGGGGAGTATAAGGACAAGATTTTTGAGAAATAATGCCTTTTTGTTGCAAAAACTGTTGAAAATCAGAGGACATGTATTCCCCGCCAGAATCAGATCGTAAGATTTTAATGCAGGTGGAAAATTGATTTTCAACATAAGCCAAGAAAATTTTAAAAACAAAGAAAACATCAGATTTTGAATGGAGAAAGTAGACCCATGTAAACCGACTGAAGTCATCAATGAAAGTCACAAAATATTTGTAGTGGGCATGGGAAAGAGCTGGAGCAATCCCCCATACATCACTATGAATTAAATCAAAGCACTTAGAGGTGTGTGAAGTGGAATGAGGAAACGGAAGAGTTTTGCTCTTCCCCATTTTGCAAGTAGCACAATCAAAAGGCACACAAGAAGAGAAACCAGGAGATTTATTTAAGAAACCAGAATTTAACATAAGAGAGAAAGCCTTTGAATTTGGATGTCCTAGACGATTATGCCACAATCGGCAATTATCTCTAAGAGAAAAACAAAATACATTATTGTCAAAAAGATTCCTAGAATTGTGAAGAAGATCCAGTGGAAACAAGCGCCCACACTTAGGTCCCCTCGCGATCTCCTTCCCGGACATCTGGTCCTGCACAACACAACCAGAAGAAGAGAAAGAGACATTGCAATTATTTTCAACAAGTTGTCCTACGGACAATAAGTTGGAAGTTAAATTAGGGCAAAAGTAAACATTTCTCAATGGGATGGGACCAGGGATATCACCAACAGCAGTAATGGGAACATGTTCACCGGCAGCAGTTTGAATTTGAAGAGGACCATTGTAACTTGTCATAGTGGAGAAGGGGGTGGTGGAATTTGTCATATGATTAGATGCCCCAGAATCAATGAACCAAGTAGAAGATGAAGGTGACTTACCTGAGAGACCAAAAGCAGATAGGGCATTGATAATCATTTGTTGAACTATTTCAGGAGTGAGAGATGAGGAGGGCCCAGGCTGTGAGACAGATGAAGGAGCAGGCATAACTGAGGAAGCCACATATGCGTGTGGAGTCGGAGACTGTGAAGTCTGATACTGCTGAGCAGGATACTGTGGAGTCTGAGACTGTGTTGACGGACGTGGTGGACGACGGCGACATTCAGAGATGATATGTCCCGACCGTTTACAGTAACTGCAGGCTTTCTGTTTACACTGAGAGGCAAGGTGTCCAAATTTCTGACAGCTGTAGCATTGGGTTTTGCTCAAGTCTCGAGGCGGAGGCTGAGAAGTTTTATTGGCCGAGAACGCGACTGAATAGGTATCAGTTTTCTGTTGAGCAATATGAGCCGAGGTCATAAGACGCTGTTCTTCGCGTAAAAGCTCATTCAAGCAGACATCTAATGAAGGTAGTGGTGTCCGATTCATCAGAGCAGACCGGACACTTTCAAATTCATTCCGCAGTTTCATCAAAAACTGATCTCGCTGACTAGAGGCCTGAAGGTCTTGAATAACGGTCAACACATCGTCAGCCACATCCGCATACTTAATACTATCGTATTCCGACCATAGTGTACGGAAACCAGAATAGTAGTCTTGTACGGACAAATTCCCTTGTGTATATTCAGCAATTTCATATTCAAGATGGAATTGTCTGGCAGAGTTATCTTGATGGTATATTTTCTTCAAATAGCCCCACATGGCTTTTGAAGTGGGGTAAGGCTTGAGATTCATTATCAGATGTGGTTCGACTGAACCTAGTATCCATGTTTTTATTTTTGCATCTTTAGTAAGCCAGGCGGATATCTTCTTCTCATCTTCCTTGGGTTTAGGGTCAGATCCAGAAATATAACCCCACAATTCCTTAGCCTCAAGGTAAATCTGGAACTGAAACGACCAGGCGGGATAATTTTTTCCCGTGAATTTGATCAAGGTAACCTCAGATTTTTCCATCTTCAAATCTTGTGTGCAAAGAAAATCCAATAACAGTGAAGAGATGAATTCTAAATGCTAATAAGAAACTGTGTTGTGTGTAGATACTCAGATCTGATCAATCAGATAAAAAAAATCAACACAGAACTAAAAAATAGGCCAAAAATCACCCCAGGCGACCAGGATTTTGCCTGCTGATCTGCTATGTGGGCCCCACTGAAAGATCTGGACAAGGATCAGATCACTAATCTGAATAAGTGCAGTAATTTGCTTTCAACTGAAAAAAGAAAGATCGAATTCCACCACAGATCCAAGATTCTGGACGGTCCAGATGAAAACAATATTAAAAATCTGGACAATGACGAGAATGTGTAAATCACCAACCTGGAAGAGATGAAAAAATCTGAAAAAATGTTCAATATTCCTAGAAAATCCAGGCGACCATGTCTGGATAGGTTGCTGATGTTGTCTTGATTATCAGAGGTGGGCCACCATACAGATCCGTGATCTGTCTTGCTCAAAACACTGTGGATTTCTCGGAACAGATCCCTGATCTGTCTTTCTTCACGAGAGAGATTGGTTTCTCTCTAATCTATTGCCTTGATGCTGTGTAAGAACAAATACCTAGACTTCTTTGATCATGGCTCTGATACCATGTCATTCTCACAATTTTAGAATGCAAGAAAGGAACGAGAGTTCTTGAATGATGAATGTATATTTCTGTGTGTCTTTCTATGAAGACTGTACATCATTATATAGGTATTTACATGCCTTTAATTAAGGCTCTAAGAAAGGAAAACAATCTAATTATATCAATCATCAACCTAAGTTAGGAAATCAACTAATTACAACAATTGCTATTCTAAGTTAGGAAAGCTACAGTTGTCTCAATATTGACCCAATCAATTCCACGTGAGATAAGGCATTTGACTACTAATGGGCTTTGGGCCTTGGGCCTGTTTAACATTATACAGGGGCTACAAACTGGGAAGGTGATCGCGACGGGGAGTAAACATGGGCGCCTGTTCTTGCTGGACGTTGGACATCATTCGTTCTTTGTTTCTTCTTCTAATTTCAATAAATTGTGGACTGTTTGGCATAAACGTCTTGGTCATGTGAACAATGCACATTTCCTTTCCTTGTTTAAATTTGGTTATTTGGATTCGACAATTGATAATAAAATGATGTCTTCTTTATCTCAATCAAAGTGTGAAGCTTGTTACTTAAGTAAAAGTCATATTTTGCCTTTTCTTGTTCAAAATGCTCGTGCTTTAGCATCATTTAACATCATTCATTCAGATGTTTGGGGAATTGCTCCTACCTTGAGTAGGACGAGACCTTTATTGATGACCATTCTCGCTATACTTGGATTTACTTTATGCGTATGAAATCTGAAGTCTTCTCCATTTTTCAAAAAATTTATAACATGGTCCAAACCCAATTTCAAAAAGCAATCAAAATTCTTAGATCAAATTCCGGTGGAGAATACATGTCTCATGCATTCTCTGCTTTCCTTTCTGAAAAAGGAATTCTTCACCAAAAATCTTGTCCGCATACTCCTCAGCAAAATGGGATTGCGGAAAGAAAGAACAAACATATTCTTGAAACTGTTCGTACTCTATTGATTGCATCCTTAGTCCCTCCTAAATTTTGGTGTGATGCTACACATACTGCTGTGTATCTTATCAACCGTCTTCCTAGCACTGTTCTAGGAAAGACTACTCCTTACGGAGTTCTCTTTGGTCAAACCCCTTCATACTCTCACGTGTTTTTGGTTGCTTGTGTTTTGTTCATCTTCCTCCAGCTGAGCGCACAAAGTTATCTCCACAGGCTGTTAAATGCATCTTTTTAGTTTACAGTAATGAACACAAAGGGTTTTTGTGTTATGATCAAATGGAAAAACGCATGCGCATCACTCGTAATGTAATTTTCTTGGAACATATTCCCTTCTTTTCTTTACATTTGGATAGTCCTCCTATTACTGTATCCTATCTGCCACAATTCTCGGAGTCGGCTTCTCCTTCACCTCTTCCCAAAGTCTATGTCCGGCGGCAAATGGTCCCTCCTTTGGGGACTTCCTCTCCTGATCCTCTCCCAGCGCCGCCTACTGAGGAACTAGTTGCGTTTGAAGCAAACCACACATGAAAATTGGTACCGGCCCCTGAGGGAGCCTCTGTGATTGGCAGCAAATGGATATACTCCATCAAAGTACACTCTAATGGGAGTCTTGATCGCTATAAAGCCAAATTGGTCACACAAGGTTATAAGCAGGAATATGGAATTGACTATGAAGAAACATTTGCCCCAGTAGCTAAAATGACCACAGTTCATACTCTTCTTTGTGTCGCGGCAGCACGCAACTGGCCCTTCTGGCAAATGGACGTAAAAAATGCCTTTCTACATGGGGACTTGCGAGAGACTGTTTATTTAAAACCTCCTCCAGGCTATACTTGTCCTTCAAAGCATGTTTGTAAATTGCGGAAAGCTCTTTATGGGCTTAAACAAGCTCCTAGGGCTTGGTTCAATAAATTCTGTGCCGTAATACTTCAAGCCGGGTTTCGTCAAAGTCACTCTGATAGTTCCCCCTTCCTGCAATGGACACCGAAGGGCTACACATTCCTCTTAGTCTATGTTGATATGATTATCAGTGGCAATTACTGCAGGCATTACAGATCTCAAACACCACCTTACTCGCTACTTCAGGATGAAGGATCTTGGTCCTCTCACCTACTTTCTAGGGCTTGAGTTTGTGCGCAACAAATCCGGCATTAGGGTCCTTCAGCATAAATATGCGACAAATTTGATCACTTCGGCCCGTTTAATGATGCACACACTTTTGATACGCCTATGGAATTGAATAGCAAAATTAGTTCCGATGATGGCACCCCCCTGGAAGATCCATCTGTTTTCCGACGGATAGTTGGTAGTTTACTCTACTTAACTATGACTCGGCCGGATATTTCTCATGCAGTTCATACGGTTAGCTAGTTTGTTAGCAATCCCCACAAACCTTACCTTGCTGCTACATTGCGTATCCTCCGCTATGTTAAAGGCACTCTTCATCATGGTCTCTTATTCCCTTCTAAAACTTCTTTGCAATTATCACCTTATGCGGATGCTGACTGGGCTGGCTGTTCGGACTCTCGGAGGTCTACCATTGGTTGGTGTATGTTTCTTGGAAAATCTCTGATTTCATGGAAGTGCAGAAAGCAGACCACTGTCTCAAAGTCTTCTGCTAAGGCAGAATATCGGGCGATGTCCTCCGCTAGTGCTAAAATTATCTGGCTCCACCGCCTTCTGTGTGAATTGGGTGTTCTTGTTGGTAGTTCCACACCTCTCCATGGGGACAATACCAGTGTTACCAGAATTGCCAACAACCCGGTCTTCCATGAAAGAACAAAGCACATTGAGATTGACCGTCACTTCATCCGTCAACATGTTGTTACTGAGAAGATAACTCTGCCTCATGTCTCTTCGTTTAACCAGTTGGCGGATATCTTCACCAAAGCCCTTCCCAAACCGCGTCATCATGATCTAACTAGCAAATTGATGTTTTCTTCCTTACCACATCAATTTGAGGGGAAGTGTAGAAGATAACAGGCCTTAAGAAGGCCCAGCCTTTCAAGGCCCATGTATAAATCCCACACGTGGGATATAGGCTAGATTTACATCTAACGTGTACAACTTATTTTTCTCATTCTATTTCTTTATATAGTCTAGGTTATATTCTTTCCATTCTTTCATTTATTCTAATTTGTATTCTTTCCTTCCTTTATTATTCTGATTGTAATCTTGACATATTTAGTGCCTTGATTAAGGCCCAATATGAATATAAATAGAGCAGTCGATCATCATGTGATGCACGACCTTCTCCCACAGTTTCTCTTCTTCTTCCTCTCCTTTCTTCACATTATATTTCACAAATACTTTCCTCCTTTTTACATAATTACAGTAAAAGGGCCTGTTACACAGTTACATAACAGTCTCCAAGTAAATAGAAAGTTAAAAAAAGAAGATAAACAGATGTTTAAACTTTTAACACCTGCAACATAGAGCAATGATACCAATGGCTTGAACAAAAGACTACATTTCTGAGGTATGCCTAAATACATCATTATGGACATTACCAATTCAAGATTTTCATTGGGATATTGCTGACAATGAGGCTGATGAAGAATTTCCATTTTGTCCAGCTTCAAGAAGAAGGTTATTTCCAAAAATATGGATTTGACAAACAACTAAATAGAGTATATAACCTAGGACTGTATTGAAACATCTAGAACTGTTGCAGTAAAAAGATTGTAAAGCAAGAACTACTATTGAGCATAACATATTAACTAGGGAAGACCTAACCTAGCATTGTAAGCTACATCCAATGTAGTGATATCACTACCTCAAGTCGGCGCCGTTGTAGGGTATCTTTTGCAGGGCCTTTCTCAAATAAGATTGATTTTCCTAGGTTGATTGGAGGTTGACTTTGATTATCCTTGTCAGCAGTGTGAAGGGCCTTAAGAATATGAATGAGACAGCACAGAATCCCAGAATCCAAGAGAGATTGCTTATTAGTAGGCTGTTAATTCAAACAAGAAAAGTTAGAAATTACCAACAAAGAAGACCAATATACATGCTACAAGTTGCCAATGTAAACACCAATACACATGAAATTCACACCAAACAAGATCTCTAAATAAAAACTGAATCTATCACAACAAATATATATCACTTACATTACATAATTGCAAGTATTACAAAATCCACTATATTAGTGCCATCTACGAGCAAAGAAGCAAGGACACGAACACGGGACAAGGGACACGGACACGCCGACACGACATTTCTCAAAAAAGTAGGACATGGACACATCAGGGACACGTTAATATTTAATAATAATAATAATATATTTAATCATATACTAAAAGATAATATCATTTTAACTTTGTAATCAATTTAGCAATAAAATAAATAAAAACTCAAGTACCAGTGTACCACAGTACCAACTAACAAACATATCAAATTTTCAAATAGCAATACAAAACAGAAACATAATTCATAATCATTAAACATGAAGTATCCATAGTTCCATAAAATCCATAAAAAGAGAAAAGGGAGGATCATCAATTTCCCCTCCATTCCAAAAATAAAATAAAAAAAAGTCAATTTCCGTCTAAAGTTTACTCAGTTGATACAACTTCAATTGACCCATCATCACCATCAATTTGATCATGATCAACATCATCTGTAAAGACCACGGTCTCCAACTCTAGCTCATCAAGCAAGAGATTAGCAACCTTAAGCACCCCAACATCCTCGCTCGTCAAAGACAGAATGCAAGAATGGCCTAGCCCCGGCCTTATCTTTTATTTAAGTTAACAAAATTGCATTTAGGCCATTTCTTTTTTTCTTTTTCTAATTTAAAACCCTAGCCTCTGCCTTATCTTCCTTTTTTTCCAACTAAAAGAGATTTTTTTTACAAACGGCCCCCTTCTCTTTTCTTTATTATAATTTTAATACTTTTCTCCAACTAAAACAACCAATGTGTCCACAGCGTGTCCCCAGTGTGTTCGGGAAATAAAATTTAAAAAAAATAAGCAGGACACCATTTTTGGCGTGTCGGACACGTGTCCGGGCATGTCCGTGTCCAACACGTGTCGGACACGGGCACGCCGGCCCCGGAGAGGTGTCCGTGCTTCCTAGTCTATGAGAGTGAGTTACAAATTGATTATTTCTTCTTTCTACAATATTGATTATTTTAAGAGATATTGCTCTTGTAATCAGTGCAGTCCCCCAAATTGAACATGCATCCCAGCCAGGCCCTTACCCAGCCAAGCCTTTTATCGTTACGCTCAATGAGGGTGTTCCAGAGAAGATTTATTTAAATTTATTTATTTATTTATTATTTCATTCTTTAGAAATGCTGTTGAGATACCCTGGGTTATAAAAAAAAATGGTATTGAGATTATTTTCTTTGGGTTATTAAGTTAAAGATAACATATGGCCTGGAGTAGCTCTTTGGCTTTATGTTCAGAACTGTCAATCCAGGCCCAATACCACAGGCCCATTTAAATGTACATGTGTACATGCCTTAGTTATGGATCTATACCATATTTGTATTTATCTTGATAAGAATGATTAGCATGTAAACAGCGATTGATCCCCTATATATTCAAGTCACAGTCTACCCTTAGCCAGTTTGGTAACTCTATGAATAGAGTCAAGTAATGTAAATATGATTTTGAAGAAAGAATAAAATATAAGTGGGTTATGATGGTATTTTGTTTTTAGTTATTTGTTATAAAAATCTTTTTGACTTTTTGTATGGAAAGTGAAGTTTTTTTGGATTTTAGTGGATAAAGGTAGTTGCTTTTTGACTTTTTTTTTTTAAAAAAGATGGGGGGCGTTTTGAATAATGTGCATTTGATGTGACATCTTGTCTGGAAAATGAAGGCTTTATTTGACTTTTATTGTATTAGTAAAGTGCCAAACTAGCCCAGGATACAACATTATTCTCCTTCTCTCTCTTACGATTCTATATCTCATCTCTCAATCAATGACATGGTATCAGAGCTCATTCGATCACCTTTGATCATCCTCTAGTCATCTTCCAAAGTCTTGGAAGCCTTCTGAAATCAGTCTGATCATCTTTGATCATTCCTGATCATCGCAGATCACCTGTGGCCCACCAGAGATGATCATATCAGAAACTGAAGGAATCAGTCACCAAGCTCGCCTATTATTTCTCTTATTTATCACAATTTCTCCACCAATTTTGTCTCATCAGAGGTAGGCCATCTAGCATATTTTGTGATATTTCAGTTTTATCAAAAAGTTTTCATCACAACCGTCCAAGATAGTGGATTTTGATCCGTTTCGAGTGGGACTTCTTCCAATAGCTGCGAAAAATCCTTGCCTTTTCATCCCCAAACTCTAATCAGATCTCTGATCATCCACTGGGGCCCACGTGGACATCTTTCCACTAACATCCAACGACGTGTTGCTGTTTTCATCTACTATTTGCTGATGCCTGTCGCTGTGCTGCTGTGTTTCTACTATCTGCTTTCTACTATTTGCTGTGTTGCTGTCAGAGCTAGGATTTGCAATCTTCTAAGTGATCTGAGAGGAATCAACCTCTCCCAGAATAATCATCCACTGCTGATCATAGCCATTCAACAGTGGCCCACTTGTGATCATCCAGACACAACTAGAAATCTCGACAGTCTTGGTCGCCCACTGCAGGAGGGATTTTTGGTGATTTTTTCACAATTTTTCGCCAATCAGAGGTAGGCCATTTGCTCAATCTCGTGATTTTCCCAACTATGGCAGTAGTTTTCATCTCCACCGTCCAAAAGTTTGGATCATTGGAATCTGCACACTAGATTTCATCTAATTAAGACTGGCAATCAGATCTTACACCTGATCTGCATTCCAATCCCTCTGTGGGCCCCACGTGCTCATCCAGACACAAACCAGGGGGTCGCCTGGGTTGTTTTTTGGTCTTTTTTGGTCTCTGTAAACATCTGATTCATATCAAATTGCTGCTGCTGCGTGCTGTTAGCTGTTGCTTTCATTATTCTTGTTGTTTGTGGCCTCTACACTAGTTTTCTACTGTTACATCTACTATACTGCTGCTGCTGTTGATTCATTACTCTGTTTACTGCTGCTTCTCTGTTGCTGTTGATTTATTGATCTGTTACACTGCTGCTGCTGATGATTCATTGATCTGCAACTGCTGTTGATTTCTTGATTTGTTCATCTGCTATACTGCTTGCTGCTGCTGCTTTTCTGAAACTACATACATCTGCTCACATGGATAAATCTGAAAAATCAGACACTTCTCTTGTTCGATTTAATGGCAAAAACTATGCATCTTGGGCTTTTCAATTCCAGTTATACCTTGAAGGAAAAGAACTTTGGGGCTATATTGATGGATCTGAAACACTCCCTGCTGATGATGCCAAGAAGATCCTTTCTTGGAAAACTAAAGATGCAAAAATAAAATCTTGGATTCTTTCTTCTGTAGAACCGAATTTTATTTTGTATCTACGAACATGCAAAAACCTCAAAGGACATGTGGGAATATCTAAAAAAGGTATATTACCAAAATCATGTTGCTTGCCAATTTCAACTGGAATTAGACATTGCAAATTACTCCCAAAGCACGCTTTCCATCCAGTATTATTACTCATGACTTCTAATCCTATGGTCTGAATACGATGAAATCAAGTTTGCTACTGTCTCCGAAGCACTGCTACCCGAGTTACTTTCTTTACAACACTACCCGAGTTACTTTCTTTACAACAGAACGGCCATCGGGACCAATTGCTCATGAAACTTCATCCTGAGTATGAGATAGTGAGATCGAACTTGATGAGCCGCACTTCTCTCCCCAACGTAGATGACTGTCTTCAGGAACTTCTACGGGAAGAACAACGCCTTGTTACCAAAATTGCAATTGAACAACAGAGCTCCACTAAAGCTCCGCTTGCTTATGCTAATAAAACCAGACCTCCTCCTTGGGACATCATACAGTGTTACAACTGTAAAAAAATATGGCCATTATGCAAATCAATGCAAGCTGAAAGTTTGTATTATAAGGTAGTGGGTCACGTTCTTGAAGAGTGTTGGAAGAAGGCTCGCAATTTTGCTTCTCGCCCATATGTGCAGTCAACTCCAAGTGCTTACACAGTTGCCACCCCACATATGCATGTTCTGAATTCAATGGTTCACGGCCGTTTGATTCGCCATCACAGCCTGGTTCCTCATCACAATCAACGTTACCAGCTCCTCTTACCCCGGCTATGGTAAATCAAATGATTATCAATGCCCTGTCCTCTATATGAACATTTCAGGTACTAGTCCGTCCCTTTCTAATACATGGTATTTAGATTCAAGGGCTAGTAATCACATGACCACCTCACCCACAAAATTACATCATCGTCTCTGTGGGTGATGTCCCTGACCCCTTTCCATTAACCAATGTGTTCGTGTCCCCTCATCTTGCTACCAATTTAGTTTCTTTGGGTCAATTAGTTGAAAATAATTACAATGTGTCATTTTCTTCTTCTAGTTGTGTTCTGCAGGACCAGGAGTCTGGGGCAGTGATCGCAAGGGGGCCTAAACGTGACAGACTTTTTACTTTACCAGTATCTCCGTTTATTCAGAATAAACCTTTGCATCAGTAGTTTTGTTTTTTACTTCAAAATATTTCTCAATTGTGGCCTACTAGACTTGGCCATCCAAATGCTACTACATTGTCCACTTTGTTTCAAACTGAAGTATTATATAAACCTCTTGATTCCGATTAATTTGAGTGTGATGCTTATAAATTAGGAAAAAGTAAAACTTTACCTTTTTCTCACTCTGCAACTCGAAGCAATGAATGTTTTGACTTAATCCACAGTGATGTTTGGGGCATTGCTCCTACCATTTCTTATGGTCATTTCAAATACTTTGTTATATTTATTGATGATCGCAGCAGGTTTACTTGGGTTTATTTGTTACATTCTAAATCTGACGTTCTTAATGCATTTAAAATTTTTGTTAGCTATGTTGAAACCCAATTTTCCAAATGCATTAAAACGTTGTGATCAGATTCAGGGGGTGAGTATGTTCCCACTAATTTCCAATCTTTTCCTAAAAACTAGAGGAATTATATCTCAACGAACCTATCCATATACTCCACAACAAAATGGAGTCGCAGATCGGAAAAACAAGCACCTTCTTAATGTCACGCGAACACTTCGAATTGAATCTTCCGTTCCTCCGCGTTTTTGGGCTGAAGCTATCACCACTGCAATATCTCATAAACCGTCTTCCATCACCTACCATTGCACAATTAACACCACATTTTAAAATTTTTGGTCACCATCCATCGTTTAATCATCTACATACCTTTGGGTGTGTTTGCTTCGTTCATCTGCCTCCCACAGAGCACACATAATTAACAGCCCAATCTAGCAGGTGTGTTTTTTTAGGATATGTAACTAACCAAAAGGTTTTTGTTTTCTATGATCCAAAGGCTCGTCGCACCAGGATCTCTCGTAATGTCATTTTCTTTGAAAATCAATATTTCTTCCAAACCCACTTGGATTGTCTTTCTCCATCTTCCTCAACTGTGTTGCCTGGTTTTTCCGATGAAACAATTGTTACTCAGTTTAATCCTAATTTTGTGTATCATTGAAGGGAAAAAACTGCCACTACAGATGCCCACCCTCCTGATCCTCCTCCGGCGAATGGTCCCACATCTACTGGTACCTTGCATCGCTCCTCCAGACTTTCTCGACCTCCTAAAAGGTATGGATTTACCCATGCTTCCTTGATGACAACACTATCATCTGTTTCCATCCCAAGCTCTTATTTGCAGGTTGTGCAACATGATTGTTGGAATCAGGCCATCAAAAACGAATTAGATGCATTGACCCATAATCACACATGGGATATTGTGGAATGTCCTTCTTCAGTTAAACCCATCGGTTGCAAATGGATCTACTCGATCACACTTAAATCTGATGGATCCTTGGATAGACACAAAGCGAGACTTGTGGTACTTGGCAACCGACAAGAGTATGGCGACTATGAAGAGACTTTTGCGTCAATTGTAAAAATGACAATTGTTAGGTTACTTCTCGCCATTGCTGCTTCTCAAACTTGGCCATTATACCAAATGGATGTCAAGAATGCCTTTTTCCATGGGGACTTGAAAGAGGAGGTCTATATGCGGATACCACAAGGAGTACTCTCTCCGACTAAGAAATATGTATGTCACTTACGAAGATCTCTTTATGGTCTCAAGCAAGCTCCTCAAGCGTGGTTCGAAACATTTAGAGATCGTTTAGGCACGATTGACTTTACTCCAAGTCCTTACGACCCATCTCTTTTTCTGAGCCACGCATCTACTGGCTTTACTATTCTCCTCGTATATGTTGATGATATTATTATCACCGGTAGTGATGATCGTATGATAAAATCCCTCCAGGCCTCTCTCTGAGATTCATTCCATATAAAGGATTTGGGTCCTCTGTATTATTTTTTGGGCTTAGAGGTGTATCAGTCTCCCAAAGGCCTGTTTATCAATCAACACAAATATGCGATAGATCTTATTGAGCTTATTGATCTCTAGGAATCTTCCCGAGTTGATACGCCGCTCGAAGTCAATCTTAAGTTGAGTAAAGATGATGGTGATCTTCTTCTTGATCCACATACATACCGGACACTCGTCGGCAGTCTTGCCTATCTCACCATTGACAGAACCAAAACTCTAAGACAAAGAGAATAAGCTTTGGAATATTGGATGATCTATCTGATCAGTCCTTGCTTTTCTTATAGACTTATTGGCTTTAATCAAGGCAAATTACAATCTCTATGAGAGGAAAGAATATAAAGAATATGATACAGTCTTGTATACATGGAAAGAGAATAAAATAGATTGATGAGTCACAGTCAACTAATCCCTAATCCCACGTGATGTATGAGAATGGGCCAGTGGGCCTATTGTACATGGGTCTTGGGTCAGCTATTGTTAACATCCCCCCTCAAATTGATGCTGGTCAAATAGTAGCAATTTGCGAATCAAGAACTCATGACGTGGCCGAGGCAGTCCTTTGGTGAAGATGTCTGCAAGTTGGAGTTCACTTGAAACATGTGGAATACTAATGACCTTGCGACCATATTCATCTCGAATGAAGTGACAATCCACCTCAATATGTTTTGTACGTTCATGAAAAACGGGATTCTCATTGATACGGATGGAACTGGTATTGTTTGCATGAAGTGGGGTAGCTGATGTCTGAGAAAAACCAAGATCTGTAAGTAAGCCACGAAGCCAAAGGATTTCGGAACAGGCATTGGACATAGCACGATATTCAGATTCAGTGGAAGATCTGGAGACCCTTTCCTGCTTTTTGCATTTCCAAGAAATGAGTGATTCACCCAAATACATACACCAGCCCGTGGTGGATCTGCGAGTATCCAAGCATCCTGCCCAGTCGGCATCAGAATAAGCAGTAAGTGTCAGAGGTGTGCCAACCAGAAAAAACAATCCTCGAGTCGGAGAACCAAGAATGTACCGAATGATCCGTTTGACCGCAACCATATGGTGATGCCTCGGAGCTGTCAGGAATTGACTAACAACATTCACAGCATAGGAGATGTCTGGTCTAGTGATGGTCAAGTAGATCAAACTGCCGACCAAGCGTTCGTAAAATGTGGGATCGGATAGGAGATCCCCATCATCTTTCTTGAGCTTCACATTGACTTCTAAGGGAGTGTCCACAGGGGTGGTATCAGTTAGGCCAGCAAGGTCATGAAAGTCAGTAGCATACTTATGTTGATGTAAAAACAGTCCCTTGCTAGACTGTTGGACCTCAAGTCCCAAGAAGTATGTTAATGGACCTAGATCTTTCATATGGAATGCAGCTTGAAGTGAGGATTGAAGACTTTGAATCATGTTACTATGAGTGCCTGTGATGATGATATCATCCACATATACGAGAAGTATAGTGGTAGCTTGAGCAGTCGTATTCAAGAATAATGAGGGATCATAAAGACTTTGAGTAAAGCCATGGTTCATCAGAGTAGAACGGAATTTTTCAAACCAAGCTCTGGGTGCTTGTTTGAGTCCATACAACAAGCGACGGAGCCGTACCACTTCATTTTTAGAAGGAGACTCATATCCTTGAGGAAGACGCATGTATACTTCCTCTTTAAGATCCCCGTGGAGGAAGGCATTCTTCACATCCATCTGATACAGGGGCCATGAGCGAGATGCTGCAATAGCAAGAATAGTACGCACAGTTGTCATCTTGGCGACCGGAGCGAATGTTTCATCATAGTCAATACCATACTCCTGACGGTTGCCAAGTGCCACTAACCGAGCCTTCTAACGTGCCAGAGTACCATCAGGATGCAGCTTGATAGAGTAAACCCACTTACAGCCAATGGGTTTGATGGACGGAGGACATTGAACAACATCCCATGTGTGATTCTCTTGAAGTGCATCAAGTTCTTCCTGCATGGCCTGCCGCCAACACTCATGTTGCGCTGCTTGGGAAAAGTGATTAGGTATATGAACAGAAGATAAGGTAGCAAGTAAGGAGGTATGGGTAAATCCAAATCGATCAGGGGGGCGGGAAAGCCAAGATGATAGACGAAGAGGAACTGGTTGGGAGATGTGAGGAGCAGGAGTGGGGTCAAGTGCCGAGGAAGCTGACAAGTCAGGAGGCTCAGGTGCAACCGTGTTTTCCCATCTACGCCTTTCATACACAATAATAGGCTTAATATTATCCGTAGGTGGATCCGGAGGATCACCAAAGGCAGGAACAAGTGAAAACATAGGAGATGGATCATGATCAAGATGATGATGGAAAAAATATTGATTTTCAAAAAACACAACATTACGAGAAATCCGGATACGTTTGACCTTGGGATCATAACAGAGAAATCCTTTTTGGTCATTCGCATAACCTAAAAAGGCACACTTCGAAGATTGAGCCGATAGTTTTGTTCGTTCAACCGGGTGAAAAAGAACAAAACAGACACACCCAAAAACATGGAGATGAGAAAAAATAGGATGCTTATGAAATAAACGAAAATAAGGTGTTTCATGGTTGATGCGCGGTGAGGGCAGCCGATTTATAACATGAACTACTGTGGACAGAGCTTCGGGCCAAAATTTTGGTGGAAAAGACGATGCTAAGAGGAGTGACCGAATAATGTCCAAAAGGTGTCTGGTTTTCCTCTCAGACACACCATTTTGTTGGGGTGTATAAGGACATGATTTTTGAGAAATGATCCCTTTGTTTTGCAAAAAGGTCTGAAACTCATATGAAACATATTCACCACCTGAATCTGTACGAAGTGTTTTAATGGATGTGGAGAAATGATTTTCCACATAGGCTAAGAAAATTTTAAACGTAGCAAACACCTCAGATTTTGAATGCAAAAAATATATCCATGTAAAGCGACTATAGTCATCAATGAATGTCACAAAATATTTAAAATGAGAATGGGATATGACAGTTGCTATAACCCATACATCACTATGAACAAGATCAAAACATTTCAATGATAAAGAATTACTGATAGGAAGAGGAAGAGTCTTGCTCTTGCCCATTTTACAACTGGAACAATTAAAAGAAACATCCTTAAGAGAAATTTTATTATCATTTAGCAACCCAGATTTAAACAAAGATAACAAAGTACGAGAATGAGGATGGCCTAATCTATTGTGCCATAAGTGGCTCTTATTTGAACTAAAAGCATAAAACAAGGCAAAGGCAACCAAATTCCTATAATGTGTAGATAGTTATAGCGGAAAAAGACGGCCACATTTAGGCCCCTTGGCTATCACCTTCCCCGATGCTTGATCCTGTATAACACAACCAGAACGAGAAAAAGAGACAGAAGAATGATTATCAACTAGTTGGCCAACAGATAATAAATTGGTAGATAACTGAAGAGAAAGAAAAACATGACTCAAAGGTAAGGGATGTGAGATCTCACCAATGGCAGTAATGGGTATACTGCCACCATATGCTATATTGATTCGGAGACTTCCATCATAAGGTTTTAATTGAGATAAATTTTCAGACGAATGGGTCATATGATTAGAAGCCCCCGAATCCATATACCAGGTAGAGTTGGACTGTTTGGATTTACCTGAGAGGCCAAGAGCAGAAAAAGCATTTACGATCATCTGTTGAACCATTTCAGGAGTGAGAGAGGATGAAGAAGCAGGCGGACCAGGCATCGCTATAGTGGCAGCAGGACTCAATGCAGAAGTAGACACATCCAGAGTTGCCAGATTTGCTTTCTGAGAAGAGTTATGAGCACGGCGCCGACATTCAGGAAGAACATGGCCCTTGCGTTTGCAGTAAGAGCAATATTTTTTATTGCATTGCGTGGCAACATGTCCATATTTCTGACACGAATAACACTATACTTTGGTCATATCTCTATTCTGCCGGTGTGAAAGTGCAACATAGGCTGTAGTGATTGGATTGGTGGACAGTGCTTGTTGGAGAGCAGCCTGGGTTGTAAAACATTGTTCCTCGCGAAGGAGTTCTCCGAGACAAGAATCAATAGATGGGGATGGCACTCTACTCATCAGATTTGAACGTATTTGTTCAAAATTAGGTCTAAGTTTCATCAGGAATTGATCCCTCTGACTAGTGGAATGGATGGTTTGAACTGCTGCAATCAAGGCATCTGGTAGGCTGGAGTAGATAATCTCAGTATAGTCCGTCCATAAGCGAATAAACTGAGAGTAATATTCTTAAATGGATAATGTCCCCTGAGTAAACTGAGAGAGCTCATGTTCCAAGTGGAACCTCCGTGCAGAGTTATCCTGTTGATATACCTGTTTTAGATAGTCCCACATGCCTTTTGCTGTTTTGTAAGGCCGGAGATTCAGGATGTACTGTGGATCGACTGACCCCAGAAGCCAAGTCATTATTTTTGCATCGTTGGTGTCCCATTTGGAGACAGCCTTATCATCCTCCACCGGTTTTGGATCAGTCCCATCTATATGACCCCATAATGCTTTTCCTTTTAGATATATCTGAAATTGGAATCCCCATGATGTGTAATTGGTCCCATTGAACTTAATTAGTAAATTGTCACTTTTATCCATGATTATCACGCTAGCAAAAAAAAAAAAAAAACTGGCTGAAGATAACCAGCAGAGTACAGAATAGGGATCAGATCAACTCAACAGTGCAGCAAAGACACAAGCAGAAATTTCCAATAGTGCAACAGTAATATCCAACGCAAATTCTAACAGTGCAGCAGTAATTTCCAAAATTTCAAACATATTGTAAAAAAAAAACAGATCTGGTTCTTAACAAAATTTGGAAAAAAATTCTATAATTCTCAGAAATATCAGACGACCCCAAGGAAAGGATTTCTGAGTGTGTCTGACGGATCTATGGTGGGCCAGAGGTGATCAGATGCCAAAATTGGCACAGCGACCTGAAATTCTGCACAGGATCTGGTCAGGTGGCCCACAGATGGATCAAGGATGAGATCAGAACACATGGGAAGAAGGAGAAGCCTTTTTCGTGTCCACTGAACCAAATCTCACCCAAATCGGATGAGAATCCAAGAAATTGGATGGTGGAGATGAAAATTGGACCAAGATTTTGGGAATCCAGAAAAATAGACAAAAGTCCTACCTCGAGGCAACCAAAAATTCTGAAAAAATCTCTAGAATGTCAAGAATAAGCTGTCGACCATCACAGATAGTGTTGGTGAAGGTGTCTTGATCATCGCAGGTGGGCCACTGATTTGTTGGAGAGAATACGCCTGACGACAGTGTTTCCCTTCCTCCTAGTTGGCTGAAAATTTCTAGCAATAGAGATCAGTTACTGTGGTGATCTCTATTGAGTTACTAAGATGCAGATGACGCAGCATGAAGAAGAAGATGCAGCAGTAGAACAAGTTGCAGGCTCTGATACCATGACTGAACCAGAACTCTAAGACAAAGAGAATAAGCTTTGGAATATTGGATGATCTATCCGATTAGTCCTTGCTTTTCTTATAGACTTATTGGCCTTAATCAAGGCAAATTACAATCTCTATGAGAGGAAAGAATATAAAGAATATGATACAGTCTTGTATACATGGAAAGAGAATAAAATAGATTGATGAGTCACAATCAACTAATCCCTAATCCCACTTGATGTATGAGAATGGGCCAGTGGGCCTATTGTACATGGGTCTTGGGTCAGCTATTGTTAACAACCATCACCAGGACTGACATATCTTATGCTGTCAATCTTGTCAGCCAATTCATGCAATCTCGACATCTTCATCTGATAGCCGTGAAACGAATTATCCGGTATTTATTGGCCACTGGAGCGCGTGGTTTATATTATCCAAAGGATAATCGTCTACTTCTGACAGCTTATGCAAATGCTGACTAGGCTGGCTGTCTGGATACCAGACGATCCACCACTGGTTGGTGTATGTACCTCAGTAAATCTCTCATTTCTTGGAAATGCAAGAAACAAGAACGGGTCTCCATATCATCCACAGAGGCTGAATATCGTGCTAGTTGGTGTATGTACCTCGGTAAATCTCCCATTTCTTGGAAATGCAAGAAACAAGAACGGGTCTCCAAATCATCCATAGAGGCTGAATATCGGGCCATGTCCTCTGCTTGTTCTGAAATCCTATGGCTTTAGGGGGCTTCTTTCGGAACTCGGATTTGCACAGGCCTCTCCTATTTCGTTGAATGTTGATAATACTGGGGCAATCAAAATCACTGAAAATCCTTTTCTTCATGAATGCACAAAACATATAGAAGTTAATTGACACTTTATTCAAGACGAATACAGGCGCGATGTTATCAGTCTACCTCATGTCTGACACTTTGAGAGACATACATAAACATATGCTCAATGACCTCCCTTTGAGGGATGACTGTCTTTCATATATGTAGGGGCTGAATGCCCTAATTACAGCCTTAATTAAAGCCAATTAACCATATCTAAACAAACTAGATCCTAAAGATTAGCTCACATATGCTGACTAAATTACAATGACTAGCTCACATATGCTGACTAAATTACAATGACTAAGTATGTACAGATAAGATCCTAAAGATTAGCTCACATATGCTGACTAAAGTAGCTCACATATGTTGACTAAATTACAATGACTAAGTATGTACAGATAAGATCCTAAAGATTAGCTCACATATGCTGACTAAAGTAGCTCACATATGTTGACTAAAATAACACCCTCCCCTCAAATTGATGCCGACGAGTCAACCAGCATCAATTTGTTTTTCAAGAATTGATGATGTGGTCGAGGAAGTGCTTTGGTAAAACTATCAGCAGTCTGGAGGCTTGAGGAGATGAACGGAAGGGAAATAACATTGCGAAGATATTCATCCCTGATAAAATGGCAAGCAACCTCGATATGTTTAGTTCGCTCATGAAAAACTGGATTCTCAGTAATCCGAATGGCACTAGTGTTATCTGCATGTAATGGTGTGGGAGATTTCTGTGAGAAGCCAAGTTCCTCAAGAAGACCTCGAAGCCATATAATTTCTGAGCAGGCGGCAGAAATGGCACGATATTCTGCCTCAGTTGATGATTTTGAAACTCTGTCCTGTTTCTTCACTTTCCAGGAAATAAGAGCATCACCTAAGAACATGCACCAGCCCGTGGTGGACCGACGAGTATCAGGACAACCTGCCCAATCAGCATCAGAATAGGCAGTCAATGTCATCTTAGAGCCAACAGGAAAAAACAAGCCTCTGTGAGAAGTGCCAAGAAGATAACGAATAATGCGCCGAACTGCTGCTAAATGGAGATGATGAGGCTTGGTCATATACTGACTCATCAAGTTGACTGCATAACTGATGTCAGGACGAGTAGTAGTCAAATATATAAGACTACCGACAAGCTGGCGATAATATGTCGGATCAGAAAGGGGATCACCACTGTCACTATGGAGTTTGAGATTTAGTTCCAGAGGAGTATCCACAGGGGTGTAGTTTGACAAGCCTGCGGATTCAATTAAATCCATAGTATACTTATGTTGATGTAAAATCAACCCCTTCTCAGAGTGATGAACTTTCAATCCCAAAAAATATTGCAGAGGGCCCAGATCCTTCATATGAAAAGATTGATGCAGAGAAAATTGGAGATCTTGAATCGTGGCTGTATCTGTGCCAGGGATGATGATATCGTCTACATAGGCGAGAAGGATGGTGATTCCTGTTGATGTGTGATGTAAAAACAACGATGGATCATAAGGACTCTGCTGAAACTGTAGCTTGAGTAAAGCATCTTTGAATTTGTCAAACCATGCTCGTGGTGCTTGTTTTAGCCCATACAATGATCGTTTCAGAAGAGCAACTTGATCTTCTGATGGTTTTGTGAAACCTTGAGGCAAACGCATGTAAACTTCCTCTTTAAGATCACCATGAAGGAATGCGTTTTTCACATCGAATTGAAAAAGAGGCCAGGATTGAGATGCAGCTATGGCAAGGATGGTGCGAACAGTAGTCATTTTTGCAACAAGCGCAAAAGTTTCTTCGTAGTCAATGCCATATTCCTGTCGGTTGCCAAGGGCCACAAGCCTAGCCTTGTATCTATCCAAAGTACCATCTGCCTTTAATTTGATAGAGTAAACCCATTTACTCCCAATAGGTTTCACCGAAGCTGGACAGGGAATAGTAACCCAGGTTTGGTTCTGCTGTAGAGCACTAAGTTCTTCTTCCATAGCTTGTCTCCAGCACTCCTGTTTTGCTGCTTGTGAATAAGAAGTAAGAATGGATACAGTGGATAAAGTAGCAAAATATGAAGAATGAGAGAAGCTGTATCGATCTGGTGGACGAGATATACGAGCAGAACGACGAATAGCAAGCTGAGGTGAAGATGATGCTGGAGCAGGATTCGGGACTGGTTCTTGCAAAAGAGGCAAAGTAGTGGCATTTGTTCTTTGTCGACGAGTATACACCTTATCTGGATGAAATTGCAAAGGTGAAGGAAGACATTCATCATCAAAGGATGGTATTTTAGAAAAGGAGATTTCTGGAGATGAATCAGGATAAGACTGAAAAAGGTACTGATGTTAAAAAAAAACAACATTCCTAGAAATGCGAAGACGCTTGGAGGTGGGGTCATAACAAACAAAACCTTTTTGGTGGGAAGCATAACCAAGGAATGCACATTTTACAGATTGTGCGGATAACTTGGATCGTTCATGAGTGGGAAGATGAACAAAACAAACACAACCAAAAGTGTGGAAATTTGTGTTTTGTGGTTCAGTTTTGAAAAGACGAAAATGTGGAGATGTGTTTTGAAGTTTTGGAGAAGGAAGTCGGTTGATGATATGAGTAGCAGTGGTTAAAGCTTCTGACCAAAATCGAGGTGGAACGGAGGATTCTAATAATAAACATCTGACCATGTCTAGAAGATGACGATTTTTCCGTTCTGCCACACCATTCTGTTGGGGAGTATAGGGACAAGTCCATTGGGATATAATCCCTCTGTCTTGTAAAAATTCCTGAAATTGTTTGGACACATATTCCCCCCCCCCTGAGTCGGTGCGAAGAACCTTAATACAGGTTGAAAATTGATTTTGAACATAATTCAAGAATTTTTTAAATACAACAAAGACTTCAGATTTGGCATGTAGAAAATAAATCCATGTAAAACGGTTATAATCATCAATGAAAGTTACGAAATACTTATACTATGAATGAGAAATAGTTAGTGCAACACCCCAAACATCACTATGTATTAAATCAAAACTTTTGGTAGCAGAAGAGACATGTAATGGAAAAGGCAAAGTTTTACTTTTACCCAGCTTACAAGTGGTGCAGTCAAGAGCAACATCTGATGATAAAAACTTCATTTTATTAATATGACCAGAATTTAACAAAGATAACAAAATGGTTGAATTGGGATGGCCTAATCTATTGTGCCACAACTGCACATTATTCCTAGAGATAACTGATAAAGCAAACAAAGATATATCTGGATTTGGTGTTACTATGTGAAGAGGAAACAAACGCCCACAGTTAGGCCCTGATAAAGCAAACAAAGACATATCTGGATTTGGTGTTACTATGTGAAGAGGAAACAAACGCCCACACTTAGGCCCCTTCACTATTACCTTCCCCGTCTCCTGATCCTGCACCACACAACTAGAGGAGGAAAAACAAACATTGTAGTTATTATCAACCAATTGACCAACAGAGATTAAATTGGTAGAAAGATTTGTGGAACAAAAAACATCATGTAAAGGTAGAGAATGAGAAATATCACCAACAGATGTAATTGGTATAGTGGTACCATTAGCAGCATGGACCTGAATCTGTCCATCATATGGTTTAATTTTGGAGAAGTTTTTGGAGGATGATGTCATATGATTGGAGGCACCAGAATTAAAATACCAGTGAGAGGGAGATTGATTTTTACCAGATATACCAAGAGTGGAAAAGGCCTGGAGAATCATCTATTGGATCATTTCAGGGGAGACTGGAGCAGTAGAAGCAGGTGCTGAAGAAGATGTGGAAGATGAATCAATAGTGCCAGTAGCAGTAATCGCCTGGTAAACTTTCAGATTTCTGTTTTGAGGACGTTTGCGGCATTCATTGATTGAATGTCCAGATGCTTTGCAATAATTGCAGATCCGCTGCTTGCACTGATTTGCATAATGGCCGAAAGTTTGACACTTGGATCACTGCACTGTACTCATATCTCTGTTCGGTTGCTTCCCCTTGGAAGAATAAGTAACATTGACTGATGAGTTCGGTGATTGAAAGGCAGTGGGTACACTATAGGCAACATCAATAGCACCCGGACTAGCTTGGTGGAGCACACCAGATTGCGTCAATTGTCTCTGTTCCTCTCGCAGTAATTCATTGAGACAGTCATCCAGTGAAGGAGAAGGGACCCTACTCATGAGATTAGATCTGAGTGATTCATACTGAGGCCTTAATTTCATAAGAAATTGATCCTGATGACTAGTTGCTAGTATTACTTGCAGTTCGGGAAGAGCTTGAGCAGAAATATTGGCATATTTGATTTCATGTAATTCTGTCCACAAATTCTGAAAACCATAATAATATTCTTGAATGGAAGAAGTCCCTTGCATATAATTTGCAATTTCAAATTCCAACTGATACTGTCTGGCAAAATTCCCCTGATGATACACCTTTTGAAGATAGGTCCACATATCTTTGGCAGTTTTGTATGGTTTTAAATTCATGAAAAATTGTGGTTCCATGGACCCAAGAATCCAAGATTTGATTTTATCATCTTTTGTGTTCCATGACACAATTTTCTTCTCATCTTCTGTTGGTTGTGGATCAGTTCCAGAGATATGGCCCCATAATTCCTTACCCTCTAAGTAAGTTCCAATTAAAAGGACCAAGATGGATAGTTTTTGCCATTAAACTTGATTAAGTTAACTTCAGATTTCTCCATATGTAACAACCAGCAGAATGAGCAACAAAAGCTCAAGCCAAGATCTGAGATTGAGATGACCACGTGGGGCCCACAGAGATTGGCAGAGAAGAGTAGGTATAAACAGAAAATTACTGCAGTAGAAAAGGACCACAGCAGCACAGCACAGCACACAACACAGAACCAGACCAAGCAGATCAACAGCACAGTAACACGTCCTTGGTCGTTAGTGGTCTGGATGACCACGTGGGCCCCAGATGATGATCAGAGATCTGATCAGAAGGTGAGGATGAAAGGACAATGAAAAGTCGCCACTGGTGAAAGAAGACTCACTCCAAATGGATCAAGATCCACAATATTGGATGGCCATGATGAAATCTTCTTAATAAAACATAAATATCACAAAAAATGATAGATGGCCTACCTCTGATGAGCCATAAATCTTGAAAAAATCATCATAAAATAGTAGATCACCAGACGACCAAGATGGAGAAGTCTGCTGAGATGGGCCACGCCTGATCACAGGTGGGCCACGCCTGATCTGAGATGATCAGAGATGATCAGAGCAGATCTGACTGAAGAATATGATCACAAATGATCAAAGATTGGCTTCCAAGGCATGGAAGATGACTAAGACAATCACAGTTCTGGCTCTGATACCATGACACTTTGAGAGACATACATAAACATATGCTTAATGACCTCCCTTTGAGGGATGACTGTCTTTCATATATGTAGGGGCTGAATGCCCTAATTACAGCCTTAATTACAGCCAATTAACCATATCTAAACAAATCTAGATCCTAAAGATTAGCTCACATATGCTGACTAAATTAGCTCACATATGCTGACTAAATTACAATGACTAGCTCACATATGCTGACTAAATTACAATGACTAAGTATGTACAGATAAGATCCTAAAGATTAGCTCACATATGCTGACTAAAGTAGCTCACATATGTTGACTAAATTACAATGACTAAGTATGTACAGATAAGATCCTAAAGATTAGCTCACATATGCTGACTAAAGTAGCTCACATATGTTGACTAAAATAACAATGTCCCTACCGAGTTTTAGCATGCAGATATCTTCACTAAGGGACTTCCTCGGCTTCGACATCAATTTCTTGTCTCCAAATTGCTACTTTATGACTCTCCCGCATCAATTTGAGAGGGGAGGGGGGTGTCAATCTAGGCCCAATACCGCATGCCCATTTAAATGGACATGTGTACATGCCTTAGGAGTTAGCTGTAATTATGGATCTATACCATATTTGTATTTATCTTGATAAGAATGATTAGCATGTAAACAGGGATTGATCCCCTATATATTCAAGTCACAGTCGACCCTTAAGGGACACAACATTATTCTCCTTCTCTTTCTTATGGTTCTATATCTCATCTCTCAATCAATGACAAGAACTTCATATAAATAAAAATAACATCACCTCACGGTCGAGGCTTTTTATTTGTTAAAAATATGATTCTCTTTCTTGGAATTTGTGTCCAGCCTGGGGATAGAGTGAACATAATTGGAGAGACACTACTTTTCATACTACAGATGATCAAATTGGAACGCTAGATTGGAAGACTTTTAGCATTTTATGATAAAAGGTATGGAAAGCCTTAAGAGGAGAAAATTTAGAGAGAAAACGAATATGGAAGAAAAATAATTGTGAAGACCAATGATATATATATTTGCTCAATTTATAATTTTGAAAATTATAAAAAAAAAAAACCCTAATGGTTACTGAAATTTACATACAAGTCCTGATGTTTATCACAATTCACAAACACCCCATATCTCTAATAACTCAGAACACATCATAGGTATGCTTGTCCTCTTTAGGTTCTTCTTTTTGTCATGTATGTATCCTTGTTTTATCTTCCTCCCCACAAATATCCAAGCGGACTGTACCCTTGGCAAATCATTCTCCCCATAAAATATAGTCATAAATCATAATCTGCATTCCAAGGTATTAATTGCTTCCCATGTATAATTACTATTTTTATCAACTAAACTAGAAGTATTTGATGAGGCTCCTCTGGATGTTGAAATTTATGGCACGTTTTCTGGTGAGATTTCGACGAAAAAAATCAAAGATTTATGTGGACATGTGCTAATCTGATGTTTGGTGCAGAAATTTTCCATGAATATTTGTTTCAGAAAAATCTGCAATCTCGAGGACTCTATAGTTTGAGGGGGAGGAGTGGAACTTGTAACTTTTTCTTTGGAAAATTTGTTCTAATCTCCCTATTCTCACTATCATTATACCCAAAAAGAAAAAGAAAGAAAAAACTGTTGATTCCACGGACGTGGAATCCACACATGAAGATGTCTCAGGCCATTAGATCCATCAAAGAAAAATGAATCAGCTTTTGAGTATGGTCATATAACTAGACCCATAAGCCATCACAAAAAATAAATAAATCAATAAATAAATAAGAAAAAAAGAAAAAAAAAGTTGCACCATAGAATCTATAAACTATCAAAATCTGGTAATCTAATTCTCCCTGCCAAATGAATGAGGTTAATGTACAGAAATAGACCAACAGGTCAGCTCGACCTAATGGGTCAGCAACCCATGTGAGTTGCTGACCCATTAGGTCGAGATGACCTGTTGGCCTATTTCTTTACGGTTAATAGTTTCATTTCATAGAAGCTGCACTTTTTAAAGAATAAGAAAAGGGATAAAAATTGGAGAATAATTATGAACATCAGTTAGACGACGTCATATAAGGATTATGAACCTACCCCTGAAACAAGTACTTCCACTGCATATAACAAATTCGAACCAGGACTGATTCCATCCTGCATAGAAGAATTGATGAAAGTTAGTGCAAGTTTCATCATGTTTATGAGAGATTATACAGCAAGAGGAATTACAAATAGGTGAGCAAAAGAAGCTATGGAAGCAAACCTTTGTGGCTTCCAAAAAAAAACTTAATAGTTTTTCGACAGGCAAATATCTTGTCTTGCTGGATATTTTCAACTTTTCCACATCTGTTACAAATGCTCTACCAACAACAAAAGAAAATATGTGTGTTTCAACTAACCTGTAAAAGGTAAATCGTCAAGATCAGGTTAGCAAATCGGAACAGAAAGTCTAAATATAACTATATAGAGATACAAATCCACAGAAAGAGTGGATACTGCCAGCACTGATGAGAAGTCCAAGTTGTATTATACAAGTAGAAAATGATATCACATCAATGAAATTATATATGCCTCATAACTCGAACAAGCAAACAATTGTACATGTAGCATGAGCCAGAAAGACCATGATGGATGGTAACATGAATATTATTAGGATCAGTATCCATGAATTTATGAATTGCAAGGGCTTCAAATAAATTGTACAGAGAAAGAATATATGAATTGCAACTTTAGTGGGCATGTGTAAAGAGCGGAAACTTTTGTGGGAATTGAAGCTGAAGAGATACTACAGAGAGATTCATTCTAATACCTTGGCTCGATAATTTGTAAGAATACAGAGATTGGGGAAGATGTCGAAGATAGGATAAAAGCAGGATGGTTGAAGTTGGGAAATGCTTTTGGATTGCTTTATGGTTAGTGTATACCAACAAGATTAAAGGAAGAATTTTATAGGACAACGATCAGACCATTTATGACCTGTGGAGCAGAATGTTGGCCACTCAAGAAGCAACAAATACACAAAATGAGTGTGACAGAGATGTGATGTTGAGATGGACCTGTGGTAAAAATAGAAAAGATATAATCAGAAATGAGTGCATTCAGGAGTATGTAGGGGTAGCATCAATAGGTGATAAATTAAGAGAGACTAGTTTGAGATGATTTGGACATGTCTAACATAGGCCAGCAATGATGTTGTTGAGGAAAAGTTTTTCTATTCATGTTAATGACTGGTTAGGCCGAAAATGACATGGATCAAGGTAATAAGGATATATCTAAAGAAGTGCAACCTATCCAAGGATTTTTCTCAAGATAGATCGGAATGGAGAAACTGAATTCATGTAGCTGACCCCAACATAGTTGAGACAAGGCTTTGATGATGATGATACAAGAATTTAGACAAGATAAATATGTTTTCCATAGAACAAGAACAATTTTCCAGATCCATTCCACTAATGTTTGATTGACGACCACTAATGTTGGACACAGATAAAGAACACATGCCGTTCACATTCTGTAGGACAGGAATGAATCATCAGAATCTATGATATTTAGTCCCATGAAAACTATACTTAAGATAGAATCAACCATGTTCAAATACAAATATTAAATTTCCTAATTATTGTTACTGATTTTTTTATTTAATGTGCTATTGTCTTAGGACTTAGGAGTTTTGCACATTCGTATATTTCTCACTTTTATCACATGCCAAATTTGTTTCAGGCTACTACATAAATACTATATTAAAAAGATGCAAAAAGAGACATTTCAGGCATTTGTTTCTTTGCTATCCCTAGCAGATGTATTCAGCCGTGAATTGGTTTGTTGATTAGAATGGACTATGACTCATGCCCATAGAAAGATTTTGAGCTTCCATTTCTTGAAAAAGATTTTGAGCTTCCATTTCTTGATATGCCTGACATATGGTTCGCCCCAATTTGTCAGTGTATGATTAGAGTGGCGGATGACTCAAGTAGATAAAAAGGACTGAGGTTTTATTTTACCATCTTAGGCAATGAAGGTGTAAGCATCTGACCTTCAAGATTGAATCTGGCAGATTGCTACAGCCATTTTAGTATAAATACTTGTCTCTAGTTACTTTATTTATTTATTTGTCGTGTTATCAGAGCTAGGTTAGGTTTCCAGAGGGTAATCTTGAAAAGGTGGTTGTTCAAGCAGAATAAGAAAACAATACGTATCTTGTACTAAAGCACTTTTTAAATGTATTTCCTCTTTATTTTTCAACCAATGCTTGCATTGTTTGTCCCTCCATGATTTGACGTGTTTCTCAATTTCAATATGAAGCATGGTGCTCTCAAAAAATCTGACCTGAAGGCAAAAAAAAAAAAAAGGAAAAAAGAGAAATATTTTTGAGGGAAATTGCATGTCCATGTGACAGTACAAGGCTGTGTATGTGTTGGAGTTTTGCTACAATGGTATGAAAGTAATTTTTTTTTTCTAGTCGGAAAATGGTATGTACAGTAAAGCAAAAACAACATATAAATCCTACTGAAGGATTGCATTCCTATCTAAAATGTTACATTAGAATATGCAGAGTGCACAATGTTATGTGGGGACACATGAAATAGTGTCAAGCTAATTTAGTCTCAGGACAACCCAACCCCTCTACCCGCCTCCCTCCCCCACAACAAGATTGCTGGTAGCTAAAATCAGGCAACTTGATGAAGAGAGCTGAGCATTTGGAAAAACAATAGGCAGCTGAGTATTTGAAAAAATAGATACGAAGAGATATTGTTCTTTGGAGGAGATGCTAGCAAATAAAATGGCAATGAATCTCATCATGTTTTTAGTGCATTCATGAGGACCTCATTGTAAGTAATGTTGAACAATACTTTGTCACAATAGAGAGGGATTGGCTGAGAAGAAGTATGAACGCTCATGTCAGCCAATTACCACTGAAGCCATACAATATGAGCAAGAGCATGACATTCGGCTGCAGCGGAAGTGTGAAACTATGGGCTATCTCCTACTCTTCCAGGAAATAGGAGAAGATCCTAAAACTGTTGAAAAACTAATGGAAGAATGCCAACCATTGATGTTCTTAGCCTATTCAAAATCCAAGTAAGTGGAAAGTGTGGGTAAACTAGTGGAGAGAACCAGACCCCAAGATACAGTGCCATAAAGAATCTGCAAAATACACGAGACAGTTGCCCAATGAACCATGGTGGGAGCAGATACAGGCTCACTGTATGAACTGCAGTTTTGGTGTAATGCCTAGTGAGAATGAGGTAGACCAAGCTACCAAAACCTGATGTAGTGTGTTGGGTTAGGAAGAAATTACCATTAGAAACACCCAACTTGGCGTTAAGGTCAAGTGGAGAGTCCATTGTGTTTTCATGAGTCAGTCCATTTGAATTCAACTAGTTTCAAGGGTTTTTTTATGCTATTGATAAAAACCAGAGGGGACTTTTAGTATTTTTTTGGAAATTGAGAAATTAATATATAGAGATGGTCTCCCCACCCTATGGGTTAGACTATACTCTCTTTCCCTCTCAAATCTCTCTTTTTTCTCTCTTGCCTTCTCTAGGGTCTTTCCTAACTTTATTAGTAAAAACCTTATAACTTCACGTGAAAATTTCAACTTGGTATCAAAGCATTCCAATCACTGGAATTCTTTTATAGGGAAGAATTATGTGCATCAGCTTGAAGAAACGATCCAGAAATCTTGTGATTTAGCCATAGCCAAATTTCATAGAGACGTTGTCTGGAGGAGAGAAGTTTGAAATTGATCCCTGTGAGGCTTCCAACCTAATTCACAGCAATCTGCTGGCTGGTTATGATTGTTTAACTAGAAGGGACAGGGATAGGAGCATCAGAAACTGGATTTATGGCTTTATTGAAGGGTTTTTGTGCCTGGCATTTTTCTGCAGAAGCCGACTTCTCCTGTAAGGTACTGATTTGATTATTCTTTGTCCAAATCTTGTGAAACATCTCAAACTTAGTCTTGTAAGCAGCAAGCAATTTTTTTTTTTTATGCTAATGGACCATGTAACCCTAATTATGCCTAAATTTGTGGACATGAGACTGAATACAGGCAGGATTGTTGGTGATCTGTGTAGGAAAACAGTCCTTGTGGGTATTTAGGTGCCATGTATAATCCAACTCTGTTAAATCTGATTTATGAGAGTATGCTCACTCCAATCAGATCTCGACAAGGGTTAATTTTAGAGTTTTTATGTTGATTTAGAGGATTGTCTTGTACTAAAAAAAAAAAAAGTTTTTTAAGTTAGGGTGTGAAGTGGCATCACATCCAAATCTATTAAATCTGATTTGTGAGAGTGTGCTTACTCAAATCAGATCTCTACAAGGTTATTTTAGAGTTTTTATGTTGATTTAGAGGATTGTCTTGTACAATAAAAAGTTTTCAAGTTAGGGTGTTACGTGGAGTCAAAGCAAGAGGGAGAAAATCAAACCTCACACTTTCAACCCTTTATCTAGTGTTGTGAATCCAACCTCTATGGTAACACCTAATTTGTTGAATGGTAACAACTACAAAGATTGGCTATTGGCGAGTCATTTTTGACTTGGGTATATCAATGAGAGCATTGAAGAGCCACCAACAAAGGACCCCAAATAGTTAGATTGGGCTTTTGAAAATATGCTGGTTATGATACTGAACTCAATGGAATAGAGTATTGCAACCAGTTTCAAATATTATGTCATGACTAAGGAACTTTGGGACTCCATTGAGGCAGCCTCTACTCATAAAAGGAATAATGCTCCTACTTGAATTGAAAACAAAAAAAGTTTGGCTATGCAGGTTGATGGCCCACCAAGGGGAGGGCGTAGGCCAAAGAGGATGTGGATGGAGGTTGTAAAATAGATCTGAAGAAGCACAACTTGTATGAGGATTTGGCTCAGGATTGATCGGAATGGAGAAAACGGAATTCTTATAGCCGACCCCAACATAGTTGGGACAAGGCTTTGATGATGATGATGACTTGAATTGAAAACGAAAAATGCAACATTTAAATGAGGAGCCTCTACATATGTGTAATCAAAGAAGAACTTCAGAGTGATGATAAAAATAAATCTTTCTTTTTTAAAAATTAAAGTGCCTCTTTTTTGTTATACTAATGCCATAAAATTGGTGAGTTAAGGAGAACTGATTATTCTTTTGAAACTTACTACCAACGTGCTTTTGAACTAAGCCGCTCATCTCTGTGTTGTGGGTAGGTGGGTAGGGAGTATAGCTAGATTGATGGTTCAACTAAGAAGCCCGCAGATGAGACTAAACTTGCTAGATGGGAACTCATGATGCTCAAATCATAAGTTGGATTTTGGGATTTGTAAAACCTAATAATATTTTGGAATCCTTGGCAGCATTGGAAAAAATCCCAGCCCCCATCCTTGATGTATCTAACACCTTCTCAATCCTTGAGCACTGCTCCTTCGCAGACCCAACCTTAAACCCCTCTTGCAAATCTCATCCCCTACCTCCCCCAATAGTCCAAGAGCCTGGAGAGCCTACGGATTACGGAAAGCAAGCCCAAAACATTTCTTTAGAGGTGGATTTCTTTATCTATACCAAGAAGATCAAGAAGGGTAAATAAAAAACAGTGGCCTCAACAGCTGGTCCCAAAACCAGAAGATCAAATGGTCTCCCACCCCTCTCCCCACCCAATGATAAAAGTCCTCTTCTGGAACTGTAGGGGTCTGGCTAACCCCTCTATCAAAAGAACCCTTTCTCACATGGTCTCTTCACACTACCCAGATCTAATCTTTCTTGCTAAACCTATGGTCCAAGGTCCTCCTCCTTTCCTGAATTCTTTTGGTTTTGACACCTTTTTCACCAACCAAAATCCTCTCAAGTTCCCTTTGGTGTCTTTGCAAATCCAGCTCTCCCCTCAGGCCATCATATATCAACAGCTCTTCTCAACACATTACCATCTCAACCACCTCCTCCAATGGTCAAATCAGCCTCTTGACACGCATTTATGGATCCACTAGATACAACACTAGAAGAGTCCTTTGGCAATACCTGGGGGACACCAATCTGCCTTGGTGTATAGTAGGAGACTTCAACGCAATCCTCTCTCGCTTTGAAAAACTTAGTCTAAGGCCTCCTTCCTCTATTTCAGTGAAATATTTCAATGATATGGTCCTTGATACAGGTCTCAAGGATTTGGGCTACAAAGGAAACCACTTTACATGGTCTAACAATAGAAGAGGAGCAGCCTTTGTGGCTGCATGACTGGACCGTGCCTTCTCAAACTCCAAATGGATAGAAACCCATCATGATCCTCTCATTACTCACCTCCTAAGACTAGCATCTGATCATAGCCCCTTGCTTCTAATTCATAAGCCCCTTTTCTCCCCATCCAACATCCCTTTCAAGTTTGAAGAAATGTGGATTCAGCACCCATCTTTCCAGCAAACAGTAGCTCTCAATTGGAGCCTCCCCTGTGAAGGAAATCCTCAATTTGTTTTGGCTCAAAATTTAAAAAGATTAAAGCATCACCTGAAGCGATGGAAAAAGGAAGTTTTCGGTCATCTGAAGTCTAGCATAGTAGCAGCAAAGGAGCGGATTATCCAATGCCTCAAGAACCTAGACTCGGATCCTTCAGACCGAAATCTCTCTCACCTAAAAGCAGGAAAATCCATCTTGCATAATTGGCTTCAGGGGGAAGAGACTCTTTGGAAACAAAAATCAACAGTCCATTGGTTGCAAGCTGGTGACAATAACACAAAATTCTTTCACCTTTCGGCTAACTCTAGGGGCTCCTTCAATCAAATAGATCACATTGTGGTTGATGGCATTTCCTATGAGGACCCTGTCTTAATCCAAAGAAAGGCAGTTGATTTTTATTCTCTCTTCCTTCAACAGAGCCGAAGTAGCTCCTATGAAGACCTCTTCAATATCTCAGGGCCCTCTATCTCTGATGATCAAAATAATATACTCATTGCAATACCGTTTGACACAAAGATAAAAGAGGCGGTTTTCAAACTCAAAAGAAGTAGCTCGCCTGGCACAGATGGCTTCACAAGTGCGTTCTTCACATCTACATGGTCCGCATAGGAAGCAATGTTTCCCAAGCAATTAAGCATCTCTTCTCTCATGGGCGCCTTCATAGGGCTTGGAATACCTATTTTTTGGCCCTCATCCCCAAAAACAATTCCCCTAAAACTTTTGCTGATTTTCGCCCAATTACTCTCCCCATACCTTTTCATAATCGCTGAAGAAATCCTAAGCATAAACGTCCAAGAGCTCCAATCAAAAGGTCAAATCCAATCTGTTTCTCTAGTTCCTGGAACTCCATGCCACCTTCCCTATGCGGATGATCTTATGTTCTTTGTAAGAGCTTCAATCCGAGGCCCAAGGAAAATCAAATCTCTTCTTACATCAAACCAAAATGCAGCCGGGCAGGTTTTCAATGTTCAAAAAAGCCACATTTTCTTTGGGAAATGCAACGACAGGAAAAAAATCTCAATCCAATCCTTGCTGAACATTCTTGTGGCATCCCCTCCATCAATTTACCTAGGAGTTACCCTTTCCTTTGGCAGTCCTCGTGGGAGATACTTCTCTAAGCTTATGGAAGCTCTTCACAACAAGCTGTTGGGATGGAAGACTAAGGCCCTCTCCTTTGCTGGTAGACTGATCCTAATTAGACACGTGCTTGCAAGTCTTCCTATCCACCTATCTTTAGCAATCCCATTTCCCAAAAAGGTCTGTCTTGACATAGAAAGAATTTTGAGAAACTTTCTTTGGTCTGCAACATTGGATCAGAACAAGCAGAATCTAATGCGATGGGATATAGTTTGTTTGCCAAAATCAGAAGGAGGTTTGGGTATCCGTAGAGTCAGCGAAATGAACGATGCCTGCATGTTAAAGCTTGGCTGGTTAGGAACTACATAGACATCCTTATGGGCTACTTGGTTCAGACAAAGATATTTCAGACACTCTTCACTCTGGAACCAGCAAAACCCCATCTCGGGGTCCTGTATATGGAGGAGAATTCGGACTCTGGCACCTGTCATTCAGTCCGGTAGCAAGTGGCAAATTGGAGACGGGCAGCGAGCCAACTTCTGGTATGATAATCGGATAGATAATAACCTTATAGCAAACCGGTTTCCTCAAATAATCTTCTCAGCTCATGCATCAGTCTCAGCTTTAATCATAGCAGGGCAATGGTCAATTCCAGCAGATTTGCCACAGGCTCTCTCCTCTTTTCTACTATCAAAGCTGATTTACATACCTTTACCCAATCTGCCTGCATCTTCATTCTTCTCCAAACTCTTTACAATGGAAAGGAAGTGTAGATGGAAACATGTCTCTCAAGGAAGCTTGGAACAACATCCAATCCAGGTCAGAGCCGGTGCATTGGGCTCCCTTTCTCTGGAATGCAGTCATCAATCCAGGGATTTCCTGTTTAGGTTGGAGGCTTCTGCATAGATGCATCCCAACCCAAAATTGGGAAAAGTCAATAGGGGTTCATCTTGCTTCCAGATGTATCTCCTGCTGCAGTGAGGAAGAATCAGACCTCCATGTTTTCTTCACCTGCTATTTTGCCTCAAATCTCTGGAATTGGTTGATTGCAGCTGATGGTTCTTCTTCCAGTGGACGATCTCCTCAAACACTCCTACCTGAATCTGGACTTTTCTCTCTGCTAGAAGATTGGCTAAAGATAATTACTGTGCAGCTTTTTTTTTTTTTCCCACACTATCTACTTGATATGGAAATGCAAGAATGAGCTAACTTTTAATAGCAGTCCTTTGTCATTACCAAGGGCCAAGAGACGCCTCATTGAACATCTTTCTTGATTCCATCAACCTTCTACCAAGTAATGTTCGCAAGCCATCTCAAGATCCTATCTTGAGTTTTTTGGGAGTTCACCTCCAGTAACCTTTTTCCTCTCAATTTTGACTTCTTCATGAGGCTTGTAATTATGCTCTTTCAGAGGTCTTGGTCTATTTTTTGGGGGCTTAAGCCCATGTATTCTCCTCTCTCTTTTCTTAATATATTTGCCTTCTAGCCAAAAAAGTAAAACCTAATAATATTTTGAATATGCGATGCTACAAAGCTGCTAAAGATATGTGAGTCTATCGGAAGTGGATCCACTGCTAAGAACATTCTACCAGATGATTTCAGTCGGAATATGAAATCGCTGAATATAATCAGGGTGAAATAAATTCAAGAGTACTGTTTTGGATTTATGTACCCTTGGACTGACTTTAATGAGTTAGTCTATGCAATTGTGCAATGCTCTCCTAAAGGTATATGAAATTGGCTAGGGGAGTTTGAGTTTATCTGATCTAATATAGTGAGCCGTATTCCATCACCCACACTTGATACCTGCCTCAATGAACCTCGAAGGAAAGAGATGAGATGTTCAACTTAGGCCCTTATGGGACAACAACAGGTGAATTCAAGTACCATGGCTTATGCATTTCAAGGTAAACCGCAGGGTCACGCCATGAGTAATGCTTGATGCTACTGTTGTAAAGAGTTTGGTCACATAGCCAATCAATGTAAGAAGTAATTTTTGAATTACTACAAAAGATCTGGACATCGTATTACTGAACGTCTGAAGTGCTCAAAGAATCTACAGAATTGGGCCTGCCATGCTAATGCCTATTCTTCTACACCTGCTGCATGATCTACTGGTTTGACTCCTGAAATGGTTCAACAGATAATTCACACTGCCTTCTCTTCTCTTGGTATCAGAGGTAAATCACATTCCACTTCTGTGTGGTTGGTACCTTGAATGTTTGTATAATGGTGATTTGAAACTTCATACTGCAAATAGAGATCATCCCCCTATTGTTTTTCTTGGAGACATTCCTCAATTCATTATTATTGCACAGTGTCTTTTATTCACCTAAAATGTCTACTAATCTTCTTTGTATATTGGATATAATAATTGCATGGTATCGTCTTCTAGCTTTGATTATCTTGTGCAGGATCTAGATTTGGAAAAGTGATTGGGAAATGGGCCGAGATTCGGTTGCCTCTTTATGCCCCACATACCATACTTGAAAACCAAACCAAACCAAACCAAGCCTTTTCCCACTAGGTGGGGTCGGCTATATGGATTTAACGACGCCAATCAAATCTGTTTAGGGCCATGTCCTCCATTAGATCCATGTAGGCAAGGTCATGTTTAATAGTTTCTTTCCCATAATTGCAAATGAAAATTTATTTTCCTTGTTTCTGCTTTTCTTTAAATGATAAGTGTAGTTTGTGGCTTGGTCATCCTGATGCTCGAAAACTTTTGTTCATGTTAAACTCTGGTTGTTTATGAATAAATCTAAATGTTCCTTAAAGGATGTTCCATTTGATTGTCCTAGTTGCAAAATGGGAGTGGGAAATGCAAAATTGTGTCATTTTCTACACATGATAAAATTGTTACTGCCTGTTTTGATTTAATTCACACTGGTGCATGGAATGCACCAATCTTTTCTTGCTCTCACCACGAGTATTTTGTTACTTTTATTGATGATTAGTCATTTTACTTGAATTTATTTTTTTGCATGCCAAATATGAAGTTGTTGATGTCCTTCAATATTCCTTACTTTAATTGAGACTCAATAAAAAAAAAATTAAAAACAAAAACCCTACAGTCAGATTTAGGAGGAATATTTTTCTCATAAATCCCAAAACTTTTTAGAACCTCAAGGAATTATTTATCAATGAACTTACACTTTCCAACAAAATAAAGTGGTTGAGAGGAAAATGGATACCTGTTTGATGTTGCTCAAAACTTGTTTTTAGAATGGGGGTTGCTATTTGCACCCACCTAGATCCCATCCTACCCATCTAGTTAAGTGTACTTTTCTTACACCCACCCCATGTGTATATATTCACCATATCTCTTTCCATTTCTTTTCTCTCATTTGGCAATCAATCAATCAATCAGTCCGTTGACACTTCTGTGAATGTTAGCAGGGGCAAGGGTAAATAAACCGTACGAACATGCCTATTTGAGCCCGACAAGAAGGGCCAAGAGTAAAAAAAAATAGGTGGCCCACTACAAAGTGGTGGGGCCCACTGCATGTTCATGTGAATGTTATTTCCTTGTAGTGGGGGCCTGAGAGTAAAGAGGTGACGGCGAGCATGACGATGGCATGTTGCTGAGATTTGACAGTTGGAAATAGTGGACACATATCACGTTGTTGGACCTATTGGTCTAATCAATTTTTTGTAGCGAAGTGGAACTATGCTTTTATATTAGTCACGGATATATAATATGATTAGTGGCAGAACCACAGTCAGGCCTTGGGGGTGGGGGGGGGGGGGGGGCGCGGCCCCTCTAGCTTTGAAAAATCTTTTAAAAATAACCAATATGATCAGTGGTAGAAGTGAAACCATGCTTTCATACTAGTCACAGATCTACAATATGACCAGTGGCAGAACCACAGCCAGGCCCGGGGGGGTGGGGGGCGGCCCCCCTGGTTTTGAAAAATCTTTTAAAAATCACCAAAATGCCCCCCCTCCCCCCAAAACCAACTTTAAAACACCACATTTTTTTAAAACCTTTCCAGACTCCCCACCCACTCCAGACTTCCAGTTTTCCTTCATTTTATTCTTCTTCTCTTTTCTCCTTTAATCTCTCATTTTCAGCTGTTGAAACTAGAAGTAAACGACGCGTGATCTGTTTGAGAAAATATCTCGACCCCAAGTCCCCATAAGTCCATAACACTTGGGGTAGCAGTCAGGTACACTTTTTTCTTCAAGGAAAGATATTCGAAAGAGGGGTTTTGTCAATTTGCCTCTTTTCTTCTGCATTTCATCTATTTCTTCTCTTATAATTGTAATAGTTGAATTTATTCCAGATAGAAAATGGTCTGTGAGTTGTGATTAGGGGTTTTTTTTTTTTTTTTCGTGCCTGAGTAGGAACTGAATAGTTCACAACAGTGGACCCAAAACCAACAAAGGGGAAAAAAACAAAGGAATTTGCTTCAATAATAATCTGTGACATAATGCCCACAAATTATGGGCATTCCATTTAGACTAAACATTCTATAAGGTGTGGCTCCAGTGCTCCAATTCACATGGCAATGAAACATTCTCCAATCAATCCTAATAATGTGATTAATTTGGCCTTTGCTTTTATGCTAAATAAGGAACCATTCATATTTTTATGACCCAATTATCAGAACATTTGGTGGGTCTCAATAAATGAATGGTCTGGATCATACAAGATGAGCACACCTGCATAAAGTGATGACTTGACTGGTCACATCCATGGATAGAAATCACTTGTCTGCACTCTCTCTTTTTACAAGTTACTCTCTCGCTCTCTCTCTCTCTCCTTCAAATATCTTCATTATTTTAAAGAGAGACAGCAAAGGATCCTGTTTCTGCCCCGTAATATTCGGGGAATATATTCTCTGTTTTCAGGGAATATATTCTCTGACTTTTAATTTTTAACTTCAGAATATAAATACCAGCAGAAGATATGAATTTGGATCAACTGAGGATTTGGGCCAATGATCTGCGATTGTTAAGTGGTTCAAGTGATCTGGTAAATATACAATTCTTTAATTATTTCAGGAAATATTTTTTATTAATTGCAGATGCTCAAGTGAATGTATATTGTTGTCAGGATGATATTCTCAAAAACGAAATAATACAAGAAGACGAAAATGTGGATGAAAATGTTACAAACGAATTTTCTGGTGTGCAACCCGATGAGATATCGTAAGTATTTAAAACATCCATTTTAACTATGGTATGTATTATTTTACATGGGATGCATGAATAGCTGTAATAATTCTTCTAAGGGCACGTTTGGTAACTGTAGAAGAATCCTTTATTTAGAGGATTCTCTCCATCTCCAAAGAAAGCCACAATCCTCTAGTAGGATTCCCGAAGAGAGTTTCATGTTTGGATGGAGGGAGGATTCCTACAAATTGTAGAATATATAATCCAATGGTTATAAATATGTTTTATAAAAATTTTCAAAATCAATGAAAAATCAATACCTTAACTTTCACCTCAAAGTACTTTGTGGTCATCTAGAAAATATAAACGGTTCCGATCGTGCAAAGGGGGCCCACAAGAATAAGAATTTAATATTTTAGTACCTGGACCTTTTTGCAAATATCTCAAGATCTAAGAATGATCAACGGTTGAAATTTGGTCAACTAGCCGTGTTTGACCTCCTAGAAATAACTATTGGTTCAGATCATGATTGTGGTAACCACATGGACCAAAAAATAAAAAAAAATGGACTGGATTTAATCCCCTTTTTTGGCCCACAGCATATCAGAAATTGTCATCGAACGGTTCAGACGTTTATACAAATATCTCAAGATCTAAGAATGATCAACGGTTGAAATTTGGTGAGCTGACCGTTTTGGACCTTCTTAACAGTTTTATCGGTTCAGATCTTGATTGTGGGGTCCATAGAGACCCAAAAAATGCAAAAACCGCTCTGCCCAATATTAACGCCTCATTGCACTGTAGCTCCGCAAATCCTTCAGCGCGCGGAATAAGAAAATCCGAAGGGGGAGGGTCCGATTCCAGAAATAATCAAAAGAGAAGAAGTCTCCTCTCCCTCCTCTCCAAATCCATGCTGATCTAAACATGAAAACCCGCGGGATCGCGGATTTTGGGTGAGGAATCCACGGCGATGACGGTTGCCAAACGTGCCCTAAGAGTAAAACATCCATTTTACATGCTTTTATTACTTTTGATGACCTCTTGACGTTATAAAGTGTATGTTTTTATCAAAAGACCCAGTTATAGATATATTTAAAGTTAATGAACTATTTCAAAAATATTCACTTATTAGATATTTTTTTATGATTGAAACCAGTAAGTCTATTTTAGACAACCAAATAAGTAAAAATGGGTCAAAGGTTGGAACATCCACCACACATATGTAATGAAACTAATTATTTGTAGGAAAATAGAGTGTAGATCAAATCTTGAGGGATCCTCATGATGCATGACAATCAAAGGAACCATGGGGATGGAAGAATTTTCACAAGGATTAATTAAGAGTAACTGAAATATTTCTTCAAAATGTAACAACTATATATATCACGCAGATTTATTATGATAAATTCAATGGTGGCTGATGTTTGAATGAACCTAGCTATAGGGTGGTAACCAGGTCAAGCTAGGTCAAAATGGGTCTAATTGACAAGGCATATCTACATGGTCCGTATGTATCTACCGTCAAGTAATTTCAATGCACACACGTTGTGGGTCAACTCAACCTAATTCGTTTGACCCACATTCAATGTGGTTCAATCCATTTAACTCAACCCAATTTATAGAATCACATCCTAAACCAAATTCATTTGATATACTAAGGTTATATTTGACTGAAATCATAGGCCAAAAATCCATATAAAATAAACTATTCTAACTATCAAAATATTAAACTACTAAATTGTTTGAATGAGTTTATGTATGTGGATTGGATTTAAACCAATTCATTTAAATTGGGAAAGTGGGTTATGAGGGTTGACCCTAACATAATCATAGGTCATGAGGTGCTTCTAAACCATGACTGTGGGTCGGGTTTTGCCACTCCTGCATAACCCAGGTCAAGAACACTGTTTATCTTGACATACAAACTGGCTAAGGAACAATTTTTATTCTTACACGTGCTATGCTTGTCTGACATTGTTCCACAAAGTGAGAGACACACAGTAATTTTCATCGGTCCAATCCAATCAATCACGTGCATGACTTAAAAAAGACAATGACCATTCCCTTCCGTACACAGATGTTAGGTGATTTTATCTAGGGTGGGTTTAAATAGCAGGTAGGGTGGGTGCATTTAGAATCCCCCTTTTAGAATACATTGTACTATCAAGATTCTAGGTAGAAGTGATTTCCACGGTAGTTCATCTTATTAACCGTTTTCCATCTACTAAATTATAGAATCAGTCTCCTTCTATCGTCTCTTTTCCCACCATCCCTAGTACTCAACTTCACAATTTTGGTTATGTCCATTTTGTGCATCTTCCACCCCCAGACCATCATAAACTTTCAGTCCAATCAGCTAAGTATGCCTTTTTAGGCTATGCTCCTCACCAAAAGGGTTTTCTCTGCTATGATCCAAATGCCCAGCATATTGTACTTCTCATAATGATTTATTTATGGAAAATCAATATTTTTTTCTAAATCATCTTGATCTAACTTCATCTACTTTCACATTGCTACCCACATATTCGCCTTTCCATCATTCACAAAGTTTAAGAGAAGGATTGTTTATGTTTAGAGGAACTATGAAGATGCGCATATAGGCCACTCACGGCAGCAAAACTTGATCTTGGCCCACCAATGCTTTGCATGTCCGCTTGATCCTCTTGTCTTCCCAGTCGTTATGGTTTTTCTCTTGAGCATTATGGGTTTTCTAGTACATTACTTCCTACCACTTGGATAGTGTCTCTATTCCTAACTCTCACTCACAAGCTATAAACCATGATTGTTTGCAATGGAACCATGTTTAAATTCTAGAACCATTTAAAAATATTGTCTCTTTGAGTTCTATCATCACCTAAAATCTCATTCTAATGTAAGTTATGCCATCATTTTTTATGTTAAACATATGCCTTGGAAATGATTATCTCACTGCAAGAACATCCGTTTGGAGTAAAAAACTTTACGGTGATAGAAAATAGTGATGCACTTTTTTTAATCATCCAGATTTTAAATTCGAGTCCCATTGGTGGGTATACATCAATGCACATATTATGTTTAGTGTTTCAAAATCATTAAGATAGACTCGTTTGAGATGGTTTAGATATGTCCAATGCAAGCTAACAATGGCGCTTTTGAGAATAAAGTTTCTATATACAAGGAAAGGGGGAACGCATAAGAGGACATGGATGATGGTGAGGATAGATATGAAGAAGTGCAACCTTTCAGAGGACTTGGCCCCAAATAGATTGGAATGGAGAAGTAGAATTCATGTAGTTGACCCAAACATAATTGGGACAAGGCTTTGATGGTGATGACCCTAATGATGATGATGGTAGTGATGATCATGACGACGATGACAATGATGATGATAATTTGAATGTTACTGTAAGTTTTTGGATCAATCGGGCTTTTTTTTTTAAATAAAAAAAAATTTATTAGAACAAGCGAGAAACTCACGAGGCTTCTTAGTGGGGCCTATTTATGAAAATTTGAATTGCTCAAAGTAAATGGCCCCGTCTTTTGTGGGTCCTTCCCAACTGAACTCCAATAAGAGATGGGGCCCACTTTCAAAGTGATCACAATTATATGCTAGTTTTTTTAATAATATTTTCTCCACGTCTTTTGTAAGTGATCTATCTGAATGTTGGCCAAAATTCTATAGAAATAAAATTTCATGAGCGTCCATGCAAGAAGGGAAACTTATTTTGAGCAGTTTAGAATATTTTCTTATCAGTCCAAGCCTTCAATATTTTTTCTTGTATATTTTGTTACTAAAATTTGCAAATTCCTCTTAAAGGATTTTATTTTGCCAACCCATCTCCCACTTCCCTCTCCTCCCCCACTACCAAAAGAAAATTGTTGGTTCCTCCCTTGCCAAAATGGCCCAATATCAGCCATTATGGTTTCAGTTATCTCATTGCTCCATTCTACATGTCACATGCTGTGTGCACGTGCACATAAGATCGGCATTGGGGAATCTAAGGGCCTGCTTCTTTACTAGAATTTAGAGAGTTCTTGTTTGGAGAGTTTTTAATTTCTCTTGCATGGTGGAATTTCTGAATCCTAGTTTGTACTTGAGCATCCAGAAATTCACCAAAAAGCAAAGGGAGTGGAATACCAGGTATTCTAAAGGTCATTTAAGACCTTTTAGGTGGCTAAAATCTTGATATATAGCATCTGCAAATGGTAGTGGACAAGCCATCACATCATCTCCAAAAAGCACCAACACGCCAAACTCCTGTCATAAATTTTAGTAAAGAAATAAAGCCTAAATGTTCCTAATCATATCTTAACCGGCACTAAAATGTTATGTGGATTAAAATACAAGTAAAACTGTTCAACTATATTAGAAGAAAACTTACTATAGATTCATAGCTCCTATATATAAAGTACAATTTCCCAAGACACCCTAGTGGCAAGGGTGTCTCATTTCACACAGCGCCTAAGGATTGATCCATGGGTGGGTAGGTTGTCACATGCGTACCATACTATTCACCCAATCTAGAAAAAAATGATGTAAGATTTTCTGAATAATTCTAATTCCTCTTACCACAAAGTGCATAATCCTCCTTTCACATACCCAAAAAAAAAAAAAAGAAGAAAGAAGATTTGCAATGCATACACCGCAAAAATGCCAAAGAAATTTGAAATGGAAGAAAAGAAACTCGCACATACGTGTTAATTGAATGAGCTAAATTAGGTAGCTGCTTCATTATTCTACAGAACACATCTACAGCCATGTTTAAGGCCGCTTCTTTTTCCTGCAAATGAAAAAAAAAACATAAAATCCTATTAGAATCCAAATTTCATAAACAAAGAAAACCAACGACAACTGACCTTCTCAGAAGTAGAAGAACGAAACTCTTCCCAGTATCTCTTGAACTCCAACTCCAATTCATGTTTCTCTCTCCTTCATCAAAACATCATATAAGTTCCAAATGATGAGGGCATTAGAAGTAAATGTTTAAACAGAATGCACCTAAGAAAAAATTTTATCTTCGACAAGCTCACTAGTGTTGTGTTTGTGGCTTGTGGAGAAGTGGAAAAAAAATATAGAACTCTAAAAGGAGCGCTACACAAGTGAGAAGAAATTTGTTCACCAAGTCTAAATAATGCTCGAACTTGTCCAGAAGAATTGGCTGTGTCAAGAAGGATTATTTTATGTGATCTTCATTGAGGCCTTTTCAGCACGTGGAACCCGTATGATCAATTCAATCCCTTTTACGCTCACTATCCGTCATAAATTGGCATAAGCCCAAATTTGACACAAAACCAATCTTTATTCCATGTTGGACTGAAATTCCCAAAAAAAAACATGGATCAAAGTGTTAAGCTAATCTTATAGAGTTGAGATTCTCAAACATGTAGGTTTCATCTAGATCTTTCAATCCCCCACTTTTCCCATGGTTGGTATTATACCACGTGGGCGCCACAAGGGAGTCAGTAGGAGACTCCATGAAACAAGTGAGCACAATTGTGTGTGGAGAGAGAGAGAGAGAGAGAGTGAGGGGGGGGGTAGAATTTTCAGGTGAGATCAACCGCCAATGCATTAGATGAGTCCCAACTCTTGTGAGTCGACCTCCTCTGATCAATCCGAATGGGAAAAACTATTTGGTTGAAATTGGAAAAAATGATGTATTTTATAACCGTTAAAAGGACCAGTAGGGTGATATGATGGACTTGAAATTTTGTACATAGGTGGGATAAACAAATCTTCCAATCCCCAATTTCCCATAAATTATTAATGTGGCCCTAGGTGGGCCCCACAAGTTAAACTGCAAATTGCTTATATGAGCCTATGCACCTAAAGAGCATATGATATTCAAGTGCATCCTTCCCTCACCATATGGTGAGGGACAAACTTAATGGGGCCCACCTAGGGACCCACTAATCATAGGACTTGTGGGGGATGGGAAGAGACACTTTGGATGAGACCATATATCAAATTTGGGGTCAATCCCATGCCTCTAACTCATTCATCTGTGACCCACAAATTTAATGACTTTATATTAAAGGAAAAAATTTGACCCTCGATCCAACGGTCCAATCCATTTGGATTGGTGAAAATTTAATGGGTCTAGTGTACTTAAGGGGATCTTTGTGTGTGAATGGTTCGGATGTGTTATAAAGTCAACCCTACTATGTTGTCCCTCACCATAACATGATGAGGGATAAATGCACATGAATATTTCCCTATATATATATATGGGATCTGGTCCTGTAAGGACCTTTCTTACAACTTACAGTGCGGAGCACCTAGTGGGGCCCACAGTGAGACTCCCTATGAGAGCATCTCTCACGTGACTATGAGAGCTATGGTGGATGCTCCTATGAGACCACCTCTCACCTTATAATGAGAGCTAGGTTGGGGGCCCCTCACCTCCATTTCCAATCCCAACAACTTAATTGTGAGGGCCCCCACCCTTTGTGAGGGGCCCCCACCCTAGTTCTCATAGTAAGGTCGGAGATACTCTTATATATATAGGGGAACATTCATATGCATCTTTCCCTCACCATAGGGTGAGGGACACTTTCCTTTTTGAAAATTTTCAAGTACATAGGGTGAGGTACAAAATGCACTTTTCATATGTAAAAAGGTGAGTGTCCCTCACTCTATGGTGAGGGAAAGATGCATATGAATATTTTTCATATATATATATATATATATATATATATGGAGATGCTCCTATGAGAGCATCTCTCACCTTACTATAAGAGCTAGGATGGGGCCCCTCACATTTAGGTGAGGATGCTCCTATGAGAGCATTTCTCACCTTACTATGAGAGTTAAGGTAGGGGCCCTCACATTTTCCACCCTAGCTCTCATAGGAAGGTGCGAGATGCTCCTATATGAGCATCTCCCTATATATATATATATAATATAATATGGAAAGTAATAATCTTTTGAAAGTTAACTCTCACCCCTTACCGTGAGAGACACTGTGATGGGGGCCCCACTTTAACTCTCATAGGATCATCTCCCACATATATATATATATATATACATGGCTCACTATGGCGTATGACAATTATGGGATGCTGCTGGATGGAATAATCAAGATGAGATCTACTTATGTGAAATTGTTTAACTCCATTAGATTATTCTGACCCCTTTACCTATGGCCCCAAAGTTTAATGGTTTTAGAGACATCATTTTCTTTTGACTTTAATGCAACGGTAAGTAAAAGTTGGATGAGTGTCAAATATGGGCTTCATAACAATTCACAGGGGGTAATGTGTGAAATGATTGGATTGGCTTAAGGTTGGCTCCACGCACTAAAAACATAGGGGAGAAAAAAGGAAAGATTTTCAAATGTCGAGTTTTTAGAATTCCTTATATATATGAGTGCTAGAAAACTCCTGGAGATTAAAAAAAAAAAAAAACCTACCCAGTTGGGCTCACTATAGGGCTGCCAAAATGTCACACGACCCGTTAACACGACACGAACCCACACGATATTAACGGATTTGGGTGACCCCTTAATGGGTTTGGGTCGTTAAGGGTCGGACCCGTTAACCCGTTAAATTAATGGGTCGTTCACGAATAAACCCGGGAACCCATTACGACCCGATACAACCCGCCAAAAAGTCATGCTGCTAAGTGTGCATCACATTACCATGCAAAAAATTAAAGTATGGGTGACATAACTTTTATTCAGTGGAAGATGCACTTAATCAAAAGAGATACAACATTTACTTAGAAAATGGGCATAGCCTCAAAACATAAAGTATGGCTCCATGATTTAGAAAAAAGATACTTTTTAAGTTTAATGAATATTTTTTTTCAAAATTAACGGGTTAACGGGTCATGTCGTATGACCCGTTAAATAAACGAATTGGGTTTGTGTTTAGTTTTTTGACCCGTTTTCTTAATGGATCGTGTTCGGGTTGAGGTGATTCTAACCCGAATTCGTTTGACCCGCAACCCGAATTCGTTAACACGACCCGATTGAAAGCCCTAGCTCATTATGGTGTATGACACCTATGTGATGTTGTTGGATGGAATAATCTAGATGAGATCTACTTATATGGAAAATCTCAACTCCATTAGATTATCCTAATATCTTGACCTATGGCCCCAAAGTTTGATTATTTTAGAGGCATCACTTTCTTTTGATTTAAATCCAATGGTGAGTAAAAGTTGGATGAGTGTTAAAATTTGGGCTTTATAACAATTCACCAGGGGCAGTGTGTGTGAAAATGATTGGATTGGCTTAATGTGAGCTCCACGCCCTAAAAACATAAGGGAGCAAAAGGGGGGAGATTTTAAAAAGGGGGAGTTCTTCAGAATTCATTATATATAAGAGTGCTAGAAAACTCTCGTAGAGTTTTTTTGTTTTTTTTTAAAAAAAAAAAAACCGTCCCTCCCAATTGGGCTCACTATGGTGTATGACAAATCTGGGATGATGTCAGGGATGATGTTGGGGAATCAAAAGATCTAGATGGCCCAACCTCTGCATAAAATTTGAAGCCGATATGATAATCCTAACCCCATAATCCTAACCCCTTCATCGGTAGCCGACAAGTTCAACAGTTTTATATAAAAAAAGAAAAAATGGATAGCTGATCCTATAGTCAAGCCCACTCGGATTAGTGTTGAAAACGTTTTTTTTTTTTTTTTTTTTTTTTTTGGGGGGGGGGGGGGGGGGGGGGGGGGTTGTTGGGGGGGTGGGTGTTACGCACTGGCCACACCTCTCTCTATCCTTACAAGCTTACCATGCAAATCACCTAGTGGTGCTCACCTTGGGGCTCTATTCGTCATGGAATAGACGTGGATCAAAAGATCCAAGTGGGCAAACCTATATATCAAATTTGAAGTCAATCTAATACCTCTACCTCTTTATTCGTATAACCCTTAAAAGAGATTGGATCCTCCATAGTGTATGTGATAGGATTTCCTGTAACGGATGCCTAGAACTCCACTATGGGGCCCACATGATTCTAATCCAAACCCTTCATCTCGAATCCCATGCCCTTTGTTGCTCTATTCTTAAATTTCAGTTCAATGGGTCCCATCGTTAGATTGAGCAAATAATTGAAATAGTGATTTAGATCAATGTAAGGGTGGGATGCACTCAAATTGAACTAAAATTCGATGATGTACGACTGAAGGGGATGAGATTCAAGATGCATAGTTTAGGTAATGTGACCCCATAGTGGATTTTCAAGTATCCGCATGTTGGTTCAAATCTAGTTATGAATTTGGTTTGGGTTTCGGTGGAGGCCTATTTCAGCATATGACAAGGCGAAGAATCGTTTCGATGATTTGCAAGTGTAGGTGCATAAAATTAAGACCCACAATAAGAGGGTGCCTTATAGGACTTATCCGAGAAGATGATGGTGTCTGGAATGTCTGGATGCCGTCCGGAAGCCTGAAAGGGAAGAACAAACGGTCAGAGGACCCTGGCCTGAGCGGCGCAAGGCTCTCCGATGCCAAAGTCAGTATGGGAACTGGAACAATGGAAGGAGAGGAAGAAGAGAGACAGAGTAACGGCTCTGTGTATGAAAAAATGGCATACCTTTGATGGTGGTTTGAACCTCTATTTATAGAGTGTGGAACGTATCTTTTAGGAGATATTTTGGTGTGGGTCCCGCGATTTGACTGGGAAGTCATGATCAGCCCACATTGCATTAATTGTGGTCCAATCCAGCCCACTATGCATTAAATGCCCGTCGGGTCAGCCCACATCGCATTTAATGCACATCTTGTTGGGCCAGATCCTGTTGGGCGCCTTTGGCGGTAGGAGTACCAGCGGATCTGCCCTCGGGCCCTGCCCTGATGTGGCTTCAGCCGCTGGATGGGACTCTGTCAGGGATCTGGCGAAGATCGTGGGCGGCTGGATGTCGCGTCTGTCCCACCAGCTCGTGCCCCTGTTCCTCCACGTGCCTGATGACGTGGGGGGAAGAGGGGCGCAAGTGAAGGTTCTATCTTGCTTCGGCTTCTGTCACGGCCTCTTCAGCCGGGGTGGAGTTTGCGGCCGGGATGATACCCGGGGTGGCCCAGCCGAGGTGGAGCTCCTTGCCGAGGTGACGCCCGAGGTGGGCCAGTTCGGCGCTGAGGGCCCGGAGATGCTTGACTTCGGCCGAGGCCCTCAACCTGGTAGCCGGGGTGAGCCTGGTGCCACGTGGATGGCACGAGGATGGCACGTGAGAATGCTTAACCTCATCTGATGGCTGCGATTAACTTAATCCTGTGGTTCTGGAAATCACCCCACACAATTGCCCCCTAGGTTTTGACCTCTGAAGTGTGCTAGCCTTTAGGGGTTGAAAGCTAGAAGAATCCGTCTGGGGATACTGTGATCATTACCTGGTGTCGCTTCAACTCTTTATGCCTGGTGTCGCTTCAACTCTTTAAAGCAATAAATGCCCTGCCCTGTCCGCCTTTGGAACCGAGCTGACGGCTACACGCGTAGTTTCTGCGCCGATTGCGTTGTCTCATTGATTGACGGTTGTCTCATTGATTGACGGGCACGGGCTTTGAAGTGTCTCTTCGAATTCGGAGGCGGTACCCAAATGAGGGTTTTCCCCTTCTATAAATAGGGCCGTCCCCTTCTTCTTCTTGCTTCTGACTCTTTTCGCCTTCGCCTCTGCTTTTACTTTCAATCTCTGCTCTGATTTCTGAGATCCGTTCGAGGCTTCCGATCTCCGTTCTGGTTCCTGAGATCTGTTCGAGGACGACGACCGTAGAACGCGTCTGGATCTGCTCCTGATCTGCCTCTTCGTCCTTGTAAGTCGCTCTGTTCTTCTGTCTGGTTTTTCTTGGGGTTTTTCGATTTCTAGGGCTTTTCTTCGTCGTCACCCCTTCTAGACATGGGCACCCCTAGATTCAGGGTAGATTCTGATGAGGGCTTAGCCGAGTTTAGGGCTGCCTTCAAAATTCCGGAGGGGGTCCTCCTGAAACCGGCAGACCTTGCCGACGCTGCCCTGTATCGCTGCTACGGCGGCTGGATGCCATTCCCTCTGATCTCTGTGATCGAGGGTGGGGTCAGGTTTCCACTGCACCCCTTGCTTAGGGCTTGCCTTAGCCTTTGGTCCCTCGCCCCGGGCCAGCTGATGCCCAATGGCTACAAGGTCATCATGGGCACAGCGAAGCTGAACGAGATCTTGGGGACCAACCTAGGCCCTCACGACATCGAGGACACTTATGATATCTGCAAGGCTGGGGAGGGAAGATACTATCTCCGTGTGAAGCCGCAGCGAAGGGGCTTCATCCTAGCCTTGGAGGATTCAAGTAAGAACGCCGAGGAGGATTTCTTCTGTGTCTCGGGGGACTGGGAGTTCGGCCCAGGTGAAGATAGGAGGCTGTCGGTCCCACGTCGCCCTGGGGAAGTCCCAAGTAATCATCGCTGCTTTTCTCCTTTATTGTTTTGCTTATCTCACTGGTGCCGAACTGACATTCTTCTTTGCCTGTCGAGCAGAGGCGGGTGCAAGGCGACGCCGAGCTGCTAGCGAAGGTTGGAGGAGGAATACCGAAGACATCAACAAGGTCGAACGGTACAAGGGGCACGAAACCAGGTCAGCTTGGAAACTGCTTGGGTACACGCCGAGGTATCGCGGCCACTACCACAGGACCGGAGTTCCTGGGGCGGACGAGACACACCCTGACCGTCCGACCGTATCGGTTGCGGTGTTTAGCGGGATCCCCTTGACCGATCCTGTTGCTGACCGAACTGCGTCTGGAGCCGAAGCGTCCACTTCCGATCCGGGGCCGCCGGACTTGTCGCAGATAGTGGAAGCTTATATCTCTGACCGAGAGGAGGACATGGGAGGAAGCTCGAGGGAGCTCGCTGTCAGGGACCTGGCTGCCAAGTTTAGGCAGAGGTCAGCGTCTTCTGGGGCTCCGTCGCCCGCTGGTACTCATGCTGCTTCGGGTCCGGTGGGCGTGGGCGCTCCCTCTGCTCCTGCCCCTGCCCCGAGTGGGGGAGCCCGGCAACGCTCGCCGGACCGCTCGAAGGAGGGGTCCCCGCCCAGGAAGAAGTCCAAAGCGGGGGAGAAGAGCTCAAGGGCTGATCTGCAGTCGGGCAAAACTCCTGAACGAGCCCCTGGGGCCAAAGCTCCAGCCGAGAAGGGAGGCGAGAAGAGCGCGCCGAAGGAAAAGAGTGCGCCGGCCGAAAAGAGTGCGCTGGTCAGCAAGTCGGCTGTTGGTCCAGCGCACGAGCCTCTCATCTTGGCGGGACAAGGGTCCGGATCGGCTTCCGGGCCCCGAACTGCCCCAGCACCGTGGAAGCCGAAAATGGAAACCTCTACCGGCAAACCCTTGAGCGTTGAAGACCGGTTGCTGGGAAATGCCGAGGTGATTGGGGCTCTCGCCAAGGCCTGTGCTCTGCCAAGAGACATGGAGACGCACGACAGGTTCGAGGATGAGAGCCTGATGGTCTCGGCGATCCAGGACAGTCTTCGGGTAAGTGTTTGCAACGCCTTTCTTCATTCTTCAAGTACCTTGGTCGAATCCTGACTCTCTGTTTCTATTTGCAGAACGTGCAGAGGCTCCTAACCGTGGTGGGAAGGAGGGATAGGAGCGCTGCAAGAATGACCCGCCTGGAGTCCGAGCGGGAGAAGTTGAAGAAGGAGCTAGACGAGCAGCGGAAGGGATTGGAAGAGCTCAAGGTGGCCAGTGCTGGAGAATCCGCTCGGTTGGCATCGGCTCTGGCTGAGGTCGCCGAACTCTCGTCTCGGGCCGACCACATGAAAGGCGAGCTCTGGGCGAGGAACAAGAAGGCCGCCGAATTGGAGTCTGAGCTGGCCAGGTTGAAGGCTGAGTCTACTGCTGAGGGGACGAGGCTGCGCGCTGAAACGGCGAGGTTGAAGGTGGCGAACGCCGAGCTAGAGAAGGAAAAGGCCTCTCTTCAGGCCGAGGCCCAGTCCGCCTTCCAGGATGGGGTAGATCGAGCCACCGAGCTGTACGAGAAGCAGGTGGAGGAGATCACCGCCATCCTGTTCGAGGAGGGATGCCTGGCCGCACTGAGACGTGCGGGGGTCCCTGAAGACCACCCCGTCTATCAGGACCTGCCGAAGTATTCGGACCTGGATCCCGAGCCGAGCTCCGCACCTGCAACTGATAGTGCCCCGGTCGAAGCTCCTGCTGCTGTCGACGCTCCAGCTGCCCCGGTCTTAAGCGATGCCCCAGTCGCCAGCGAGGCTTTGGCCGTGCCTCAGGGTGAGACTTCTGCTCCTGGTTCGGCTGAGGTGCCAGCTGAAGCCTCGTCTGCCAGCGACGCTCCAAGCGAGGTCCCTGTCTTGGCCGAAGCTTCTGGCCCCTTGGAAACGGTGATTGACCTGGTCGAGTCGCCGAGACCGGAGTAGCTCTACCTTGCCTTTGTCTTTCCTTTGTAATGTTTTTACGTTTCAGCCTTGTAAATATTCTCTCCAATCAATGAAAGTCGAGCTTCTTCACTTGTGCATTTTCTTTTTGCATTTGTCTCTCTTCCATTTCTGGATGTGCATTGAATGGTATTGAATGCCTTTACTGTGTGGCGTGGCCCTTGAGGTAGAAAGAGTCAAACTGTCAGTGCTGACACTCCGTATTCTGGAGACCATAAATAGCAACAAACAAGGTGGCGCAGCCGACGAGGGAATCGGACGGATGTCTCCACGTGGCGCCATAGGGATCGCTGGTCAACAGCCGTGCATCCCCAGTAACGCGTGGGAGACTTCGCCCTCAAAACTTTCTTCGGAGACCGAGTCCTCCTCCTTCCTATAAATAGGTGTGGCAAGCTCGCCATGGGAGAAGAAAGGAACATGGCTGTAGGAATCATGTCCGGGAGGTGTCCGAAATTTCTTGATCCGGGGGGGGAACCCTGCGCCGTTGGACGGCTGTCCCCGAGGGGGGGAAGGCTGTCGTGGTCTGCGCGCTCTCTGAAGGAAATCCCCGTGGACTACGCGCTCTCTGAACGCGGGTCCACGGCCATCCGTCCCTGGCGAGACAGAGTGAGGATGCGCTGCAGGGGGACGGTGGCGCCTTCTCGTCCGACACGGCCCTGTGCGCCCGTCGTACGGCAGGCGGGATTGGGCCTCGCTGGTCCGGGAGGTTTCTTCAAGCTTGGCTGGTCCCATTGGCCGCCGAGGGTGTTGCAGAGCCCAGCGAGGTCCAGGATCGCTCAGAACCTCCAGGCGGGGATCCGGCGTCCTCGAGCCTTCTGCCTGAAGAGTTGGTGAAGATCAGAGTCTCCTAGCCTTTATCCATTTTCTGTTTTTAGAGGACTGTGATCCTCCTTTCTGTACTTTGCTTTCTATTCTGTATTCCTTGTAATGAAGTAGTTTGCAATGGATAAAAATGAATTCTCTGACTACCCATACTGTGTACAGTGCTTTTGAGTTCTTTTTCTCATTTCTTTGTACAGTGTTTGGATTTTTGTTTGCTGTCACTGACCTTGGCCGAAAGGCTGGCTTTAGCCGAGACGAGCTGCATCGTGCCGAAGTGGACCCATTCCGTTGGTCTCGGCCGTGTGAGCATGAGCTTGGCAATGATCTTTGAGGGGTGTAAAAACCCTGATCTTAGGAATCCGGCCGAGTGTCTGAACTCGAGGCCTTCTCCATAGCCCAAGGCCAGGAGCTTTAGGAAAAGACCGAGTCTGGACTCGAGGTCTATTCCAGGGCGGTGGGCCCGATCCCGGCCGAGTAAACTCGAGGCCTTCTCCATAGCCCAAGGCTAGGAGCTTTAGGAAAAGACCGAGTCTGGACTCGAGGTCTATTCCAGGGCGGTGGGCCCGATCCCGGCCGAGTAAACTCGAGGCCTTCTCCATAGCCCAAGGCTAGGAGCTTTAGGAAAAGACCGAGTCTGGACTCGAGGTCTATTCCAGGGCGGTGGGCCCGATCCCGGCCGAGTAAACTCGAGGCCTTCTCCATAGCCCAAGGCTAGGAGCTTTAGGAAAAGACCGAGTCTGGACTCGAGGTCTATTCCAGGGCGGTGGGCCCGATCCGTCGAAATCAGTCAGAGAGATGACAAGTTGATGACAAGGTGAAAGTTGCTTTCATTAATTCTGAGATTCATTACATCCTTAGAAATAAAATTTCTTCAAGTGGGATGCATTCCACGGTCTTGGCAGCGGCTTGCCTTCCAAGTCTTCGAGCTTGTAGGCTGACTTTCCTGCCAGTGAGACTATTCTGAACGGGCCATGCCAGTTCGGGGCAAGTTTCCCCTCACTTGGTTCTTTGTCAGCTGGCAGGGTCTTCTTCAAAACGAGCTCCCCCGTGGTGAACCTTCTTTCTTTGACATTTTGATTGTATGCCCTGGCTAACCGCTGCTGATAGTCGGTCAGTCTCAGGGCTGCTGCTTCTCGTCGCTCGTCCGCCAGCTCCAGCTCCATTGCCAGGTTCGTCTCATTTCGGCCTTGGTCGACCAGCTCTGTCCTTAGGGTAGGAAGGCCGATTTCCAAGGGAATGACCGCCTCCATCCCGTAGGCCAGAGAGAAAGGTGTTGCCGAAGTGGACCTCCTTGGAGTTGTTCTGTATGCCCACAGCACGCTCGGAAGCTCCTCTGTCCATCTGCCCTTTGCCTTGTCCAGGCGCTTCTTCAGGCCGTCCAGGATCACTTTATTGGAGATTTCTGCCTGGCCATTACTCTGTGGATATGCCGGGGTGGAGTAATGGTTTCTGATGCCGTGCTCTTGGCAGAAGTCTCTGAAGGATTTGGAGTCGAACTGGGTCCCGTTATCCGAAATCAGGGTCCGGGGGATGCCGAACCTCGTAAGGATGTTTTTCCAGACGAAGTTCCTGGAGTCCCTGTCCGTAATGGAGGACAACGGTTCAGCCTCTATCCACTTTGTGAAGTAGTCCGTAGCCACTATCAGCCATCTCTTGTTCCCTGGAGCTCGGTGAAGAGGCCCCACGATGTCCAGGCCCCATTGAGCGAAGGGCCATGGACTGGAAAGGGGACTCAGATCCTGTGCTGGCTGATGGAGGGAGTGGGAGAACTTCTGGCATTTCTCGCATTTCCTGGCGTAGACCTGGGCGTCCTTCTGCATGTAGGGCCACCAGTAGCCCTGGCTGATTGCTCTGTAGGCCAATGACCGACCTCCTATATGGCTGCCGCAGATTCCTTCATGGATCTCGTACAGGAAGTCGTCCACCTTGGACGGGTGGACGCATTGGAGGTATGGACCCGTGAAGGACTTCCTGTAGAGTTTGCCTTCTGGAGAGAGCCAAAACCGAGCTGCCTTGAGCCTGATCTTGTGGGCTTCTGTCTTGTCCTCGGGGAGCTGGTCGTCCTTCAAGTAGGCGACGATTGGATCCATCCAGCTGGGGCCGAGGTCAGCACAGAGGACAAGCCGAGATGAATGGAGTTCTAGACTTGACCTTGATACTGACCCGACCTCGATGGTCCTCTTCTTTCCTGCTTCGACGGCGGAGGCCAGGTTTGCAAGCGCATCTGCATGCGTGTTGGTATCTCGGGATATTTGCCTGACCTCGGCTTTCTGGAATTGGGAGAGTAGCTTTCTCGTCAGGGCTAAGTAGGCCGCCATCCTGTCGTCCCTAGCCTGGTAGTCCCCAGCGAGCTGGCTAGTTACCAGTTGAGAGTCGCTGAAGATCTCCAGATGCTGGGCTCCGAGGATTCGGGCGCTGTTCAACCCTGCAATCAGTGCTTCGTACTCTGCCTCATTGTTCGTCGCTTTGAAGTCGAGGGTGAAAGCCTGCTCTATGACCAGTCCCTCTGGCGATTGGAGAACTATGCCGGCGCCAGCTCTCTTGGAGGTGGACGACCCGTCGACAAAGATCTTCCATGCCGAGGTGGGAGACTGCTGGGCTTCTGTTTCTACTGGCTCTTGTCCTGTGCCCCCCAGTGCCGTGCCGAGCTGGGTCGGAGCCTGGTTGGGGGAGGTGAATTCGACAATGAAGTCTGCCAGGATCTGGGCTTTGATCGCAGTTCGGGGACGGTACTGTATGTCATACTGCCCCAGTTCAACTGCCCACTTTGATATGCGCCCTGAAAAGTCAGCTTTTTTGAACAATGAACGGAGTGGGTGCTCCGTGATCACCACAATGGTGTGGGATTGAAAATAATGGGAGAGCTTGCGGGAGGCGGTGACGAGAGCCAACGCAAGCTTCTCCAGTAGGAGGTACCTGGTCTCGGCATCGAGCAGGGTCTTGCTCGTGTAATAGATTGGCTTTTGAACTCCCTCGTCCTCCCTGATGAGGACGGAGCTCACTGCATGATCCGAGACCGCAAGGTATAAATACAGAATCTCCCCCCGAGTTGGGGTGGAGAGTAATGGGGGTGACATCAAATAAGTTTTGAGTGCGGCCAATGCCTGGTCGCACTCGGGGGTCCATTGGAACTTCAAATTTTTCCTCAAAAGCTGAAAGAAAGGCCTGCACTTATCTGATGATCGGCTGATGAAGCGATTGAGTGCGGCGGCCATTCCTGTGAGCCTCTGAACTTCCTTCGTGGTAGAGGGACTCTGGATGTCCTGGATGGCAGTAATCTGGTCCGGATTGGCCTCTATCCCCCTCCGCGTCACCAAGCTGCCGAGGAACTTACCGGAAGCTACGCCGAAGGCGCACTTGGAAGCGTTGAGCTTGAGCTTGTAGGCGCGAAGGATGTCGAAGATTTGGCCGAGATCCGCCAGATTTGACGACCATGTCGTCGATATACACCTCTACCGTTCGGCCGAGCTGGGCCTGGAACATCTTCGTGACGAGGCGCTGATAGGTCGCCCCCGCGTTCTTCAGCCCGAAGGGCATCACCTTGTAGCAGTATGTGCCGCGGGGGGTGATGAATGATGTTTTCTCCTCGTCAGGCCCGTAGAGCGGAATCTGATGATAGCCTCGGTAGGCGTCAAGGAAGCTCATTCGGTCGTGACCGGCGGTGGCGTCGATCAGTTGGTCGATCTTTGGGAGGGGGAAACTATCCTTAGGGCAAGCCCTGTTCAGGTCGGTGAAGTCCACGCACACCCTCCACTTCCCAGTTTTCTTCTTGACCACCACCGTGTTGGCCAGCCATACCGGGTACTGGACTTCCCGGATGGCCCCTGCTTTTAGCAGGTTGTCGACCTCTTCGACGACCGCATCTGTCTGCTGCAGCCCGGTCCTGCGGGCTCTCTGTACTACCGGCTTGTGGTCGGGGTCGACGTTGAGCTTGTGGCACATGACCTCAGGGTCGACCCCAGGCATTTCGCTCGGGCTCCAAGCGAAGACGTCCACATTCTGCATCAAGAACCGAGAGAGTTCGGCCCTTTCTTCGTCTGACAGCTGGGTGCCGATCAGGAAGAAACGGTCTGGGTCTGCCGGATCTAGCCTGACCTCGGCCAGGTCCTCGATACTTTTCTTCTCAGGGTCCCGGCCGATCTCATCGAGGCCCTTCTCGAACTCGGCCAGGTTGACGCGCTCTGGCTCCTTCACTGCTGGAACTGCGGCCAGCATGCACTGCCTGGCCTGCTGCTGGTCTCCCTTCACTGTGACTACCTCCATCTTGCCTTCTTCGTTCTCATGGACGAATTTCAGCTTTTGGTGGAGGGAAGATGGAACTGCCTCTAGCTTGTGGAGCCACGTTCTGCCCAGAATGACATTGTAGGGAGAAGGGGCGTCCACAACCAGAAAGTCGGCTGACACGGAGGCTCCGCCAACTTGGGTTTCCAAGGTGATTCTACCCTTGGGGTAGACTGGTGTGGCGGACAACCCTAGCAGAGGCGCGCGGACCTCCGTGAGGTCTGCTTCGGAGAGTTTCATCCTTTTGAAGCAGTCGTAGTAGAGGACCTCGGAGGAGCTGCCGGAGTCGACGAGGATCCTCTTTACGGTGAAGTCTCTTAGCTTCATGGTGAGGAGCAAGGGGTCGTTGTGAGGGACCTGGACTCCCTCTAGATCTCGATCCGAGAACGAGATGGCTGGTCTGTCGCGGCGGGCTTTCTTGGACGCCGGAGCGAGGTCGGCTTTCATTACTTCTTTCTCGTGCGAGGCCCGCCTGGCCTCGGCACGGGACTGGGAGCTTCCCCGAGATGAGGAGGCGGGAGCTGAGGACGCCAGATGGATCACGTTGATGATCTTCTCTGAATCCTCGCTGTCTGGAGCCGGGGCTGCGCTCTGGTGGATCCGGCCCTCGCTGCCGCCGGCATCACCTTCCTTGATGAACTCTGGGATGTGGCCCTCTTTGACCAGCTTTTCCAGGTACCACTGCAAATTCCTGCATTCGTCAGTCCTGTGTCTGTAAGTGCCTAAAAATTAAGGACTTTAATGCAAGGATTAGGATCTCTGATTCGGATGATTTGGATGAAGTTTGCTGTGGCTCCGACTGGACCTGAAAAGGAAGGGAAGGAAGAAGCGTCAAAGGACCCTGGCTGCAGGCAGCGCAAGGCTCTCCGATGCTTAAGTTAGTGCTATGAACGAGCGAGGGAGAAGGAGAGGAAATTGCAGAGGGATAGTGTGTATAATGGGTTGCGTACCTTTGGATGGAAGTGGACATGCTATTTATAGGCGATGGGGTTGACCTTTATGGGCGAGTTCCAAGACTGGGCCGGCCACTCGAGTGGCTACGTCCATTCAGCCCATAATGCATTAAATGCCGGCCCATGCTTCATTAAATGCTAGGCTTGCTGGGTCAGGCGGCGGTGCTGACTTTTGGGCCAGGTCCCATCAGGCCTGGCCTGGAGCCATGCCCTGGGGGCGCACGTGTCCCGTACGCGCCGTTTGTCAGTAATGATAAGCTGCAGGACATGCCTTGGCATGCGCCGCTGTCCTGTCGCTGGTCCCATCAACCCGTCAATCATTTGTACTGCTGGGCCTCAGTGCCGCAGTCGGCCGGATCTGACTGCGGGAACTCCCAACGCGGCAAATGCCGCGATCCTGCAGCCGCAGTCCGCCCCGGCTGGAGGTGGCATTATTACTCTATCTTGAGGGCATATTAGCGTTGGTCTCGGCTTAGTAAAAATACCCCCACACAATTGCCCCCCAGTCTTCCGAGCTCTTAAGGGTATCACAACTCTTTGAGGTCGGGAGCTGAGTAGGTCTTGCCGAGATGCAACGTGGCGCGGTACTTCGATGAATCCGCTCTCAGGCTCGGGGAAGCTCAAACACCTCCTGTCTCTTGGGATTCTACCGCCATTTTGGCGGTTGGGGCCTTTACTCTTATCCGCTGTCGCCTCCGTACCCGAGGCATTAAATGGCGCTCGGGAATCGAGCTGACGCTTCCACGCGTCCCCCTTTGCTTGGTTGGCCCGTCGTTTCGCGGCGGCGCATGCAGTGAAAAGACGCGCCCTTTTTGAATTTCGAAGAGGCGCCATGATTAGGCGCCCAATTTTTCGCTTATAAATAGGGGGTCGTCCTTTCTTCTTCCCCCTTTACCTCGCATTCCATCTCTTTTTGCTTCTTTCTTCCTTTTCGCTTTCTTCCTCCTTTGTTTCTGTCGAATCGAAGGAAGCTGCAGCAGAGGTCTCGTGGATCCTGAAAGAGGTGCCGCCAGGATCCCGTTGCGCTTCCTTTCCTTCCGTAAGTCTCTTTCTTCTTCTCTCTGTTCTTTTCTGTTCTTTGCTGTTTCGTTCGATTTCAATCTGTTCTCTAAGTTCCAGTTCTATCTTTTAGCCTCTGTCTAGGGTTTCCTTTCGCCTGTTTTAGCGAATATTCCCCCTTCATTTCAGCGTTCACCCCTGTGAGATGGGCATCTTTAGTCACTGGATAGAGTCTGAGAGGGGATTGGCCGATCTCAGGGCCAGATACAATATCCCCGAGGGGGTTCAGGTTATGGCGGCCCCACTGGTCGCCGATATCCTTGGAGATTTCTACAATGGCTGGATGCCGTTTCCTTTAGTTGCCGTAATCGAGGGCGGGGTTAGGTTTCCCCTCCGCCCTCTGCTCAGGGAGTGCCTTAGGGCATGGAACCTATGTCCCTGCCAGCTGATGCCCAACAGCTTCAAGATCATAATGGGCACGGATGCCCTTAACGCGATCCTGGGCATCGGTCTCGGCGTTCATGATATCGAGGATACCTACGATATCTGCAAGTCCGGGAAGGACATGTACTACCTCCGCATCAAGCCGGGTAGGAGGCCGTTTGTGCAAGCCCTGGAGGATTCCAATAAATACGCTGGAGACGACCGCTTGATGGTCACGGGTGGCTGGGAGTTCAGCGATGACGAGTCCATCGCGGAAAGACACTTCAGGATTCCTGGCCACTACGGCACCCCTCCAAGTAATTACAGCCCCAGCGTGCTTTTTTGACCTTTTTCGCTTTTCCGCACTGCCGGACTAATGCCTTTCGTTTGCCCCGCAGGTGTTCGTCAGAGGAAAGCGGCTGCTTCCCGGGACGGCTGGAAGCTGAACAAGGCTTGGATCCGCGCCTTGGAGAATTACCACGGCCACGGAGATAGATCGGCGTGGAGGTTGCTTGGGTACGAACCCAGGTATCGCGGCTATCGGGGCAAGAAGCACACTGCCCACCGCTCCCAGGCCGCGGCGGAGGTAGACGAAGGAGGGAGTGCGGCTCGCTCCGGGGATCGCACCGCGTTAAACTCCGAGGCATCGGCTTCGGGGTCTGAAGACGACGCTGAGACGATCGGAAGGGTCATCTTATCCTCGGAGAGCGAGCCGGAAGGTGAGATGGACGGGGCCCGCCCAAAGCCGGTATTCAAGAACCTCAGGGCCCAGCCTTCAGGGGGGCGAGGCCGCGGCGCGGCTTCCTCTTCTCGCGCGCCTTCTTCCTCGAGCGCGCCTTCATCCTCGGCACCTCCTCCCTTGCCGACACTGCCGCCGCACCACGCTGCCGGGCCTAGCACATCCGCGGTGGCGCCTTCCCCGGCGTCGCGGGGCGAGGACTTGGCAAGAAAGAGGGCCAGAGTCGAGGGCTCCGCGGGGGAGTCTTCAAGTGGCATGTCAACGCGGGCTACTCCCGCCCTTTGGAGGCCGAGCTTCATGCTGCAGCAGGGGAGGCCGATGACGGTCGAAGACCGCCTCTCTGGAGGGCCTCTCGTGGTTGCCAGTCTCGGCAGCGCTTGCGCCCTGCCCCGGGACATGGAGAAGCACGATGAGCTGGATGACATCTCTCTCCTGGCATCGCAGATGAAGGCGGGCCTGAGCGTAAGTTTTTCTAAACTTTTCTTGGTCTTCTTCGTTTCATCTGTTAGTCATAATTTCCCCTGACTCGGTGATTTCATTTGCAGATTGTGCAGATGGCCCAGGTCTCAGTGTCCAGGGCCCAGAAATGCCATGACGAGCTCAGGAGGATGCAAGCCAACTGTGATCAGTACAGGAAGGCCCTGGAGGATGGCAAGGTGAGGGAGAAGGAGTACGAAGAGACTCACCAAGCCCTCTTCTCCGAGTTCGACAAGACGAAGAGGAGGGAGGCTGAACTGGAGAGGAGGATCGCGGGCTTGGAAAGGCAGAAAGCCGAGCTCGAGCACCGAGTTCAGGCCGAGGTTGCTACGGCCTTCCAGGATGGCGTCGACGTAGCGGGCGAGGAGTACTCGGCGCAGGTCGACGATATAAGGGCTTCGTCCTGGGAGATGGGCTGGATGGCGGCGCTCGCGAAGGCGGGGGTCCCTAGGGATCACCCCGCATACGTGAGCCCGGACGAGTTCCCTCGCCCCGAGGCCGACCCGACCCCCGCGGCGAATCCCGAGGGGGATCTTTCAGCCGCGCCCGGACCAGAGGCCGCCCTGTCGACTGTAGTTCCTATCGTTGCTACGACTTCGGCCGTCGCCTCCTCCGAAGTTCCTCCAATTGCCGCGACTCCTCCTGCAGATCCTAACGCCCTGCCCCCTGCTGCTTGAGGCTCTTTATATGCTTTCTTTTGTAGCTTTTCCTTTCTTGCTGCTCATGTAGAAAACTTTTTGAAATTAATGGAGAAAGAACCTTTTTTGCCTCTATTTCGTACTCTTTTGTTTGGAATGTGTTTTGAACTTCGGCGTTGTGTTTTGGACTTTCATCCCTTGGGGGTCCGCGGTCGGTTATCCGTGCTGAGAGGCCGTGGTCCTTTGAATAGGATGTGATGCAGGTTTGATCCGAGCGTTTCTCCACTGGCTCGGGGAGTGCTTTAGGGATCATTTAGTGCGTCGGTCCTAGTGTGTCGGCTATCTGGCACGTAGCCGAGATGCGCACGAAATGGAGGGGTCCCCTGGCACGCCACCAGGGGCCGTGCTGGCTATCTGGCACGTTGCCGAGATGCGCACGAATTGGAGAAGTCCCCCTGGCTCGTCACCAGGGGCCGTGCTGGCTATCTGGCGCGTAGCCGAGATGCGCACGAAATGGAGGCGTCCCCCTGGTTCGTCACCAGGGGCCGTGCTGGCTATCTGGCGCGTAGCCGAGATGCGCACGAAATGGAGAAGTCCCCCTGGCTCGTCACCAGGGGCCGTGCTGGCAATCTGGCGCGTAGCCGAGATGCGCACGAGATGGAGATGTCCCCCTGGCTCGTCACCAGGGGCCGTGCTGGCAATCTGGCGCGTAGCCGAGATGCGCACGAGATGGAGATGTCCCCCTGGCTCGTCACCAGGGGCCGTGCTGGGGAGTCGTTGTTGTTGATTTAGAACACAGACAAGACTTTTTCTTGAGAGAAAATGAACTTCATTGATTTTGCGTAAACGGGATACATTCAAAAGTAAAATTTCTTCAGATGCGATGCGTTCCATGGCCGCGGCAGCGGTTTCCCGTCCATATCTTCGAGCTTGTATGCGGACCGCCCCGCGGTCGAGACTACCTTGAACGGACCGCGCCAGTTTGGGGCCAACTTGCCCTGATTCGGATCCTTATCTGCGGGCAGTGCCTTCTTCAGGACCAGCTCTCCGATGGAGAACTTTCTTTCCCGCACTTTTTGATTATAACCCCTTGCCAATCGTTGCTGATAGGCTGCTAAACGGATGGAGGCGGCTTCTCTGCGTTCTTCGGCCAGGTCCAGTCCCAGGGTGAGGTTTTTATCGTTCTGGGCCTGGTCGAAGAGTTCAGATCTGAGGGTCGGGAGACCGATTTCGAGGGGGATCACGGCTTCCATTCCGTATGCCAAGGAAAAAGGGGTTTCTGAGGTGGAGCGTCGCGGAGTGGTCCTGTAGGCCCACAGCACGCTGGGTAGCTCTTCCACCCACCTTCCTTTGGCCCCATCAAGTCTTTTCTTGAGCCCATCCAAGACCACCTTGTTGGAGATTTCAGCCTGACCATTGCTCTGGGGGTAGGCCGGAGTCGAGTAGTGGTTTCTTATGCCGAGCTCCTTGCAAAAGTTCTTGAAAAGGCTGGAGTCAAATTGGGTCCCGTTGTCCGAGACCAAGACACGAGGGATACCGAACCTCGTGACGATGCTCTTCCATACGAAGTTCTTGGAGTCCCGCTCTGTGATGGAGGATAGTGCTTCTGCCTCGATCCACTTTGTGAAATAGTCGGTGGCCACTATCAGCCACCTTTTATTCCCCGGAGCTCGGTGGAGAGGACCCACGATATCCAGCCCCCATTGTGCAAATGGCCATGGACTGGAGAGCGGGCTCAAATCCTGTGCTGGTTGATGGAGGTTGTGCGAGAATTTCTGGCACTTTTCGCACTTCATAGCGTACATCTGTGCGTCCTTTTGCATGTATGGCCACCAGTATCCTTGGCTTATAGCCCGGTATGCTAGTGACCTTCCTCCGATGTGACTTCCGCATATGCCTTCGTGTATTTCGTAAAGGAAGTCTTCAACTCGGCTTGGGTGGACGCACTGGAGGTAGGGGCCCGTGAAGGATTTCCTGTACAGCTTTCCTTCTGGAGAGAGCCAGAACCGGGCTGCCCGGAGCCTGATCTTGTGAGCTTGTGCCCTGTCCTCGGGGAGATGGTCGTCTTTGAGGTATGCGATGATGGGATCCATCCAACTGGGCCCGAGGTCGGCACACAGGACTTGCCGTGGTGGGCTGAGCTCTATGCTTGGCGATGTTAGCGAGCCAACTTCTATAGTTCTCTTTTTTCCAGCCTCGACGGCGGAGGCCAAGTTGGCGAGTGCGTCGGCGTGCGAGTTAGAGTCTCTGCCGATTTGTTTGATCTCTGCTTCCGGAAATTGGGAGAGGAGTTTCCTGGCGAGGGCTAAATAGGCTGCCATTCTATCGTCGCGAGCCTGATAATCTCCAGTGAGCTGGCTCGTCACCAACTGCGAGTCACTGTAGATTACCAGCTGTTGAGCTCCGAGAACCTTTGCACTATTCAGCCCGGCCAGCAATGCCTCATACTCTGCCTCGTTATTTGATGCTCGGAAGTCGAGAGTCAGTGCTTGCTCAATTACTAGCCCTTCCGGAGACTGGAGGACTATGCCGACACCGGCCCTTCTAGAGGTGGAAGACCCGTCAACGAAGACCTTCCAAGCCGAATCTCGGGAGGTGTCCCGAGATAGCTCGTAATCAGTCTCCGGGACTAGGCCATCCTGCCCCTTGCCCCCCAGTGCGGGGTCGAGTGGGCTCGGCGCCGAACTTGGAGGAGTGAACTCGACGATGAAATCTGCCAAAATCTGCGCCTTGATCGCTGTCCGGGGCTGGTAATGGATGTCGTATTGCCCTAGCTCCACTGCCCATCTCGAAATTCGCCCAGAGAAGTCGGCCTTTCTGAAGACGGACTTAAGTTGGTGCTCCGTAATCACCACTATCTTGTGGGCCTGAAAATAGTGCGAGAGCTTCCGAGAGGCACTTACAAGGGCCAGTGCAAGTTTCTCCATTGGCAAGTATCTGGTTTCGGCGTCGAGGAAGGTTTTGCTGGTATAATAGATGGGCTTTTGCTGCCCTTCATCTTCTCTGACCAGGACTGAGCTCACCGCGTGGCTGGAGACCGCCAAGTATAGGTACAATGTTTCGCCTTTCTTCGGGGTTGATAAGAGTGGAGGCGAGGCCAAATAGGCTTTGAGTTCCTGGAGAGCCGAGTCGCATTCTGGGGTCCACTCAAATCTCAGGTTCTTTCGCAGCAATTGGAAGAAAGGGCGACACTTGTCTGAAGACTTGCTGATGAAGCGGTTGAGGGCGGCGGCCATGCCAGTGAGCCTCTGCACCTGCTTTGTCGTTGCCGGGCTCTGAATCCCCAAAATCGCTGAGATCTGGTCCGGATTTGCTTCAATACCGCGTCGCGTGACGAGGCTCCCTAAAAATTTGCCGGACCCGACCCCGAAGGCGCATTTGGAGGCGTTCAGCTTCAGCCCGAACTTCCGAAGAACTTCAAAAACTTGCCCGAGATCTGCCAGATGGTTGAGAGACTGGGTGGATTTGACGACCATGTCGTCGATGTATACCTCGACTGTCTTGCCGAGGTGCTCCTGGAACATTTTGGTGACCAGCCTCTGATAGGTTGCTCCCGCATTTTTGAGGCCGAATGGCATCACCTTATAGCAGTAGGTTCCCCTAGGAGTGATGAATGCCGTTTTCTCCTGATCCGGCTCGTACATGGGTATCTGGTGATATCCGCGGTAAGCGTCGAGAAAGCTCATCCTTTCATGACCGGCGGTGGCGTCGATCATCTGGTCGATCTTCGGTAGAGGGAAGCAGTCTTTGGGACATGCTCTGTTGAGATCAGTGAAGTCGACGCAGACCCTCCATTTTCCGGTCTTCTTCTTCACCACCACGGTGTTTGCCAGCCACTTTGGGTATTGGACCTCCCTGATGGCGCCTGCTTCAAGCAGTTTTTCCACCTCTTCGACCACGGCTGCAGACTGGTCGATTCCGGACCTTCTTGCCTTTTGAACCACTGGCTTGGCCTGGGGGTCCACATTCAGCCTGTGGCTCATAACTTCTGGGTTTACGCCTGGCATTTCCTGCGGGGTCCAGGCGAAGACATCTCTGCTCTGCAATAGGAAACTGAGCAGCTCGGATCGCTCCTGCTCGGCGAGCTGGCTCCCAAGTAGGAAGTACCTCTCTGGATCACTGGGGTCGATCCTGACCTCGGTGAGGTCCTCGATACTCTTTTCTCCTGGATCACGGCCGACCCTTTCTAGCTCCGCTTCGAGCTCTGCCATGTGCACTTGCTTTGGCTCTTCCTCACCGGACACCACGGCCATCATGCAACGTTTGGCCATTTGCTGATCCCCATTGACTGTGACCACCTCGACTCCGCCATCCCTTTCCAAAGGGAACTTGAGCTTTTGATGGTAGGAGGAGGGGACGGCTTCTAACTGGTGCAGCCAGCTCCGCCCTACGATGGCATTGTAGGGAGATGGGGTATCCACTACGAGGAAGTCGGCCACCACCGACGCGCCACCTACTCGAACTTCGAGGGAGACTCTCCCTTTGGGGTACACGGGCTTGGCGCTGAACCCTATCAGGGGGGTCCGCGCCTCCTGGAGGTCTTCCTCCGTTAGCCCCATCCTGGTGAAGCAGTCGAAGTATAGGATCTCGGACGAACTGCCGGAGTCGACGAGGATCCTTTGCACTTTGCAACTCCCCAACTTTAGGGTCATGATCAGTGGGTCATTGTGAGGGAGCTGGACCCCTTTCAGGTCCTCGTCTGAGAACCAGATCTTCGGCCTTTCTTTGCGGGCCTTCTTGGGGGACGGCCCGAGATCGGCCGACATGACCTGCTTCCCATGGGAAGCCCTCCTGGCCTCGGCGCGGGCTTGACTGCTGCTCTGCTTGGTAGGGGCCAGGTGGATGACGCTTATGAGCCTCTCTGACCCGTCGCTGTCGTGATTCTCTTCAGTTCGGCGCCGAGGTCGGTCGTTGCTCCCGCTGCCCGCCGCCTTGCAGAACTCCTTCAGGTGCCCGTCCTTGACGAGCTTTTCGAGATGGTCCTTGAGACGGTAGCAATCATTGGTGTTATGCCCGTTCTGCTTGTGAAAAGCGCAGAACCTGTCTTGATCTCTTTTGGAGTTATCGCCCTGCAGGGGGCGCGGCCATTTGAAGTATGGTTTTCCCTGGATCTTTTCCAGGATTTGGTGGATCGGTTCTGTAAAAACCGTGTTGACCCTCTCACGCGAACGGTAAGATGGTTTGTGTCTCTTGCCTCCTCCCGAGGTGCGAGCCCAGGACGAGGCCCGGTCGCCCGAGCGATGTTCTCGGCTTGCTTCATCTCTACGGGAGGTCTTCCTGTCTTCGTCTACGGACCGGTCCTCATGCCTGGATCGGTCTTCCCGCCGCGATCGGTCATCCTGCTGAGATCGGCTTCCCTGCCGAGATCGGCCCTTGGAGACGCCGAAACTTTCGTTGGCGCGCGCCTCGTCCTCCTCTTGCTCGATATATTTATTTACCCTCGTCATGAGGGCTGTGACGGAGGGCACAGGATTTCGGACGAGCTCTCTCCTGAGCTCGCACCCTGGCAGGAGGGCGTGCTTGAAAGATCTGATTGCCACGTCCTCGGAGGAGTTGTCAATCTCGCTGTATACTGTCCAGAACCTCTTTACGAACTGAGTGACGCTTTCGCTCCACCTCATCCTGAGGGCCATGAGGTCGCTGTCGGTCTTCGGGATGACCCGGTGCGCCTGGAACTTTCCCAGGAAGGAATCCCGCAACTGGGGCCAGCTCGAAATCGACCCCTCTGGGAGTCCACAGAACCACTTGAGGGGGAGATCCCCCAAGCTGGAAGAGAAAACTCGGCAGTTGAGGTGCCCGACGTCACCCCAGACGGACAGCTTCTGGGTGAAATGCCGGAGGTGCGCTGATGGGTCCGAGGCTCCGTCATAGAGGACGAACCTCGGGACACTGAACTTCTTCGGGAGGGGGTACTCGATTATTTCTCTGGTGAAGGGTGACGAGTCGAGGCCAGCGAAGTCGGGGAGGTCCAGCTGGCTTTGGGCGAGCCCCGCCTCCTTTAGGGTGTTCTGGAGGGCCTGCTTGACTAGGCGGTTGATCACGGCCTGCTGGTCCGCCGCCTCCGATCTCGGCATTGACCCCCTGTCTTCGTGGTCATGGTAAGAACTCCCGACGTGACTTCGCTCCCGACTCTTATCGTTCAGGTGGTCTCTCAAGTCTTTGCCGGTGACGGGATCCTTCCTGCCTACGGGATCACCGCCCCCGGGGGCTACTCCCTTTTCTCGGAGCTGCTGCCTGAGCTGGCGGATGAGATCATCTTTCTCCTGGAGGGCGAGATTCTGGGCCCTGATTGCGGCCTGAGCGGGGTCGGCCTGATTGCGATGTGACCCCTCCGCAGCCGGGGCCTTGTCCTTCGGGAAGCGCTCCTGAAGGGGAGCGTTCAGCCGCGGTGGGCCCCCCAGCTCTAGCGGGGACGACGCGGACTCGGTGTGGTAGCTTTCTACCTCTGCGACTTCCCTTGACGCGTAGGGCAATGGTCCAGGGAGAACCAGTGGCCCTGGGGGAAGGGACTTCCTTGCGCCTCTCTTGTTCCTCGGAGCCATTGGTGATTGAAAAGAATTTTGGGAAAGGTTTTTGAGGTATGGGTTAGTACTTTCCCACAGACGGCGCCAATTGTAAGTGCCTAAAAATTAAGGACTTTAATGCAAGGATTAGGATCTCTGATTCGGATGATTTGGATGAAGTTTGCTGTGGCTCCGACTGGACCTGAAAAGGAAGGGAAGGAAGAAGCGTCAAAGGACCCTGGCTGCAGGCAGCGCAAGGCTCTCCGATGCTTAAGTTAGTGCTATGAACGAGCGAGGGAGAAGGAGAGGAAATTGCAGAGGGATAGTGTGTATAATGGGTTGCGTACCTTTGGATGGAAGTGGACATGCTATTTATAGGCGATGGGGTTGACCTTTATGGGCGAGTTCCAAGACTGGGCCGGCCACTCGAGTGGCTACGTCCATTCAGCCCATAATGCATTAAATGCCGGCCCATGCTTCATTAAATGCTAGGCTTGCTGGGTCAGGCGGCGGTGCTGACTTTTGGGCCAGGTCCCATCAGGCCTGGCCTGGAGCCATGCCCTGGGGGCGCACGTGTCCCGTACGCGCCGTTTGTCAGTAATGATAAGCTGCAGGACATGCCTTGGCATGCGCCGCTGTCCTGTCGCTGGTCCCATCAACCCGTCAATCATTTGTACTGCTGGGCCTCAGTGCCGCAGTCGGCCGGATCTGACTGCGGGAACTCCCACCGCGGCAAATGCCGCGATCCTGCAGCCGCAGTCCGCCCCGGCTGGAGGTGGCATTATTACTCTATCTTGAGGGCATATTAGCGTTGGTCTCGGCTTAGTAAAAATACCCCCACACAGTGTCCGTTGCCCTTATGGAAGGCGCAGTAGAGCTTGCTCCGGGAGCCTTCGGTGGGTTCATTCTTCATGGGCGGAGGATACTTGAAGAACGGCTTGGATTTGATTTTGGCCAGGATGCGGGAGATCGGCTCCTTGAAGACGACGTTAACGCTCTGGCTGGCGCTGGAGGGAGGTCTGGGCTTCCAACTGCCCCCAGACCTGGACGACGAAGGCTTCGTCGAACTGGAGGCCCAGTCCCGCTTGGGCTCCTGCTTCTGGGAGGGCCTCCCGCCTCTTTGCCGAGGCTGGCTATTCTTCTGCTCGGGCTCCGGATGCCCGTCCTGATCCTTAGCTCGGATCTCGTCTTCCTCCCGGGCGATGAAGCGCTTCACCCGGGACATCAATTCTGACATGGATTCTGGGGTGTCCCCGGCCAAGTCCTTTCGCAAGTCGCTGCCGGGGATCAGGGCATGCTGGAAGGCGTAGATAGCTATCGCCTCTCTTGCGCCCTCGATCTGGCTGTAGATCGCCCAGAATCGGTGGGTGAACTTGGCGAGAGTTTCGCCCTGCTTCATTCTCAAGGCGATGAGGTCCCCTTCCTTCTTGGGGACGACGGTGTAGGCTTGGAACTTCTTCAGGAAGGAGAGCTGGAGCTCCTTCCAACTGGAAACCGACTGCTCTGGGAGAGAGCAGAACCACTTCAGGGGGAGGTCACCCAAACTGGAGGAGAAGATTTTGCAGTTTAGGTGACCCTCGTTTCCCCAGATGGACATCTTCTGGGAGAAGTGTCGGAGGTGTGCAGATGGATCGGACAGTCCGTCGTAGGGGACGAACCGCGGGACGGAGAACTTCTTGGGCAAGGGGGTGCGCTCGATCTCTTTTGTGAAGGGTGAGCCCCCGAGATCGGTATGACCACAGAGTTGCTTCTGGTCCCGCATGTCCAAGTTGTGCTGGAGAGCCAATCTGACACGTTTGTCAAATAGCTCTTGCTCGTCGTCCTTCTCTGGAGTCGGAGCTCGGTGCTTTCGCTTGGGATGGCTCGGGCTATGATGGCTATGAGTTCGGCCATCGCGGCTGTGGTGACTTCTGCTGTTGCTTGAGCCTTCGTCACGGATCTGGCTCCGTTTCTGGTCCAGATGATGTCTGAGGTCTTCACGAGGAGGCTGGGCTGCCCTGCTGGGAGCGTCCTTCTTTTTCCCTTGGGGCTCAGAGACCTCCCTCAAGGAGGCAGTTTGCACTGCCCTCAGCTGCCGCTGGAGCTCGCGAATCATCCGTTCTTGCTTCTGGAGTTGCTTCTGGAGGAGGGCAGCTTCGGGAACCTCTCCAGGGGGTTGAGCGTGGCGCGTTTCTCCTACGGCCACGGCTTTGTCCTTCCGGGGACGCTGATGCTGACGCTCATCGCGTCTGGGTGGCGGGACCTCGTCTGCTGAGAGCGAGGCCTCGACTCCCTCTTGGAAAGGGATCTCGACAAAGAGTTGGGAGCCCAGGCGGCCCTCGCCTGCAGTCGTGCCATGCACCGTGCGGGAGCGTCCTTGAGGAGGGACGTCCGTTGGCGGTGGTGGCAGCTCGAGCGCTGCTCTTGAGGATTCTACGCCCTTCTTAGCTTTCGGAGGCATGACTTCTGGGAGATCTGAGGTTTAGAAGGTTGTTTGGAAAGATTTGGAGAAGGTTGGGAAGGTTTTGAGAGGTTGGGATATTACTTTCCCACAGACGGCGCCAATTGTAGGTGCAGAAAATTATGACCCACAATAAGAGGGTGCCTTATAGGACTTATCCGAGAAGATGATGGTGTCTGGAATGTCTGGATGCCGTCCGGAAGCCTGAAAGGGAAGAACAAACAGTCAGAGGACCCTGGCCTGGGCGGCGCAAGGCTCTCCGATGCCAAAGTCAGTATGGGAACTGGAACAATGGAAGGAGAGGAAGAAGAGAGACAGAGTAACGGCTCTGGTATGAAAAAATGGCGTACCTTTGATGGTGGTATGAACCTCTATTTATAGAGTGTGGAACGTATCTTTTAGGAGATATTTTGGTGTGGGTCCCGCGATTTGACTGGGAAGTCATGATCAGCCCACATTGCATTAATTGTGGTCCAATCCAGCCCACTATGCATTAAATGCCCGTCGGGTCAGCCCACATCGCATTTAATGCACATCTTGTTGGGCCAGATCCTGTTGGGCGCCTTTGGCGGTAGGAGTACCAGCGGATCTGCCCTCGGGCCCTGCCCTGATGTGGCTTCAGCCGCTGGATGGGACTCTGTCAGGGATCTGGCGAAGATCGTGCGCGGCTGGATGTCGCGTCTGTCCCACCAGCTCGTGCCCCTGTTCCTCCACGTGCCTGATGACGTGGGGGGAAGAGGGGCGCAAGTGAAGGTTCTATCTTGCTTCGGCTTCTGTCACGGCCTCTTCAGCCGGGGTGGAGTTTGCGGCCGGGATGATACCCGGGGTGGCCCAGCCGAGGTGGAGCTCCTTGCCGAGGTGACGCCCGAGGTGGGCCAGTTCGGCGCTGAGGGCCCGGAGATGCTTGACTTCGGCCGAGGCCCTCGTCCTGGTAGCCGGGGTGAGCCTGGTGCCACGTGGATGGCACGAGGATGGCACGTGAGAATGCTTAACCTCATCTGATGGCTGCGATTAACTTAATCCTGTGGTTCTGGAAATCACCCCACACAGCAAGGCATTCTCAACAGGGGGAGGGAGAGCTTGGGTGGAGACGGCAAGGGGCGAGAGAGAGATCTAAGGAGAGGGAGAGAGGAAGAAAGAAGAGATGGGGGCAAGAGAAGAAGAACCCAAAGAAGTAATTGCGGTTTGCTTGTCCCAGGGAGGCAGCCATATATCCTTTTGATTCTATTCATCTATCTCGCATGGATATCGCGCCAGGCCGCATGTGGACCCACTCGATCATTAGTTCAAATAGACCATCAAACACGCCCCCTCCAATATTTCACCGACCTCATGGAGTTGCACGGATCCATTGGGACTAAATGGTTGGACCAAGGGTCAGATTTTTTGTGAAATAAAATTATTAAATTTGTGAGCAATGGATCAAAAGGGATAGGATCATCAAATTGACTTAAAATTTGATATTTGAGGTGGACCCACCTGAATCTTTTCATCCCCATACATCCAATGATCTATTGGGCCCTAGGTGGGCCCCAATAACAACCGTCTCACATAGGAGTGTGTGTATGCATTTCTAAGTGAGAATGTGCTCATTTAGCCTTTATGGGGACAACCAATGAGATGTGTGAAAAAAAAAAAAAAAAAACATTTGGAAGTTTGGAGGTTTCCCCATCTTAGATACGATGATGTCATCTAAAGGTAGATACGATGATGTCATCTAAAGGGGGGAAAACTCATGCATCTCAATAGCTATGCTTATATCTGCATGCATCGCATTCGCTGTGCTCATAAATGATATATATAGGAGGAGAGAGCGATGGTGCGGTATAAGAACTAACTTTACAAGGGGGCACCTAGATTTGATCTAACCAATAACAGCTAGAGGGATTGAAAGATTTTAATTGGGGAACTAAGTATGTACAAAAAACCAATCCAATCATTCTAGCCCTTTCATCTTAAGTGCCCACATTGGCAACGGTGGAAATAAATTACCTTATTTTTGTCCCATGCGAGAAACCACAAAAGACAACTGTTGGGGCCCACTTGGGGCCCTGCATGCATATCATGGGAGAGGGGGATCAAAAGATCTAAGTGTGACCATTCCATATATTAAAATCATGAGAGTGTGGCGATTCCATGTGAAACATCGTGTGAGACAACTGTTGGCCCCACATAATGGAGAGGTTGGGCATCGAAAGACCTATGTTGGACCAACCCCATATATGAAATTTAAAATAAATCCAATGAAATTTAAAAGAGAAGTAGAAAAAAAAAAATTTTTGAAGTACCTGTCCAAGGCATCTTCGAAATGAGTTGTAGCAGAGGAGGTAGCCGGTGGAGACGGGGATTGAGAGATGCGAACCTTGTCTTTGATGTCTTTGAGCAGCGAAGCCCATTTCATCGTTATCCGATTAGTGTGTGTCATGTAATTGTCATTTTCATCCCAACCTCATCATCCTGTATTTTAGATCTGAAATCGCATATCTGTTTTATAGGTATAGAAGAAAAGCTGGAAGAAGAAGAACCCAAAAGGATGATAGAACAGAGAAAAATGGCAGATTGGTGAGATTGAGAAACAACTCTGAACCCCTGTATCTCCTCTCATTCGATCCGGAGCTGTTCGTTTCTTTCTTTTTGTGGGTCACGAAAGAGAGAGCTGGAAGGTCGGATATCTGTTGGTAGAGAAGGGTTTTTGGACGGTTTCCTTCCCGCGCCTCTTTAGCTGCCGCGTCTGATGTGGCTGAGTTCGGATCCGCTCAGGCTATGACTTGGAGAAATTGAGTCGTCCCGCTAGCGGTTGGATCCCTCCTGATCACCCATGCTAATGGACCATCCAAACCACAACCCCACACTCATATCTCGTGCCCACACTCATATCTCGTGGATGCATATCTCCTTATCATTATCATATTTTTTTTCATATAAAACTAATAAATTTGTAGGCCAAAGTTCTTGATAGGTCTAAAATTTAGGTAAAATTAGCGAAAGGTCCCTATAAGTCAATGTCCCTAAACCCACGTGTTTTCATTTTTTAGGACTAAAATACCCCTGAAACTGACGCAACATGTAATGAAGTGGTCCTCAACGTGTAACGATTTTTCAACGTGTCACGATTATTTAGCCTCGGATTTAGGTCATAATTCATCGCCTGTTACTGATATGCCACTGTAATTCATCGCAAATCTTATTTTTTGATTTTCAAACTGCAGTCGTTGTTGATATTGAATCTGGCGCTAGAAAACTTCTAAGAAAAATGATTTCAACTATGTTTGATTGTTGAGAAAGATCTTCTTGCTAGTAGATTGCAAATCCATCATCTGTGAAGCAGACTGTTGATCTAGCATTTTGGAAGCAGATTGTTGTCCCGCTGCGAATCAGATTGTAAATCCTCTGCGAAGATTATTGCAACTTGCTAATAGATTGCAGTTCCATTGTTTTGAAGCAGATTGCAGATCCACTGTGAGCAGATTTCAGAGATTGCAGATTGCAGATCCATCGTTTTGAAACAGTTCGCTGATCCACTACGAACCAGATTTTAGATTCAGTGCGAAGCATAATGCAGATCCAACTTTGGCCGGAGGTAAGCGAGGTCTTATATTCATAGCAGAGTGTATGCAAGCGAGGTCTTATATTCATAGCAGAGTGTATGCAATCTTTCTTATTTAAATTATAGATATATATTTCTGATACTAATGTTCATTTTTATTTGACCAGTGATTTATATTGTATAGGATTATGATCTGTTTGTTCAGATTTGTTATTTGTTTTTGTTACTGTTTATAGTTAGATTTCCATAGTTTTTTTTTTTTCATTAACATTTATATTTGATTGGATTTCTATAGATTAAATAGAGCCTGATGTATCTAGAAGTCAAATTAGTTAGTTTGTTTCTTATTAATTACTTTAACAGTTTGAAATTCTGTTAAGAGCTGCAATGTTTAAGAAGTCATGTAATCAAAGATATGTGACCTTTTGCATCAAATTTATTTATCTTTCTAACATACATATCTGATTTATAAAATTATCTAAGTTTTTATAAAATTAACTGATTTCTGTATTAAATTCATCTAAGTTTGATAGAAATTATATGATTTATGTATCAAATTTATCTGAGTTCTATAGATATTATCTGATTTATGTATCGAATTTATCTGAGTTCTAATGAATAAATATAGATAAATTTGTTCAGAAATCAAATAAACTTCTATAGTATTCAGATAAATTTGTAAAGAACATGAGTGTATTTTACATTCTGATGACTTTTGATCTCCCTTGAATTTTGTAGATTTATATCTGGCAGAGCCGCTAATGCTTCTCTGTAAGTATGGCATGTTTACTGTTGTCATTCATTTTAGTCGGGGCATGAGATATGATGATTTGATGTGTCAAGTTTGCAACAAATAGAAGATACTGGCAGTAAATATGGTCTGTCTGACTTATGCATTGTTTGGCCACCCTAAGTGCTTGCTAGACAGTGACTCGGACTTGTTAAGCTTATCCATGTTGGCGTCTTCAATGGGATTGGGAACAGTGGATGTCTTTGTATCAGAATTGCAGGAATCAGAGGATGATGATCCAGAGGAAAACGGTGATGATTTCGTTGAAGATGTCATTGAATTAGTGGGTTATGAGGGCACAGATATGGAGACAGATCTACTTCCACAATTCTGCACACACAAGGAGAAGATTTTACTGTCTTCAGGCTGGGCAAGTGGTATTAGAGAAGTGGGGCAAAGATTTGAAGGTGGTGTTGTGGAGTTTAAAAGTGTGATGTGCAGATATTCGATTGAGGTTGGGTTTGAGTTTGTATATATGAAAAATGATAAAGTGAAGGTGACAGCTGAATGCTCTCACAATCATTTGATGGGTTGCAAATGGCGTGTTCATGCATCTATTGAGAAGTCGACTGGTCATTTTTGTATCAGGACATTAGATAATGAGCATACGTGTGGTGCAGTAGTCCGAACATCGAAGAACAACCGTATGAACTCTGAGACAGTTGCTGATTTAATGATTGATCATATTCGTGAGAAGCCGCTCACTAGACCGATTGATGTTGTGCACCACTTTAAGGTGAATTATGGACTTACCATTACTTACCATCATGCATGGTGGGGGGTGGAAAGGGTTAGAAATAAGTTGTATGGTGATTCATCGCTTTCTTTTGACAATCTTCGTTGGTATATTAAGGTGGCGGAGGAGGTGAATCCAGGAAGTCTTTTTGTGCTAGATTATGACCAATCAACTATGTGCTTTAAGCGTCTGTTTGTGTCATTTTATGCTTCAATTGCTGATTTTAATCATGTCCGTCCTTTGTTATTTTTGGATGGTACTTTTTTGAAAGGGAGATACAAGGAAAACTTGTTGGCAGCAATAGGGAAGAATAGAAATCAAGGTAAGTCCACTTGCTTTCGATTCTTATATTATTGACATATTTTTTCTTAATGATTACCATTTCTTGATTTTTTTTTTACTACTTGGAGTATAAAACTTTATTTTTTTATGACACGGGTTTGTTTCCTCTTGCTTTTGCTATTGTGGACTCAGAGACGGAGGACAATTGGAAATGGTTTTTACAGAATTTAAGGAAAGTAATGATTTCAGATTGCACTATTACTTTTATTTCCGATAGAAATCTAGGTCTGATAGAGGGTGTTTCAAGCGTATTTCACTATGCCCATCATGCGTTTTGCCTCCAACACTTGAAGGCAAATCCGAGGGACAAGTTGTCAGGTGGATACACTAATGAATTTAGAGAGAGAATGGTTATGATGCTTCGGGAATGTGTATATGCCCCAACCATAGCTGCATTCCATGCCAAATTGCAGGCGCTGAGGCATGAAGGTGGTAGCAATGTCGACAGATTTCTTTGTGGATTGCCTCATGAAAGATAGAGCAATGCCTACTTTAAGGGTCATCCGTACGGTGAGATGTTTTCGAATGCAACTGAATCTTTCAAATCCTGGATTAGAGAAGCTCGCCATCTTCCAATTACATAGATAGTGGACACAATAAGGATTCAAATAATGGAGCAGATGGCAACTAGGAGGGAAGTTTCCAGTAGATGGAAGTCAGTCATTTGCCCGGATATGGATAAGAGGTTGGATGCTTTGATCTAGCTTGGACGGATGTGGACTGTCAAGCGTTCTAGTGAAAATGTTTACGATGTTCACTCTTACCCGTCAGTGACTGTCGACATTTTTAATCATATCTGTTCCTGTTATCAGTGGCATGTCAATGGCTTTCTTTGCGCCCATGCTTGTGCTACGATTCAAAAGAGTGGAAAGGACCGGAGTCTTTTTGTTGATCATTATTTTCACACTGATTCATATAGGGTTTCATATGATGAGCAGATATTTCCAATTCCAACTGTGGGGATACCGGAGGCAACAGTTGCTGGAGCTGTTATTCTCCCACCTCTGGTTAAACGCCCAGCTGGCAGGCAAAAAAAAGAGGATATTGTCAAGAGGGGAGATCATACGGCAGATAAAATGAGGGTGATGAGGTCGGTTTGGCAGTCACAATAAGAAGTCTTGCAAGGAGCCTATTATTTGACAAATCTTTGAATTAGATGTTGACTTTAGTTTCTGTATAATATTTGTCCATTCTTTAGCATGTATATAAGATACAATATGAATTCTGATTAGTGAATAAAAAGTCAAATTGACAGACATTTTAATACAGTTTAATGTGTTGTTACTTGTATAAGTAATTACTTACAAATGTCTTTATATCATGTAAAATGTGTTTTGAAAAATTGATAATAAAATTGCATTAGAAGTGAGAGTAAATATGTAGCAGAAGTCAGATAATTTGATTGAGAACTCAGATAAATTGCTTCTGAACTTAGATAATTTAATTCAGAATTCAAATAATTTATTTCAGAACACAGATAATTTCATTCAGAAGTCAGATAATTTGTATCAGAACTCAGATAAATTTATGTAAAATTAGATAAATTGCTTCTGAATTCAGATATTTTGCTTCTTAACTAAGATAATTTCATTCAGAACTAAGATAAATTGCTTTTGAACTCAGATAATTTGACTCAGAACTCAGATAAATTTATGTAAAATCAGATAATATCCTGCAGAAATCAGATAAATTGGTCAAGAAATTTAGCTAAAATTATATCAGAATGCAGATATAATCATTGCAGAGTGTTCATGTACAAATACATTCACAAGAGTTTTTCATAAACATTCATTCGGAATTTGATTCATTTATCCATTCACAAATTTGACAATTACATTGACAAAATTGTCTCCTTTACATCCATTGATCAAAAGAAATACATTCACAAGTTTGTTGCAATGACACTTTTCATATACAGAGAATTACATGAATTTTGGCTTATCTTTACTCTGACATAACACTATTTCAAAATAACTTATTTTTGTCATTGTTTTATTTTGCCGTCATGGTTCAAAATCATCATCAGCACCTTGTCTCCTGAATGGAAGTTTTGAATGGACCAGCTGCGATGCATGTCATTTAGGAATTTGCTAACTATCTCTCTTCTCAAGCCATCAACGATGTTCTGTGGTAGCTTCGAAGCAATTGCTTGTTTGCGTGTAATTTGCCTCATAATATAGCAGACAATGACCCCACAATCGACCCTGCAAAAGAAGATGTTGGTACTCTTAAATCAATTCAATAAGTGTATTGGCACAATGATACTTACGATCCCATTTTCTGTTGTGGGGTGTCTTCCACGCTTATCAATGGAGCTCCATATAGCCGAGTTTCTTCAACATTTACATAATTGTAGTTCTCCACATATTGTTTCTGAATAATCAAACAAAATCCATAGAGTTATTGGGTGTGTTTTTACTGTTATGTGTACCATTACGTATTTAATGATTTTGTCAATGAAACGTACCCGAATTCGTGCATCTTCAAAGTAATGATCGACTGTTTTAGCTGATCTTGGTTGTAAGGAGTTATAATGTTGCCAATCCCCTTCTTTCTGATCCAACACCAACAGTGTCTAATAAAATGGTTCAGCATTCTTCCTTTTTCCATCTGAATTCATTGGAAAGTGCACGAATCTGTGGTTGGCAGTTCTGCTTGGGGAGATTTGATGGTGTAGAATCTTTTCTCTCTTTTCTTATGTGGGTGCTGTAACGAAATTCTGCATTAAGTTTAGTTTAGTAACTTTTTATTATATTTTAAAACAAAGTAAAATATGACTTGGTTAATTATAATTTATTGTCTTTTACCCAGCATAAACTCGTTACGAAGATTGATTTTTCTTAAGGCAGCATGCCTTCTTGATTGACTATCGTGAGTTGTTGTTCGATTTCTTCCTGTTCTCTGTATAACAACTCAGCATAGCCGTCAATAACCTGTTCAATTCCGAGCAGATAATGTTAGGCATATTATGTGAATATGACCATTTTTGGTATATTTCTAAAATGAAGCAATAGTATGTCATAGTTTCTTTGTTTGGATGCTTACGGTGCTGGAGAATTCAGCTTTGTTGAGAGCTGCAATTATGTCCTCGCAGAATACATCATTTATCCTCTCACCTCCCCAAACTAGCGCCTTGCAAATGCAATTGTACAAAGTGCTCAATTTATCGACATTTTGATTAATATTTTTTTACAACAGCAGCTGTGTTGCTTAGTTGCATATGACTGTTACTTACTCTTGGCCTTCTGCTTCGTAGATCTGCTTGAGCTTTTCGATGTCGGGCTCAGTCATTTGCTTAGTGACTGTATTTATGGGGAGGCTGAAGGGGGCAATTGTTTCGATCATTTTCCTCATTGCCCTTCTTTTTTTAATTCTTTTTATCGTGGAGGATTCTTTTACCTCCTTAACCGGCTTGATTGGTGCGTCAGAGGACTTGATCTGATTAAATATTTAGATAAAGAAATATAGATTAAATAAATTAGAATATATACAGGGTGAGATAAATTCAATCCAATATCAGATAATTATGATGTAAAGTCAGTTAAAATCACACAAATATACATATAAATTTGATGAGATATGTTATAAGTTCACCCAGAAGTTAGATAAATTTGTTAGAGAATTAGATAATTTCAAAGAGAAAGTCATACATTTTGCATACTAAAGGTAAGTTAAACAAAGAAGAATCATCGAAAAAAATATGGAAGTTTAATTCAATTACCTCATCAACATTCTCTTCAACTTTCTGATCTGCTTCAGCCCCCTCCGCTTCTTTCTGTGCCATTCTCCACCCTTTTTCTTTTGAATTGGTTTTTTTTTTTTTTGAAGGCTGGAATATATCATCCAATGTCTTTCCAGCCCACTCTCATCCTTTCTCTGCATAATCAAGTGTCATTTCCTTTAAGAGCTGCTGCAGTTTCATGTTGTTTGATTCCAAATTTATTAAATTTTTTTCAGCCCCCTCACCTCATTTTCTGCCTTTGCAGCTCTTGAGGACTGTATATCTGACACACTTATAGTATGTTTGAGCTGCTCTTTGAGGGAGTTGACCATTCTAAGAGTCTTTTCTACAGTTTGATCGGTGTTGACATCACATGTTTCAAGGGAATTCTTCTCCTTTGTCAACTGCTCGATCAACAATAGAGCACTATCTCTTTCTCTGAGCAAGTTTTCTATCCTTTTTTTCACTTTCAAGCCTTTCCTTTTTCAGACTGTTGTTTTCTGCTGATATCTTTTCAAGTTCAATAGCCATCCTTTAAATTTGTGCTTGTAATTATGTCTTATCCTTGGTCAGTTGGTTGGTTAATGAAGTTTCCCTGTCACACTCTTCAGTGAGATTGGGTAGCTCGTTGTTTTTGGTGGACTGTGACGGGTTACTAGAACAAGGCACGGTGTCAGCAGCTTCCTGTTCCGTTCCAGATATTGTTTCAGATGTCACATTGGTTGTTGCATTCGTGGCGTTGCCAATTATGTCAGCTAAAATATTGGCAACCACCAGATCTGTCTCTAGAGTCATCTATTCATAATTAGTCATCTCCACACCAAAGGAGACAAACTGAGTTGCTACACTGACAAAATTTGTTTCTTCATTGTTGTTTTTTTCTCTCTGCTCTTCCAATTCGGATACGACCAATGTCTCCATCATTATGTCTGTATCCGACTGGTTGGCTTCATTCATTTTATTCTTTGATTCCTCATCTCCTTTTTCCTCTTGTTGTTCTTCTTTTCATCTCCTTCCTCTTGCTCCTCTCCTTCATTCTCATTGTCTCCGTGTTCTTCTTCTACTACAACTCCATGATCTGTTCCATTTTTATCTGTTTCTTCTTCATCCTCTTCATTTTCTTCCAGTTTCTTTTCTTCATGAATTTTTTCTTTTTCTTTTACTTCTTCTTATCCTTCTATCTCCATTAACCCCCCCCCCCTCATCACTACTAACACTGCCCAACAAAGACAGGAATCGCTGCGCTTTAAGCAGCGTGCGATCTAATGTGTCACCGAGGACCTGCAGTTGGTAACAGTGTTAGACTGAACATGTTAGATTAAGAACTTAGATAAAATTAGATAGTGAAAACTAAGATAACAAATTACTATTATTAAATAGAGTACCTCATTAGCTAGTAGTGTATGAAGGGGTTTTTTTTCCAAGTGCCATACTCATAGCCCTGAGATTCCACTTTAGTATCCTTGGAAAATACAAAGACTCATTCGGTCTGATAATTGTTGTATGCTCACACAGCCATTACTGTTACAAAATCAGAAAAGTCATAGGTTAATAATTCATTATTTGTAACCTTGAATTCAAAGGATTTTAGTAGGAAGTTGTATATCGTACCGGTAATGCAATAAGGCAGCCAATGACTCTATCAGAACCACGGCTCCTACTGTGTACAGACTCCATAAAAAATTTTGATATTTCTTCTGCCCAGGCATAGTGCTTGATATCCATGTAGTTTTCAACATAGCCCACGTACGCCCACCCTATTCATTACGTCAAAACAGCCGAAAAACCATAATCATAGCCTATAGTTTTTTTTAAAAATGACAGCTCTAGCTATCGTCTTTTGTATTACACTTGTGTCTCACTTTGATGTGTAGCTTTTGGAAAACGACAGTCCTCATATGTGGTGTTTATTTTGAAAAAGCGACAGCCCATTATTGTGGACAATTTAGTTTTTAATACGACATTCATAGTCTGTCGTTTTTTTTAAAACGTAGTTGCTATATTTTGAGATAAAAAACGACAGTCAATGGCTGTGGTGTTTTTCTATTTATCCTAAAAAAAAAATATTTCAAATATTAAACCTATTTAGTATCAATAACGATCCATTTAAACAACTCAAACAACCATATCTGTCAACAATCTAAAACTCAAACATCCACATATTAGCCATCCAAACAACGCCAGAATAACCATATAATTTCATTCATCAAAACCACATGCATCCATATAATATCCAAGTATCAACTAAAACATCATAGAAATCCATCATCCAACATTAACTCAAACTTACACCCTCAAAACATTTACTTCAAAGTAAGAATAGAAAACTAATAAAGTATGGTCCTAATTATAGGCCAATCAAGTACATCTCCGAGTATGATATCTCCTAACTTGCGTTCCCTGTCGAACAAGTCAACACCCCCATCAACAATCTCATCTAACACAATCCTGTAGAAACCTGCCTCCGGTGCTCCTCCCCCTTTAGTCTTCCATAAGCAATTATGTTTTTCTTTGTCATGTGTTGCAACTTACACGAAGATGGGCCTCTTGCATGTGTGGTTGTTTGGTCCAAGTGTGCATAAGCACTCTGAGAACTTTGGCTCCCCTACATACATCATTTGGAACACATTAATTTTTATGTTATCAATGTAGACATTTCATTACGTTTAAGAATGATTCCATTAATATCAATTGCTTTGTACCTGAGAGGAGTGTCCACGTTCGGTAGAAGGCTGCATTTGTGTATTTGCTTGAGACAAGGATGCAAACATTTGGTCTATCTCACACCGTAGATCCGTAGACTCCACTTCTAGTCGTTTTTCCAAATTATCCACTTGAGCTTGTAGGATAACTTGCGATTCATGTTCCTTTTGTAATGCTTTCTTGTAAGGATCTGAATACTTGATGGAGGTCTTTGAAACTCCGTCGCCCATGCCTTTTATGCGTCCACGATTATCACGACCAAGAATCTGTGTAAAAAAAAATCAATGTCAATCCCCGTTTGTGATAGGATGTATTTGTCACTATATTTGATGGTTAATAAAATCAAGTAATACAAATATAATTACACCACATACCAAGGCTACTGCGTCATGATCTAAATCTTTATTTGCAATTGAAGGGTTATCCTCATACAAGCTAGCAACTCTTTCCTGCAAAAATATTTCGTGTCAAGTTTTATCTTGAAATAAAGAGAGAAAAGGAAGAAGTTAAAAATATCAGGGATTAATAAGAACTTTCAAGTGCTTGCTATAAACAATTCTCAGTAGTTAGTAACGAAAATCAATGATCTAATGGGTCTGACTACAATTGAAAAGGCTCAATAGAACATTTAAATCTTAGATGTACTATAAATGCATCAGTGTAGGTTGTTGTCAAAGCATTATCATTGCTGTTGTCAAAGCATTATCATTGCTAGGTGGTAGAGATCTAGGGCCTGGTCTATCCACAATCTGGCCCATCAGATCAGTGGTCTTGGATCACCAAATCATGAGCAATTGAGGATCACACAACTGACTCTCTTGCCATCTGTAAACTGGTGGGGCTCAATATGTTCCCTGCAATGTCTAAACATGATTCAAGGAAAAGATTCTGCAATCTCTGATGTGAGATGTAAAGCAAACAAGTAGCAACACCATGTGAAGACACTGGAACTACAATTGAACTTTGCCCCCACATGCAGCAAACCCATTTGTTAGCTTTTCATTCAAAAGATTTTCAAACAAGTAGCAACACCATTTGTTAGCAAACAAGTAGCAACACCATGTCAATGCTCATGATTGATTGATTCTCTATATAAACACACACCCAATGTTAGCTTTTCATTCAAAATTCATCTTGCTTCTTCTTAAAGCCTTCCTTCATCTAAACTAGATTTTCATAGTCAATCTATTTTTGGACATCATCAATCAAACCAATGATTCTAAATGAATTTGGTCATTGGAATAATGTTAGAGCTGCACTAGTGGGATTGTGCAACAATCCAACTGGTGCAGTACATCAACTTCAGTTTAAGATATCACTATTCCAAAAGCAATGTCAAATGCATCAATCCATGCGAATAAAAAACTATCATCACTTAAAAAAAGATCTCCACATTAATAAACTACAAAACAATCCATTCAATGTGTGTACAAACTGTGGTTTTTGGAACTCTAAAACATTACACATTATTTCTTATGGAATGAAATGAAAGCCTATACAAACTCATGTGATCCTCTCATTGATCACAAGATCTTCAATCAATTTCAGTTGGCTTTGCTTCAGTTTACACCTATGACATTCCAAATGGCAGATAGATTTTCACTTTTCTGTTTCTACTTTAACCCAAGAAAATAAAAAAGCTAAAAAGTGGAGGGAATGCCAATACCCAAAAGAAACCATGGGGACTGAAAGCAATGCAACTGTGGAAAGGGCATATGAATTTGAGGTATTTTAAGTGGCTGCAACCACCTCATGGACCCACTGCACTCCAACAGGAGAAAAAGAAATACATGGCCTAAGTTAAATCCTCCCTGACCACTCCCCTCCAACACCAACCCAAGTAATTTGCTTAACCAACCCTCTTAAATAGGCTTTTGAGGTCAGCATTGTAATTGGATAATCAACCAAACTATAAATTCCAATCAGAGATCAGGTTGCTATTAAAACATAGAAATTTAAACTAGAAAGATAGAAATTTGGCATTCACAAGAGAAGGCTTAATTTGATTCACAAGTCACAAGGAGATGGACGTTCTGACCAAAGGAAGAGTTTTACCCTGACCAAGGGACAAAAAACCATCATTTCCTTCTAGTGAGAACCATCATTTCCATCTTTCTGACCACATTTGGTGGGATTTCATTTTTCCCAACTTTCTACCTACATTAACAATGGTGATCAACGCTGGAAAAAAAATACAATTCAACAACATATGGTGAAAGCGATCACCTTCAATCTTTGAATGCTTAGATCTTCTAGAAAATATGGTTTTAATCTTCCAAAATAATGCAAAATGACTTTAAAAGTCTCCAACATCTACTCATAACAAGAATAACCATTTAAAAAAAAATTCTTGAAAGAGATAATGGGTTCAACCATTGGAAGCTCATTTAAAGACAAATAATGATTGAAGCATCATGAGAAATATTTTTTCTACTGATAGTTGTAACTTGTAAGTGTTCAAATCATGTTAAAGATGCATTGTAGATTTGTAGTGATAAATTTTAGTATTATAAACAACCCTATCATATTACAACATACAACCACCCCCACAAGAAAAATCTGTGCATAAGAGCTTTATACCCTACAACACAATTACATAAAGACACCTCCCAAGGGAATTCACAAGTCATAAGGAGCAGACTGTGTTTTGGAAAACCTGTTACAAGGGTCCAGTACTCCCTTTTTTTTAGGTAGCTTTCATTAAAGGGACCTGAATACAGTAAAAGAGAAATACTTTAAAAGCCCAGATAAGCACTAAAATGCACGAAACACTGAAAACCCAAGGCATAAGCCAAAAACACATGAAGGACAGGCCTAAAAGTCAAGAGATGAAACAATGTCTATTAACTCCATCCATCTATTATTGAATTTAAAAATGTAGAAATAAAAAAGACTACAACCACAGTGAACAAAAAAAAAAACTTAATAACTCATCATAAGGTTTTGCATTTTAGAAGAAAAATCTACTTCTCACCCTGTATTTGCATCTAGCAGAACCATTCTTTGGAGTATGCGTAGCAAGACACGTTTGAGTCCGAGTGATCTCAACTCCTGGATTTTGTTGCCTCTGAAAAAGAAGGGAGCAAACATCCTCATAACAAAATTAGCTAAATGGGAAAAATTAAAACATAAAAGCACAGTGCTTACCAAGTTTTCTGCCACTCTAGCATGGCCCATTCTACCGGAGGTATGTTGGCTTTTCAATGCCTTTCTTGCCTGTTTTCGATGGTTCCTCTTAGCTATTGTCGCTTCCATCGAACACATGTTAACGAACTTCTCCCAATCTTCTTTCTTAACCTTTTTGGGTGGGTTATTTTTTCTCTCAACATCTGTTTGATATTTATCGTAAAAATCCCTGCGTAGCTTCGACTTCCAATTCCTCCAATGTGCATTTGCCTTTTTTAGCACATATGCTTTGTTCTCAATTGGGACTTCAAACATACTCTGTTTAATTGATGGATTAGTCATATGTTGAAAAAAATAATAATAAAGAACTATATAAATGGGTACTCACACTGACAATCTCCCACACATGCTCCTTTACTAAAATTGGCACTTGTGACCAGTTATCAATACAAGGTAATATGTTGGACTTGGCAACCTTCCTTATGGCCGAAGATAGCTTAGCTGCATTAGGACCAATGGCTTGGCCACAGAGGGTAAATGTAACACGAGGAAGATGACTCGCTACAAATGTCATTTTAAGTTAGTAATATTACATAAATTAGTGAATATTGAAAAAATTAATGTCGCAGTACATACTCTCATGGGAAGAACATCCCTGTAAATTAGATGTTGGACTTGCCACCGTTGATCTGTCATGCAACATAGTGCCTGTAACCACAAGAGCTGCATTAGAAAATTCGTGACAATATTACAAATATCGACATGTGAAATGAAGTTGGATTTGATTCATAGGCATTAAAAGATAACATGCAAATGTTGCTAATAGAAATTTATATGCTAGCACGAATGTTAGTATTAAAAAGCTTGTCGTACATGAATTTAAGACTTAGATCTCCTCGTCATCAACTATAGCATCTTGCAATGTTGCGCTTAAGTTACTTCCATTAGTTCTAGCCTCGAAGACTAAGGGATCTTCAAAAGAATCAACGTCCTGATTCAATTTCTTTGGAACATCCAAGACAACATGCCAATCATCTGCTGGCCTACTATGATCTTTACAGTAGAACACTTGAGTGCCTTGAGAAGCTAGAATAAAAGGCTCATCACCTTCCTTTGAATTTCATTGCAACCTTCTCAAGTTGACATATATCAAGTTAGTTGCTGGATCAACATAGCATCCATGTTTGTCTTCTATACGCACCCAATCACAATAGAATACCACTTGTTTAAAGTCATGGTAATCTAGTTCTAGAATTTTTTTGATAACTCCATAGTAAGCGGCCTCTTCATGCACAAGGTTGGTGTCCCCGACGCTTGACCTGAAAGAGGTTAAAGCCTTCATTGAGAGACCACTATTCTGTGTCATTTTATTCATTTCCGCATCCAAAGTATGAAATACATATCCATTTATTGCGTATGCATTATATGAAATGGCTTCAAATGAAGGTCCATCAGCAAGCCTTTTCATAACACTGTTAACTCTGTTTCTTAATTCTTGTCTAAGCCAAGGAATGTATTCAATTGCTATTTCTGTTCGCATAGCGCCTCTTCGATTATGAACAATGGGCCTTAGTCTTTGAATGTATTCATCATATTTCCTGATTAGATTTAACCACAAGAGTTAGATTGTCGGTCTCAAATTATGCAATGTTTTCATAACGTACATGTTAAGATCTTGTAATTTTACTTACCTCTCCCACTCCGCATTCTCAGTATAATGTTTTAACACCCATTTACGAGCTTGGTGGAATTGTACAAAACTAAGATTGTAGACCTTCCCATTTTTATCAAAAGGGTATGCACATTCACTAGGGGTGTAAAAAAAAACCGAGAAACCGTCTAACCGAACCGAACCGAACCGAACTGCGGTTAAAAATCGTGTTTCACGGTTCGGTTACGGTTATGGTTTTCTATAATAACTTACTGTGGTTAACCGAACCGAACCGTAAAATACAGTTCGGTTAACCGTATAAGGTTAACCGTACCATTATACAAATAAAGGAAAAAAACTAAGGGCCGAATGAAATATTTCTTTAAGTGTTACGTTAACAAAAGAAACCTAACCCTTTCTCTCATCCGTTTCTCACCTAAACCCAAACCCCCTAATCTGAAACTCATATTCTAATCCTCAATCCATGTCACCAATTAATTGATCCATCTAGATTAGATTTTTTTTAATTCTTAACTAGTTTTTTGCTTGGTTAAAATCAGTGGGTTCTTTCTTTGTTTTTCTATTTTAATCCCTCTTGTCCTATGCAGGATAAATGTTTGAGAATATGAATGTTTCCTAGTTGAAAGTTTAAGATGTTATTTGTGGTCTTTGTTTTTTTTTTTCCATGTTCTCCTAATTTCTTTGATACACATCCATTCACAGTTTCAATAGAGTGTTCAACATGCTCTGTTGCAATTTGAAATTTAAAAGTTGGCATTATATTCTAGCCGTTTGTCTATTAATTAATATATAAAATGGTTAATCTACTGGTTAAGCATGATTAGATTTTTCCACGGTTAATAACCATAACCGAACCGTCTTATACGGTTAACCGCGGTTCGGTTTTCTACAGTTTTTGTCTTCACGGTTACGGTTATGGTTAATGAAATCCAAAAACCGCGGTTACGGTTCGGTTAACGGTTTTCCCAAAATAACCGGTTAACCGAACCGTTACACCCCTAACATTCACCATCCTCATCCATCCATTTCCCATGTCCTTGCTTATGACTTCTTTCTTTACTATCTGGCATATAATTCATGGCATACAACATGGATTCCTCCATTAAGTAACACTCTGTAATGCAACCCTCTGGATATGTTTGATTCACCACATAACGTTTATATGTCTTCATCTTCCTGATACAAGTTAGCTAAATTAGATACCAATGCTAATTTGTAATAAATTATTTAATTAGGAAAGAACCCAAATTAACAAAGATATTATAACTACCGCTCAAACGGATACATCCATTGATATCTAACAGGTCCGCAAAACATCACCTCCTCTGCCAAGTGCACGACTAGGTGTATCATTGAAACGAAAAATGATGGAGGGAAGTATTTCTCAAACACACAAAGTGCTACCACAATACGTTCTTGCATCTTTAAGAGTTCTCGACGGTTGATAACCTTTGAGCATATGACATTAAAGAATATTGATAAGTCTCGAATGGCAGAACATAATGGCTTATGTGACTCAAAAGCATGCATAAGCAACACGGGTAATAACTATTGCAAAAGAATGTGATAATCATGTGACTTAAGATTTTTTAGCTCCTTCTCCTCCAAGTTAACATTGTGTCTCCAACATGCACTATATCCGATAGGAACCTTTAAATGATATAATGTTTTACATATCAAATCTTTCTCCAATCGGGATAGAGTGAAAGGAGCATCTGGAAATATCCTCTTCCATTTTTTTCAATTGGCCAAAACTTTTTTTTAATCCCCAGCTCTTGCAAGTCTTCTCGGGCTTTAAGATTATCCTTAGACTTGCCCTTTGTGTTCCTGATGGTTGCAAATAGGCTTTCTGCCACATTCTTTTCCATGTGCATTACATCCAAATTATGGCGAATGAATAAATCCTGTAAAATAAAATTTTTTTTGCTACTATGTTAGTTAACTAAAGCAGATTAGTTTAGTAGAAAGAATTTGTTAGAGCGCACCTTCCAATAAGGCAAGTCAAACAAAATAGATCTCTTTGACCATGGAGTGTTCTCATTAACCTCTGGATGTTTTCTCTTCCTCTTATTTCTTGATTCTTTTCCAAATTTAGTATGTATAGTTTCCATTTTTCTTAACAATTCTGAACCATTCATATGCTTAGGATTCTTCTCATGTTCTTCACTCCCATCAAACTGGGATTTTTGGCTCCTAAAAGGATGTCCCATATCTTGTAGCCACTTTCTATGCCCCATGTAACAAAACTTATTCCCATTATTTAGCCACAATGATTTTGTTCCTTCACTACAAACAGGACATGCATACTTTCCTGAAGTCTTACAACCCGACAAGTGACCATATGCTGGAAAATCATGTATAGCCCATAACAGAATTGCTTTCATTGAGAATCTATTTTTATTGGATGAGTCATATGTTGTGGCTCCTGTGGACCACAAATCATTCAACTCATCCACCAATGGTTGCAAGTAGACATCAATGTCATGTCCTAGGCCATACTGCCCAGGAATCAATAATGTTAACATAGTGAATTCCTTCCGCATACATAAAGATGGGGGAAGATTGTATGGAACAACCATAACAGGCCAACAACTATAGGAGTTATTCTTATTCCCAAATGGATTAAATCCATCCGTCGCAAGTCCAAGACGCACATTACGTGCCTCGCGTGCAAAGTCGGGCCATTTACGGTCAACTTATTTCCAAGATGAAAAAAAATCCACTGGATGGCGCATGATCGTTTCATCTGCTACTAAGCTTGCATTTGCATGCCATCTCATGCTCTCCGCAATCCAGGGTGCACTATACAGTCTTTGCAATCTTGGTGTCAATGGAAAGTATCTTAGTTTTTTCCAAGGCAGAGGTCTTTTTCTTGGTTTATCTGAACTCTCTGGTCGCCATCTGCTTTCACCACATGTAGGACAACTGTCCTTATCTTCATGCTCTCTCCAATAAAGTATGCAATCATTACGGCATGCATGGGTAATCTTATAATCCATACGCAAAGACTTGATCATTTTCTTTGTATTGTAGGTGGTATCCGGCAAAGTGTTTTCAAGTGGCAAAACATTTTTCATCAGTTTCAGCAACGCATTGAAACTCTGATTAGACCATTGAAATGTAGCCTTCAAGCTTAACAAATCCACTGTCACAGACAACTTTGTATGTTCAATTTGACATGAAGGATACAATGGTTTTATCGCATCCTCCATCAACTTCTTGTACCGAATATCGTCCGTTGAATAATCTTGAGATTCAACAAATTCTTCATTAGGAGCTTCATGAGAGGATGGAGATGTATCACCTCCCATATGAGCTTGAGATTCAGTCTCGTCATGAAAATGCTCAAATACATCATTGACCATATCAACCATTCTTGGAAACGTATCACTCAATCTTTCCATGCTACCGCCCGCTACGTTTATGCAACTTTTTGGATGGATTTCTCCATGATTAATCCATATTGTGTAACTTGTATCTATACCATGACAAATTAAATGCTCATAAATAGCTCCTAATGTTTTCTTCCCTCCTTTCAAATTACGACATTTGACACAAGGGCAACAATACCAATCATCACCCCCTAATTTCTCTTTATTAGCTTCTATGAATGCAAAAAACGACTTAACCCCTTCTATGTATTCAATCGAATGCCTTGGTGCCATCATCCACACCTTGCTTTGAGACATTTTCTGAAATATAAAATCTCTAGAGTATGAAGATGTGAGAAATGAACACTCATCCAGCACTCTAATAATTCAAAATTTAAAAAAGTACAGGCCCAATCTACATTTTCATCTTATATTCATCAGCCCTCGCCACATATCTAATATTAATTCCTTTCTGGAGCCCAGTTGACTGTGAATTCCTATATATTTAATTTTATTCAAATAAATACGGTCGGCCTCTATTAGACATATATAAGGAAAATTAGTTTAGTTTAAGTTTCCTTTTTTTTTCGAAGTGGAAAAGTATCACACCAAATACTGAAAATTTGTGCGAGGAATATCAAAGTGTGTCACAGCATACTACTCCCTAGAGTCAGAACTCTTACAGTTTTCATTTTTCTGGGACTAGAACATTTCTTACAATTTTGAAGGAGAAACACACACGGAGACTTTTTGCAAACAATAGAGATGGAGCAACTTTGTTTTTTTTTTTTTTTTTTTCTACAGTCTTATGCTAAAGCTTGAAATACATCCAACACATGAAAAGGGTTCTGTTCTACCACAGAATATGAAACTGTAGAAAATAAAGCTTTAAATGTAACCTTTTGTAAAAATATAAAATCAAGAGTTGGTAAATGTTATTTTTAAGGTTTTGTAAGAGATTGAATTGCTTGAAAGGGATAGTACTAGGAGGAGCATCAAAACAATACACAACATGACATAATTTTGGACAGTTCAGGTTCAAGAAGGTACATATTATGCTGGCGATTAGAAAGTTTTGGCTCCATGCATGCACCATACAGCCTCGTCTCGTGAAGCATATTTCATATGAAGTCATTATATATTATAACAGAGGGTTCGAGGGTTTTCCTTACCAAAAAAATAATCGAGGGTTTTGTACAACTTGGGCTAATAAGCCTGAACTTTCACCCAGTATTACCTGACCCGTGACGGGTTTGATACGAATCCAATCAGATTGAGTTTAATATTCGAGTATTTTAAAAACTACACCCAAACCCAGCCCAACTCAAACTTGACCCTTGATAGGTTTGTTGCAAATCTGATAAATTTTATACTCAATTGTTTTGTTTTAAACTATTATAATAAGAAAATCAATTATATATACACTAACTTATGCTATAGGGTTTAAATCAGTAACTACTTTAAATCTTAAAATACACTCTGCCTATTAAAGTAATTTAAAAGGCATCAAATTCAGCAAAACACTAGAATACTAGTAAAGTTGAATTCATCGTTAGAAAATCGGAAGCTAAAAGAGATAAGAAATCACTCCGAGCGATGTAAAGACCCTTACCTTTTACCAACAAGTTGGTAGGTCCAATCAGCAACACACATTCACAACTATAGTTATAAAAAAGTAAAAGAAAGTGAATACCTGAGATGTTTTTCCAAGCAGAGAGGAGACAAAGGGTTGTAAAGACAAAAGGGAAAATAGAAGATTGCAAACCTGAAGAGGAGAAAAAAAAATTGAATGTATTCATGTAACTAAAGACACTATTGGCAAGCAAATCATCATCATAAGCTTAATGCCACAAATTCAGTTTCACTTACTGGAGTGTCAAATTGATTGCCACCACCTTAAATGAGGCTGAAACTACATCTGTGGATCGTGGTGGAGATCCCACGGATTCAACAAGCTGCAGGATAACATAAAAGATGATTAATTAGAGCATCTAATGACAATATCGGATCCATCTTTCTATCTCAATTCTCATGCAAGCAAAGCAAGAAAAATCAAACAAGTCTCAAATGGTTTTGAGAGCATAGAGGCAGAGATTAAAGGGGGGAAAAAGGAAATAATATAGCACACCTACATCCACAATGACTACAGAATGATAGAACGAATAAAAGCAATGGAGCCAAGCCATGGGTTGTTGAAATGGAAGAAGAATGATGAAGAGATGAAGGAAGAAGGAATAAAAGGGAATGAATGGACTTGGCAGAGCAAAAAAAGATACTCCAGTTCATGAAAAAAATCTTTAACTTGAAAGAAAAATCTGCAACTTCGATCCAGAGAGCACATGGATTGAAACTTAAAGCAAGTAGATGAGTCCCTCTTCACTCTTGAGCCTTTGGCATAAAGTGCAGGTACCACATTGTTGAAGTGGATCCTTCATGTCATGCCCAGCATCATAATGCATGCAGCTAAAGTAGCTCAAAAAATCAAATCATGAAAGTTATAATTATATATGCGGGTAGTAGTGATAGTTGATAAGTCCTAAGTCACCAGACTCATCAAAATGGATGTTGTACTCCTGTATAACATGCTACGATGCCCCGAAACAACATGGATATAAGTATGACAGAGATCAACTTCACATATAAAAATATCAGATACAAAATTGATATACAGCCTATTTAGAAGTATCCGAGTATTATACCCAACTTATCAATTAAGTTTAAAGGCTATACCCAATGCTTTACAAAGGTAACATAAAAGACAATAGAAAATAGACTAAATAGAAAGCAAATATTGGGCAACTGGGTGATAACAACCTTTTGGTTATAAGGGACTAAGGGAGCAATAGTTTTGGTTGGAAGAAATTGATAGTCAAATAACAATCAGGTTTAAAAGGTGCAATGCTGTACATGATTTCCTTCAATATCGAGAAGATAGATTCTCTGAACTGCACATATTCAACACTAAAAACTATATCATCTACAAGGGAAGAAATCACAAGAGATGAACATTTTAGAGAGATATGTTACAACAACATGACATGTATAAGTAACAAATACTAAGTTATTAGAAAGAGAAGGTAACAATTGCAATTCTTGTCTGGGTGAAGAGTACCAAATTATTAGAATAGGGTAATCTCTCTTTGTTCAATCAATGCCTTATCATGAAGAGTCAAGGAGAACATGGGAATTGGATGTTTAATGATTTGTATACACCATTGTCATAATACTTGATAGTTCAAGATTCTTGGAGGATCATTTAAGCCATGCAGTTTGTGAGGAAAACAATTTATCTCTAGGCCTATAAAAGAAAAAAAAATTGCACATTGCTAAGTATTGGGCAACCACTGCCCCCTTTGTAGTTGTATGAGTTTATTGGAATATTGATGCAACAAAATTGTCATTTATAACAATGTATAGGAGTTCCCTTTGAAACTAATGCAAAAGGTTAGTAAGGTCACAAACTCTGTTTTTAGATGTTGAAATTTGACATAAGGTGACTGAAACTATATTGAAAAAGAAATAAGCTATGTTAAGGGCCCCTACCATTTTGCATGTACAGAAACTGTTTTCCTACTTTTTGGAGATATATCTTTTCAGGTAGATTTCCTTGAATCATCAATAATTTTTTTCTGCTACAAAACATCAAATAGCCAGATAGGACCTTAATTTTAATTTTTCTTCATCATAGTCTGCTATTTTGCAAGTAATTTGGTTGTACTTTTAATTTTGGGTGCCTTTATGGGTTTACTGAGAGTTTATGGATTTTGGGATTCTTACATGTATAATAATTGTATTATGTGACCTCAAAGAAGAGGGTGATTTAGCCACCCACTCCTTTGAGATCTCCTAGGCAGTCTAATTTTTTTGTGCATTAAGCTTGCAAATATCTAAAAAATTACAAATAATTTTCTTATCAAAATTCGACATTATATGCTGAAGTATTAGAATGTTATGGGTTTATTGATAACTGATGGATTTGGGGATTCTTGCATTTACAATAATTGTATTATGTTATTTTTAAAGCATTTACCATTTGGTCTTCTATTTGCCCTATGTTTTGAGATATGATTTAGCCAACCTCTTCTTTGAGGTCTCCATAGGAACTTTAAGTTTTTTGTGCGTTAGGATTGTAAATACCTAAAATAATTATCTGTAATTTTCTTATCAAAATTTGGAATTATGTGTCAAAACATAGTGCGAATTCAAGATCAAATGGAAAATGCATTGAAGGAAGTTCATAAAACATCATTCTTAAACAACAAAAATATTTCCAGACTTACCTCATTATCGTGTTGCTTTTTATTTTTAATATAGAACATTTGTAGTAATTTTCAAAAGTTGAGCCATATTTGCTAAAGGCAACGTTGGGTCTAGGAGTATAAAATGAATTGGGTCTAGGTTGAGTCCTTCATGGACCTTTATTTAACCGACTGCATTTATATTCATACTTTTTTTCCTTTAAAAAAAAGTAAACAAAGAACAAAGTCATTCCATGATAATATTCTTCCATATTTCACCTATGTGCCTTCTTGGTAATTGAATTCATAAGAACTCATCATAAATTGGGTTTTATGAAATGTTTTTGAAACAGGAGAAAAGTTAAGTGTCTGATGTGGAAATGTACATCAGACAATGAATGTGTGAGATTTAATCTGCTAGGTGATGGTTTGGTGACCATGTATTTGGTAGCTCCTTGTTGATCTCCAAATTAAATCATTAGTTTTACTCCCTTCCACAAAAAGGCATTGCCACAAATGCTAACATACAGGTCACTTTCTAATATGTTACCAAGTCGGCTAATTAATTAGCAAACTCATTAGGCAAAAATAGGGTCAATAGATCTTTTAATTTGATACTTCGAATATGTAATGTGTTTAGTTTTATATTTGTTTTTGTTTGTATGTATGTATGCATGCATATATCTATCTGTATATATATGCTTTATATCATTGTGCCCCTTTTTACTATTGTTGGGTCTGATTGTTATTTGTGGCTTTGCTAAATGAAAAAGATACAGCATTACCCAAGTAATTAAACAAACTCATAAAGATCTAAATTGACATTTTTTGTAAATTGTCTTTTCATTCCTATCAATACTGGTAGCATGTTTATTAAGAATTGCAAATATAAACCTCAGCCATATTCAAACTTGGAAACTGTGCATATACAACTTTATTCAAGAAAATTAGTGTTTTAAGTTGTCCATCTCAATGGAGAAATAAAAACTCCATTGCTTATGAAATCGTTCTATTGGGAATAATCCTTAATTGAGGACTCAATCAAAGTTGCACCAATTCATTTATCATATTTGACAAATGGCCCACTTTTATAATTTTATGATGCTGTCTACCTATATGAAAATGGGTTTCTGATATACTTTCCATGCTATCTTTACTCACAAAAAGATAAGTGCTCTGTTAAAGAGCAGCTTTAAGAGCAGCTTCCTAACTAGCAGCTTTTATAGCTCTTTCATATTAAATACTAGCAGCTAAAGCTGCTTAAAGATCTGTCTTACTAGCTGCTTAAAGTTTGTAATACAAGAATTATATTATTTTTTGATAAACTTCTGTGAACTTAGTTGATTTATGTGTGTTGCATACCCATTGTATACTTTTACATAATCTAGATTTTGAGAGGCATATTAAACTGACAACATTATGGTCTTTCCTAGATTCCCTTCTCATTTCAGTTATTGTCCTATTGTTATACTAATATGCATGATCTACAAGTCCAAATCTCTACAAGCTAAAAGATCCCACATTTGCAACAAAAGCACCTACTCGGAAACAAAAAGATCCACCCGTTCGACCGCTCAAAGCTTACACTGACAAAACATAGAATGTAAGTATATGTTAGCATCCTATAAAATGTTATTGTAAATATTTTAATTGAAACAAATGCTTTCTACTTTCTTATACTCTGAACTTAGAATGTAAGCATATATTAGTATCCTCTAAAGTGTCATTGTAAATACTTTTTTTATTTGATTATAGTAGGTTGAAACTTCTATTTTCTTTATTCATAGAATCAAAACATGAACACTAGCTACTAGATAATTGTATACTTACCATTTTTCATTACAGTAAACATGTAGCTACAACGTAAACACTTTCAGTGACAACTACGTGCAACGCACGTACCTCCCACTAGTATCAATAAAAGAGGCTGATGGGATATAAAAAGTGGCTAAACTGCATTGTGTGATCCACTTTAGCTAGCTTTCAATATCCGTATCATATGGTTGGAGAAGGACTTTATGTGAATTCCTGTATGGCTGAAATAATCAATCACCTTGCCTGCTCATAGTAATCATCTTATAAGCGCTCTCCAAAGTATATGGCTAGAATAATTCAATCCAATAAGATTATTTTTGCATACTTTTCTATTCAATGATTGGATTATCCAACTTAGTTGAAATTCTGGGCTTGAATGTCAATTAGTCTAATTGTAAACCAGTTACTATGATTTCTTCCTAATGCTGGAATTCAAATATAAGTATTGATAATAGTGTTCATGGGCTGGGTGAAAGCTTATCCAACCACGGTTTATTTACTGTCAGGCCTAATTTCCAGCCCAGACCAGATCATCTGCAAAATATAGACACCCAATTGTTTAAAGCAAATTAAACATCCTTTTCTTTTTAAACTTAAGTTGCTAATTCCTAAAGAATAAAATGTTTACTAAAGAATGGATGGGCACACTGTGCATTGTTGTGTTTGAAACAAAACTTCTTATACAGTTTTCAAAGTTTTGCACCAATGTTATGTAGACCGAAAGAGGCACACCTAATGTGCTGAAGGCTTGTTCTGAGACAGGAGTGGAAAGGGTCATTGTTGTCTCATCTATTGCAGCTATTGTGATGAACCCAAACTGGCCACCAAATAGACCCATGGATGAGGATTGTTGGAGCAACATCGATTATTACAGGGAAAGTCAGGTGACAGTCTAAAATCTATGATTTACTATTTGGTCAACACCCAGAAGCCAAAACACTACAACCGATCAAAAAGAACCTCAAATCCACATGAGTTTTCATCAATATCTAGGAATCGCCTACATCAAGAATCAATATTCTTCAAAGGGAACAAAGAGAAGGAGAAGAATAAGACTTGCACGGAACCTTAATAAGATGGCATTAGCTGCTCTGGTGTTCTCTCCTGCATTCCTTGGCTTTTGTTGAGAGGCACATCACACTCAAAGAAAGCACAGAAGGAGGAAAGGAAGCAACAGAACCCAGGAGCAGAACCAAACACCCCCAACAACCAAAAACAGAGAACAGCTCAAAAAGAGGGCTCAGTAGGACACCACCAAGCACAGAAGCATAACAGAACACAGCAAGACCTGCAAACCGGTAGAGGGAACTCCAACCAACAGAACACAAAGCACAAAGAAAGGAGGAAAAAATCAAGAAAGATCAGACAACAGCACTTCAAAACCTAAAAATTTAACCAACATTAAAAAAAAATAATGAATCAAACCTAAATCAAAGACTGCATTTGAAGGAATCGAACGCACCTGATTGATTAAGATCGACCTGATCTATACACTCAGCTGAAAGAAAACCCAACAACAGCCGCCGGGGAGATGAGGACTTGAGTACACCTGCCGCCGGCCGAGGGTCGAAGTCGGAGACGAGCACAGAGGGGAGACAAGCAGATGAGGTTTCCAAAAAGATACCCTAAAGAGCAGCTATGCGTTATGTCAAGAGAGCATAGGGCGGGAAAGAAAGAGGGGAGAGAGCGGGGGCGGGAGAGGAATAGTGCGGGAATAATTTTAGGTCTCCTTTTTAGATGAAAACAACCACAAAGAGCGGCTGTGGTTTATAAAAATACATGTGTCAAAAAATACCACTGACCAAATCGGTGGTTTTTCCTACCTTGTTAGTGTCGTTAATGGCCAGTTTTGACGTAGTGATTGAGTTACCGTGGGTTGTAAAAAAAAGTACCACAAGGATATACAGGCATAGTAGCCCTACAACATCAACAATATCAGTATTTGTTGCTCCACTTAATGCTAGATGGAGCTGTTCCTTTATCTTTGGCGCTGACACCCTTGCAGTACCCTAGAATCTCTTAGATATGAATTCAGATATTTTTCTCTTTGCATATTTCAAATCAAGTGCTCTTGTTCCATTTGGTATACCGAATATGTGCGATATGTCATTTCCATGAATGACACATAGGATTTTCCTAGTCTGAACTGCCTCCTTTGGCTGCTGTATGTATCAAGGATCAACATATTGTCCTTGTCATACTTTCTGCACATCTTTTCTGAGATTGTGCCATCCAGCATGCACTCTATGAGGCTCTAGAAAGGGGTCTTCTTTAATTCAGCTTTATGTAATTCAGTCACCAAATGTTTTATGCTTTTAACCAGTGTGACAATTGACACCAAGTTTGATCTGAATTGGTAATGAATTGCATCCTTCTCAACCTTCTTCTTCTTGTTATCTAGTTTGTTCTTTGATGAATTATCATGTACCCTCTTCCTTTTATTTTTTTTCTTGCTGCATACAGTAAAAGAACTCAGATACTTATTATCTTAAATCTAGACAAGTGTATTCAAAGTCAGATAATTTGTACAAAAATGCAGATAAATTAAATGCAAATTCAGATAAATTACATATACAGACAGATACATTTCATAGAAACTCAGATAAACTAATAGAAAAACATAGAATAGTTGTATTCAACTGAGATAAATATACTATGGATTGGTTAAAAACTGCAATAAACTCATATATTTATTTGTTTAACTCATAATCTCAATAAAAATCATATAAATATAAGTAAAAATGAAACATATATAGAAATTATCTGAGTTCTGTATCGAATTTATTTGAGTTCTAATGAATAAATGTAGATAAATTTATAGAAACTCAGATAAATTTGTTCAGAAATCAGATAAATTTGTGAAGAACATGCGTGTATTTTACATCCTGCACACTTTTATCGATGTTGCAGACATAAATACATTATGATTTCAAGTAATTTTCATTCGAAACTCAGTTGTATTCCAATTACGCAATCTCAGATAAAGTCAACAGAGATTCATTTAATGTAAAGACATCCAGAAGTCAGATAGATTCAATTACATGGATACAGAGAGACATAATATATACATTACTACACCAGCAAAATTTCTCAAAACAACTGAGATAAACTTATTTATATTTGGAAAAGTAGCAATGATTGTGTGACATTTGGTTAAATATCTCAAAGATTTACAAAAGCATGCTTCAAAAATTTTAGACAGTAAAAGGGAAAGAGAGAACTATTTATTGACCTTCTTCTCTCTCTTTCTGTTGATTTTGATGTTATGAAAGTATGGAAGACTTTGTTCTCGCCATTTCCTGAATAGGTTTTTGTATTTAGAAAACTAATGAGAGAAAACGAGGCAAAAACATTGCAAATGTCGTTCAACAGAAACATAGGGTTCCGAAACAGCGATGATTTGAAAAGGACGAAATAATCAACTTACAATGGAAATCGATTGTTTGAAGCATCATCTTTGTGTTTGCAAACACGTCTACAGTGAAATAAGTGACGCCTGCAACTAGGGTTTGGATGTCTTCTTCTTTGGAGATCTTCTTTTCGAAATGGAATATATCATCGATGCAGAGTATAACTTCCAATGAAACAGTTATTCTATGGAAACTATTCAAAAATCTGACCTACCACTTCTTCTTCGCTGCATGCAACCTCAATCGTGAAAAGTGCCTTTTTCTTCATTGGTTTCTTGATTTGGAAGAAGAGTCCAAGCATTTTCTGAATATATCCATATCGGCTGACGTCTTCGCTGGCTTTATATGAATAAGGTGACAACTTAGAAAGGGGCAAATTGGTCTTTTCAAGTACCAATCAGTGTGAGAGGGACCTTTGGCTGTGTGACTTTTTTTTGTGGACTGTTAGCAACAAAGTTATGTTATGAGGGACCTCCGGCCAAAGCCCTTTAAAATTTAAGCAAGAGACAGCACATGGAAAACTTTCAATCCCCCACCTTACCCGTAACTGGAATTAGTCCCATTGTCAGATTCATCATGTATAATAGACAACATGACTTTTTTAATAATATTTTATTTAAGTTTATTGCGTGCACTCAATAAATCTTACAATAGGCCCTATATATATACGAGCACAAATTTGCCTATAAAAGAGAGGCAATCTTTATGAGTGATTTATATGTTAGATACAAGGGCTCACCGTAAACAAAACATATGAAGTGTATTATATATGCTAATCCCGTACAAGTCACACATCTCATTCTCGGTGCATGAGGTTTTGAGGACCAATTAAAAGTTTTTTGGAGACATTTAAAGGAGATCGACCCACTTAGATTGAAGTCCGCAGTGAGGTTGTGTTACATATTTGTCACCTTCGAATAACATGTGGAGGCGTCCATTCACAAAAACATAAAGACAGATGATAGTAGGCATGTCGAACGGTAGTGCTGGCCCAGATCGCGGCCCGCACGGGCCACGGGCCGGCCTATCTGGTGGGCCATGCTGGGGATTTGGTGGCACGGCACGGCCTTGCTGATGGAACGGCCCCATTCTGCCCGGTTCTACCGAGGTCGGTGGACGTGGGAGTCCATTTGGGTACGACCCTTTCGTAATCGGGGGGCAGAGGCGTGCATCAACATTTTTTTATGTGGGTGTGCCAAATTCTCTATTTTACTTGGAATTATAAGTGGTGATCCAGAGATCGACCTTCGCAAGTAAAAAGGAAATCAACTTCTTTCAAGTTTTCCATTGCACATATATTTAAGAAAAGAGACATTTTTCTTGATTTGCCGTGAAAGGCGATTTTTTTGGCATTTATAGCCGATTTTGGCGTTTGTAGCCGATTTTTGGCGTTTATAGCCGATTTTGGCATTTATAGCCGATTTACAATCCTTATCAATAATGAAAGACAAGAGTTGTGATTTTTGTCTCTTTTGAAAAAAATACAAACTACAATGAAAAGCAAGAAAAGGAGGATCTAACTTCTCAGGAGATTGTGGGGGACCTGTTCAGATTGACGGTCGCAAGCCATATGTGGACTTCGCCATCATCCATGCAGATGAGAACAGAGGATGCTATTGATTCGCTTGGCTTGGCTATAACCTCAGGTTTTAAGAGGACAAAGACCAAGAGGAGGTCCTATATCCAATAAAAAACTAAGTAGACGGGCTGAAAAGCCACGTCTAAGCCATTGGAGGCAGAAGGAGAAGGCAAGGACCTTGGGGGGGGGGTGATACCCCCCCCCAAGGGACTTTTGTCACCTTGTAGCGGTGGTCGGTGTAGAACTTCCATAGAGTTTTCACTCTTTCTTTCTCTGGATTTCTGTGCTTTTTTCTAATCTGGGATCTGTCTTCTTTTTTTCGATGTCTGGTGATTTTTCCGATCTGGATTCCTTTGGAGTGCTCTCCTATTTATAGGCTTTTTGGTAGCCATTTAGGAGGGTTTATGGGCTTTTATTGTCATTAAGCCGCATAATGGGAGGAGTTACAGGATTTAATTCCTTTATTTTGTAACTCTTTTCTTGGTTTCTGATTTGCCGGAGGAGATTAAGGGCATTTAATCGCCTTTAATCGCCATGATGGGAGGAGTTTCATGGCTTAAATGTCATGAATCTCTTGACCTGTAACTCCCGGATGCTTGCTTCTGATTGGGCCGTCCAAAGAAATGAATTAATGACTGCAATAAAGCTAGTCAATTAATCGCATTAAGTGGTCGCCGAGCAATTGAAGAGTCGCGGGCTGTGCCGTGTCCTTTGGGATTCTTCTGGCGATGATCAACGATGGATCTTCACGTAGATCGACATCAGATGACCACGAAACTTCAGGTATTGGTTGCCAATAACGGGTCGGTGCCATCTGTCCTGTCGATTTCTCGATCGGTCGGGTAGAAAGCACACTTTTTTGGTTGACCGGTTGGCGATCAATGTTGATTTCGATACTCTTGATGATTGACCCGTGATTTTGACGGATGTTAGAGGATTTGGTGTCTCAAAAGTATGAATTTTGGAAAATACCAGAGGTCGGACGCTTCGAATCGCGAAAAAATGGCGAAAAATGGGGTTTCCGGGCCCCCCCGGCGATGCCGGGCCCCAGGGTCGCAGGGGTCTGAATGTCCTTGGGATCCTAACCCTAGAGGGGGGGTGAATAGGGTGAGCTACACTTAATGACTAATTATGACCAATTTTAATTTCTTTACAATTAACTAGTCACATGTGATGATTAACATACATAAAATGCGGAAGCTAAACAAATACAATCACCACAACACAAGATTTATAGTGGTTCGGCCTCAATGCCTACATCCACTACCGGCTTGTGTTCCTCACACCCCACCGGATTTCCACTATTATGCTTTTCAAAAGGCTAAGCAATAACCTCTACAACTATGCTTTTCTAGGCTAAGCAATAACCTTACAATGTGCTTTTATAGGCTAAGCAATAACCTTTACACAATGCTTTTCTTAGGCTAAGCAATAACCTTAATACATAAAAGATTTCTCTCAAAGAAAGTGTCTTCACAAAACACTCTAAGAGATTACAATTAAGCTCAATAAAAATTGCCTCTAAATAGGCAAATATGAAATTGTAAAACAACTCACACAAACACACTAAGAATTACAAAGATGAATGCTTATGAGGTGTGTGTGTGAAAACTTCAACCAAGATTAAAATTAAAGCTTAATCAAAATATATGCTTAAAGCAATTCAAAAGTTTAATGCACATAAAAAGATTTGATTGAAGTTATATGCAAATCACTTGAACAACTACAAACTTGTTAATGATATGAAAATCAAAAGATCACAAGTTGAATGTAAATGTTTAAGCCTAATCAAGTGATGCATGTGCTATGCTATGTTGTTTTCAAAAACAAAGGTTTAACTTAAGATTCAAATGAATGAAAACAACAAAGATGATTCAAACAAGTTAATGAAACATGTTTATATAACAAATCAAAGGTTTTAACAAAACATGATTTATAAAGTTTTAACACAAAACTTGGTTTGAATCAAAGTGAGAAATCCATCACAATCTAAAACAAAGATTGAATGAAGGTAATGGATTTAACACATCATAGTTTATATGCTACAAATCATTTACCAATAATTTACTCAAAGCATAAAACATATGATTAATAAAAGTAAAGCTTACTTGATGATTTAACTTAATGATCCAAGCTTTAGCTTTACTAATGACCCCTTAATCTCTCTTAGTTCATCCCCTTTTCCTTGTCTCCAAACACCTCCAAGAAGGCTTAAGAGTTCTAAAATCTTCAACACTTTTCTCATGGGAATGAACCCCTTTTTATACTCAAAAAGTTGAGTTCTGCGAGTGCCCGGTCGACCCCATAAAAGCCCCGGTCGACCTGGCCTCCAACGGTCATAAAACTGACCGTTTGAAAAAGACTCAACGGCCACTTTTTCGGTCGACCTGCAGTGTCTTCGGTCGACCGGGTCCATGGGCTCGGTCGACCGGCCACACTGCGGGTCGACCGGGTCCCCTGGACCATTTCCCCCAAAAATGCATATTTTGCATATTTTAAAGTATTTTTCCTTGGGGAATTTTTTTTGGGCCAATAAATCAAGCTTGGAATCATGTTTTAAATCATTCTAAGCGGCTTAAAAACATGAAACATAAGAAGCCAAAAAGATTTCAAACTTTTAAAACAATGGCTTGCTTGATTTATAAAACTCTTTTTCAAATTGAATGCATCCAAGATTAAAACCAAAACATGCATGAAACATATGATTTACAAGATTTAAAAACAATGCATGTGTAAATCAAGATTTCAAGATTTTCTAAATCAATGCATGTGTGTGAATTCAAATGATGAATAAAATGAATGATGCATCCATCAAATTGCAATAAACAAAAACCTAACAATCTCCCTCTTTGCAATTTGATGGCAAACCTTCAATATGTTGGCAAACCTTGCTCAACACTAAGACTTCACACACAGTCTTCAGCTCCTCCTTGGCTGGACAATTCTTGAAATCTCTTTGGATGCTTCTTCATTTAGCTTGGGCTCTAGCTTCATTCTTCATTCTTCTTGATGCTTGGAGCTTGATCATTCTTCAAGCTTTCATTTCATCTTCCTTTCTTTGGCCAAGCAACTTCTTTAGCTCCCAAGCTTTCTTCTCTTCATTTCTCCCCTTTGACCATGCACTCTCCTTTTGGCAAGATGTGCATTCTCTCCACCTTTAGTTAGCTTGAACACTTTCTCCCCCTTAATTCTTTCTCCCCCTTCGCCATTAAGCTTGAGAACTTTCTCCCCCTTTGCCATTAAATTGCAAAGGTATTAATTGAAGAGGGGTACCTACACACATGAAACAAGGAAAATACCTTTTAGTAGCACCTGTTAACAAAGGAAATCGAAAATGAAGTATATAACAGGTCATCATGCATGGGTAAAAAGCTAGAAGGGTATCAAGAGCCAATATAAGGGTGAATTTGATCAAAACTAATACTTCCTATGAAGATTTACTCCCCCTCAATCCATACTCTTCTTTTGTCAAACTTTTGACAAGGATTTAACTAATAGGTACAAGAAGAAGATGGTTTAACCAATTGAGGGTTAACTTCAAGTGAAGGATTAGATTCAATTGATAATAATATTTGACTATAAAGCTCAATATGATCAAATTACCAAAGTAAAGGACAAGGTCATTGGGAGATACTAAACATAGCATCAATCAATATAACTATGAAAATCATATGCTATGAATATTTTTGAAATCATTTCATCCAATCATCAAATATGACTATCATGTGCAAGATGAGTGAAATGAAGTTCAAACATGAAGCCTACCTCAACCATTAACCAACCAAGATTATGAATACATAAATATGGTGGTCATGAGATATACCTATAGGTGCAAGAGAGGTGGCAATCATGAAGATTATGATGCTAATGGAATGTGACATGGAACAAAAGACATATGACTATCAAGATCAATCCAATGTACACAAGGTCTATCACAAACTCAAGATATGATATCAATTGGAAATGATACTAAATGATACAATGATACCAATTGAGTACCAATTGAACATGAAACATGATTAAGAGCAAGCATGTGACACACAAAATTCCAACAAGCATCATAAAATGATTATTCATCACTTTTAATGATATGACTAATGAGCATAGTGATGAACAAGAGAAATTGCATAAAAAGATATAACTTAGAAGAATATGAAATTTTCAAAGTGTCAAGATCATATGAATTCAACATCTAAGACATCCATCAAACAATAGATATAACTAAGAAATACAAGGAATGGATTTCAAAGAGGTTCATATGATCAAGCACACTACTATGAAGTTGAAGCATGTATAAAGAATGATATCAATAAGAAAAATACACATGAATCAACATCATAACCATCCATTTCAAATATAATGTACTAGAAAGCACAAAAGGTGGATTTTTGGGTTCTAGTATGGTTATTACAAATGTAAATAAGATCACAACCATACAAGAAACTAATAGACATTTGCATATAAAAAGAATGAAACTAAAAGATGCAAATTGCCTATAACAACATTCATTTCCATTTAAGTTAAGATAACTAAATGCATGAGGAAATGAAAACAAGGAACATGCTTTGATGTTTACAACTAAAAATGTTTTTAAAGCATTTCCAATCATACAATCTTCAAATCATTTTAATAAACAAAATCCAACAATGAGCATAAAGAGTATGATTTTGAAGATAACACTTTTTCAACTTGTATTTTAAAAGATATAACTTATTTGAAACACATACAAGTTGGTTTTTCAAAACAATAATTTTCCATATGAAAATATAACTTAGAAATCTATGGAAAACCTAAATTGTTTCAAATCATTTGTTTTTCAAAACAAATCTTACTAATACATCCAAACAAATAATTTTACAATATCAATTGATTATGAAAGATCTAGCTAATAAAACTTTGAAACCATAATCAATTGAACATGTATAGAGTTGCAAGAGATATAACTAAATGAACAAGAAGCAAATCTAACATGTTGAAAATATAATCAAATGATTTTGAAAACCATGATATGTAACTAGATAAGTACATGAAGACAAAATCAATTGATTACTAATAGACATTGCATTTTAATAAATGTAACTAAGAAAGAACAAAATGCAAATGCAATATGACCAACAAAAAGATTTACCTATAAAGGATAGGTTGGTCAATGAGGTCCAAGGCCTTAAGGTTTGACTAAGTAAATAACTTTTGGAATCCACCTAAGGTCTTGGGAGGGTTGGTCTTTGAGGTCTATCTTAAAAGTCTCACCAACTATGGGAGATTTGATTTGATAAATTTTTAACTTAGACTTATCACCTTGATATTTAGATTTGACTAAATTTAGCTTAGATTGGTGATTAGTCTTTTGGGGTTGGTGAGTATTCTTCTTAGGGGATGAATTCATTTTTCTTTTCTTCTTAACTCCTCCCTTAATTTGACTTTTGAACTTTACTAACTTAGCAACTTTATTCAAAAGTTCTTTCATTTGTTGAGTTATGGGAGGAAGATTGAGAAGCTTTTTGTTAATAGATTCTTTTAGAGTTGGTTTCACTTGTTTAACCCTTTTAGAATCTATCTTAGGAGACTCCTTTTTAATATGTTTAACTTATTTAATTTTATTGGAGTCTTCCTTGGTTTTTAGTGTCTTAACCATCATAGAATTTGATTTTACTTTCTTTGGTTCAAAAATGGATTTAGACACATGGCTTCTCCTTAGTTTGCACTCAAACCTAAAGTGTCCTTCAATGCCACAATAATTGCATTTAGTCATGGGCAAGGAGGAATGAGTACTAGAGAATGAGGACTCACCTTTCACAAAAGTGTTGGTGAATTTAGGGTCATGAGAAATATTCCTATCAAATCCAAGACCCGTCCTATCTCTTTGAGATTTACCCAATTTAAATAATTTTTCAAATTTTTCTTCACTATGGGTAAATTTGCACTCATACTTTTGTTTGTAGGTTTCAAGTTGAGTGACTTGTTCTTTAAGGGTTGAATTTTCATTTTTAACTTTTGTAAGTTCATTTTCAATTCCCTTAAATTTATTTAGCTCTTCATGGGCAAGTTTTAATTCAAATTTAATTTCATTAATAACATTGGATCCAAGTTCTAGAGTGTTTATCTTAATTTGAGCATTAGATAAATTTTCCTTAGAGATATTCAACTTGGATTCTAGGTTGTTAATGTTTTCATCTTGCCTTTTTAATTGATCTCTTAGTTTTGAATTTTCCTTATTAAGATTATCATAATCTATCTTTGATTCTCTTAGATCATCTTTAATATTAGATAGATTATGCAAAGAGATCATGAACTTAGATTCTGCACAATTTATTAATTCTACTTTTTCTCTAAGTTCATCTTTTGAAGAGACTAATTCTTGGTTTAGTCTTTTTTATTCTTCTTTTAATCTTCTATTCTTCTTAGAAAGCTCTAAGGATAATGTGCACAAATCCTCATAAGCTTCTTCAATGTCATTATCATTTTCATCATTTTCTTCCTCTTTTAATTCAAATTGAGATTCTTTAAATTCATTGTTTGAATCTCCAATAGTGGGAAGAAGGAGGGGTCTAGAAGAATCTACCAAAGAATCTACAAAGTCTAAACTAGTGGAATCCATTCTAATGATTTTCATAGAAAAATACTACTAGGGTTCTAACTCAAGGATCTAGATAGAGAGGATCAACTCCGGGTATTTAAGCCCTAAATGGAGTAACCTTGCTCTGATACCAATTGAATGTCCTTGGGATCCTAACCCTAGAGGGGGGGTGAATAGGGTGAGCTACACTTAATGACTAATTATGGCCAATTTTAATTTCTTTACAATTAACTAGTCACATGTGATGATTAACATACATAAAATGCGGAAGCTAAACAAATACAATCACCACAACACAAGATTTATAGTGGTTCGGCCTCAGTGCCTACATCCACTACCGGCTTGTGTTCCTCACACCCCACCGGATTTCCACTATTATGCTTTTCAAAAGGCTAAGCAATAACCTCTACAACTATGCTTTTCTAGGCTAAGCAATAACCTTACAATGTGCTTTTATAGGCTAAGCAATAACCTTTACACAATGCTTTTCTTAGGCTAAGCAATAACCTTAATACATAAAAGATTTCTCTCAAAGAAAGTGTCTTCACAAAACACTCTAAGAGATTACAATTAAGCTCAATAAAAATTGCCTCTAAATAGGCAAATATGAAATTGTAAAACAACTCACACAAACACACTAAGAATTACAAAGATGAATGCTTATGAGGTGTGTGTGTGTGAAAACTTCAATCAAGATTAAAATTAAAGCTTAATCAAAATATATGCTTAAAGCAATTCAAAAGTTTAATGTGTTGGATATCGCGATCACTGAGAGGGGGGGGGGGGGTGAATCAGTGATTTCTAAAAACAGGTCCAATTCAACAACAAAACAAGTCAAACCACACAATGACACCAGATTTAACGTGGTTCACCAAAAGGCTACGTCCACGGATCAAAACCGTCCGAACACCGATCCGGTACAGGTCTGAATATTTTTAGTCGCACCAACGACAAAGAGCACCAACCCTTGTATTTTAGATAGCACCCACTATCTAGGAAGCACCTACTCCTCTTACAATTTATCTGCACCCACAGATAGGATCACCAAACCCCAAACACCAAGCACCAACTTGATGTAAAAACAGAATAGAAGATAAACTCTGTCTACAGCCCTTCCCCTCTACAATTCTCTCTCTCTCAATCCCTTACAAATTGAAATCTAAAGCATAAAGAGAGACACTTAACTCATGGACGAATCACCATCTTCAAGAGCACAATCTCGTCCACAATTGCTGTAGAAAACGTCACCACAACAGCACCACAACAGCACACATCAGCAGCTTCTTCTTTCTCTCAAGAACTCTCTCAATTTTCTCTCTAAAACTCTTCTCTGTTCTTCTCTTGCAATCACGAATTAATCAAGCCTTTTTATAGGTTTTAATAACCCTAGCAAGTCTCCAAATTCGGCTACAATTTGTTTAGAAAGAGTCCCAACCGATCTACAAACTTTCCCTGACTTTTAGCTGAAGTTTACTAATTCTGCGTATATCAGGAAACCCGTGCCCGGTCGACATCATGCTGTGCTCGGTCGACATCATACACTGTCTGGAAACAGTCAATTATCGCGCTCGGTCGACATCCTGGGGTCCCGGTCGACCGAAGACACACTGTGTCACGAAAATAACTGGGAGCTACCTGAATCTGTTTCTGCAGGTTTCTCTTTGCTCGGTCGACCGCATGGGGTGCCCGGTCGACCGCATGCTCTGCTTCAGGAATTCTGAATTCCTGACTGTTTCAATTCTGATTTCTTCTTTTAAGCTCTATCAACACCAATCTATTAACATCATGTTTGTGACATTGTGTTGACAATAATTCCAACTCATCATGTTGACATGGATTGACAACAATTACAACCTTAAACCATGATTACCATTCAAATCATTTAAAGCTTCTTCAAATTATAACAATCTCCCCCTTTGGAATTGTTGTCAACTTTAACAACTTTGTCAACATGCTAACAACTCTTCAACTCTTTCAACTCCAGCTTGCAGCTCTTCCAAGTTCTTTTCAACACTCACTTGGAACCAATTCTGAAATTCTGAAATAACAACCATGCACTGTCAACAATCTCCCCCTAGCTTTCATAGCATAACATCTCTCCTTGCTATCATAGCATAACATCTCTCCCCCTTTGACAACAAGTCCAAAGGGACCAAACCGAGGAGCGAATAGGATATTCAATGAATGCATTGCTCCCCCTTTCAAGCACAACTCCTACGGTTTAGGAGAGTGAGTAACTCCTAACTTTTTCCGGAGATACTCGAAGACTTCCTTTGGCAGAGGTTTCGTGAAAATATCAGCCACTTGCTCAGTTGTTGGAACATATTCCAACTTGACCTCTCCATCAGCAACTTTATCTTTAAGAAAATGATAACGAATTGCTACATGCTTTGTTCGAGAGTGCTGAACAGGATTCTTAGATATATGAATTGCACTCGTGTTGTCACATAGGATCGGCGTAGGATCCGTTGTAGGAACTCCTAGATCAGACAGCATTTGCCGCATCCATAACACTTGCGTACAACAAGTTGCCGCTGCAATATATTCCGCTTCCGCTGTCGAAAGGGATACTGAGTCTTGCTTCTTACTATGCCAAGCAACTAATCTTTCTCCAAGATAAAATGCACCGCCGCTAGTACTCTTGCGATCATCTACGCATCCAGCCCAATCGGCATCAGAATATGCAACAAGAGTGAAGGATTTGCCTTTGGGATACCAGATACCAAGCTCCATAGTACCTTTCAGATATCGAAAGATTCTTTTCACTGCTGTAAGGTGCGTTTCAGTTGGTGCTGCTTGAAAACGTGCAACCATACATACTGCTTGTAGAAGATCTGGTCTTGTAGCAGTCAAGTAGAGCAAGCTTCCTATCATAGAGCGATAGGTGGTATGATCAACGGACGAGGCCTTATCATCTTTGCTAAGCTTCGTGTTCGTTGACATTGGTGTGCTCACTGGCTTGCTGTCTTCCATATTGAACCGTTTCAGCATTTCCTTAATGTACTTCATTTGTGATATGAAGATGCCATGTTTCAGCTGCTGAACTTGTAAACCAAGAAAGAACTTTAGTTTTCCAAGCATCGACATTTCAAATTCTTTCTTCATCTCTTCAGCAAAATTCCTGCAGATCTCCTCATCATTGCCACCAAAGATTATGTCATCAACATAAACAATGACAACCAGCTGTTTGCTTAACTCAGTTTTGACATACAGATTGCTATCAACCATTCCTTTTCCAAAACTGATCTTGCGGAGATAGAGATCCAGCCTTGCATACCATGCCCTTGGCGCTTGTTTCAGTCCATAAAGAGCCTTTTTCAACTTGCACACTAGATCTGAATTTTTGCTGATGAGAAAACCATCAGGTTGCTCAATGTAGACCTCTTCTTCAAGTAAACCATTCAAGAAAGCTGACTTTACGTCCATCTGAAATACCTTGAAGGTTTTGTATGCTGCCAATGCAAGAAACATACGAATAGCTTCCAGACGAGCCACCGGTGCAAAGGTCTCTTCAAAATCTATGCCTTCAACTTGAGCATAGCCTTTACAAACCAACCTTGCTTTGTTTCTAATGACTTGACCATCTTCATTCAGCTTATTCCGAAAGACCCATTTAGTACCAATAACATTCTTATCAGTAGGTCTAGGAACAAGTTCCCATGTGGAGTTCTTCTCAATTTGCTCCAACTCCTCATGCATAGATTTCAACCAACTTTCATCGAGACTGGCTTCAGCCACAGTCTTGGGTTCAATGGTGGACACAAGTGAGTAATTGCTAACTACACTTTGTCTAGTTTGAACGCCTGCCTTAGGATCTCCAATGATTTGATCCTTAGGGTGTTGCTCTACCCAAGTGCTGTGCTTCTTAGGTGTAGTATCTTCTGAGTCATCCTTTGATTTCTCAGAATCATTAGATTCAGCCATCTCATCATCAATCTCACTCGAGTCCTCATAAACTGGACTGTTATTATGAGTTGCATTCTTTGGTTCAATATTCTCATCTATTCTCACATCAGCACTTTCTATGATTTTTCTGGTTCTTTTGTTAAGACACCTATATGCCTTGCTAGTAGAGGAGTAACCCAGAAATATACCTTCGTCAGCTCTTTCTTCAAATTTGCCCGGATTTTGTTCGAGCCGCTTGATGTAACACTTGCTGCCGAAGACTCTGAAGTGCTTGACTGTTGCTTTTCTTCCAAACCATAGCTCATAGGGAGTTTTGTCTTCATGTGGCCTGATCAAGCATCGATTTTGAATGTATACAGCCGTATGAATTGCCTCTTTCCAATACTTGTCAGCCATCTTGCTTTCACTTAGCATCGTACGAGCCATCTCTTGTACGGTGCGATTCTTTCGTTCCACAACTCTATTTTGCTGTGGAGTTCTAGGGGCTGAGTACTGTCTTTGAATGCCATGATGTTCACAATATTTAGTGAACTCTTCAGATGTGAACTCGCCTCCACGATTAGACCTTAAAATCTTGATACGTTTTTCCAATTGATTTTCAACCTGTGCTTTAAACACTTTAAAACGATCAAGTGTTTGATGCTTATGCTTAAGAAACAATACCCATGTCATACGAGTATAATCATCAATGCATAACATGAAATACTTATCTCCATTGGTGCTTTGAGTTCGCATCGGTCCACAGAGATCAGTGTGCACTAGCTCAAGAGGTTTCTTGGAATGATGCTCCTTTGACTTGAACATAACCCTCGTTTGCTTTCCCTTTTGGCAAGAGTCGCAAATGGGATTGGAAGGCTTTTCAACTGTAGACATGCCTCTTACAGCCTTTGAATTGCAAATCTTTGACATGTTATCAAAGCTTAGATGCCCAAGGCATTTGTGCCACAACCAACTTTCCTCTGTCCGACTCATCAAGCAGGTCTTTTCAGCTCCATCTGACAATGTATAGAGATTTCCAGCAGTTCTTGATCCAGTTGCCACTGTTTTGCCGTTGCTACTCTTCTTGATGGCAAACCCATTCTTTGTGAAGATAACTTCGTGACCCTTGTCACAGATCTGGCTCACACTAAGCAGGTTGTGTCTCAATCCAGACACATATAAGACTTCTTCCGATCTGATCTTGTTTGCCATAAGCTGAATAACACCTTTTCCGCAGATTTTGGCACCATCATTGTTGCCAAACTTCACTGAACCGCCTTCATAGTGCTGTAATTTGATGAATTTCTCTTTATCACCTAGTCATATGGCTTGAACAACCACTATCAAGGACCCATGGTGCTGCCTTCTTTTGTGCATTGAATGCCATTTGCACAATGAGAGATTCTTTGGGACTTTCTGCACTTTGCTTTGCTCTCCAAGCCTTGACTAACTTGGGTTTCTTTTCAACCTGAAATTCGTTAGCAATATGCAACCTACAATCCCTAGCCAAGTGTCCATAATTATAGCACTTATGGCACTCAATTTTGTGGCTACTTAAGATTGAAAAAGGGTTCCTAGTCACAAGTGAGCTGTATTTCACATAGAATTTGCAATCGTCTCTTTTATGTCCAAACATATTACAATGAAAGCAATAACCATAGAATTTGTATCTTCTTTGTGGCTGGTTAGTCTTCATTACCTTTCTAACAGGAATGGACTCCTTTCTAGGTTGAGTGGGCTTCATAGAGTTAGAAGGTGCAGTGACTTGCTTCACAAACTCTTTCTTTTCAGGAGGTGCAATCTTAGAGGATTCACCTTTCTCAAATCCTAGACCAAATCTGAAGTGGGCAGGTCTTTGAACTTTCAGTAGTTCATCGAGTTTCATAGTCCCTTCAATCGCTTGGAGCGCTTTGAGTTTTTTGCTATTTTCCAAATTTTCAGCCTTTGCTCTAGCGATCTCAGTTTCAAGTTTCATAGCCTCTTCCTTTTTGATACTTATTTGGTTTTCAAGGACTTCTACCATTCTTTTATATTCTTCTACTTGAGTTTTCAAAGCAATAATAGAACTTTCAGATTCATGGAGAAGTTTCAGATTTTTCTTACTTGTTTTGCGTTCCATGCTAAGCTCCTCAAGTGCGACTATGAGTTCCTCTTCAAGATTGACTTCAGCCTCCTCTTCCTCTTCCGGATCTAGCTCTTCTTCTTCTTCAACAGTGACCATGAAGAGAGCTTCGGTTGATTCATCATCGTCTGAAGTTTTAGACGTGGCTGTCATCTTGTTGACATAGAAAGTTTTTAGCTTTGCCTCTTTTTCTGAAATTTCTCTTTCCTTTACTCTTTTCAGCATAAGAGTCATTATCATTGTCTTCTTTTAGCGGACACTTCGCAGCAAAGTGACCAACACCTCCACAATTGAAGCATTTAAAGGGTAGCTTCCCTTTGTACTTGCCATTGCTTCCTTTCTTCAACTTTCTAACAAATTGAGCCTCAAGCTCATCATTATCAGAATCAACATCATGACCATCAGTCTCTTTTGCCTTTTTCTGAACTTTGAAGGCCGCTTCTTTATCAGATGAAGACGTCTTTCCTATGCGCATCTCATAGGCAGTTAGAGAACCATGTAATTCATTCATGGAAAATGCATTCAGATCTTTGGCTTCTTCGATGGCTGAGACTTTTGAATCAAACCGGGGAAGAAGAGATCTTAGAACCTTTTTGACGATGACCGGCTCTTTAATCTCCTCCCCTAGTCCACGAATGTCATTCGTGACTTCATTCACTCGTTGCATATACGAGTCAACATTCTCGCTTTCCTCCATGCGAAGAGACTCGAATTGAGAGCGATGAGTTTGCAATTTGGCTTCTTTAATCTTCTCATCACCTTCATGTATGCTTTGCAACTTGTCCCAAATTTCCTTGGCTGTTTTGCATGCAATTACTTTGACAAGCTCGCTGTCCACAAGGCCACTAAAGAGTGCATTCTGCGCCTTGGAGTCGTTGTCTGCCAACTTCTTCGATGCAGTATCATTGGGTACGGTGGCAGCATTGTAACCGACTCTGACAGCCTCCCAAACATCATAGCCAAGAGATTTGATGAAGGCTTGCATCCTAATCTTCCAAAAAGAGTAATTAGAACCATCAAACAGAGGTGCTTTCATATTCCCTATATTGGCTGCCATGTGATTTGACAAGAGATCACCCTTAGCGTATTAAACTGATCAAGGGAGCCTCGCTCTGATACCAATTGTTGGATATCGCGATCACTGAGAGGGGGGGGTGAATCAGTGATTTCTAAAAACAGGTCCAATTCAACAACAAAACAAGTCAAACCACACAATGACACCAGATTTAACGTGGTTCACCAAAAGGCTACGTCCACGGATCAAAACCGTCCGAACACCGATCCGGTACAGGTCTGAATATTGTTAGTCGCACCAACGACAAAGAGCACCAACCCTTGTGTTTTAGATAGCACCCACTATTTAGGAAGCACCTACTCCTCTTACAATTTATCTGCACCCACAGATAGGATCACCAAACCCCAAACACCAAGCACCAACTTGATGTAAAAACAGAATAGAAGATAAACTCTGTCTACAGCCCTTCCCCTCTACAATTCTCTCTCTCTCAATCCCTTACAAATTGAAATCTAAAGCATAAAGAGAGACACTTAACTCATGGACGAATCACCATCTTCAAGAGCACAATCTCGTCCACAATTGCTGTAGAAAACGTCACCACAACAGCACCACAACAGCACACATCAGCAGCTTCTTCTTTCTCTCAAGAACTCTCTCAATTTTCTCTCTAAAACTCTTCTCTGTTCTTGTATTGCAATCACGAATTAATCAAGCCTTTTTATAGGTTTTAATAACCCTAGCAAGTCTCCAAATTCGGCTACAATTTGTTTAGAAAGAGTCCCAACCGATCTACAAACTTTCCCTGACTTTTAGCTGAAGTTTACTAATTCTGCGTATATCAGGAAACCCGTGCCCGGTCGACATCATGCTGTGCTCGGTCGACATCATACACTGTCTGGAAACAGTCAATTATCGCGCTCGGTCGACATCCTGGGGTCCCGGTCGACCGAAGACACACTGTGTCACGAAAATAACTGGGAGCTACCTGAATCTGTTTCTGCAGGTTTCTCTTTGCTCGGTCGACCGCATGGGGTGCCCGGTCGACCGCATGCTCTGCTTCAGGAATTCTGAATTCCTGACTGTTTCAATTCTGATTTCTTCTTTTAAGCTCTATCAACACCAATCTATTAACATCATGTTTGTGACATTGTGTTGACAATAATTCCAACTCATCATGTTGACATGGATTGACAACAATTACAACCTTAAACCATGATTACCATTCAAATCATTTAAGGCTTCTTCAAATTATAACATAATGCACATAAAAAGATTTGATTGAAGTTATATGCAAATCACTTGAACAACTACAAACTTGTTAATGATATGAAAATCAAAAGATCACAAGTTGAATGTAAATGTTTAAGCCTAATCAAGTGATGCATGTGCTATGCTATGTTGTTTTCAAAAACAAAGGTTTAACTTAAGATTCAAATGAATGAAAACAACAAAGATGATTCAAACAAGTTAATGAAACATGTTTATATAACAAATCAAAGGTTTTAACAAAACATGATTTATAAAGTTTTAACACAAAACTTGGTTTGAATCAAAGTGAGAAATCCATCACAATCTAAAACAAAGATTGAATGAAGGTAATGGATTTAACACATCATAGTTTATATGCTACAAATCATTTACCAATAATTTACTCAAAGCATAAAACATATGATTAATAAAAGTAAAGCTTACTTGATGATTTAACTTAATGATCCAAGCTTTAGCTTTACTAATCTCTCTTAGTTCATCCCCTTTTCCTTGTCTCCAAACACCTCCAAGAAGGCTTAAGAGTTCTAAAATCTTCAACACTTTTCTCATGGGAATGAACCCCTTTTTATACTCAAAAAGTTGAGTTCTGCGAGTGCCCGGTCGACCCCATAAAAGCCCCGGTCGACCTGGCCTCTAACGGTCATAAAACTGACCGTTTGAAAAAGACTCAACGGCCACTTTTTCGGTCGACCTGCAGTGTCTTCGGTCGACCGGGTCCATGGGCTCGGTCGACCGGCCACACTTTGGGTCGACCGAGTCCCCTGGACCATTTCCCCCAAAAATGCATATTTTGCATATTTTAAAGTATTTTTCCTTGGGGAAGTTTTTTTTGGGCCAATAAATCAAGCTTGGAATCATGTTTTAAATCATTCTAAGCGGCTTAAAAACATGAAACATAAAAAGCCAAAAGGATTTCAAACTTTTAAAACAATGGCTTGCTTGATTTATAAAACTCTTTTTCAAATTGAATGCATCCAAGATTAAAACCAAAACATGCATGAAACATATGATTTACAAGATTTAAAAACAATGCATGTGTAAATCAAGATTTCAAGATTTTCTAAATCAATGCATGTGTGTGAATTCAAATGATGAATAAAATGAATGATGCATCCATCAAATTGCAATAAACAAAAACCTAACAGGGTCTGCGACCCTGGGGGGATTTTCCCCCCTTTCGTCCCGTTTTGTGTCCGTTTTTACTGTTTTTTTATTCTTTATTCTTTTGTATTTTATCTTGACATTTTGATCATTTATTGGGCTGATTTCCCTGTAGAAAACCTGATGAGAATCCTTGCATTTTGGTTTGCAAAGTTTCTAATTTTCCGAGAAAGCCGAAGACTTTGTCGCGCAGAGCTGCCGATTTTCCGTCATAAGCTGAAACTGGGTCAAACGATGTCAGAATTACCTGAAATTTGAGGTGAAGCCTCCTGAGCAATAAATAAGACCAACCATAGGCTTTTGTTTGATTTTTGAAGCCGTTTGGGGTCCTATCACCAGTAGACTTGTTTTTGTCGCGATGGAGATGTCACGGCTTGATGTGCGGTCAACCGATGTCCGATTGACTTGAAATTTGATAGGGAACCTATTGGAGTCATTTTAAGATGATCCACAGGCTCTGTCTTGGAAACCATAGTCCCGGGGAGCTTCGCCGCCGAGAGGCCTGATTTGGCTTTCGAGCGTCAAAGTCTAATCAAATATTGTCGAAATGACCTGAAATTTGACGTGTAGCCCTTTGTAAGCATTTTGAAGCCGTCCATGTGCTCTATTTGATGAGTGATGGCCTCGGAGGTTCTCGTCGCCGAGAGGCTTGATTTAGCTGTTCGAGGGTTGATGTAGGGTCACACATTGTCGGTTTGGCTCGAAAGTTGACGTGGAGCCTTTTGGATGTATTTTGAGACCTTCCATCGGCTCTGATCGAAGATTTGGTGTCTCCGATGCTTTTGCCGCCGGGAGCTCCTTTTCAGCTGTCGGAGAAGCAAAGTTAGGCCAAATGATTTTGAAATGGCCCGAAACTTCTTGTGTACTCCTCTTTTGGCTGCCTTGAAGGATCTTGCAGTTTTTGTTTGATTCTGACAAGATTTGATTTTTTGGAAGTAGCATTGCCTATTTATGGCAGGTTGCGACTTCATGCAGTTTTCTGGCTCTTGAAGAAGTAAAGTGACATTTTTGGTGTCAACAAATGCCCCCTCAAGGTGCAGCGACGAGTTGCTTAACTTTTGTAGTCAATGTGCCTCGAAGAGATTTTGTGAAAGAGAGCTTGTGACTTGACCAAAAGTCTTTGAGCAGTCTTTCTTTTTGGTATTTGTAGCCTTTTGAGCTTCCAGGGGAATTTTATGGTAGTGAAAGGGATCACGTACCATCTCGAGGCAAAGTTTTGAAGATGACATCAGGGATGTGGATTTGGGTTTTGACCTTGTGACCTAACAGGTCGTATGTGGCAGGTTAGGGGGTCGGGTTTGGTTTTGACCGTGTGACCCAACAAGCTGTATGTGGAATGTTAGGGGGTCAGTTTTGGTTTTGATCTTGTGACCTAACATGCTGTATGTGGCAAGTTAGGGGATCCGGTTTTGGTTTTTTGGTTTTGGTCTTGTGACCTAACAAGCTGTATGTGGCAAGTTAGGGGACCATGATTTGGTTTGGATTTTTGTGGAATGTCAATTTCAAGATTTTGGCTCAATTTGGTATATGAGGCTGGATGGTTTGATTTTTGGAAGCTCATGGGGCTTGGAATTCTTTTTTGTATGGTCCAATCAACTCAAAAGAGGCATGGGACCATTTTTGTATGCTCTTGGTAAGAGGGATTTCTCTTTGACTAAAAGCTCCCTTTTTTTTAGTGCCTAGGTGGTCAAACCTGGCTCATATGGGCTAACCCATGGGACCTTTAAGCTTTTTGGAATGGCCTAGATCTCATATGGTGTCATTTTTGTAAAGAATATCCAAAAATATCTCCTTTGGATAGAGAATATCTAAGAATATATTTACTTGGAGAGAATCTCTCATATTCCCTTTATTTTGGGATAGAATATCTCAAGATATCTTTCTTTTGGGAAAGAATCTTTCATTGATCCTATCTTTTGGGAGAAAATCTCTCATTGATTTCTTTTTGGGAGAGAATCCCCCAAGATATCTTTCTTTTGGGAAATAATCTTTCTAATTTCTTTCTTTTGGTAAGGTTACTAATTAGTAGCACTTACCTCTTTCTTCTTTCCTTCTTTGGTTTGCTCTCTTCTATAAAAGCAAGGAGGAGGTTGGATCTCTTGCTCTTATTGCTTTCTTTTGCAACAATCCCAAGAGGGCTTCAAGATCAAGAGTTCTTCTTCTTTAAGATCTTCAAGACTTTTCTTCTTCTTCTCCATCAATGGCTTCAAGTAAGTTCCCTTTTTCAAGAAAACCCCATTGTAGGAAAAAGGTTATTTCTTTTTTTTTTGTTTCTTTCTTTTCTTTTCTTCTTTTTTTTTCTTTTCCACGTGTTTGCTTTTTTTTTTTACACATTTTTTTTTCATGCTTTCTTCTTCTTCTTTTTTTTTGCATGTTTTTTTTTCTTTTATGGGCCGTACGGACAGATCCGTACGGATCTGGCCGTACGGCCATGGGGACTGTGGGCCAGCCCCTTTTTTTTTTTTTTTTTGAAATTTTTATTTTTCTTCTTTTTTTCTTTCTCCCCTTTTTTTTGAGAAAGTTTCTTTCTTCTTTTTTTTTTCTTTTGCTCATCATGATGATGCCCCTTTTTTCTTGGCAAACCTAGATGTTCATGCATGCATTCTATTATAAATTAAATTTGTAGCATGATGTGATAGCATACCTGAAAGTTTTTGCAAATTTGGGAATTTGGAGCTCGCAGCGATGTTGAGCCCTTCCTGATTTTGCGGAGACTTTGAGGTTTCGAAAGTTTGGAGTTTCGGAGCTCGCAGCAATGTTGAGCCCATCTTCAAGCTTTCTATTTCTTTCGGAGTAGTTCCTTTTCTTTGGAATTGCCCCGGAGTCATGTCAAAATTTCGCCAAATTTTTTTTTTAGCGAAATTCTATCATTTTGTTGTTTGATCTTTTTCTTTTCCAACCTTTGCAGGTGGTTCCTCCAGAGCAAACAAGGGTAAAGGGCCTGCTACAAGCGTACCTCGTCGATCTGCTAGATCTTCTAATTCGGCCGTTCAGCAGGCCTGGGAGAAGGTCCAGTATGTTGAGAGAAATCTGGAAGAGTGCGACTCCCTCAATAGAGATGAGATGAGGCAGCGACTGATTGCTCTCAAGGGAGAGGATTTTTATAAGATCATGATAAGCAGTCGTCCATGGGTGATGGAAGATCAGAGTGTTTTACTCAAGCCTACTTTTTTCTTTGGTGATACTGTCCCTGATGACATGACATACCAGAGGAGATATTTTCAGTTCTCTTTCACTGCAGATGGTGAGAAGAAGACTGTTGCTACCCGGTCGATGTTTGATCGCACTGTCTCGATCATGAGCCTTGCCCCCACGTGCTCTAAGAGGGAAGATCCTCCAAGCTGGGCGAGAAGGACAAATGTAATCAAGACCGGGGTTTTTGTTGGCGGTTCTCCTGGATATGTGGAGAAGTCGCCTACTGACATGGATATGTTAATGCCAGCCACCGGTTACCAGGGCTCTGATTATCCGTCGGTCAATTTGAGACCGGTGGGCCTTGGCATTTTCAGCGGTGACGGCAGTAATTGGGTGAAGCCTTTTCGACTTCGTGGCCCTTTCAGTGCTGACTCCGGGTGGAAGTCGTGGACTGATCGCGTCCTGCTGATTGGTGGCGCCGTTTTGAAGGAAGCCGAGATTTTGGACGCGGTCCGCGATTGTAGGGAGACCGTGATTTTTTCCGACGAGGCCTTCATGGCTATGTTGGAGTCATTCATTCCACAAACCAATACCTTCGTTGTGACGAATGGTGAGATTGGTTTCTCTTTGAAGGAGCTGAGCGCCATTACTGGATTGCCCATCCTGGGCAAACTCTATGAGGAGTTTATGCCGATTGACAGCGTCCTTGAGGAGTAGTCTGAGGAGTTCAGGCTTTTGTACTTTCAGCTCGTCGCCTTCTATGATTTTTTGAAGGAGAAGGAGGGTTTGAAATTTAGTGTTGGGATTGGTGTATGCCCTAAAGCCCACTAGCTACACTCTCATATTTTGTTACTGGATATTTACTGGTTATTTAATGGAATGACTCTTTTATCTTTAAACATGTATATATGTTTGGTTGTGTAAGGCCCATTGTTTCTAGTAAATGAATTAGGTGTGTAGTGCCTACACACAGATAGGTCTGATTCATGGACACTGGAAACAACATATTTGTTTATAACTGAGAGATGGAGTTGGGCACTTCATCTTGGTATAAGTTATAATGAGAGACTCTCCTGTATTCAGGGTGACTTACCTAAGTCATGGGAGGACTTTCCCGGATTTATCTCATTAGTGCATATGCAATGCATTGAACATGACCATTGTAGGTGTGATATCTAAAATAGTACTATCACTGAGAGAGATCAAGTCACCTCATGCTACTGAGTGACCAGTGCTCTTAATCTTGGGCATTTGTGGATGAACTGACGAAGTCAAGTTCTTGTGCTTTAATTCACTGTGGGTGAGATTCTTTTCATGGGTCAACAGCTCTGTGTTTTGGGTACTCGGACTTGATCAGTTGGGACGTGCAGATGCAATAAAGAATCTATGCCATCTAATGATGGAATGATCGTTCCCTTAGAATTATCCGATTAATCATCAAAATCTAAGATCTTAGTATATAAATGTTCCATATGGATATTGAACTTGTGGGTCGCACCCTGGACCAAGAGAATGATATCCGAATGATGATTAAGTTAAGGATATGAAGTTCTAAGGTTTAGATGTAATCAAGAAGGTTGATAGTACATGTGATAACCTGACTTGATTATGGATGTTACATAGAGGGGCATTTAGGTCATTTTACTTAGTAGGTCGAAGACAACTGTCATTTTATGATGAGCTTATTATATTAAATATTTGTCCCTGGAGTTCAACCATAACTCTTTAGTGGAATGAGTTAAGGTTAAAATGGTCTTAATGTTGCTATGGGTTTAGCATGGACATTTTGGTCATTTTTGGAGCCAAGGGCAAATATGTCTTTTGGTCCCTTCTCTAGTCACTTTGCAAGATTGGCATGGTTTCCTAAGTTGTTGTATTATTTTAGTGGAAAAATAATTTTGAGCTTAAATTCAAATAGGCCTTTGATGGCATACATGAATTTAATTCTAGATAACTTATTTGTGGGCCATGGTGTGCATTATTATGTGGGACGTCCATAATGGGAATTCCATGGGTAAGGTTTCCAACTTTGAGTAGGTCTCTCTACTTGGAAGGTTGGACTCCTCTTTTGACTAGTATTCCTATAGTAAAGTTTCCTTTTTTTGAATAACAAACTTAAATTAGTAAGTGTTGTGCAACTAGGATTACTAATTGCTAAAGTTTGTGGGATGTTCTTTTAGTTTCCTTTTCTAATTGGAGTGTTTCTAAATGGAAATAAATCTTTAGATTATACTTTCCTTTTAGGACATCTATGAGAATTAGAAGAGAAAACTTTTTAGGAAAGGAATCCCAAAGATTTCTATAAAAAGAGGAAACCCCCCCTGGACGTCCATAACACATAGAGATCCCCATCCACACGTCTAGGCCTCTTTCTATTCTTCATTGAAAAGAGTTTGAGGTCTGAGATTTTTTCCATAGATAAAAGTTCTCAAATCCCATCTAGAAATCTAGATTAAGATCCCACCATCTTAGCCAATCAGATTTGGAAGTGAAATTGAGAAGAAGATCAAAAGCAATTCTACTGCAGAAAATTCCAGCAAGTTGTTTGCTAATTGCAAGTCTGAGTTCAGCCCTTTGGATCTTTTATTTCAGAGATTTGAAGTCTACAAATCATCAAGGTAATAGTCTTCTTGAATCTCCTTTAATCATACACTTGTTGGTCATGAATTCATGGAGTTATTATGCAATCAATATGGCTGATTGGCGCTGCCCAGATCAGATTTTTAAAAATCTGTTATGTTACAAATCAGCCATGGACGTCCTTCCTTAGTGATGTCCAGATCTGAATCGCAGTTTCTTTCAGTGGTATCAGAGCCACTCCATGTGAAATCATGATCCCATGTTGTGTTTAATTAATCCTAGATTGATTATGGGCATGGTGGCACCCTACTAAAGTTATATTTAGATTTCTTTGCATGTTGTGTGCAAGTTTCATTAACATCGCTGGAATTTATTTTCCAGATTTGTTTAATGATGTACATAGTGTTTTGCATGCACTAACCCTTTGTTTGCAGCCATATATTGCATCCTTGATGGTTCGCATGATTATTGTGTGGATTTGGATGTTTTTTCATTAGTTGGAAAGTGAACGATTGCGCGTTTAGCAATCATAGGAAGTTGTAATTCTTTCTTTACTTTTATTGCAACTAGTCTTGATGTAAGCTTTCTTAAAAAGCATAGGTATCTCCAATGTAATTTGTGGTTTTGCTTTTTATGGATTTGCTTGTATAAATTTAATTTGTTGGAACAAGCAAGAAGAAGAAAGTTTCAAGCAAGATAGGTTGCAAGTAACCGGATTCCTTAGTGGTGGAGGAGACAAGACTTCTTGGTGCAAGATGAGATCTATTTTTGATGTCCTAGTTCGATAAGGATTTGAAGTCCGAAGAGCAGGGAGCCATCAAGGATTGCATACTTTTATTTGCTCTTATATATGAAATGCATGGATGAATGATTTATATAATTGCTATAATTGTCACCTAGAAACATGGCCACCATTAGGTTCTAAAATTGGCATCTTTTTATATTGGATTGTTTTTAGTTCGGCTAATTGTTTCAAACGGAACTTAGACCAGCACCTTCTATTTTGTCTAAGGTTTAAAATTGGATAGGGTTTAGGTTATCTTGGTTCCCTTTAGGCTAAACTAAAATCTAATCAGATGCTACCTATGGGTTCCCGTAACCCAAGTTAGGTTTTTGATTTTTTAAAGGGATTTTCTCAAATGTTTTAAAGCAAAGGCTATTTATTTTTAAGATGACTTAAGTCGTTGAGTCATAAATTTAATTAACTAAGTTTGCTAGATTTAAAAGAGCTTTTGAGCAAACAATGTAAAGGTCAAAAAGTATAAACCCTAGTGATAAATAATCAAGTGGGAGAGGGGTTTTTGGAAAGACCCCATGGCCTTCCATTTTCGGTTCATGTTATCTCATTAAGGTGTTAGTAGGAGCGGCCACCCCTTCGGTGGAGTTCTTTACTAAAGACCGCTTTGATGGGTTAATGGGTGAACTAATGTGAATATTTGTAATGAGGTGTTAGTAGGAGCGGCCATCCCTTCGGTGGAGTTCTTTACTAAAAGATCACTTCTATAGAATGTCAATGAAGTGTTGGTGGGAGCGGCCATCTTTTCGGTGGAGCTCTTTACTAAAGTTCACTTCTAGAATGGATAAAAGTCACTTCCCTTCGGAGGACTTAAATCATAGACATTCTGGGAAATTTCATAAGAAATGGTAAAACACTTGACATAAGACGGTAATGACCTCTCCCTAGGAGTTAAGGGTTATTTGTCATATGAGGCCAAACCAATCAGTGATTGGACTACCACTGGATATGTGTATCCAAATAGTGATAATCCAAATAAGCATACCTTTATTCAACGTGACTGTAGGCTCGGCCATCCCTTCGATGGAGGGTCTATGAGGAGGTTGAAATACTGATACATTATGATTAGGGTTAAATAATGTAAAAAGTTTTGTGCTTTGTTTTTCCTTTTATAACAAGCACCATATGCATATTACATATATACTGCCTGTCTAATTATAAACTGTTTCATATCCACAGAGAGATGGGTAAAGATTCTTTTAGTCCGTTGATGAGCATTCTTCGTGAGAACAAACTGATTGGACCTAATTACGTAGATTGGAAGAGAAATCTTGACATAGTACTCACTGCTGAGGAGTACAAGTATGTCTTGTCGGAAACCTGTCCAGATATTGATGCTAATTCTACTGATGACCAGTTAGAGGCTGAGAGGAAATGGAAGAAAGCGAATAGCATGGCTAAATGCTACATGCTTGCTTCCATGTCCAACGTGTTGCAAACACAGCACGAGCAAATGGACACAGCCTATGAAATCATGATGTCCTTGTCTGAGATGTTCGGAGACAAAAGCAGGCCAGCTAGGCAAGCTACTATAAGGACTATCATGAATACTAGGATGGCTGAGGGAACACCTGTCAGAGAGCATATGCTCAAGATGATGGATTATTTCAATGTTGCTGAGATTCTAGGGGCTGAGATTGATGCAGAGAGTCAAACTGATATGATTCTCGAAACTCTGCCGGACTCTTTCAATCAGTTCAAGCTCAATTTCAATATGAGCAAGATGGACATGACTCTATCTGAGTTAATGAAAGAACTCCAGGCGGCGGAGGCTATCATGAAGCCCAAAGCCCAAGCTCACTTTTTCTAGTCTTCCTCTAAACTAAACCCGAAAGGGAAGAAGTTCAAAAAGAAGCAGAATAAGGGAAAAGGACAGAAAAATGACAATACTGGTAAAAAGAAGGACAAGGGTACAGATGGAAAGCCCAAAGGGAAATGCTTCAAGTGTGGCCTCAAAGGTCATTGGAAGAAAGATTGTCCCAAGTTGCTAGCCTCAGTTAAGAAAGGTACATCTTTTTCATACTACATTGAAACTTGTCTGGTGTTTGATTCTACTGATTCATGGATAGTAGACTCAGGAGCCACTAATCATATCTGCAATTCATTGCAGGGGTTTCAGATAATGCAGAAGATTGAGAAATGAGAGTTTGCCTTTAGAGTTGGAACTGGAGCTAAAGTTTAGGCAGTTGCCGTAGGAGTTGTTTCCTTACATTTTCCATGTGATAGGATATTAGTTTTAAATAATGTTTTCTATGTTCCGGACATGAGGAAGAATTTAATTTCAGTTTCCAGACTCATTGAATTTAATTATTCAGTTTCCTTCCATTCTGGTGTTGATATCAGTAGAGATGGAAATATTATATGTTCCGGTAGAATGCATGACAACTTATTTTATATATATCCTATTGCTCCCACACTGCATAATGTACAACAAGAAAACTCAACTTCCCTTAAAAGGAAGGTATCTTCAATCAATGACACATATCTTTGGCACTTACGTTTGGGTCACATTAACCTAAAATGGATTCAGAGGTTGGTAGAAGATGGGCCTTTGAGCTCATTAGATTTCAAACCTTTTCCTCAGTGCGAATCTTGTCTCAAGGGAAAGATGACCAAAAGGTCATTCTCTGGAAAGGGACTAAGGTCAAAGGAGTTGTTAGAATTGATTCACACTGATGTGTGTGGTCCTATGAACAAACCGGCTCGAGGAGGGTATGAGTATTACATCACCTTCACTGATGATACTCTAGGTATGGATATGTGTACTTAATGCGACGCAAGTCTGAGGCGTTTGATAAATTCAAGCAATTCAAGGCTGAGGTGGAGTTACAACTAGGAAACATATCAAAGCCCTTCGATCTGATCGAGGTGGCGAGTACCTCCTGGGTGAGTTCAAAGAGTACCTCACACAACATGGGATTGTGTCTCAGTTGTCTGCACCGGGTACACCCCAGCAAAATGGTGTAGCGGAGAGAAGAAACCGTACCCTTCTTGATATGGTAAGGTCCATGATGAGTCATGCAACCCTACCTATATCTTTTTGGGGATATGCCCTAGAAACATCAACATACATTTTAAATCTGGTACCTTCTAAATCAGTACCTAGGACACCGCAAGAAATGTGGACAGGTCGAAAACCTAGTTTAAGACATATCCACATTTGGGGTTGTTCGGCCTATGTGCCGAATGATAAAGCTACCAAGCTAGAACCCAGATCGGAAATGTGCTACTTCATTGGGTATCCTAAGGGAACGAGAGGTGGCATCTTTTATCATCCAAAGGAGCAAAAAGTGCTTATTAGCACTCATGCTAGGTACTTGGAGGATGACTGTATGATGTACCAAGAGCTTAGTTGTAAAGAAACCCTTGAGGAGATTCTTCTGGGATCTCCTATAACATCTGTACCAGATCCTGAGACAGTAGATGAACAAGATATTCCTTTTAACACTCTGGAGCCTCGTCGTAGTGGGAGAATTTCTAGACAGCCAGAAAGATATCTAGGAGTGTCTTTTAAGACAGACTCTGAAGATCTGGTTGAGGATCCTGCTAGTTATGATGAAGCAGTAACGGATATAGATGCTGACATGTGGTAGCAAGCGATGAAATCTGAAATGGATTCTTTATATTCCAATCAAGTCTGGGAACTTGTAGATGCACCTAAAGGGATTAAACTCATAGGGTGCAAGTGGATCTACAAGAGGAAGAGAGGAGTGGATGGGAAGGTGGAAACCTTCAAAGCAAGACTGGTGGCGAAAGGATATACTCAGAAAGAGGGTATCGATTATGAGGAAACCTTTTCACCAGTGGCTATGCTTAAGTCCATAAGGATTCTCTTGGCCATCGCATGTCATTATGACTACGAGATATGGCAGATGGATGTCAAGACAGCTTTTCTTAATGGAAGTCTTGACGAATGCATCTATATGATGCAACCAGAGGGTTTCATTGCTAGTGGCCAAGATAACATGGTTTGTAGACTTAAGAAGTCCATTTATGGACTTAAGCAAGCATCTAGAGCATGGAACATCAAGTTTAATCAAGCAGTCAAATCTTTTGGCTTTGATCAAAACATTGATGAACCATGTGTGTATAAGAAAGGAAGTGGAAAAGCAGTTGCATTTTTAGTTCTGTATGTAGATGACATATTGCTCATTGGAAATGATGTAGGTATATTATCATCAACAAAGGTTTGGTTATCCTCTCAATTTCAGATGAACGATTTGGGTGAGGCCAGCTATATCTTAGGGATCAAGCTTTTGCGTGATCGCAAGAATAAGATGTTAGCCTTATCCCAATCTTCATATATTGAGAAGATATTGGTCAAGTTTAACATGTATGACTCCAAGAAGGGCTTGTTACCTTCTAGACATGGAGTACCACTGTCTCGAGATCAATGTCCAAAGACATCTGAAGAGATAGAGAGCATGAGGAGAGTTCCATATGCATCCGCTGTTGGAAGTCTCATGTATGCAATGTTATGTACTAGACCAGATATTTGCTTTGCCGTTGGCATGGTTAGCAGATATCAGTCAAACCCTGCACCTATGCATTGGACAGCTGTTAAGCATATATTCAAGTATCTTCGGAGAACGAAAGATTATATGCTAACCTTTCGAGCAGATGATCTAACGCCTTTGGCGTATACAGATTCTGATTTCCAATCTAATAGAGATGCCAGAAAGTCTACTTCAGGATACGTCTTTACTCTGTCAGGAGGGGCTATTTCATGGAGAAGTGTCAAGCATTCTTGTACTGCTGATTCTACCATGGAAGCAGAGTATGTGGCGGCATCGGAAGCTGCGAAGGAAGCAGTATGGCTCAGAAAATTCCTATTAGAATTGGTAGTTGTTCCTACAGTGCAGAAACCGATTGTCATGTACTGCGATAACACTGGTGCTGTAGCATAGTGCAAAGAGCCCAGGAATCACAAGAAAGGCAAGCACATTCAGAAAAAGTACCACTTGATCCGGGAATTCATTCAGGATGGAGAAAGAGTGGTGGAGCATATTGCCTCAGCGAATAACTTAGCTGACCCATTCACTAAGACTCTTACTGAGAAAGTCTTTACTTCTCATGTTGAGTCTATGGGTGTTAGGTTAGGAAGTAGTGATCTTTAGTGCAAGTGGGAGTTTGTTGGGATTGGTGTATGCCCTAAAGCCCACTAGCTGCACTCTCATATTTTGTTACTGGATATTTACTGGTTATTTAATGGAATGACTCTTTTATCTTTAAACATGTATATATGTATGGTTGTGTAAGGCCCATTGTTTCTAGTAAATGAATTAGGTGTGTAGTGCCTACACACAGATAGGTCTGATTCATGGACACTGGAAACAACATATTTGTTCATAACTGAGAGATGGAGTTGGGCACTTCATCTTGGTATAAGTTATAATGAGAGACTCTCCTGTATTCAGGGTGACTTACCTAAGTCATGGGAGGACTTTCGCGGATTTATCTCATTAGTGCATATGCAATGCATTGAACAGGACCATTGTAGGTGTGATCTCTAAAATAGTACTATCACTGAGAGAGATCAAGTCACCTCATGCTATTGAGTGACCAGTGCTCTTAATCTTGAGCATTTGTGGATGAACTGACGAAGTCAAGTTCTTGTGCTTTAATTCACTATGGGTGAGACTCTTTTCATGTGTCAACAGCTCTATGTTTTGGGTACTCGGACTTGATCAGTTGGGACGTGCAGATGCAATAAAGAATCTATGCCATCTAATGATGGAATGATCGTCCCCTTAGAATTATCCAATTAATCATCAAAATCTAAGATCTTAGTATATGGATATTCCATATGGATATTGAACTTGTGGGTCTCTCCCTGGACCAAGAGAATGATATCCGAATGATGATTAAGTTAAGGATATGAAGTTCTAAGGTTTAGATGTAATCAAGAAGGTTGATAGTACATGTGATAACCTGACTTGATTATGGATATTACATAGAGGGGATTTAGGTCATTTTACTTAGTAGGTCGAAGACAACTGTCATTTTATGACGAGCTTATTATATTAAATATTTGTCCCTGGAGTTCAACCATAACTCTTTAGTGGAATGAGTTAAGGTTAAAATGGTCTTAATGTTGCTATGGGTTTAGCATGGACATTTTGGTCATTTTTGGAGCCAAGGGCAAATATGTCTTTTGGTCCCTTCTTTAGTCACTTTCCAAGATTGGCATGGTTTCCTAAGTTGTTGTATTATTTTAGTGGAAAAATAATTTTGAGTTTAAATTCAAATAGGCCTTTGATGGCATACATGAATTTAATTCTAGATAATTTATTTGTGGGCCATGGTGTGCATTATTATGTGGGACGTCCATAATGGGAATTCCATGGGTAAGGTTTCCAACTTTGAGTAGGTCTCTCTACTTGGAAGGTGGGACTCCTCTTTTCGACTAGTATTCCTATAGTAAAGTTTCCATTTTTTGAATAACAAACTTAAATTAGTAAGTGTTGTGCAACTAGGATTACTAATTGCTAAAGTTTGTGGGATGTTCTTTTAGTTTCCTTTTCTAATTGGAGTGTTTCTAAATGGAAATAAATCTTTAGATTATACTTTCCTTTTAGGACATCTATGAGAATTAGAAGAGAAAACTTTTTAGGAAAGGAATCCCAAAGATTTCTATAAAAAGAGGAAACCCCCCCTGGACGTCCATAACACATAGAGATCCCCATCCACACGTCTAGGCCTCTTTCTATTCTTCATTGAAAAGAGTTTGAGGTCTGAGATTTTTTCCATAGATAAAAGTTCTCAAATCCCATCTAGAAATCTAGATTAAGATCCCACCATCTTAGCCAATCAGATTTGGAAGTGAAATTGAGAAGAAGATCAAAAGCAATTCTACTGCAGAAAATTCCAGCAAGTTGTTTGCTAATTGCAAGTCTGAGTTCAGCCCTTTGGATCTTTTATTTCAGAGATTTGAAGTCTACAAATCATCAAGGTAATAGTCTTCTTGAATCTCCTTTAATCATACACTTGTTGGTCATGAACTCATGGAGTTATTATGCAATCAATATGGCTGATTGGCGCTGCCCAGATCAGATTTTTAAAAATCTGTTATGTTACAAATCAGCCATGGACGTCCTTCCTTAGTGATGTCCATATCTGAATCGCAGTTTCTTTCAGTTAGATCCAGCAGTTGGAAGAGTTCTAGCTCTTCGTTCCCTAACTTTTTTGATAGCAGGGAGTCTTCTGATAGTGCGACCCAGGAAGCCAGGGCTCAGGATCCAAGTTCGAAGAAGATCTTGGCTATGCAAGAAGAGATGAGAGATTTCTGTGTGAGTACAAACGCCATATGTCCTGATATTGCACTGCGGAGAGGTCTCGCTGTTTACCTCAGTTATTGGCTTGGTGAGGCTGTTTTTGCTGGAGGAGATGGAACGCACATCAGGCCGCATTGTATTTTTCCGGCTTGTCTGATGGCGTTTGGAGAGCAGCTTGCTTTGGTGCCAGCTCTTTACTCCTACCTGTGTACTGAACTGCAGGCTACTGCTTTTTTGGTTCGGCTTGGGCTTCCCATGAACAGGGTATTTTCAGCCCATGTCTTTTATTCATGGTATGTGTACCACTGTCCTGGCTTCCATCGGCTGGGTGCTGTACAGGATGATGATCCTCTGATGATTCGGCTGGCTAAGGGCAAAGCCGTGTCCGAATCACTTTTGTTTGCCAGCATGAGAATCCGACGGTTTAGGAACGTCGAGATGGGGCAGTCTTTAGTGAAGCTTTCTCCAGAGTTGCGGAAGAAGGCTTTTGATTTTGGTGCCTCCCGAGACTCTACCATGGCGGGGTCGGGAAGGCATTACTCCTTGACAAACGCAGAGAAGGAGTGGCTTTTCAGCATACGCGTCGGCACGATGGTGTACGATAGACATCTTTTCGTCGACATCAAGCCGTATGTACCTTCTCGCTTTGCTTTGCAGTTGGGCTTTTCTCAAGGCGTTGTTGGAGTGCCTTCAAGCATGGTGAAGCGCTTTGGAGGTTTGCAGGATGGGAGAAATGCATGTTCTTTCTCAATTACAAGACACTACAACCATGATCTCTTATCCTGTGTTGTCGACTTCCCGGACTGCCGGCTTTGCGAAGTGGTTTGCGGAGAGCTTTTCGGCATATCGGGGGCTTTCCAAGAAGGAGCTTGATGTGAAGCTGGTATCTGGAAAGGGCCTTGGAAAGTTGGATGGCGTCCGGCAAGAGGAAGTTTGGGCCTTCCTTTCTGGAGAGAAGAACAAGATCGGCTTTCTCGGTGACCAGGGCGTCATTGGTTCTAAAGCTGTTCGAGAAATACCTGATGAGGCTTTAGAGCAGCTAGAACAGGAGGAAGCTGAACTTGATGCTTGATGCAAGTGGCACAGAGGCAAGCTTCCGTGGAGTCTACTGGCAAGACTAGACCATCCAGTGAGGAGTCAAGTGGGAAACCTAACTCTGATAGCGGGGCAGGTTCCTCTAAGAAGCGAGCCTGCAGGAGTAAGAGGAAGAGGAGTCATCATCGTAGCAAGGGGCAATATGAGAACTCTCCTGACATAGAAGTCCCTCTTACTATCAATGAAGATGTGCCAGTGGATGCTAACGAGCCTCCAGAGAAGAGAAGCCGAGAAGAAAAGACCGTTGGTGAAGGTATGATTCTTCCTTTTTCTCTTTTCATTTCTTTTCACGGGATTTTTCCATGTTCTGATTTGTTTTCTTTTCCTGCTGCTCCTTTTTTTTTAGCAGAGGACGAAGACTTGGCGATGCCTGAGGTTCCTGCCGATGAGGCGGTGACGGATCCTGTTGTGGCACCAGAGGAAGAACCGAGGGACTCTGGAGTGGTTCCAGAATCTCCAATTGGTATAACTTCTTTTGCTTTCTTTTTTCTTTTTTGTCTGTGACTTGGTTTGCTAACATTTTTCTTGTCAGCTGACTTGCCACAGGATTCTGATGACTTTGAACCATCGATGGACGCAAATGTTGATGATGCTTCCAATGAGTTCATGGAGGAAGAGAGTCTTCCGCCAGTCGTCGAAGAAGGTATTTTGTAGTAATAACCCTGATAATGATTTTCAAACAGGATCATATTCATACCTTTTTGTGTTTCTTTGGCAGGTTTCATGGTGACAGAGGAGAGTCCGTCGCTTCCTTCGGAACCAGAGCAAGGGATGCCAGAGGTCGATCCAGAGGTGGAGGCTCCTGGGACCAGTTCTGACAATGTTGAGGAGATACCTCGTGCTGAGATTCCTTCTTCAGCAGCTCCGACTGGAAAGAGTTCTTTTGTTCCTCTTCCAACGGGGGATGACATGGGCAGTCGACTGACGGAGCGGGGCGAATCTTCAACTGGGCTGTCACGCCCCCGGACCGAGGTCCCGCTAAACGAGGCCTTAATCCGGGGACGCGGCGAGGCGGGCCGGAAAATTCCGCCCGCACCCGCTAGTTTCCCACAGGTCTCCGCGGTAAGGATTCACGGAATCCGATCAAATAGTGATGTATAAGGATCACTTTCATACAATGAATTACGCGGAAGCTTTGTAGCAAACATAAAAGTCTCACAAACAGGTATAAATTGAGAACGCACGAGACTAGCATCAAAAGAGAAACATTTACTGTGGGCCAAAGTTAGTTAGAGTTGATACAAAAGTAAAGCTAAGTATTAATTACAACTTTTTCCCAAAGGAATAAAAGCCAACAATGGCCATAACAAAAACCCAAAATGAATATCATCAAATCCCCAAAATGTGTTCGCAGCTCCAAGGTAACCCGACGTCTAAATGACATCGTCGGGCTGCCACTCGCCCTCCGCTGGAACTATGGGTTCCGCCTCGAAGTGCGCCTCAACCGCGAGGGGCTCGACATCTGACACCAAACAAAAGAGAGTCAGACACGACGGTCTGGCAAGCAATTACAACAATAATAGGATGAAAGTAAAACAAAGCATGATAAGAAAGAGCTACGATGAAATCACGGTTAATATCAATGTCGAAGTAAAGATAGAATAAACATCTCGATGGTTTGCAAATCTAATATCATGATGAGTAACATAAATAAATGCCATGAGATGAATATCAATGCGTAAAACAATGGCGACCCACATAAAGCTATATTCTCCTGTTACCGAAGTAACCGGAGCAAACAAACCGAAGCCACTAAATGTGGGACGGAACGACATAGTCGTTATCAGACAGAACCGTAGCCACTAAACGTGGGAACGGGTAATTACCGTTGCCATGGTCGGTACAAACGGAATCCAAACTGCAGCTGGCAAACAAAATAAAGACCCCAAGCCGGATGATCAGTCCGACAAGGTGACCTAAGCCTAGTGGTGCCATTTTAGTGAAAATCCGAAACCTCGAAGAAATGCAAATTCCATTTATAAGATACATTTCCAAAGTTGATAGAAAACTACTCCAAACAAATGCATATAGGCGAAGCCACGCAAAACAAGTGAGTAGTTTCATCATTTCTAAAGTATGGGGTAATCCACTTCAAAACAATAAAAGCATAGGAGAAGAACTAAAACCAAAAGTCTTTTTATACAAAAGAATGAATGATGGGTCGGTCGACTAAGCGGGTAGTCTCGATATACATTTAATCCCCTTATTGTCATTAAAGAGAGTTATTTGGTGTCACTGAAGATCGTTGACAATCACAAGGGATTAAGTGTACACTTAGACTCAAGGGTTTTCCTAAGTGGTATGGGTCATGGTTTAAAACACTTCTCACCATGAGTTATGGGCTTGCAAAGGGTGAATGGGCTTCACTTATAGGAGAGAGTTTAGGGGCTGAATTGAGTTTGGACATAGACCCGAAGTGGGCTTGAAATTATATAGAATAGGTCTTCTTTAGAAGTAGGTTTAGATCCCTTTTTAATCAGGCCCACAGCTGGCTTTATTCAAACCCAACAGCCCATGGAGAACCAGCCCAAACAGTCCCTAACACAGCCCACAATTCATGTCACACACAGCCCAACAATAAGACTCAAAACAGCCCACGAATTGGCCTTAAAACAGGCCCAAAGAACACCTAAGAAATGGGCTTATCACACTCTCTAACTGGGCCATCAAACTATTCTAAAAAGGACCCTGAATCAGGCCCAAAACCCGAGCCCAGACTGAGCTGGGCTCGCTCGAGCGGACCCAGGCCCGCTCGAGCGGACCCAGACAGTAGCTGGGTCGCTCGAGCGGACCCAGACAGAACCTGGTCCGCTCGAGCGACCCACTGGGTCGCTCGAGCGGACTGGGCCTGCCCAGTCCAGCCCGAGTGCAGGAACTCCTTCCCTTTGTGTTTTTCTTCCCTCTTCCTTTGATCATTTCAATTCCTCCTTCCATACATAATTTCTACAACCTCTTGGGCCCTTTCCTAAGCTTCACAAATCCTCAAATCATCATTCATAATCATCTAATTAACCTAAACTTAACACTTTTATAAAAGAACCCATTTCTTTGAACACCATTTGCACAAGTGAAACAAACTCTCCAAGAACCCAAAGTGAGAATAAGTTTCCAATGCAAAGTAGAGCAATAACACACATTAAGATAGCTATTAAGGTGGTCCATTAAATCAAAGCAACCATAACTAAAGAAGATTAACATAAAGAGAAAGAATTCAAGAAATAGAATCAAAAGAGGAAAAACATCATATTAATGTTGGAAAATACTTGCCTTAAGCCAAGATGAGCTCAAAATCACTCCTAAAACCACTCCTTAGAGCTTCAAGCTCCAAATCTACAAAAACCCCAAAATTTCCCAAGAAACCCTAAAACATCAACATTTGTGAAACCTCAAAGAAAACCTTAGCAAAAGGGATTAAAATACTCCAAATGGAGAGGAAAGCAAAGATCTTGGGTTTGGAAAACTATTGCTCACCTTGAGGAACCCTAACAAAGAAGAAAAGCTTGAATGGAGGGCTCCTCCTAGCTCAAACTCCTCAAGAAAGGTATCCCTAGGAAGCTTGACGAGGGAGGAAGAGAATGAGGAGATCAATCCTCCAAGAGTGTCTCACCAAGTGAGAGTTCCAGATGAGAGAGAGTGAGAAGGGAGAAGAAGGAAAACCCTAGCCAAGAAAATTGCTGGAATCGAATGAAGAAGGGAGAAGGAAGAGTCCCTTCTTAAGAGGCAAGTCAATGTGGGCCCCGATCTTCACAAGCCTAGAAACGGTACTTGCGGGCCCCGAACGAAAACGACGAAGAAGACAAAAATGATCGGCGAAATTTCTACTTTCCAAAAAGTATATTTTCGGCAAATTCTGGAATTTTCGAAATTTGGGTACAGGTTTTGTGTGAAATGTCAGTTTTGCCCTTTTTCTCGAAAAAACGCGATTTCTGATAATAAAATCAAGTTGGCCAAAACATGAAAGTTGACGATCTAGATGAAATACATCAAAATACACATAAATGAGGATTTTACAAGTATCAAGAACAAACTCAACAATCTCACACACAAAATTCACGGGCGCCCGGCCCGTGTCACACTTAAATCAAAGACTAATCAAACAACCTAATCTAGCTTAATAAAATAAGCTAATCGTCCCCTAATCCCACTTATCCACTAATCACGGTTAAAACATGATTAAATATTCAAACCTGGGTCGGGGTCTGACATCCTCCACCCCTAAGAATTACATTTGGTCCTCCAAATGATCACTAACCTCTGGGAATAGCTGAGGGTACTTCTTTAGAACTTGCTCACGAAGCTCCCAAGTAGCTTCTTCTGGCCCATGATTCTCCCAACGGATTTTTACCCACTGAATTGTCCTATTCCTCAGTTCTTGCTCTTTGATAATCTCTGCCGGCTTTTCAATGTAGGTGGCATCCTCTCTGACATCTAACGGCTCATGTTGTAGCACGTGCGATGGGTCTGAAACATACTTCCTTAGCATGGACACGTGAAACACGTTGTGCACACCCGACAGTTCCGGAGGCAAAGCTAATCTGTACGCCACTTCCCCGATCCGACTCAAGATCTCATACGGACCAATAAATCTCTTAGACAATTTGCCTTTCTGCCCAAATCTCAATGTCCCTCTAACCGGAGATACCTTTAAGAATACTTTGTCTCCAACTTGGAATTGGAGATCCTTTCTTCGAACATCGGCATAGCTCTTCTGTCGGCTCCTCGCAATCTTCAATCTCTCATGGATAATTCTGACTTTATCGCTTGTTTCCTCAACTAAAGATGGACCATGAAAACTGCGTTCTCCGACTTCTTCCCAACATACGGGGGTTCTACACTTCCTGCCATAAAGCGCTTCAAAAGGGGCCATTCCTATGCTGGAATGGTAACTATTGTTATAGGCGAATTCGCAAAGCGGTAGATTCTCGTCCCACTGATTCTTGAAATCTAGGACACAAGCCCTAAGCATGTCCTCGAGGGTCTGAATAGTCCTTTCCGACTGACCATCCTTCTGCGGGTGGTACGCTGTACTGAATTGAAGCTTCGTCCCCATCGATTCATGCAAAGTCTTCCAAAACCTCGATACAAATCTGCTATCCCGATCTGAAGTGATGGAAACCGGCTGACCATGACGACTAACGATCTCTTTAACAAAAGCTTGCGCTAAAGCCAACATGTGCATCTTCTTACCGGTCTTCAACGGAATAAAGTGCGCTGACTTCGTTAACCGATCCACTATGATCCAAATGGCATTGTTCCCCTTGCTCGTATTCGGTAAACCTGATACAAAATCCATCGTCAGGTGCTCCCATTTCCACTCTGGGATTTCTAACGGTTGCAAAAGACCAGGTGGTTTCTGATGTTCTGCCTTCACTAATTGACAAGTCATGCATCTCGACACAAAGGCTGCTATCTCTCTCTTCATATTGTTCCACCAAAAACGACTCTTCAAATTTTGATACATCTTCGTACTCCCTGGATGCACTGAATACCTCGTATTGTGAGCCTCTACCATAATGTCATCTTTCAAGTTGTCGACTTTAGGAACACAAAGTCTGCCACGGAAGTACAAAACTCCATCCAACATCTGAAAATCTGGCCTTTCTGAGATATGCTCCACAATTTTAACCAAGTCTGGATCTTGCATCTGACTATCCTTAATTTTCTGAATAAAAACTGGCTCGGACACTGTCATATTCGCCAACACAACTCCTTCTCTCAAAGGTTCGAACTCTACTCCCAAATCCTCAAATTGCTGAAAATTGTGAAATCCATGCAAACTGGCCAAACAAACTGATTTCCTGCTCAACGCATCTGCCACTACATTCACTTTCCCCGGATGATAGATAATCGGAAAATCGTAGTCCTTGATGTACTCCATCCACCTTCTCTGCCTCATATTCAATTCCTTCTGAGAGAATAAGTATTGAAGACTACGGTGATCCGAATGCACTTCAAATCTTTCTCCGTACAAGTAGTGTCTCCACATCTTCAACGCAAAGACTATGGCTGCTAACTCCAAATCGTGCGTTGCATACTTCTTTTCATGTTCCTTCAATTGCCTCGAGCCATATGCAATCACGTTTCCATTTTGCATCAACACACCACCGAGTCCAACTCCTGAAGCATCCGTATAGATGACGAAACCACCACTCCCCGAAGGTAAAGTGAGAACAGGCGCCGAAGTTAACCTCTTCTTCAACTCTTCAAAACTAGCTTCACATTTCTCCGACCATACAAACGGCACATTCTTCCGAGTTAACTTAGTCAACTGTGCTGCAATAGACGAAAAGCCTTGAACAAATCTCCTATAATAACCTGCCAAACCCAGAAAACTCCTAATCTCTGTCACATTTTCGGTCTCTCCCAATTGATAACTGCCTCAATCTTTGATGGGTCAACTGCTAGCCCTTCTTCCGAAATAATGTGACCCAGAAAAGAGACTTGCTCTAGCCAAAACTCACACTTCCCAAGCTTCGCATACAACTGGTTATCTCTCAACAACTGCAAAGAAGTCCTCAAATGCTGCTCATGATCTTCTCTTGACTTGGAATACACTAGGATATCATCAATGAAAACAACGGTGAACTGATCTAGGTGGGGTGCAAAAATCTTGTTCATGAGAGCCATGAATACCGCTGGTGCATTCGTCAGTCCAAAGGGCATCACCAAAAACTCATAGTGCCCATATCTAGTTCGAAAAGCTGTCTTCGGTATGTCTAATTCTCTAACCCTCAACTGATGATATCCGGACCTCAAATCTATCTTCGAGAAAAACTTCGCACCTTGCAACTGATCAAACAACTCGTCTATCCTAGGCAGAGGGTACTTGTTCTTGATGGTCACTTGATTCAACTTTCTATAGTCTATACACATCCTCAAACTTCCATCTTTCTTCTTGACAAAAAGCACTGGAGCTCCCCATGGGGAAACACTTGGCCTAACAAAGCCTTTATCTAGCAACTCTTGCAATTGCAACTTCAATTCACCTAACTCCGCTGGAGCCATCCTATAAGGAGCAATGGAAATTGGAGCAGTTCCTGGCACCAACTCTATTGTAAACTCAACTTCTCTGATGGGTGGTAACCCTGGAATCTCTTCTGGAAAAACATCGGGAAACTCACACACTATTGGGATATTCTCCACCCCTAGGGACTGTTCGTCCTTGGAAACGAAAGCAATAAATCCCTCACAACCTGACCTTAACAACTTAGCTGCCGAAAGAGCTGAAATAAACCTAACTGGAGAAATCCTTTTCTCTCCTTGAAACTTCACTCCGGAGGACGACCCATCCAACCTAAACACAATGGTCTTGCTATAACAATCCATGGAGGCATGATGACCCGCTAGCCAATCCATGCCTAGAATGACATCGAAGTCATGCATCACTAAAGTAATAAGGTCTGCAGGGAAAATGACTTCTCCTATCTTCACTGGACAACCGGGATAAAAAGTACTACACACCACTTGCTTCCCTACCGGAGTAGTAACAGTCAAAACAAACTCTAACTCTCTAACAGGAACACTAATCTTCTTAGCAAACACAAGGGATAAGAAAGAATGGGTAGATCCCGGGTCAAACAACACTTTAGCTTCAACATCACAAATTAGAAGTTTACCTTCCACAACATCACCTGCCGCTTCTGCATCCACTTGATTGATATGATTGAGACGGCCTTGCTGACGCGGTCTATTCTGATTCTGATTTGGTCTCGCAAGCTGCATATTCCTATTCTGTTGCTGTGGACGGGCATTCTGGTTCTGCTGCTGCCTTGGTGGGTTCTGAACTGCTTGCTGATTCTGCTGAGGGGCTTGCCTAGGCGGCTGCTGCGGTGCCCTGTTGCCCTGGTTCCTATTGTTTGGGCAATCCTTCACTTGGTGGTCTGAGCTACCACACTTGAAACACGCCCCTGAAAGGCGATAACACTGCTGCGAAGAATGATTCTTGCCACAATGCTCACACCCGCCCTGAGTTGGAGCATTCTGAGGTTTCTTTTGTTTCTTTCCTTGGTAAGACTTCTGCCCACTCTGAAACTGCTGCCTCTTCCTCTGGTTGTCCTTGATGATCTGATTGTTTATATCCTCAAACCTGTAGGCCCTTTTGATAGCCTCTTGAAAGGTGGTTGGCGGTACCACGCCCAAAGCATCTCTTAAAATAATGGGGTTGAGCCCATCCATAAACTTAGTAATCTTTTTCTCCTCGGTGTCCACCAACTCTGGAGCATAGCGAGATAACTTCTCAAACTTTGTGAGATATTCCAAAACAGTCATATCTTCTTGCTTAAGCAACTGGAACTCTGCTGCCTTCTGCTTCTTGATATGCGCTGGGACATATTTCTCACTGAACTGCTGCTTGAAAGTGGCCCAAGCAATCCCATCTGCCATATTCTGATAGCCTTCCTTGACAGTCTTCCACCAAATGTCTGCCAACCCAGTAAACATAGACGCTGCCAAGTGAACCCGCTGTCTGCCTGTACATACAAAAATATCGAAGATATTCTCGGTATGTGCCAACCAGTCATCCGCTGCCAAAGGTTCCTCCTGACCCGTAAACTCTTTAGGACCCCTTTTTCTAAACTTCTCAAACAGGATATTAGGGTCTCTGTCCCTATGCTGCACTGGTTCCACATTAGCTACTGGTTCTGGCCTTCTACCCAACACTTCAAGCAGTTGCCTTTGAACTTGAGTCAATTCCTCATCCTTCTTGGCCATTTGTTCTTGAAATCGAGCTTGATTATCATTGGCCCGCTGTTGTTGTTCCACTAACATTTGCATGAGTTGTTGGAATTGACCCGTTACCGGGTTTTCAATCTCACTGTCATGATTGCTACCTGTTGCATTCGCATTTGCCGGAGGTCGACGTGGAGGCATATTGCTGCAAAACAACTTGTTAGTACAATAAGATATAATAATCAAGCGTTCCCAATCCCAAATCGATGCTAACTAACGGTAATGCTAACGAATCCTTGCCACGTCCTTATGTTTCTAATCCAATTTTAATTGCCTCAAATATTTCTCGCTCTGATACCAAGCCTGTCACGCCCCCGGACCGAGGTCCCGCTAAACGAGGCCTTAATCCGGGGACGCGGCGAGGCGGGCCGGAAAATTCCGCCCGCACCCGCTAGTTTCCCACAGGTTTCCGCGGTAAGGATTCACGGAATCCGATCAAATAGTGATGTATAAGGATCACTTTCATACAATGAATTACGCGGAAGCTTGTAGCAAACATAAAAGTCTCACAAACAGGTATAAATTGAGAACGCATGAGACTAGCATCAAAAGAGAAACATTTACTGTGGGCCAAAGTTAGTTAGAGTTGATACAAAAGTAAAGCTAAGTATTAATTACAACTTTTTCCCAAAGGAATAAAAGCCAACAATGGCCATAACAAAAACCCAAAATGAATATCATCAAATCCCCAAAATGTGTTCGCAGCTCCAAGGTAACCCGACGTCTAAATGACATCGTCGGGCTGCCACTCGCCCTCCGCTGGAACTATGGGTTCCGCCTCGAAGTGCGCCTCAACCGCGAGGGGCTCGACATCTGACACCAAACAAAAGAGAGTCAGACACGACGGTCTGGCAAGCAATTACAACAATAATAGGATGAAAGTAAAACAAAGCATGATAAGAAAGAGCTACGATGAAATCACGGTTAATATCAATGTCGAAGTAAAGATAGAATAAACATCTCGATGGTTTGCAAATCTAATATCATGATGAATAACATAAATAAATGCCATGAGATGAATATCAATGCGTAAAACAATGGCGACCCACATAAAGCTATATTCTCCTGTTACCGAAGTAACCGGAGCAAACAAACCGAAGCCACTAAACGTGGGACGGAACGACATAGTCGTTATCAGACAGAACCGTAGCCACTAAACGTGGGAACGGGTAATTACCGTTGCCATGGTCGGTACAAACGGAATCCAAACTGCAGCTGGCAAACAAAATAAAGACCCCAAGCCGGATGATCAGTCCGACAAGGTGACCTAAGCCTAGTGGTGCCATTTTAGTGAAAATCCGAAACCTCGAAGAAATGCAAATTCCATTTATAAGATACATTTCCAAAGTTGATAGAAAACTACTCCAAACAAATGCATATAGGCGAAGCCACGCAAAACAAGTGAGTAGTTTCATCATTTCTAAAGTATGGGGTAATCCACTTCAAAACAATAAAAGCATAGGAGAAGAACTAAAACCAAAAGTCTTTTTATACAAAAGAATGAATGATGGGTCGGTCGACTAAGCGGGTAGTCTCGATATACATTTAATCCCCTTATTGTCATTAAAGAGAGTTATTTGGTGTCACTGAAGATCGTTGACAATCACAAGGGATTAAGTGTACACTTAGACTCAAGGGTTTTCCTAAGTGGTATGGGTCATGGTTTTAAAACACTTCTCACCATGAGTTATGGGCTTGCAAAGGGTGAATGGGCTTCACTTATAGGAGAGAGTTTAGGGGCTGAATTGAGTTTGGACATAGACCCGAAGTGGGCTTGAAATTATATAGAATAGGTCTTCTTTAGAAGTAGGTTTAGATCCCTTTTTAATCAGGCCCACAACTGGCTTTATTCAAACCCAACAGCCCATGGAGAACCAGCCCAAACAGTCCCTAACACAGCCCACAATTCATGTCACACACAGCCCAACAATAAGACTCAAAACAGCCCACGAATTGGCCTTAAAACAGGCCCAAAGAACACCTAAGAAATGGGCTTATCATACTCTCTAACTGGGCCATCAAACTATTCTAAAAAGGACCCTGAATCAGGCCCAAAACCCGAGCCCAGACTGAGCTGGGCTTGCTCGAGCGGACCCAGGCCCGCTCGAGCGGACCCAGACAGTAGCTGGGTCGCTCGAGCGACCCACTGGGTCGCTCGAGCGGACTGGGCCTGCCCAGTCCAGCCCGAGTGCAGGAACTCCTTCCCTTTGTGTTTTTCTTCCCTCTTCCTTTGATCATTTCAATTCCTCCTTCCATACATAATTTCTACAACCTCTTGGGCCCTTTCCTTAGCTTCACAAATCCTCAAATCATCATTCATAATCATCTAATTAACACAACTTAACACTTTTTAAAAGAACCCATTTCTTTGAACACCATTTGCACAAGTGAAAACAAACTCTCCAAGAACCCAAAGTGAGAATAAGTTTCCAATGCAAAGTAGAGCAATAACACACATTAAGATAGCTATTAAGGTGGTCCATTAAATCAAAGCAACCATAACTAAAGAAGATTAACATAAAGAGAAAGAATTCAAGAAATAGAATCAAAAGAGGAAAAACATCATATTAATGTTGGAAAATACTTGCCTTAAGCCAAGATGAGCTCAAAATCACTCCTAAAACCACTCTTAGAGCTTCAAGCTCCAAATCTACAAAAACCCCAAAATTTCCCAAGAAACCCTAAAACATCAACATTTGTGAAACCTCAAAGAAAACCTTAGCAAAAGGGATTAAAATACTCCAAATGGAGAGGAAAGCAAAGATCTTGGGTTTGGAAAACTATTGCTCACCTTGAGGAACCCTAACAAAGAAGAAAAGCTTGAATGGAGGGCTCCTCCTAGCTCAAACTCCTCAAGAAAGGTATCCCTAGGAAGCTTGACGAGGGAGGAAGAGAATGAGGAGATCAATCCTCCAAGAGTGTCTCACCAAGTGAGAGTTCCAGATGAGAGAGAGTGAGAAGGGAGAAGAAGGAAAACCCTAGCCAAGAAAATTGCTGGAATCAAATGAAGAAGGGAGAAGGAAGAGTCCCTTCTTAAGAGGCAAGTCAATGTGGGCCCCGATCTTCACAAGCCTAGAAACGGTACTTGCGGGCCCCGAACGAAAACGACGAAGAAGACAAAAATGATCGGCGAAATTTCTACTTTCCAAAAAGTATATTTTCGGCAAATTCTGGAATTTTCGAAATTTGGGTACAGGTTTTGTGTGAAATGTCAGTTTTGCCCTTTTTCTCGAAAAACGCGATTTCTGATAATAAAATCAAGTTGGCCAAAACATGAAAGTTGACGATCTAGATGAAATACATCAAAATACACATAAATGAGGATTTTACAAGCATCAAGGACAAATTCAACAATCTCATACACAAAATTCACGGGCGCCCGGCCCGTGTCACACTTAAATCAAAGACTAATCAAACAACCTAATCTAGCTTAATAAAATAAGCTAATCATCCCCTAATCCCACTTATCCACTAATCACGGTTAAAACATGATTAAATATTCAAACCTGGGTCGGGGTCTGACATGGGCCATCTCTTCTTTTTGCGAAGAAGGTGGTGGTGCGGGTTCTGAGCTCCTGGATTGAGACTCTCCTTGCTGGACACTTGGATGCCGGATTTGGCATGATCCAGCATGTGCATGAGATTCTCGGTGATGCCGAAGAGGCTGGTCTGGGTGTCACAGGTGCCAGGGCGATCGTTGATAGGATCATTGCGCTGGGTGACAAGTGGTTTGAGACCATGGGTTTTGCTGACGACCAGTTCTTCAAGGAGATGTTCCTGGACCCTACTGATAAGGCTAAGTCTATCCTGGATGAGGCTACACAAAGCAGGAAGCAGATAGTCCGAGAGAAGAACTTAGAAGAGCTAGCCATCTGTCACGACCCCGGACTGGGAATCCAATCTGGGATCGGGACTAATGATGATGCTGCGCCACGTGCATTTCTTTGGCTAACCCGCACATGGAATTAAGAAAACATTTATCCATGCACGTGATTTCCCACAGGGTTCCGCGGTGAGGATTATCCATGCATATCATCTCACATATAAACATATCAAACACATATTCAAGATTGCGGAAGCGTGTAGTAAATCATAGTGGTGATATTCATCCCATAAACAAGACTAGTTTATAATTGATTGACAAGATATCAGAATGAGCAATGATCATTAGTATATTACCCAAATGTAAGGTTAAAAGTATATACAAAAGATCAGTTGATTAGTTGCCCCAAAAATAATGGTCAACAAAGACCAATACATGACAAAAGAATAAACCCAAAAGATGTTATCACAAACTCCCAAAAAAAAATGTCGTTCTCAAAGCCTGAACGGATGTCTACATGACATCGTCAGCTTGCCACTCTATAACGTGTTGCGGTTCACCGACCGCCTCCTCTGGCTCCTCCTCGATGGTAATGGGTTCAGGACTTGAGTACTAAAATAAATGGATCAGACACCACGGTCTGATAGGTGGGTGAAAAGATATGGTAATACATTTGAAATAATGATACCTTAGAAAACGTATTGAAAACCTGTATAAATCATGAATTTCGTAAAAGACAATGCATCATTTAATAGATAAAGGCATGAACAATATAAAACAATAAGGTACCAAGAATAAGGAACTGACAAGGTGGCAACCACACGAAGCTAAATTCTCTCTCACTAAAGTGATGAGAGCACATACCCTACAGGATCATTGACCTCGGTCACATAAGGTGAGGAGGGACAATGATAAAATACTATAATATACATATATATATACTCTACGGGACCACGGTAGTGAACCGGGTAAAAACTCTACGGATTCCAGACTACAGCTGACTATCAGGAGGGGAAGGATCTCCAAGTCGGTGGATCAAACCGACAATGTTGTCCAAGCTTAGTGGTGCCGACTCATAGGTCAAATACGGGAAGTCAAATCATATGCGTAAAATGAAACATGGTGCCCGTAGGCACAAATACACATTCATATCTGTCACACCCCGAAACCGGGCCCTGCAGTGATCCGATCTCGGAATGCGAAATTCTGGGATTAATTTGAAGCTTTTGTTATATTTCCCAAGATCTGCGTGAATGAGGATAATAAAATTCCATCATGATCAGAGTATATTTTCGCAGAAGCTAATCATAGTGTTACGACCCGGAGTCCGTGGCCATCGGATTCCGTGTCGCACTCGACCAATATCATGAAGCCATCACATAAGTAGACTGGTACTGATCATAAATTACAAAATACTGAGCTGGTAGTAACAAAACTATTTATTTCCCGCATATTCAAGTTCCAATTAACAAATGTTTTAATTACAAACCCAATGACCAAGGCTAACAAAGCCATGCAAATAAACCACTAAATAACATACTACCCCAAGTGATATTATGAGCTCCGGTGCCAAACTTGACATCTAGATGATATCAATGGGCAGCCTCTCACGTCAGACCGGCGGCTCCACCGCCTCCTCCGATCAAACACCTAAAAATGGAAAGAGAGGAATCTAGCACCAAACAAACAGGGTCAGACACGACGGTCTGGCAAGCAAATAAATAAGTAATATGTAACATGGGCATTTATAAAAATCTTATGGAATCATTGTAAATCCATTTAAAGAGTCTAAACAATAATAGCAATAAATCATGATAAAACAATTGAAAGACCGAACATAAATATCAAGGCAAATAAACGATCAGTCTCTGGAGCATAAATATCTCGAAAAGATAACAGCCTACGCAAAACATTTAATAATTGGAAATACATTTAAAATCCTGAATAATAGAGACAATACAATAAAAGATCGATTTCATAACAATAACAAATTCAAAGAATATAATGAGTATAACAAACGAGAATCACAAAACAAATTAATAAACAGATAAAACATTGGCAACCACACATAGCTATATTCTCCTATTACCGAAGTAACAAGAGCAGACAGAACCGTAGCCACTACACGTGGGACCGGAGACAGAATCAGAACCGTAGCCACTACACGTGGGACCGGCAGATAAAAACCGTTGCCATGGTCGGTACAGACAGAATCCAAACTGCAGCTGGCAGACAAATTAAAGATCCTAAGCCGGGTGATCAGCCCGACAAGGTGACCTAAGCCTAGTGGTGCCTTTAGTTTTCAAAACCCAAACTGATACAACTCAAACCATAATAATCCCTTTGGCTCATGGGCTCACACTACAAAGCTCCGGCCCCATCTTGCCTCGAGGTTTTATTTTTGAAATAATAGTCTCTTTGGCTCATGGGCTCGCACTACAAAGCTCTGGCCCCGTCTAGCCTCGAGGTTTTGTTTTCAAAATAATAGTCTTATCGATGAAATCCCGAATGTGGCGGACCACTCCAATCTCCTTCCCAATCGATTCGGAGAAAACATACGAATTTCCAGGGTAACCACTCAAATACACATCAAAGTAGTTTGTATAAAATCATGCGATCAATCCTTTCGAACATGGAAAACCACATGATTTTATAACAGATCACCGATGCTATTCAAATTAGTTTACCGAAGAATACAAATACATATACCTTCTCTGACTTGAAATGGAATGGATAGTGGAGAATGACTTAACGACTTACCAAGGAACCATCTCAATACACATTTAACCTTTAAACATTGATTAATAAAGAGTATGTTTGATGCCAATGAAAATCCACAACATTTAAATGATAAAGTGTGTGTTGAGACTTGAAAGATTCCCGGGTAACTTCACATACGCTCATTCTCTCATTGATCCCATTCCCATTTCACAAGTTCCAAGTATCACAAATAATCCCAAACTTTCATGGGCTTCCATACAACATTAGAGGCTAAATGGGCCTCGAACAAATGGAGGGAGATGGGATGGAAAAAGGCCTTGAAATAAGTGGGAAACGACCCAAGCAAATGGGCTGAAAACAGCCCATGAAACAAGCCTAAAAAAGGCCTTGGACTGGGCCCAGGTCCGCTCGAGTGGCCCAGGGCTCGCTCGAGCGGAACCCTCCCAGAACCTGGTCCGCTCGAGCGGACCATGGGCTCGCTCGAGCGGCCCAGCTTCTGGTTGGGCTCGGCTCAGTGCAGGATTCTGCATTTCTCATGGCTGGTGATGGGTTCTTTTTTCCTTCCTTCTTCCTCTATCAATTCCAACTCCTTTCACACATTTTCAACATTTCTTAGCCTCAAAATATCTTCATCCAACCATTCTATTCACAACAAAGATTGATATGAACATGACATTTTTATCCAACAAGGCACCAACATTGAGATATATAAAAATTGATTCAAGGAGGCATATTGCCAAATGAATATCAAACGGTTGGAAATAATAACTTGGAGATTAATAAACATAGAACATTGCTCAGATACACCAAGATTAAATCCATGTATTGAAAAGGGAAGACAACATAAAATGAAGATTCAAAAATCATTCACATTGAACAAATCACATATTGACTGAAATATTAACTTGCCTTGGGTCAAGAGGAGATGCAAAACACTCTATGGTGGTCCTCTTATAGCCCCAAGCTCCAAAATCACAAAACCCCCAAAATAGCTCTAGAAGAAGCCCTAGAAAACAAATCCATTGCAAAACTCAAGGAAAACCTTTGCATGTATGACAAAGACATTCTAAATAGTTTGGAAAACCAAGATTTGAAGAAAGAAATACATTGCTAACCTTTTTGAAGCTCAAACAAAGAAGAAAGGCTTAGAAAAGTGGCCTCTCCTAGCTCAAATCTCTTGAAAATGGTGTCTTTGGAAAGCTTGGAAGGTGGGGAAGAAGATGGGGAGATCATTCCCACAATTAGCACTCAAGATCAGGGTTTTCAAAGAGGAGAGAGAAAGGGGCTGGGAGAAAAACCCTAACTCCTCTCTTGTTGCAGGAAAAATGAAAAATGGGGAAGGAGAAGAACCCATTGGCTATATAAAGAGTTAAGTGGGCTGGGCCCCATGGGCCCCAAACTTACAAAGGTCAAAACTAGCATTTGTGGGTCCCGAATGAGATCGACGAAGAAGACAAAATCGATCAACAAAATATTAACTTTCCAAAAAGTATATTTTCCCCAATTTCTGAAATTCTCGAAATTCATGGACAAATTTAGTGTGAAAAGTCAATTTTGCCCATTTTTCTCGAAAAACGCGATTTCTGAGCATCAAATCAAAATGGTCAAAACATGAAAGTTGTTCAACTCAATAAAATGAGTCAAAAGGAGAAGAATTTGTAAATTTTCCAAAATAAGAATAATTTATTGCAAAAATACATTTTACAAAGACCGGGTCAAACTAAAGTCAACGGTCTTCAAAATCTCCAAGGCTATGAAAAATCTGGTTAAACTCAAAAAAAAGTCAAACCAACTCAAATCTCGCTTAAAAAGCTAAACCATGATTAAAACAATACTAAACAGAGAAATTGGGGGTCGGGGTCTTACAATATCGGGTCAGTCATATACAGGTTAGCAAAAGCTAAATACACTTTCCAATACTTTCGGGACAAGTCAAAATCATAAGGTATGATGTTTGAAAGGTACAATTAAACAAATTGGGTCACGATAAATGTGAATGGATTTCCAACATTCTCTCGGTTAAATGCCGAAGGTCCAAGATTTGAATCATTGTATATATAGGGTCTCGTTTGTCAATTGAATATACATTTGGTACTCCATAAGTATTAGCGACAATCTGGGACCTTACGCCCATTGACAAGTCTAAAAGACCTTTAGCGAGATTGGGATGGTGGTCCTTCTTCCTCACTATTGTCTCACAAAATTCTTCGGAGATAATCAATAAAACTCTATGGTTTCGGTCAGCTTTTCGGTTGGCTGTCGGCTAGCCGAAAGGCTGACCTACGGCTGACCGAAATTCTGACCTAGTACAGGAATGGGGAGAAAGTAGCTCTCTGGAATTCTGACCAAAAACATTTCGGTCAGCTTTTCGGTTAGCCGAAATGCTACAATCAGAATTCAACAAAATTTGCAACTTTCTGGAATTCGAACCGAACATTTCGGTTAGATTTTTGGTTAGCAAAAACTCCACAATCAAAACTTTAACAAAAACTGCAGCTCTCTGGAATTCAAACCGAAACATTTCGGTTAGATTTTCGGCTAGCCGAAATGCCACAATCAGAATTCGTCAGAAATTGCAGCTCTTGGGAATTCGAACCGAAACCCTTTCGGTTAGCCGAAATTCTGACCGAAAATGCTACGAGACTGATTTCTAAAACTGTTTTCAGTCCTTCCTTCCTTCAAATGTTTCTCATTCTTAAGGGTCAGATCCCCATACCATATTGAGTTAAAAACAACCCCATTTCTACATTAAAATTTCCATTCTCCACACTTCAATCCCACCATTTGAATCTCCAAAACATTCACCCCACACTTCCTTTTCCATCCATTCAAAACATGTGGAATCCATTATAACGTGGTCATTCAAAATTTAAGATAGAGAAAAGCACCTTTGCAAAAGATGGAAAGACACATTAATAGGTGCATTTGAAAACAATAGAAGACAAGTCTAAATCATGATTTAAGCAAATCTAATCATAAATGAGAAAATTAAGAAAATGCATAAATCTGATTTTCACATTAAATGCATCAATTCATCCACTTGCCTTGGGTCCAAAGCTAGCAAATTAAGCTCTAATCACCTCTTAAGCTCACAATCAAACACCTATACAAAAACCCCCAAATCCAACCCTAGAATATCGAAATCCAAACAAAACAAAACAAAATCTTTCAATAATTGAAATGAAGCTTCTCTAAGACTTAACAAACAAGAACCTAGGAGATGGAAAGGAGCTCTTACCTAGAAGGTCTTCAAATAAGCAAGGTTAGTCCAAGGAGAAATTCGAAATCTATGAATCCCTCTAAAAATGGTACCAAACTAGAGCTCTTGACAAGGGGAGAAAGATTGATGAAGGTCTCCTCTTGATTTAGGCAAGGCTTGATGGTGTTTTGTGAGGAGGAAAACAAGAAGGAAAGAGGGGAAAGGTGGCTGCTGCTGCAGCTTCTCTTATGTAGGAATTAGGGCAAGCAATTGGAATGAAGAAGGTGGGTTCTCTATATATACAAGGAGAGAGTGGGTCCCACAACTTAAAACATTCGTCGGGTGTAAGATCCCGACCCCAATCCTTTTGTTTAGCATTGTTTTAATCGTGGTTTAGCTTTTTAAGCGAGATTTGATTTAGCTTGACCGCGTATTTGAGTTTGACCGGATTTTTCCTTGCCTTGGAGATTTTGTAGACCGTTGACTTTAGTTTGACCCGGTCCTTATGATTTGTATTTTTATGGGAAATTACTTTTGATTTCTGAAAATTCTGGATTTGACATATTTCAACTCATTTTATGAAGTTTAACAACTTCCATGTTTTGACCATTTTGATTCGATGATCAGAAAATGCGTTTTTCGAGGAAAAAGGGCAAAAACTGACCTTTCACATGAAATCTGTCCATGAATTTCGAAAATTTCAGAAATTGGGGAAAATATACTTTTCGGAAACTAGATATTTCGCCGATCGTTTTTGTCTTCTTCGTCGTTTTCATTCGGGACCCGCAAACATTAGTTTCAGCCTTGGTGAGTTCGGGGCCTATGGGGCCCAGCCCATTTTCTCTATAAAACCCATGGACCTCTCTTCTCTTCTCCCATTCTTCATTTCCTGCAACAAGAAAAGGGGAGTAGGGTTTTCTCTCCCAGCCCTTTCTCTCTCCTCATGTATCCCTTCTCCTTTGATGCTAAATGGAGATTTGAGCTCCTCTTCTTCTTCCCCATCTTCCAAGCTTCCCCTAGATACCATTTTTGAGATGTTTGAGCTAGAGAAGACCCATCTTTCAAGCTCTTCTTCTTGTTTGGGACACCCAAAGGTTAGCAATGTTTTTCTTTTCTTTAGATCTTTGTTTCCCTCCTCATTTGGAGTGTTTTAATCCCACATGCAATGGGTTTTCATGGAAATTCGGAAATGGATTTGTTTTCTAGGGTTTTTCCATGAGCTATTTGGGGATTTTATGATTTTGGAGCTTGAGGCCATTAGAGGACTTTCATGGAGTGTTTTGCACCTTCTCTTGGCTAGAGGCAAGTGAATTTCACAATTAATATGATGTTTTTGTGTTCTTGTTTAAGCTTCATGGTTTTTCTTCCTTATTTTGTTCAATTTTTCATGGTTTATGGATTGGCATTGAATGAATGAAGCAAGGTTATATTGATTTTCACTTATGTTGCTATTGTACAATGAGTAGGGAATTTGGTTTCACTTTAGTCTTCTTTGTGCTAAGTAGGGTGTCCAATGAAAGGGAGTAAGCTTTGCTTTAAAAAGTTTTATGTTTGGGCCAATTAGAATGTTTTATGAATGGTTTGATGTGTTTGGAAGGCCAAGGAAGGGCCCAACAATTCATGGAATTGAGTATGAAAGAAAAGGAATCAATAGGATCAAGAAAAAGAGGAAAAAATTGCAAGGAAGAAGACTCGGGCTGGACTGGGCAGGCCCAGTCCGCTCGAGCGACCCAGTGGGTCGCTCGAGCGGACCAGGCACTGTCTGGGTCCGCTCGAGCGACCCACTGGGTCGCTCGAGCGAGCCAGCTTCTGTCTGGGTCCGCTCGAGCGGGCCTGGGTCCGCTCGAGCGAGCCCAGCTCAGTCTGGGCTCGGGTCCGGGCCTGTTTTGAGGATTTTGTGGGCCAGCTTGTTGGGGCTTCCTTGGGCCTGTTTCAAGTCAGTTTTTGGGCCAATTCAAGATCTGATTTTTGGGTCACCTTAGGTTTAGTTTTGGGCTGATTTAAATTATGTTGGTGGGCCATTCAAAGCTAGTTTTTAAGAGCTGATTTAAGGGTTGTTTTGTGGGCCTGTTGGAAGTTAGTTTGGGCTGTTTTTAAGAATCGTTTTATAGGTCATTTAAGAATTTGTTTTGGACTGTTTTTAAATCTGTTTCGTGGACTTGGTTAAGGCTCAGTTTTAGGATGTTTTAAAAATCAGTTTTGTGGGCCATTCAAGTGTGGTTTTGGGCCGTTTTAAGGTTTGTATTATGGGCCATCTTAAGATTAGTCTTGGGCTGTTTTGAAAACTTGTTTTGTGGGCCATTTAAGAGTGGTTTTTGGACTGTCATTCGGGACTGTTTTGGACTCGGGTTAAGGCCAACTATGGGCCTGTTTTAATGAGATTTGAGATTTCATTTGTGATACTTGGAAATTTGTGAAATGGGAATGGGACCAATGAGAGAATGAAAGTATGTAAATTATCCGGGAATCGTCTGAGTCTCAATGCGCACTCTATCATTTAAATATTATGGATTTTCATTGGCATCAAACGCGCTCTTTACTAATCAATGTTTAAATGATAGTTGTGCATTGAGATGGTTCCTTGGTGAGTCATTAAGTCATCCTACATAATTCCATTCCATTTCAAGTCAGAAAAATCTATTTGTATTTGTATTTGTATTCGTATTTGACTTCTTTGGTGAACCAATTTAAATAGCATCGATGATTTGTTATAAAATCATGTGTCTTCCCATGTTCGAAAGGGTTGCTCGTATGATTTTATACAAATCACCTCGATGCGTATTTGAACGGTTTGCCATAGATACTCGTATGTTTTCTCCGATTCGACTTGAAAAGAGATTTGGAGTATGTTCGACACATTCGGGATTTCTTCGATGAGATTATTGTTTTGATAAGACTCGTATTTGAAAATAAAACCCTCGAGGCAAGACTGGGCCAGAGCTATGTGGTGCGAGCCCATGAGCCAAAGAGGCTATGATTCCGAAAAACAAACCCCGAGGCAAGAAGGGGCCAGAGCTATGTGGTGCGAGCCCCTGAGCCAAAGGGATTAGTATTATGTTAGATTTGTATCTGTTTGAGTTTGAAAACTAAAGGCACCACTAGGCTTAGGTCACCTTGTCGGGCTGATCACCCGGCTTGGGATCTTTACTCTGTCCGCCAGCTGCAGCTTGGATTCCGTCTGTACCGACCATGGCAACGGTAATTATCTGCCGGTCCCATTTGTATGGCTACGGTTCTGATACTTTGATCTGCCGGTCCCATTTGTATGGCCACGGTTCTGATCCTCTGTTTAGTACCACGTTCAGTGGCTACGCTCTGTCTGCTCTTATTACTTCGGTAATAGGAGGATTTAGCTATTGGTGGTCGCCTAGGTTTTATCCACATATTACTTTAGTTTATGATTATTGTCGATTATGCTTTCTATGCTTCGATTTGTTTAATGTTTACGATATCGACCTTTATCGTATTGTTTATACTATTCAGTTTTTAAATGTATTTCCAATTATTAAATGCTTTGCTTAGGTGGTTATCTTTTCGAGACATTTATGCTCTAGAGACTGTTCGTTTATTGCTTTGATATTCATGTTCGGTCTTTCGATCGTCTTATCGTGATTTATTGTTATTATTGGTTAGACTCCTTATTCGGTTTTACGAGGATTTCGCCTGGTTTTATGTATGTTCTTTCATTCATATTATTTGTTTATTTGCTTGCCAGACCGTCGTGTCTGACCCTTTTTGTTTGGTGCCAGTTCTTCTCTTTCTGTTTGTAGGTGTTTGATCAGAGGAGGCGGTGGGACCGCCGGTCTGACGTGAGAGGCTGCCCGTTGATATCATCTAGATGTCAAGTTTGGCACCAGAGTTCGTATATCAAATGTTGGGGTAGTATTTCTGTTTAGTGGATATTGTTGTATGGCTTTATCAGCCTTTTTCTTTTGGGTTTGTAATTAAGACACTTGTTAATTGTAATTCGAATATAGGAAATAATAGATTTGTTACTACCAGCTCAGTGTGTTGTGATTGATGACTTTGTGATATTGGTTGCGTGCGACACGGAACCCGATGGCCACGGATTCCGGGTCGTAACACCATGTGTAGCTTCCGCGAAAAATATACTCTGATCGTGTTGGCATGTGAATATCCTCATTCACGCGGATCTTGGGAACTATAACAAAAAGTTTCAAATTATTCCAAAATTTCGCACCCCGAGATCGGTTCGCTGCAGGTCCCGGTTTCGGGGCGTGACATCGGGCTAAAAACATGCGTCTCGGGACCTCAAATGAACTCGACGAAGAAGACAAAGTTGTTCGACGAAATATCTAGTTTCCAAAAAGTGTATGTTTTGCAAGTTTTGGTGACATTAAAAATTGTGTCCAGATTTTGGGTAAAAAGACTGTTTTGCCCTCAAATTGAGAAAAGTTGAGTTTTGGGCCCTCGAATGAGAACGAGGTCAACACGAAAGTTGTAGGGAATAATAAGATAAGTCAAACAGGATTAAAAACATAATTTTTGGAAATCATGATTAAACCCCCAAGCTCACGCAATTCCGTGACAAGAACCCCCAAAGGGTCTCACAAATCAAGAAGGCTCTCAAAATTCCCCAAAGCTATTATAAAAGCTATTCTAACCCAAAACTAAGTCCAAATCCACTAAACACACTTATAGCTAAGACACAACTTAATTAACACTAATCGAGGTCTCTCGGGTCGGGGTCTTACATCCTCCACCCCTTAGGACATTTGGTCCTCCAAATGAAATAAACTCACCTCCAGTAGTAGGTGCGGGTATTTCTTCTGAACTTGATCCCGTAGTTCCCAAGTTGCCTCTTCCGTTCCATGATTCTCCTAAAGCACTTTGACCCACTGAATAGTCCGAGTTCTCTACTCTTGTTCCTTGGTGTCAATAATCTGCTTAGGCTTCTCAACATATATAGCATCTTCTCGGATTTCCAACGGCTCATAATGGAGTATATGCAATCTATCGGGGACGTACTTCTTCAACATAGATACATGAAAAACATTATGTATGCCGGAGAGTTCAGGTGGTAAGGCTAATCTGTAAGCCACGTCACCAATCCTACTCACAATATCATACGGTCTGATGTATCTCCGAGACAACTTACCTTTCTGCCCAAACCTCAATGTTCCACGAGTAGGTGACACTTTCAAGAAAACCTTATCTCCTTTTTTGAACTGTAAATCCCTTCTGTGAGAATCTGCATAGCTCTTCTACCTACTCTGAGCCACTTTCAGACGTTCTTGGATCAATTTGACCTTGTCACTTGTCTCACTAACAATGGTCGGTCCATGGAAACTGCGAGTGCCAACTTCTTCCCAACAAATAGGTGTCCTCTACCTTCTGCCATACAAAGCCTCAAAAGGCGCCATTCCGATACTCGAGTGGAAACTGTTGTTGTAAGCAAACTCACACAACGGTAAGGCTTCATCCCACTGAGTCTTGAAATCTAACACACAAGCTCTGAGCATGTCCTCAAGTGTCTGAATTGTCCTCTCCGACTGACCATCGGTCTGTGGGTGATAGGCTGTGCTGAACTGTAACTTCGTACCCATAGACTCATGCAATGTCTTCCAGAATCTCGAGACAAATCTGCTGTCTCTATCGGATGTGATGGAAACCAGTTGTCCATGCCGACTGACAATCTCTGTGACAAACAACTGTGCCAAAGGCAACATATGCATCTTCTCCCCAGTCTTCATCGGTAGGAAATGAGCTGACTTGGTGAGACGGTCCACGATGACCCAAATAGCATCATTGCCTCTGCTAGTCCTTGGTAATCCCGAGATGAAATCCATGGTAATGTGCTCCCATTTCCATTCCGGAATCTCTAATGGCCGTAGTAACCCTGGAGGCTTCTGATGTTCTGCCTTGATCAATTGACATGTCATACATCGAGAGACAAATACTGCTATCTCCCTCTTCATGTTGTTCCACCAAAATCTGTTCTTCAAGTTCTGGTACATCTTCGTGCTGCCCGGATGTATGGAATACTTGGTATTATGAGCCTCTGTCATGATATCATTCCTCAAGTCCTCCAACTTAGGTACACATAGACGGTCTCAGTAGTACAAAACTCCATCCACAACATGAAAATCCGGACGATCTGCTATATCCTTAGAAATCTTAGCCAACTCTGGATCTTGCAACTGATTCTCTTTGATCTTCTGAATGAAAGAAGGCTCTGACACTGACATATTTGCTAACATAACACCCTTCCTTAGAGGCTGAAAATCTACTCCCAACTCTTCGAACTGTTGAAAAACATAACTTCCCCGAAGACTTGCCATGCTAACTGACTTCCTGCTCAAGGCATCTGCAACTACATTCGCTTTCCCTGGGTGATACTTGATTGGAAAATCATAGTCCTTGATATATTCCATCCATCTCCTCTGCCTCATGTTCAACTCTTTTTGGGAAAACAAGTATTGTAAATTAGGGTGGTCGGAGTGAATCTCAAACTTCTCTCCATAAAGATAGTGTCTCCACATCTTCAACGCTAAAACAACTGCTGCTAACTCAAGATCATGTGTTGCATAGTTCTTCTCGTGCTCTTTCAACTGCCGAGATCCATAAGCAACTACTTTCCCATCCTGCATCAACACGCATCCAAGTCCAATATTGGAAGCATCGGTAAAAATGGTGAAACCGCCGCTCCCGGATGGCAAAGTAAGGACTGGAGCTGTAGTCAATTTCTTCTTCAGCTCTTGGAAACTAGCTTCACACTTGTCTGTCCATACATAAGGTGCATTCTTCCTTGTCAACTTTGTCAAAGGTGACGCAATTGACGAAAATCCTTGCACAAACCTCCGATAATATCCTGCTAATCCAAGAAAACTCCTGATCTCTGATGCATTCTTCGGTCTCTCCCAATTCATAACTGCTCCAATCTTGGATGGGTCCACTGATAATCCTTCCATGGAGATAATATGACCCAAAAATGTGACTTGGTACAACCAAAATTCACACTTACCGAGTTTTGCAAACAACTGATTCTCCCTCAAAAGCTGGAGTGCTGTCCTCAAATGTTCTTCATGCTCTTCTTTGATCTTGGAATACACCAAAATATCATCAATAAACACCACTGTGAACTGATCCAAATACTCTGCAAATATCTTGTTCATCAATGCCATGAATACTGCCGATGCATTCGTCAAACCAAATGGCATCACTAGAAACTCATAGTGTCCATATCTTGTCCGAAAGGTTGTCTTCGGTACATCTAAATCTCTAACTCTCAACTGATGGTAGCCTGATCTCAAATCAATCTTCGAAAAGTAATCAGCTCCTTGTAACTGATCAAATAATTCATTTATCCTTCGCAATGGATACTTGTTCTTGATGGTCACTTGGTTCAATCTTCGGTAGTCAATGCACATTCTCGTAGAACCATCTTTCTTTTTCACAAACAACACCGGTGCTCCCCACGGTGAAGTACTCGGCCTCACAAAACCTTTGTCTAACAATTCTTGCAACTGAATCTTCAATTCTCCCAATTCTGCCGGAGCCATTCTGTAGGGTGCAATAGAAATCAGAGCGGTCCCCGGTAACAACTCAATGGTGAAGTCTATCTCTCTGATAGGTGGTAAACCTGGTATCTCCTCCGGAAAAACATCTGGGAATTCCCAAACAATAGGGGATCTCCTCCACCCCTTGGGACCATTTATCCTCCATGATAAACGCCAAATATGCCTCACAACCACTTCTTAGAAGTCTATCAGCCTTCAACTCTGAAATAAACCATGTACGAGGATTACTCCTTTCTCCCTGAAATAACACCCCTGCTTGGGTCTCCTCTAACTTAAAAGTTAGGGTCTTATGGAAACAATCCATAGTAGCATGGTATCCTGCTAACCAATCCATCCCTAAGATGACATCAAAATCCTGCATCTCCAATAAAATGAGATCTGCCGGTAACACTACTTCTCCTATTTTGACTGGACAACTAGAGTAAAAAGTCCTACAAATAACTTCCTTGCCTAAAGGGGTAGTCACAGTCAAAATGAAACTCAACTCTCTAGCATGCATATCAATCAACTTAGCAAATTTTAGAGATAGGAAAGAGTGGGTAGAGCCAGGGTCAAACAAAACACTAGCATCAAAACCACAGACGAGAAGTGTACCTTCCACTACGTTGCCTTCTGCCTCTACATTAGCTCTATTGACATCATAGAGTTGTGCCCTCTGGTGTGGCCTGTTCTGCCCTTGCTGCTACCTGCCCTACTGTGCATTCCTGTTCTGATTCTGTGGACGCTGATTCTGATTTTGCCCTTGCTGACGGGCCTGTTGTTGCTGTTGCTGCTGTGGCCTGAACTGTTGCGGAGGTGCCTGTTGCTGTAGTGGCCTTGCCTGATTCTATACTACTAGCGCATTTTGAGGTGATGCCTGACGCTGTGCTCCCTGTTGCTGCCTATTCTGTCTTTCTGGTCTCGGGCAATCCCTCATTTGGTGGTCCATCGAACCACATCTAAAACATGCCCCCGTGATAGAACGACATTGGGCATTCCCATGATATTTCCCACAGTGTACGCAAGCACCTCGATTCTACACATTTTGCTCTTGCCTTGGCCTCTTATTCTGATTGTTCCTCTGCTGATTGTTCTGCTGCTGGTGGCCTTACCCCTTTCCTTGAACTTTGAGTATCTAGTTGTGGAAGTTCTCGAACTTATAGGCTCTCTTGACAGCTTCCTCAAACGTTGCTGGTGGTGTAATCCCGGTAGCATCCCTCTCAATGATAGGATAAAGTCCCTCAAGGAACTTTGCTATCTTTTTCTCCACTGTATCTACCAACTCTGGAGCATATCGGGACAATCTCTCAAACTTGGTGAGGTATTCGAGGACTGTCATATTTCCTTGGACAAGTTGTTGAAATTCTGCTGCCTTTTGCTTCTTCACATGTGCTGGAACATATTTGTCTCCAAACTGTTTCTTGAAGTTAGTCCATTGATGTGCATCTGCTATTGTCCTGTACTCTGCCTTAATGCTCTTCCACCATATATCTGCTAAGCCTGTGAACATATAAGTTGCAAGTTGTACTCGTTCTATGTGCGTACACGTGAAGATCTCAAAGATGTTCTCCGTATGCTCAAGCCAGTCATCTGCTGTCATTGGATCCTCCATTCCCAAGAACTCCTTCGGGCCTCTCTTCCTGAACCGTTCTACAACACATTGGGGTCATTTGCCCTATTGTTGACCACACCCGGTGGTGCAACTGGAATCTGCTCGGGCCTCCTTTCTAACACACCCAATAACTGTGCCTGCATTCTAGCCATTTCCCTTGCATGATCTTCGTCCTTCTTGGCTATCTGCTCTTGCAATCTGGCCTGTGTCTCATGTGCTGGAGCCTGTAACCTTGCCTGGTTCTCATTGGCTTGACGTTGCTGGTCTAACATGGCTTGCATCATCTGTTGAAATTGGTTCCGCATATTGTTGTCCTGTGTATCTTCTGCAATAGGCCCTGTATTCTCACTGTTACTAGCAACGTCAGGGTGATTACACATTGCTCACACGATCCTATCTAACGAGAGTCTAACGAATCCTCGCCACGTCCTTAAGATTTCTAGTTTCTTTTAATTGCCTGAAACATGTCCCGCTCTGATACCAGTCTGTCGCGACCCCGGACCGAGTTAGGGAATCCAATCCGGGATCGGGACTAATGATGATGCCGCGCCACGTGCATCTCTTTGGCTAACCCGCACACGGAATTAAGAAAACATTTATCCGTGCACGTGATTTCTCACAGGGTTCCGCGGTGAGGATTATCCATGCATATCATCTCACATATAAACATATCAAACACATATTCAAGATTGCTGAAGCGTGTAGTAAATCATAATGGTGCTATTCATCCCATAAACAAGACTGGTTTATAATTGATTTGACAAGATATCAGAATGAGCAATGATCATTAGCATATTACCCAAATGTAAGGTTAAAAGTATTTACAAAAGATCAGTTGATTAGTTGCCCCAAAAACAATGGTCAACAAAGACCAATACATGACAAAAGAATAAACCCAAAAGATGTTATCACAAACTCCCAAAAAAAATGTCGGTCTCAACGCCTGAACGGATGTCTACATGACATTGTCAGCTTGGCATTCTATAACGCGTTGCGGTTCACCGACCGCCTCCTCTGGCTCCTCCTCGATGGTAATGGGTTCGGGACCTGAGTACCAAAATAAATGGATCAGACACGACGGTCTGGCAGGTGGGTGAGAAGATATGGTAATACATTTGAAATAATGATACCTTAGAAAACGTATTGAAAACCTGTATAAATCATGAATTTCGTAAAAGACAATGCATCATTTAATAGATAAAGGCATGAACAATATAAAACAATAAGGTACCAAGAATAAGGAACTGACAAGGTGGCAACCACACGAAGCTAAATTCTCTCTCACTAAAGTGATGAGAGCACATACCCTACAGGATCATTGACCTCGGTCACACAAGGTGAGGAGGGACAATGATAAAATACTATAATATACATATATATATACTCTGCGGGACCACGGTAGCGAACCGGGTAAAAACTTTACAGATTCCAGACTGCAGCTGACTATCAGGAGGGGAAGGATCTCCAAGTCGGTGGATCAAACCGACAAGGTTGTCCAAGCTTAGTGGTGCCGAATCATAGGTCAAATACGGGAAGTCAAATCATATGCATAAAATGAAATAGGGTGCCGGTAGGCACAAATACACATTCATATTGGGTCGGTCATATAAAGGTTAGCAAAAGCTAAATACACTTTCCAATATTTTCGGGACAAGTCAAAATCATAAGGTATGATGTTTGAAAGGTACAATTAAACAAATCGGGTCACAATAAATGTGAATGGATTTTCAACATTCTCTCGGTTAAATGCCGAAGGCCCAAGATTTGAATCAATGTATATATAGGGTCTCGTTTGTCAATTGAATATACATTTGGTACTCCATAAGTATTAGCGACAATCCGGGACCTTACGCCCATTGACAAGTCTAAAAGACCTTTAGCGAGATTGGGATGGTGGTCCTTCTTCCTCACTATTGTCTCACAAAATTCTTCGGAGATAATCAATAAAACTCTATGGTTTCGGTTAGCTTTTCGGTTGGCTGTCAACGAGCCGAAAGGCTGACCTACGGCTGACCGAAATTCTGACCAAGTACAAGAATGGGGAGAAAGTAGCTCTCTGGAATTCTGACTGAAAACATTTCGGTCAGCTTTTCGGTTAGCCGAAATGCTACAATCAGAATTCAACAAAATTTGCAGCTTTCTGGAATTCAAACCGAACATTTCGGTTAGATTTTCGGTTAGTCGAAACTCCACAATCAGAACTTAACAAAAACTACAGCTCTCTGGAATTCGAACAGAAACATTTCGGCTATATTTTCGGCTAGCCGAAATGCCACAATCAGAATTTGTCAGAAATTGCAGCTCTTGGGAATTCGAACCGAAACCCTTTCGGTTAGCCAAAATTCTGACCGAAAATGCTACGGGACTGATTTCTGAAACTGTTTTCAGTCCTTCCTTCCTTCAAATGTTTCTCATTCTTAAGGGTCAGGTCCACATACCATATTGAGTTAAAAACTCCCCCATTTCTACATTAAAATTTCCATTCTCCACACTTCAATCCCACCATTTGAATCTCCAAAACATTCACCCCACACTTCCTTTTCCATCCATTCAAAACATGTGGAATCCATTATAACATGGTCATTCAAAATTTAAGATAGAGAAAAGCACCTTTGCAAAAGATGGAAAGACACATTAATAGGTGCATTTGAAAACAATAGAAGACAAGTCTAAATCATGATTTAAGCAAATCTAATCATAAAATGAGAAAATTAAGAAAATGCATAAATCTGATTTTCACATTAAATGCATCAATTCATCCACTTGCCTTGGGTCCAAAGCTAGCAAATTAAGCTCTAATCACCTCTTAAGCTCACAATCAAACACCTATACAAAAACCCCCAAATCCAACCCTAGAATATCAAAATCCAAACAAAACAAAACGAAATCTTTTAATACTTGAAATGGAGCTTCTCTAAGACTTAACAAACAAGAACCTAGGAGATGGAAAGGAGCTCTTACCTAGAAGGTCTTCAAATAAGCAAGGTTAGTCCAAGGAGAAATTCGAAATCTATGAATCCCTCTAAAAATGGTACCAAACTAGAGCTCTTGACAAGGGGAGAAAGATTGATGAAGGTCTCCTCTTGATTTGGGCAAGGCTTGATGGTGTTTTGTGAGGAAGAAAATAAGAAGGAAAGAGGGGAAAGGTGGCTGCTGCTGGAGCTTCTCTTATGCAGGAATTAGGGCAAGCAATTGGAATGAAGAAGGTGGGTTCTCTATATATACAAGGAGAGAGTGGGTCCCATAACTTAAAACATTCGTCGGGCTAAAAACATGCATCTCGGAACCTCAAATGAACTTGACGAAGAAGACAAAGTTGTTCGACGAAATATCTAGTTTCCAAAAAGTGTATGTTTTGCAAGTTTTGGTGACATTAAAAATTGTGTCTAGATTTTGGGTAAAAAGACTATTTTGCCCTCAAATTGAGAAAAGTTGAGTTTCGGGCCCTCGAATGAGAATGAGGTCAACATGAAAGTTGTAGGGAATAATAAGATAAGTTAAACGGGATTAAAAACACAATTTTTGAAAATCATGATTAAACCCCCAAGCTCACGCAATTCTATCACAAGAACCACCAAAGGGTCCCACAAATCAAGAAGGCTCTCAAAATTCCCCAAAGCTATTATAAAAGCTATTCTAACCCAAAACTAAGTCCAAATCCACTAAACACACTTATAGCTAAGACAAGACTTAATTAACACTAATCGAGGTCTCTCAGGTCGGGGTCTTACACCATCATTGGGTTGACACATGACCTTAACATCCTTGATAGGGAGGTCGATGAGGCCAGGAAACGTCTTGAGCATCTGCAGGCACAAGTCGCTGCCAAGTGGGCTGCAATAGCAGAGGCTCACGACAGGGAGAGTGCTCTGATTCGCCGGGTTGCAGATGCCGATCGAGTTCTTGAAAGGAAGTTTCAAGAGAACAAACAATGGCAAACTACTCGGGATAAGCTTCCCGGTGTGAAAGAAGGATTGCAACATTCTCCAGCATCTCATGGCAGGTTCCTGAAGAAGCGTGCCTTGGAATCCCTGACAGCTGAGGCCAAAAGTTTGCTTGAGGAGCTGAAATCTTGGCTGGAAATCGGTTTTGGCCGTACAGGCATTGCTCTTACCCAGTTGGGTAAGTCTTCAAGGGTAGTACCGCTTTAAGAACTTGCCGTTGATGGGCAGCATACATCTGTCACCCTCAATGTTTAGGAGTGCGTATGGGCCGTTGGAGAAAACCTTGTTGATGACGTAGGGTCCCTCCCATTTTGGCTCAAATTTGCCTTTGGACTTGTGAGCGAAGACCATTGGTCTTTTTACCGCAAGAACTAAGTCACCCTTTTTGTAGGCCCGTTGCCTGACCTTTTAGTCGAAAGATCCTGCCATGCGTGCTTGGTAAAGTTCAATGCTTTGTCGAGCTTCGAGCCGTCTCTCATCGAGATTGTCCAGCTCATGGAGTCGTAATTTGACATTGCTTTCTTAAGTCATGTCATTTTGCAAGGATACCCTCAATGAAGGAACTTGTACTTCTAAGGGCACGACAGCTTCACATCCATAGACCAAGGAGAATGGTGTGCTATGGGTTGGTCCTCGAACGGTGGTTTGATAGGCCCACAAAGCTTCAGATAGTATGTCGCTCCAGTCTCTTTTGTGACTAGAGACCATCTTCTTGAGGATTTTGCAGAGTGTCTTGTTGAGAGCTTCTGCTAATCCGTTTGATGCCGGATTGTATGGAGTCGAAGGACAGCTTTGGATTTTGTATTTGTACAGAACTTGTAGAATCGATGATCCCGGAATTGTGGTCCGTTATCAAGGACAAATCTTTTGGGAATGCCAAAACGACAAATAGTGTTGGTGCGCAGGAACTGAAGGACTGATGAGGTCTTCATTTCGTTGAGCGTAAATGCTTCTGACCACTTGGAGAAATAATCCGTAGCGGCGAAGATGAAGCGATGACCTTTGCTTGAAGGGGAGAAATAGGACCTATGATGTCCATACCCCAGGCTTCGAAAGGCCATGAAATCGCTGTAGGATGTAGCCATTCTGGAGACATGTGAATGTAATCTCCATGAACTTGGCATTGTTGGCAGCGCTTAGCAAATTGCATTGCGTCAGCTACCATGGTAGGCCAGTAATAACCTAACCTTTTTATCTGATCATAGAGCTTGGGACCAGCCTGATGAGCTCCGTAAAGACCAGCATGAACTTCTTTGAGTGTTTCTTTAGCCTCTTGTTGTGACAAGCAGCATAAAAGTACTCCGTTGAAGGATTTCCTGTAAAGGACTTTTGAAGGAATATCCAAATGAAAGCTTGGGGTTCGCCTTTGGATGCTTACCCGTTCTTTTTGATCTTCAGGTAGGATGCCGAACATAATGTAATCAATGAACGGATCCCTCCGCTGATTAAAGTTTGAAGGATTGAAATCCGACTTCCGACCACTTGGTGGCATTCAACAACCGCTTGATGTGTGTTAAGAGGAGGAAGGATTCTTCTTTCGCACACTGTGATTTGCATATTTTCCCCTTCCTGGATTGCCATAGATGCGGCAAGTCCAACAAGGGCATCTAGACGTATGTTTTCACCTCTACGAATGTGGGTGATGTGACAGATGTCAAACTTTTGCAGAAGCGATTGTGCCTTGTTGTAGTAAGGCAGTAGATCAGGCTTCCTGACTTCAGATTTCTAATTCATCTGGTTGACGATCAGTTGAGAGTCTCCAAAGACTTCCAGCATGGTGATACTGGATTCGATGGCGAGTTCCAATCCTAGGATCAGAGCTTGATATTCAGCTGCATTGTTTGTGCATGGTTCCAGTAGCGAGAAAGCGTGTGGAATCATGTATTTCTCGGGGCTAACAAAGAGGATGCCAACTCCCGAGATCAGCTGTCTTTCTTCATTTGTCCTGGTTGCACCGTCAAAGTACATGTCCCAGGAAGTATTTTGTGAGAAAGTCTCCACATTGTAGACTGGTTCGTCTGGGAGATCATCTCTGAGTGGAGAATCTTTAGGCAATGGATGCTCTGTGAGGAAGTCTGCTAGAGCTTGCCCATTGATTGCTTTTTGTGGTACATACCTAATATCAAATTGTGACAGGAGGATGGACCATTTTGCCAGTCGAGCATTGAGAGATCCTGCTTTTGTGACAAGGACCTTCAAGAGGTTGACCCTCGAGACCAGGTAGACTGTGTTGGAAAGTAAGTAGTGACGCAGCTTTTGTATGGCGAACATCACTGCAAGACATTCTTTTTCGACTGGAGAGTAGCGATGCTCTGTACCTACTAGCATGCGGCTGAGGTAATATAGAGCATCTTCTTTTCTTTCATCATTTTATTGTGCAAGCAGAGCTCCCAGAGAGTGATCAAGGGCTCTTGTGTACAAGATGAATGGTTTTCCAGTGGTAGGAGCAGCTAACACGGGAGGTTTTGTCAGGTATGACTTGATATCTTGGAATGCAGCTTCACAGTCAGCATCCCAGACAAAGTTTACACCTTTTTTCATCAACCGGGAGAATGGATGGCATTTCCCCGAAGATTGGAGATGAACCGTCTGATGTAGGCCAATCTCCCTTGAAGCCCTTTGAGTTCTCTCAAGGTTCTTAGAGAGGGCATTTCTAGAATGGCTTTGACTTTTATGGGGTCAAGCTCTACTCCAGCTTTCCGAACTAAGAATCTGAGGAACTTACTCGACGAGACGCCGAAGAAGCATTTCAGAGGATTCATTCGTAGTTTGTGTTTGCGAAACCGGAGGAAGACTTCTCGAAGGTCTTCGAGATGATCTTCTTTTCTTTTGCTTTTGACTTCAAGGTCATCAACGTAACATTCGACCATCTTGTGCTGCATATCTTGGAATATCTTCATCATAACCCTCTGATATGTGGCACCAGCATTTTTCAGACCAAATGGCATGACAGTGTAGCAATACACGCCAAATGGAGTCCGAAAGGATGTATGTCTTTCATCTTCAGGATGCATCTTTATCTGATTGTAGCCAGAGAAACCATCCATGAATGTCATTCGCTCGAATCCACAGGTATTATCAATCATTACCTCTGGTATGGGGAGCGGAAATTCATCTTTAGGGCATGCGCCATTCAGGTCTCTATAGTCAATACAGACCCTGATCTGCCCATTTTTCTTTGTCACGGGGACAATGTTGGCCAACCATTCAGGATGTTGTTCCTCACGGATGAAGCCGACGCTTTTGAGTTTTTGAACTTCTTGTTCAATTTTATCCATCACATCTGGACAGAATCTTCTTTGACTCTGCTTGACAGGCTTGATGTCTTCTTAAAGATTGAGTTTGTGGACTACTATTTTGGGGTCTAAACCAGGCATTTCAGCATAAGACCATGCAAAGCAATCAACGAACTCACGAAGAAAGGCGATATAATCGGGTAACTCATCATCCTTTATATTCTTGCTTATGAATACAAGACGTGGGTTATCAGGTGTTCCCAAGTCTATCTTTTGAACAGGATCTTCTGTTGGAAGGTTCGAAGGTGGTTCCTCCACAATATTTTTGGAGGCTTCCAGCTCAACAAAACCTTCTAGGGTTTCAAGGGCATTTCCAGACCAAGGCTTTGTTCCTTTCCACAGGTCATCTTGATCGGGAATTTTCCCAAGGCTTGCTATGAGATGATCCCAATCGCCTGTTGAAATCGGGTCGAAGTAGGCTACTTCTTTTGGAGATGAGGGTTCTTCTAGGTCAGAAGACCACACGTCTGTGCCATCGGACAATTCCTCTTCATCGTTACAGAAATCGTACCAATTGGATGAGCTTCCTGGATCTTTGTCAGGTGACTCATCGAAGAGATATCCAGGGAGATCGACGTCTTCATGGACTTGAGATGTTGAGGCTTGGTCAGTAAATTGACTTTTAAGCCTTTGTGTCAACCGTCTCAAAGGAGTGTCGGGATCGTACCGTAGCCCGTGTGAAGACTTCTCTACATAGCCGTAGAGCCTCCAATCTTCCAGCTGGCTTTTGGTCAAGACGGGCCCCAATGGCGTGAGAATACCACGTCCTTCTCCCAAATCGACTGGGTTTTGAGCGTCATAGCCCATTTTATTCATAATAGCTTGTGCCACAGGACTATATAAGGATAGTTGAGGCATGCCTTCATTTTGGAGAGGTTCAAGCATGAAGTTTGATGAAGAGGCATCCGATCTATGGAAGAAGATCAGCTTTTCCTTTGCTGAAGTTGCTGGAACAACGAAGGAAGCTGACGTAGGACTTTCTATGTCAGAAGTTATCTCCATTAGAGTAAGAGCAGGCTAAACTTGCTGAGTGTCAGCTTGGCTTGACGATGTGTCATCTTCTGGCTCTGAATCCGAATCCGTGTCTTGCATGATAGACACGAAAGAGACAACAAATTTGCCCCCAGGCCTTTGCTTTGCCTTCTTCACTTTACTTCTGATGACCAAAGGCTTTGAAGGTTTGAGGGAGATGATGAAGGGAGTTTGAATGCTCTCTTCGAATTTACCGGATGATTTGTTTTCTTCCGGTGATTGTTGAGGAGCCTTGCCTTTATCTTTCTGGAGATTTTCGGCAAAGGGTGCTGTGTGCTTCTCCTCTTCTTCTTTTTCACCTTCATACATTTGTGAGTCTACGAAGTGGACTTCTTTACCTTTGAAGGGTTTTCTTTCCACAGACTCGATGTATCATGCCATCGTCGCCAACAAACTTGATTCATTGATGTAGAGTTGAAGGGACAACAGCATTCTCGTGGATCCAGGGGCGTCTGAGAAGGATGTTGTAGCATGAAGGGGTTTTTATTGCATACACTGTGACCTCAGAGATAAGATCACCAATCTGCAACTTGAACCTGAATTTGCCGATAGGCCTTTGAATACTCCCATCGTATCCAAAGATAGATACATATGTGTGGCTCAGTTTGCTGGGTGGGATGCCCAACTCTTCGAGAGCCGAAGTGGAGATGAGGTTGAGTGCAGAACCTGGGTCGATCTGAACTCTGTGCATAGGCATTTCCTTGATGTACCCTGTGAAGTACAGGGGTCGGTTGTGCCTTGTTTCGCCAAGTAGGAGGTCGTCCTTTGTGAAGGCGATGGTTGCACTGGCTGCTTTTTTGACCGAGAGGCATTCAATGCATGATCCCTCAGTTTTCTTCTTTTCTCCCTTTGAGGAAGCTTCTGAGCTTTTGACCCGGTAATCCATTTCAATTTGGAGGATTTACGGGGCATGTTTGACGACATCCTCATTCAGCTTTTGTAATTCTGAAATGAGATTATCACGAGTGTGCGGAGACATTCGCAATAAATCTAGGATGTGTAGACGTGCAGGTATGTGCTTGAAGTGTTCAATCAAGTCATACTTGAAAGCCTCCTTAGGGCCGCATGTTCATCATTGTTGCCACTAGGGGCGCTTACAACATCTTTTCCCGAAGGATTTACATATGTAAAGGAATATTGGTTGTAATTCTTGTGGTAATCCCGGCCAGAGCGGGTGCCTCTACCAACTTCGAGAGCTTCTTGAGAAGGGTCTTCATTTGGAAGATTGTCTTCAGGATCAAGAGGCTGTCGTTTTTCATTTACTGAGGATGTATCTGCAGCAGAGTTGCCATCCTCAGTGATTGTGTTGCACGGAGCATTTTCCGGGAACAAGTCCTGAACAGCATCCAGCAACCTTTCTTCTTCATTGACCAATTCATCATCCCAAGCATCACTAGCTGGGGATTCTTCAGTCAAGAAGGGTGTGAACTTTGAAGTCACAGTCTCAGGAGAAGAAACCTGAGAGGGTGTCATCTCAGTGAAAGTCATGTGAGATGAGATGGCTCCAGAAGATACATTGCTAGGAGTCGTCGGAGTGTAAGTGATCTCATCAGACGATGCTTCGGAAGAGCTATAATCTTGAATTATCACATTACAGGAAGCTCTGACAGGAGACATTGCCTGATCGGAGTCAGTCTCATCCTCGGATATAAGAGGATTGTCTATCCAGCAATTTTCTCCATTTTCAGGAGTTAAGGGAGGATGTACCTGATGGTCTTCATGGACTTTAGGCTCTGGATTGCGAGGAAGCTCGTTGATGCGGTCTTGCTCTTGTTCTAGAGCGAGACAATGCAAGATCCTTGCATATTCTTCAAGATCAGGCATGGGAGCCAATCTTCTTCTTCATAAGCTCTTTGTGGCTCAACATGGTTGATTTCCACTGGAGCAATGAGAGGTGCTGGGTTAGCAGCATTTTCTTGTACAGCCTCTTTGTCTTCTTCATCATCAGACCAGGATCCTTGTGGCTGTAGGGGGTTATACCAGATTATTGGCATAAGATGAGTCTCAGGAACTCATTCTTCATCGGAGAGATATTCTCCTGTTTCAAGGGACTCCTCCCACTAGTCGGTGTAGTTGGATTTGAATCATCATCGGTGTCGCTGGACTCGTATCCATCAATGGAGAATCCAACTACCGAATTGCAAGAGTATGATGCCTCCTGCGTGGCTTCTTTGAATTGAGGTGGCATGAAATCACTAAGAGTGAATTTTCTTACCCCCTTTGAAGTCTCTGGAAGGGATGTTTTTGTTGCCTCCAGTGGAGCGGTAGAGGAAGCCTCTGCCTTTTCTTTGACTTCTTGTTTTGGCTGGGTCTTCTCTTGCCGTTTGAGCCTGAGGAGATGTTTCCTAGCGTGCCTTCACTGTTGAGCTATAGGCTTTGTTTTCATAACCTCCCAATTTTCATCCTCCAGGAGATTGGGATGTACCCATATGGGTTGTCCGCTGGTGTCGGGTAACGAACCAGTTCTTCGGATGCTTAGATTGTGTTTATCACCTTGAAGGAAGTAGTGATCTTCTTCTTCGGTGATTTTGATGTTTGTCCACATGTCACCATGTTGACGGAGGCAGACCCATAGTTTTTGTCAAAGGTGATGACTCCGTTTTTCCACATCTCGTTTATTTTCTCCCTCACAACAAAGCATTGATTGAGAGGATGCGAGATCATCTGATGGTATGGACAGTACCGAGGATCGTTGGTTTTGCCAACATCACCCGGTCTTTCGGGTTCAGGCAAGATCTTGAAGTGGATGACGTGCTGTCTGGCTGATCCTTTCCCCGTATATGTTTGGAGAATAGGATGCTGGAATTTTGTGGGGAACGGGACCGAGTCCATCCATAAGGGATATGGTGGCTTGATCCCATGCTCTTTGAGTATATCCTCTTCTTTTGCTTTAGCGAGGATACTGTATACGTCCTTTTTGGTAAGGGCGCGTGACTCATTTTCTTCTTTATTTACCTCACGTCTTGATTATTGGAGGAGGTTCATTGTTCGACTGATTTTCGTAAGGGCGAAAGAGAGGGTTTTCCTTAGAGTTTTCAATCCTCTGCTGGCCTTGTTCCAACACTGGATGCGTGTGATCTCATCGTCTTGAGATGGGATTGCGGGGTGGTGGCCTCAGAGAATTTTTTAGCCAAGACGTTCATCCTTCGAGATTCAAACGAAGAAAACTATCCTTGTGACTGAGCTGGGGCTCATTCTTTTTGATTTGATGAAGAGCTTGAGGAAGGATCACTTCTGCCGGTCCTTTGCTTGAAGAAGCAGGGGATCCTTCTGAATGTCTTCTTGTCCTGGAGACGCTGCGAGTCACCGGATGTCGGACATGGATTTTTGTTGCTGACTTTTGGTATCTTCTGGTTTTTACAACCATATGGACGGCAACAACTTGGTTGGATCTTTCTTTTTCGACCCATTTGGGAGAGACTTGAAGTGTAGGAGACTGGATCCTTTGCTTCTCTAATCTCTTTTGTCGATACGACGCGTGGCGGCGTATACGACGAGCAATTTGAGCTTCGGTCAGCTCTGGCTGGGCTTTGACAATGAAGAATGTGCTCCCTCGGGTGCAGCAGCCGAGCCTGTCTTCTTTGTAGCTGGGCAAGGATAGGATGCGAACCCGGTCCTTCGCCTGTTGCAGCGAGGCTTTGAATTTTTAAAGTTCAGCCCCTGTAGAGATGAAGGGTCGAACTGCAGGTTTGTGGGCCTTAGCAGGTGCTTGCAGAGGCCTTGTGATGCATGATTTGATTTTGGGCTTGTAGGAACAAGCTGGCTCATGCTGGGATGACTTGGGAGTCAGGTTGGAGATAGGTCTCTCCTCTTTCATGTAGGCAAGAGGGTAGAACTGGTTCTCCTTGAGTGGGGCCAGGAATGCTGGCTTGGTGGATGTTTGGGACCTTCTTTGTTTTGGTGAAGGTCTTGGGGACCAAGTCTTAGGATAGACCTGGTCGTTTGCGGGTCGAGCCTTCGTGGGGCTGCCATGGGCTTCAGGCCTTCTGGTGCTCGCCTTTGGTGTCACGGTAGTGACACATTGAGAGGCGAGTTTCTACTTCTTGGAATGAGTAGTTTGTTCTTCGGGAAGTGGGAATGGTCCCAGCAACCCAAAGACAATAGTCCGGGGAGTCGAGGTCGACCCGGAGTTCAGAGAGTTGCTGAGGGAGTTGACGCTTCGGCAGCTGATGGGGCGCTTATAGGTGCGCGTAGTTTGCTTCTATTGAAGCATGAATTGGTGCTTGTTCTCATCGAAGGTAATGGTTAGTGAAGCTGCCATTGTTAGTTTTTAAAAAGCTTCTGAAACAAGACCACATCCATTAGTAATCACAAGAATATAATGATCATAAATGGGAAGTTCTATGGTTTTGTCTTTTCAAATCGCTAGAAGGATATGACCCAAGCAATATGAAGAAGGCAAAAAGGCATAGAGGGTACAATTGTTCTAATCGCAGGTATGGTAAGCCCAGAATGAGCGTCCCAGTGACTGCTAGAAGCAATTGTGAACTTAAATTCGACTTATCGAGAAGCAGAGCTTGCTCGAGGTAAGAAGAATATAAAGTTGGAGTTACAAATGTGCCGGTCGCGAATACAATAGACCCTGAAAGGGCGTACTGGTACCGCTAGACACAAATGTTTGGAGACCGCATCCATGAGATGAGATTCTCTATTTTGAAAGGTCAAGATTGGATTCATCAAAGAGAGCAGATGGTATTCCGATCCAAATACGGTCTCAGCGATTTCCGCGAGCGCCAGTACTCAGAAGGAAATGAACCATAATTTCTCAGGTCTGAATCAAAAAATGACGAGTTTTTTTTTTTTTTGAAAAGGCCAATATCGGGTTCATCAAAGAGAGCAAAAGGCACTCCAATCTGAACACGGGCTCAGCGATTTCCGCGAGCGCCAGTGCTCAGAAAGGAGGAGACCAAAACTTCTCCAATCTAAACCCAAAATGATGGAAGTTTTTTTTTATTTAAAAAAAATCTTTTATTTATTTATTTATTTTATTTTTTTAAGATTTTTTTTTTTTTTATTTTTTATTTTTTATTTTTTATTTTTTATTTTTTATTTTTTATTCTTTTTTTTTTATTTTTTTTTTTATTTTTTATTTTTATTTTTAAGATTTTTTTTTTTTGAAAAAAAATTTTATTTTTTATTTTTTATTTTAAAATTTTTATTTTTTTTAAAAAAAAATTTATTTTTTTTATTTATTTAAAAGACGAGAGAGTACACATAGGCCTCCTAACCCGGTCTTATGAAATCTCGATTGATAGAATTGCCCCCAGGTAAGGGTAGGATTACTTAATGAACCCGTTTGGAGGACCCTTGCCTAGAACAGTCAAGCTGTCTCCACACTCTGGACAAGGCTTTTCTTGAATCAACCGTGATCAAAGAACGTAGTTGGTTTAACCTTAGTGGTCAATGTCTTTTTTTTGTTTTTTTTTTTTTATATTTTTTTTATTTTTTAGATTTTTAATGAACTCATCGAAGAGAAACAATGGCCCAAAACCTTAGTCGAACAGGCTCAACATTTCTGCAAGCACGATGAACGATAGGAAAGGATCAAGGTTTCTCAATTTTGAATCCAAAATGAAAAATCTGATTTTTTGTTTTTTTTTTGAATATATATATATATATATATATTTTAGATCTTTAATGAACTCATCGAAGAGAAATGATGGCCCAAAACCTTAGTCGAACAGGCTCAACATTTCTGCAAGCACGATGAACGATAGGAAAGGATCAAGGTTTCTCAATTTTGAAAAAAAAATGAAAAAACTGATTTTTTGTTTTTTTTGTATATTTATATATATATATTTTTTTTAGATCTTTAATGAACTCATCGAAGAGAAACGATGGCCCAAAACCTTAGTCGAACAGGCTCAATATTTCTGCAAGCACGATGAACGATAGGAAAGGATCAAGGTTTCTCAATTTTGAATCCAAAATGAAAAATCTGATTTTTTGTTTTTTTTTGTAAATTTTTTTTAGATCTTTAATGAATTCATCGAAGAGAAACGATGGCCCAAAACCTTAGTCGAACAGGCTCAACATTTCTGCAAGCACGATGAACGATAGGAAAGGACCAAGGTTTCTTAATTGTGAATCCAAAATGAAAAATCTGATTTTTTTTTGTTTTGAAAAGAGAAATAGTGGAAATAAATTCAAAGAATTAGAAATTTCCAAAAAATCTCATCTCATTTTTTTAGATGCGGAATCCAACATTGGCCACCAATCAAAAAGTAGCCAAAGAATCAAGAAAAAAATTATAAGCATAGAGCAATAGATATGATATGCAAATATTTCATTTCTAGCATCGTGTTCTCAAATGAACGAGTCCCACCGGGTGGAGCCAGCTTGATGGAACATCGCCATTCTGCCCGGTTCTACCGGGGTCGTCGGACGTGGGAGTCCGTTTGGGTATGACCCTTTCGTAACCGGGGGGCAGAGGCATGCATCAACATTTTTTTGTGTGGGTGTGCCAGATTTTCTATTTTACTTGGAATTATAAGTGGTGATCCGGAGATCGACCTTCACAAGTAAAAAGGAAATCAACTTCTTTCAAGTTTTCCATTGCACATATATTTAAGAAAAGAGACATTTTTCTTGATTTGCCGTGAAAGGCAATTTTTTTGGCATTTATAGCCGATTTTGGCGTTTATAGCCGATTTTTGGTGTTTATAGCCGATTTTGGCATTTATAGCCGATTTACAATCCTTATCAATAATGAAAGACAAGAGTTGTGATTTTTGTCTCTTTTGAAAAAAAAAATACAAACTACAATGAAAAGCAAGAAAAGGAGGATCTAACTTCTCAGGAGATTATGGGGGACCCGTTCAGATTAACGGTCGCAAGCCATATGTGGACTTCGCCATCATCCATGCAGATGAGAACAGAGGATGCTATTGATTCGCTTGGCTTGGCTATAACCTCAGGTTTTAAGAGGACAAAGACCAAGAGGAAGTCCTACATCCAATAAAAAACTAAGTAGACGGGCTGAAAAGCCACGTCTAAGCCATTGGAGGCAGAAGGAGAAGGCAAGGATCCCCCCCCCCAAGGGACTTTTGTCACCTTGTAGCGGTGGTCGGTGTAGAACTTCCATAGAGTTTTCACTCTTTCTTTCTCTGGATTTCTGTGCTTTTTTTCTAATCTGGGATCTGTCTTCTTTTTTTCAATGTCTGGTGATTTTTCCGATCTGGATTCCTTTGGAGTGCTCTCCTATTTATAGGCTTTTTGGTAGCCATTTAGGAGGGTTTATGGGCTTTTATTGTCATTAAGCCGCATAATGGGAGGAGTTACAGGATTTAATTCCTTTATTTTGTAACTCTTTTCTAGGCTTCTGATTGGCCGGATGAGATTAAGGGCATTTAATCGCCTTTAATCGCCATGATGGGAGGAGTTTCATGGTTTAAATGTCATGAATCTCTTGACCTGTAACTCCCGAATGCTTCCTTCTGATTGGGCCGTCCAAAGAAATGAATTAATGACTGCAATAAAGCTAGTCAATTAATCGCATTAAGTGGTCGCCGAGCAGTTGAAGAGTTGCGGGCCGTGCCGCGTCCTTTGGGATTCTTCTGGCGATGATCAACAATGGATCTTCATGTAGATCGACATTAGATGACCACGAAACTTCAGGTATTGGTTGCCAATAGCAGGTCGGTGCCATCTGTCCTGTCGATTTCTCGATCGGTCGGGTAGAAAGCACACTTTTTTGGTTGACCGGTTGGCGATCAATGTTGATTTCGATACTCTTGATGATTGACCCGTGATTTTGACGGATGTCAGAGGATTTGGTGTCTCAAAAGTATGAGTTTTGGAAAATACCAGAGGTCGGAAACTTCGAATCGCGAAAAAACGGCGAAAAATGGGGTTTCCGGGGCCCTCCCGGCGATCCCGGGCCCTAGGGTCGCAGGGGGTTTTCCCCCCTTTTGTCCCGTTTTGTGTCCGTTTTTGCTGTTTTTTTATTCTTTTTTCTTCTGTATTTTTCCTTGACATTTTGATCATTTATTGGTCTGATTTCCCTATAAAAAACCTGATGAGAATCCTTGCATTTTGGTTTGCAAAGTTTCTAATTTTCCGAGAATGCCGAAGACTTTGTCGCACAGTGCTGCCGATTTTCCGTCAGAAGCTAAAACTGGGTCAAACGATTTTGGAATAATCTGAAATTTGAGGAGAAGCCTCCTGAGTAATAAATAAGACCAACTATAGGCTTTTTTTTTATTTTTGAAGCCGTTTGGGGCCCTATCCCCGGTAAACTTATTTTTATCGCGATGAAGATGTCGCGGCTTGATGTGCGGTCAACCGATGTCCGATTGACTTGAAATTTGACAAGGAACCTATTGGAGTCATTTTTTAAGATGATCCATAGGCTCTATCTTGGAAACCATGGTCTCGGGGAGCTTCGCCACCGAGAGGCCTGATTTGGCTTCCGAGCATCAAAGTCTGGTCAAATGTTGTCGAAATGACCTGAAATTTGACGTGTAGCCCTTTGTACGTATTTTGAAGCCGTCCATGTGCTCTATTTGATGAGTGATGGCCTCGGAGGTTCTCGCCACCAAGAGGCTTGATTTAGCTATTCGAGGGTTGATGTAGGGTCAAACGTTGTCGGTTTGGCTCGGAACTTGACGTGGAGCCTTTTGGATGTATTTTGAGACCATCCATCGGCTCTGATCGAAGATTTGGTGTCTCCGATGCTTTTGCCGCCGGGAGCTCCTTTTCAGCTATCGGAGAAGCAAAGTTAGGCCAAATGATTTTGAAATGGCCCGAAACTTCTTGTGTACTCCTCTTTTGGCTGTCTTGAAGGATCTTGCAGTTTTTGTTTGATTCTGACAAGATTTGATTTTTTGGAAGTAGCATTGCCTATTTATGGCAGGTTGCGATTTCATGCAACTTTCTGGCTCTTGAAGAAGCAAAGTGACATTTTTGGTGTCAACACTTGCCTGCTACGGGCCGTGCCTGGAGAGGGCTGGGCCGTATCGTGCAGGGCATGCTCGTCATGCCTCTTTACTTTTTTTTTCAATTAGTTTTTTTGCTGAAAATTAAAAATTAGAACACAAGCATGGATAATAACATAGATATTTTAGTGGCTCAATCAAACTCGACCTACTCCATTGAGAAGAGAGCCATTTGGATCCTAACTTATTGAAGGTCTGTAAATAGGATTACCTTCAAAACCTTACAATCTTTTTAGAGAACAAAAATAAAGAAGAATAAAAAACTTGCACTACACCATTTCAAGGCTTTTACAGCTTCTCATTTACGGCGTGCATTGAATGCAAGCCGTAAATGATATAATAGTACGGCGCGCATGGAATGCGAGCCGCAAAAGGGCTTTTTCTTCTCTTTATTAAGGCATGCATTTTGTGCGCCGTGAGATTTTATCAATTACGACGTGCATTTAGGACGTCATAAATTATTGAGCATTTGCGGCCCACATTCGGAAGCCGTAAAAATATTAGGGTATCACAGCCCACATGTTGCATGCTGTAAAAGGCCAAGCCATTCAAATTAAGTTCACGGCCTGCTTTGAGAAGCTGTATGATTAATCAGCTTTCACAGCCCACATTTCGCATGCCGTAAAAAAAGAAACCCGCCAAATTAATATTCCAAAAATATTTCGCACCCTTTTTTTGACACCCAAAATTTAACCCCAAATTAGGGATAGACGAAACCCACTGAGAACCCAAATCTTGACACCAAAAAATTTTTGCACCCCTTCTTCATCTCACGATACCCACCGAGAACCCATTGCTCACAGTGCCAAAAAATTGACTTTTAGCGTCAAACTTTTTACCGCGGCCAGTGTTTTTATGGCTATTTCTTACTTGTTGCCACCACCAATAGAGTTAGTGGCAACAAATCCCATTTTGCCTCGCCCGTGACAAAACGTGTCCTTATTGCAACCACTTCAATCTGGCCGTTGCTTTAAGTTGTTCCTTTTGCCACGATCATGTTTTGGTCGCGGCTTCAAGTACAAATTTTGCTTCGATTGCGGCAATAAGATCTAATATTTATTTTTTGAAAAAAAAAAACAAGTTCGCATGGCCCTTTTATTCTTTCCCTCCCTTCGTTTTGTTGAAAAAAATCCACGATGAAATAATGCATGAAATTTGGGCGCGTGAAATTTCTTCACGGTTCATTTTTTAGAACCATTGGGCGAAGAAATGAAATAACATCACACCCTCGAACGAGACCTCGTCCATCTCTCTCAAACGCTGGGAAAAGTGTAACTTTTTTGGCGAAAAAGCTTATTTTGTCGGGAAAAGTTATACTTTTACCGGCGAAATAATTTCGTCGATAATGGTTCAGCTTTGCACCACGAACTCATATTTTCGCCGGCAAAGGTTATGTTTTAATTGGGGCTTCAAAATCACTTCAGCCCTAAAAATAACAATCCAGTGTTGCCCGCGCCATTTTCCATTTCCCGCGCCCGCTAAAGTAAAAACCATTTCCAGCGCCCCCTCTGCCTTTTCTCAATCCCTCTTCTCTCCCTCATCTCTCTGGCCCTCTCTCGCCCAGCAATCCCTCATCTCTTTGATTTTCTCTCGCCTACCATAGTGACATCCCTCCATTTCCTTCTCCCTCACGACCTCAGCCCTCTCCTTCATCTCCCAGGAGACTTGCGCTCCTCCATCTCCCTCGCACGTAGACCTCATCCATCTCTCACACCGGAAACAAGGCGCAGCACCATCACCTCCTCTCCCTCTTGATCTCAACCCTTTCTCTCTCCATCTCGCAACCCCTTGCGCAGACCCATCTCAGAGGCAGTCACCCCTCTCCAATCTCTCTGTTCTTCAACTCTCTCATGCCCCTGGACTTTGCTCCTTCTTCCTCCACGTGCAGACCGCACCACCACCAGCAGCAGTGCAGAGCCCCATCGTCTCTCCTTCTTCTCCCTCCACATGCAGAACTCATCCCATTCACAGGTAAGAGCCTCTCTCCCTCCTCTCTGCATCACCATCGCATCCCTCAGCACCTCCCCTGCGCGCCAGCGCACCCTCTCCTTCGTTTTCTTCTTTCTTTCATTTTCTTCCTCCCCTCCCTCTCTTCTTCATCTTCCTCTTCCCAGCGCCCACTGCAAGCCCACGCACCCACCTTTCTTTTCCCAGAGTCCTCCACGCCTTTTACTCTCCCCACACCAAAGTCCTCCCCTTTTCTCTCTCCTTGTCATTTCTCTCAGCTAGTTTTCACTGCAAGGATTTCTTCTTCTTCAGATCTCAAAATCCGAGAGGTAATCAACTTTTTTTATGTTGATTTGATTTCTTCTTCTTCTTCAGATCTAAAAAACAGAGGATTTCTTCTTCTTCTTTTCACCTGCAGAGGTTTTCCCTTCTTTCTTTGAAAATCTTTGGTTTTGTTTATGTGTAAAATTCCTTAGAAGGCCCGTTACAGGAAGTGATGGTGGTTTGAGTCCCTTGGAACCTGGATTTTAGATGGGTTAGGGAAAGTCCCATGATAGAGATTGTTTTTTATTGTGGTCATTTGTTTTCTACCAAAACCCTACTGAGAAGTCACAATGGCAATCTGACCTGGGGATAGACAAAGGGATTTTTCTCCAAATTGAGGGACCTTGAGAAATCTCAGGCACCCACCCAAATATTTCTGGAGGTAGCCTTCCCTCTTCTTAATCCCACCCCATCTGTAGATGTGAGAGAGAGAGAGAGAGGGAGGCAGAGAGATCCATCAACTCCAACGGTGGAGATTCTTGGCTTTGTAAGGTATCAGTAATGGATTTTGGATTTTTTTACCTACTTAACAGAAATTGAAAAGTGTCTAAATGCCAATGCTAGAAACTGAAAAGTGTCTGAATGCCAATGCTAAAAATTTGATTATCCAGCCCTTATCAAGTTTTGTGGTTGATTTTTTGTCATAATTACTTATCTGTGTATATTTGCTATCCGAGTTGTAGTCAGGTGGAGAGCTTACAATTTAGTTGGGTATGTTAAGATTTCAATCTTGGTTGGTATGAGTTTGGGTTTACCTGCATATGGCATATAGCATGTCCTTTGATTGAGCCAATAGATGTCGGCCCGACCTATTCGCATTAACCAACTCTATGCAAAATTGTATTTGTTAATGGAACTCTTACAATCTTTGCTAACTTTCATGTACAGTGCCTTATTTGTGCTTGCTGTGTTTTCCCCATATTGGAGATTGAGGATTTCTAGTTGCAGGAAAGGATTTCTTGTATTCTCATTTGCATTCTCCTCTTCCTTCTGGTTGCTTTTTTTTTTGGGAGGGGGTGTTAGAAGATTAATCATCTGGTAAGACTTCCATCACCAACAGGTGGTAATTTTGCTTATGAAAGATTCACTTTGTTTTCATTTATTAATTTTTAAATATGTTACTGTTTGTGATTTGGACTTTGCAGTGCATCATGATGTGCCTTTAATTCTTGGTTGTTTTGCTAGGTACATTGACATGATCCATGGTTTTTCCCTACCAAATATTTACTGCATTCTGCTTCTTATATAGTTGTTCATGTGGTTGGGTAGGAATAAATGTTGTTGGAGATTAATCTATAGAATTTGGCATTTCAAGGGGCACTTTGTTGATGGAAGGGTGTAACAACTGGTTTCTCCCTCTATTCTTTTTGTTGGTGTTAATATGATATTGCCATGTCTCACATCTATAGTTTCACAATATTGTCAACATAAGACAATCTTCCATTATGAATAAAGAATGGACTCATTTATCAAGGTGAATTCCAAAGCCCTAAACTATAAATTTGATGACATCCCACACCTATTCATTAATTTCTAGTTAATGAAAAACTTGAGTTCCTTTTTTTATTTTAGACCATCAAAAGCATATCGGGAGGGAGCACAAAAGTTTGTAGATAAGGTTTAAGAAAAGAAGGGGTATCCAGAGAAGATCCAATGTATTTGCATCCAATGCTTAAACTTAAAATATCATCATTATGATATAGTATACGATCATCTAGTTATTGCTGGAATTGATCCTACTTACACCACATGGATTTTTCATGGAGAAAAACCAACTATGGTAGGACAAATTGAAGATGATGAAATTCAAGCATCATATAAAATGTTTAGAGATGCATGTTTCCAAGATGATAATGTGGATCATATAGATGAAAAAAGATACCAAGATTTTGAAAAACTCATCGAGGAGGCAGAACTACCTTTATATTTAGGATCTACACACACTAAGATGTCTGCAACACTTATTTTATGCAAGGCCAAGGCTCGACACAGTTTGTCTGACAAAGCATTTGATGATGTTCTCAAGAATGTTCATGATTTGCTACCGATTAATAACATAATTCCGGATAGCTTCTAATCGGCCAAAAAGTTATTTAATGCTTTTGATCTAGGTTATGAGAAAATACATGCATGTGAGAATGATTGTTGCTTGTTCCGAAAAGATCTGGAACATAGTGAGATATGTCCGAAGTGTGGTTCTTCACGGTGGAAACTCAATGAACGGACCAAAAAGATAAGTAAGGGAGTTCCGGCAAAAGTTTTGAGGTATTTTCCTATTATTCCAAGATTTAGGAGATTGTTTAAGTCAGCTGAAAGGAGTGAACAATTAACATGGCACTACACAAACAAAAGTCAGGATGGCATTATGCGGCATCCAGTTGACTCATTGGCATGGAATAGAATAAATGATAAGTGGCCTTCTTTTGCATCTAATCCTCGCAATCTCAGATTCGGCCTTTCTTCAGATGGGTTTAATCCTTTTGGTGATCTTAGCTCTCGACATAGTTGTTGTTGTAATTCTGGTCACATATAATCTTTCTCCCTGGTTATGCATGTCAAAAGAAAATTTGATTTTGACATTACTCATTCCTGGACCAAAGCAACCTGGAAATGATATAGATGTGTACTTAGCACCTCTTATAGATGATTTGAAAGCGCTTTGGGTGAATGGAGTGAGTGTTTATGATGCATTTACTCAATCCACATTCAACTTGAGAGCTATTTTGATGTGGACAATAAACGATTTCCCAGCTTATGGGAATCTGTCCGGGTATGCTGTTAAATCTAAAAAAGGATGTCCGGCATGTGGACTTGAGACATTTTCAAAATGGTTGAAAAACAGCCACAAGAATGTATTCATGGGTCATCGGAGATTTCTAGCATACAATCATCCATTTCGCTTAAAAAAAATCTTGGTTTGATGGGACTGAAGAACATGGAGGAAAGCCTCGCATTTTAACCAATTCAGAAGTATTTGAAGTGATCAGAAACATCCAAGATGATTGGGGGAAGACTACGAAAAATAAGACAAAGAAAAGAAAGAGAGGTGATGAAAATGAAGAGCAAATTGTCGTACAACCTCAATCGGTATGGAAAAAGAAATCAATCTTTTTCAAGCTACCATATTGGGAGGCGGGTCTTCTTCTTTTTTTGTTATTATTTTTTGGTAGGAATAATATGATTTTTTACTTTTCAATTTGAGAATGGAATTTAACATGCTTCTATTTGGTTATTGTGTAGTCATTACTGTTGGGGCACAATTTGGATGTGATGCATGTTGAGAAAAATATTTGCGAGAGTATAATAGGCACTCTATTGAATATTAAAGGCAAAACAAAGGATGACTTAATGTCTCGTGAAGATTTAAAACATATGGGAATTAGAAAGTCATTGCATCCTAACAAAGATGTTGCCGACTCCGGTTATAAAAAAGCACCATATGTGTTGTCAAAGAGTGAGAAAAAGTTGTTTTGTAAAAAGCTATCCGAGTTGAGATTGCCAGATGGCTATATTTCAAACATTGCAAGTCATGTGTCACTAAAAGACTGCAAAATTTATGGCCTCAAGTCCCATGATTGTCATGTGCTAATGCTGCAAGTTTTATCAGTAGCATTAAGGGGACTATTAGACAAGGGGCCTAGGGTTGCAATTTTCAGATTATGTTCTTTTTTTAATTGTCTATGTCAAAGAGAGGTTGATAAAAATAAATTAGAATTACTTGAAGACCACATTGCCAAGACTCTATGTATGCTTGAAAGGTTTTTTCCCCCATCATTTTTTGACATTATGGTTCACCTTACTGTTCACTGGGTTCGAGAAGCACTGATAGGTGGTCCAGTGCAATTTCGTTGGATGTACCCATTTGAAAGGTGACTCCAATATTTTACTCTTCTATATAGACAATTCTTTGGTTTAGTTATTGCTTGATTTAGCTATTACTAATTTGTTAAACTTACATTTTGAGTTAGGTATATGAAAGTACTTAAAGGCTTTGTGAAAAACCGTTCAAATCCTGAAGGTTGTATAGTTGAAAAGTATAATGCAGAAGAATGCACAAGTTTTTGTGCTCCTTACATAAAGCAAGCAACTCAAGTAGGTGCTCAACAGAGCCGATATGAAGTGTATGAAGATGAGAATATATCAGAAGGGAGACCAATTGGTGAGGCTAAATTGAAGGAATTGTCTCCTACCATGCTTAAAGTTGCTCATTTATATGTCCTAGAGAATACAGCAGAAGTAGAACCGTACAAAGAGTAAGTTTCTCATTTATATGTGCTGGAATAAGATAGGCATGTCTTTGGTGGTTTTAGTCTTTTTTTATTTGCACTTTTTAACTTTATTCTATATATATCTTAATTTTATTTTTCAGAATGCACTTAGAGGAACTTCGACAATCTGATATACGTCTTCGTGGGAATGAAAGCCTTTTAAGAAAGAGGCATAGGGACATGTTTAGTGAGTGGTTAGCGAATAAAGTCAAGGTTGGAAATGCTGGTAACATGTCAGACCTTGTAAAATGGATAGGGTGTCGACCTAAACCTTATGTTGAGTCATATTCAGGTTTTATTATCAATGGTAATCGATTCCATACTAGAGATGTTAAAAATTGCACACAAAATTCTGGTGTTTCTCTTGAAACAGAGACATTATGTCGATCAAGTGCTAGAGATACATCACATGTCAGTGGAAAGATTGTGTTCTATGGTGTTATAAGAGATATAATTTTGCTGGACTATCACAAGTTTAAACTCCCTATCTTTCATTGTGATTGGGCAAACATGGGAAGTGATGTCAAAGTTGAAGAGTGTTTTACATTAGTTAACCTTCATCAAGTCCAGTATCAATTTGAGAATGATCCGTTTGTATTTGCCTCACAAGCAAACCAAGTCTTTTATTCCAGACATGACGATACTTAAAATTGGTATGTTGTACTAAAAGCACCACGAAGAGGCGTTTATGAGTCTGACATTAATGGGAATGATTGCATACCATATGCTCCATTAGATGTATCCACTCTTAATCTTGATGATGAAGATTATGAAAGAAATGACTATGTGGTCATGGATGAGTCGGTAATTGTTGCAATGATGATGTTGTTTACTATTTTAATGTTGCCTGAGATAGATTTAAACACTAATACTAAGTATTAATTTCCTTTGCAGATTCAGCCATCATAGATCATGAGTGGTGTCGTGGTAAGCATCATTACTTACTTTTATTCTCTTAGATAGACTTCATATTACTGTTTGGTCAATTTAAGAGGATATCTTCTGGCCAATCTGTTTCTCATTGATGTTCTTTTGTCATATTCTGTTAGCATAACTGTTGATCACTTTTTTCTACCAGATTTCTCCAGAAAAGAGATGTATATTTGCAAAAAAACAACAAATAAATGCAGCGGCTGCAACCATTCAAGATGATAGTCAACATTTACGTACATTGGATGGAGATTCTAATTCTCCAACTACTGAAGTTCCTAACTTCCCAGATGTTCAAGTTGAAAACAATCAACTTGGCACGAAACTGTCAGACCCCGACCCAGGTTTGGAATATTTAATTATATTTTAATCGTGATTAGTTGATAAGTGGGATTAGTGGACGATTAGCGTATTTTCTTAAGCTAGATTAGAATGTTTGAATAGCTTTGGGAATTTTTGAGAGTCGTTGACTTAGGCTTGACGCGGGCCGGGGCGCCCGTGTGTTGTGTGTGAACCTTTGGGGTTTAACTTTGATTTTTGTAAAATCCCAATTTTGTGCATTTTGACTCATTTCATTTAGATTATCAACTTTCATGTTTTGACCATTTGGATTTAATGATCAGAAATCGCGTTTTTTCGAGGAAAAGGGCAAATTTGACCTTTCACACAAAATCTGTACCCAAATTTCGAAAATTTCAGAAATTGACAAAAATATACTTTTTGGAAAGTAGAAATTTCGCTGATCATTTTTGTCTTCTTCGTCGTTTCCATTTGGGGCCCACAAGACCCATCTTATAAGAGAGGAACTCTCTTCTTCCTCCTTCATTTCTCTTTTCCTACACGGTTTGGAGCAAGGGCTTTTCCCTCTCTTCCAGAACTTTCTCTCTCATCTGAAACACTCATCTCTTGGAGTTTTCTTGGAGGATTGATCTCCTAAGGTTCTTTCTCTTCATTCAAGCTTTCCAAAGACACCTTTTTCAAAGGTTTTGAGCAGGGCAAGGTTCTCTTTCAAGCTTCTCTTCTTCGTTTGAGCTTTTCAAGGTTAGCAATGGCTTTCCAAACTTGAGATCTTTTTTTTCCTCTTCATTTAGAGTGTTTTCATCACTCATATAAGAGTTTTCCTTGGAGATTTACAAAAGATTGATTTTTAGGGTTTCTTGGGAAACTTTTGGGGGTTTTTGTAGATTGGGAGCTTGAGACCCTAGAACTTTGTTTGAAGAGTGATTTAGCTTTCATCTTGGCTTGAGGCAAGTGAATACTTCACTTAATATGATGATTCCATTTCTTTAGTCCCATTTCATGGTATTTCATTGCTAAGTTCTAATCTCTTCATGGTTTATGGATTTACTTTGGATGAATGAAGCAATGTTTATGTTGATTTCCACTTATGCTATTGTTTTACAATGTATTGGAAGTTTGTCTTCACTTTGGTCACTTTGAAAATTAGCTTTCTTTGTGTTAAAGGTTGGTGTTCAAAGAAAGGGAGAAAAAGCTTTGATTTAAAAGTGTTTGTAAGATTAATTGGATTGATTATGAATGGTGATTTGATGAGTTTGGAAGGTCAAGGAAGGGTCCAAATGATCTTGGGAATTTGTATGAAAGAAAAAGAATGAAAAAGGATAAAAAAAAATGGAAAAAAGAGGAGAAAGAGCCAGACGAGCCAGACTGGACAGAGCCCAGTCCGCTCGAGCGACCCACAGGGCCGCTCGAGCGACCCCGGCTCTATCTGGGCTTCGCTCGACCGGACCTTGGGTCGCTCGAGCGAGCCCAGCCCAGCCTGGGGGCCTGGTTCAGGCCTGATTTTGGGTCCATTTAAAAGCTGTTTTGGGCCTGTTTTCAAGGCTTCTTTGGGCCTGTTTCAAGGTCAGTTTTTGGACCAAGTTGGTGGACTGTTTTGAGCTTGGGTTAAGGCCAGTTGTGGGCCTGAATAAAAAGGGCTTAAACTAGTTTTTAATGAGGGCTCATTGGATATATTCTCAGGTCCCCTTCAAGCCTATGTTCAAGCCCAATTCAGCCCAAACTCTTTTCTATAATTGAAGCCCATTCAACCCTTTTACAATCCTAGAACTATTGTAAAAATTGGCTTGGACTATGATCAAAACCATTTGGTGAACCTTCAAGTCTAAATGTACACTTCATCCCTTGTGATTGTCAAGGATCTTCGGTGGCACCAAATTACTTTCTATTAATAACAATAAAGGGGTCAAATGTATATCGAGACGACCCGCATTAGACGGTTGAATCATCATACATTCATTCCATGTAAAAAGACTTTTGTTCGAATTCTTTCATCAATCTTTTGAATGCTTTGAGGTGGTTTACCACATCTTTAGATATTGATAAGACTACTCATCTATTTTTCTCGGATTCGTCAATATGTATTTGTTCGGAGTAGTTTTCTTATCGACTTTGGAAATGTATCTCATGAACGGATTTGCATTACTTCGAGGTTTCGAACTTTTACTCTAATGGCACCACTAAGCTTAGGTTGCCTTGTTGGACTGATCATCCGGCTTTGAATCTTTAACTTGTTCATCAGCTACAATTTGGATTTTGTCTGTACCGACCATGGCAACGGTTTATATCCGGTCCCACGTGTAGTGGCTACGGTTTTGTTTGTTAACGACTATGTTCGTTCCGGTCCCACGAGTAGTAGCTACGGTTCTGTTTGCTCCCGTTACTTCGGTAATAGGAGAATTTAGCTTTACGTGGTTTGCCAATGTTTTATACACTTATGTTTTATCTTATTATTCTTATTTATTTCACTTACCATAGCATTGGATTCGTAAACTTTTAAGATGTCTATCTTTTATCTCGTCATTTCTATTATTAAGGATTTAATCGTGGTTCTCATTTAATTAATGTCTTACCTTTTTCTATCATCCTATTATTGTTATATTTGCTTGCCAGACCGTCGTGTCTGACCATGTTTGCTTGGTGCCAGATGTCGAGCCCCTCGCGGTTGAGGCGCACTTCGAGGCGGAACCCATAGTCCTTGTGGAGGGCGAGTGGCAGCCCGATGATGTCGTTTAGACGTCGGGTTGTTTTTGGAGCTTCAATCACATTTTGGGATAGATACCATTCCTTTTGGGATTTTGTTGTAGCCATTGTTGGCTTATTCTTTTGGTGAAAACTGTAACTATTGTCTAACTTTACTTTTGTATTAACTTTAAACTAACTTTGGGGCCTACCAATGAAATGTTTCTCTTTTTTATGCTAGTCTTGTGCGTTCTCATCTTATACCCCTATGATATGGACTTTTATGTTTGCTACAATGCTTCCACGTAAGTTGTTCGTTTGAACGTGATTCTTATTAATCACTGTTGGATCGGATTTCGAGGATGCTTACCGCGGAAACCTGTGGGAAACTAGCGTGTGCGGGTGGAATTTTCCGGCCCATCGCGCCACGACCCCGGATTAAGGTCTCGTTTAACGGGTCCTCGGTCCGGGGGCGTGACAGAAACCAAAACCTAGAGGGAAGGCAAAAGTTTCATGTTTTACCAAAGGAAAAGGAAAGGGGACTCGCCTTGAAGTTGAGTTCAATGAGAAGGGGCAGCCGTTTAGAGCGAATGCAGTAAAATTATCTTCTTTCCTTGGGATCACAGTGAGAGAGTTAATTCCGGTGACACTTGACAAATGGAGTGATCTTACAAATGACTTTATGATGCAAATATGGGATCACATAATGGTAGTATTTTTTGTAAGTATTTATATACATTTGGTTTAGATGTATTTCTAATACAATTGTTCATTTTATTTTGTAGCAAAAATTTAGTTTCTCTGAGTGTTATAAAACGTACATGATTGGAAAGCTAAGAAAACATTGGAGAGATAACCGGGGTTTGCTGCTAAAGAAAGTGATGGAACAAGCAAAGTTGGTAGGTCTGAAATGTGCTACTACCCTCTTGAAAACTGATAGTGTAGAATCCATGGAAGTTTGGCAAGCTTTTATAAAAAAAAAAAAGACCAATCCATAACAATTGGTGAGCACTTAACTTGTATCATTGTGATTTATGGTACATAGTTGACTATTTGAGCGTCTCTCCCTTAATTGTGAATGTTTCTAGGCGATAAATGGAAAGTATAAAGAGATGCGAGCAAAACAAACTCTGATGCATAGAACGAATTGTAAAGGATTTGCACGGCTAGAGGATGAAATGGTAAGGAAAATTATTGAATATGTATTGGTGACACTTAATTTGTTGATATGACAAATATAGTTTCTTGTGTAGAGACAAGAAAGTGAGACACCAGATGCAATATCAAGGTCTGATGTTTGGATTCGTGGGTATGAAGCAAGAAAGAAGAAGAATGATGAGGATGAAGAAGTTGAGGATCCGGAGATAGTGGTAAGTAGACTTGAATTATGTGGCTATTAGTTGTTAGTTTTCCTGAGATTGATCCGAGAATATGTTTATTTGTAAAGTGCTGGAATTCTTGTGTTCTAGTATAGTAAGGTCACTACTAGATTCTTTTATGGTGTATTTTCGGTCTAAAAATCTTTTTACTCTCTCGATGGCTAACCTGAGAAATACTGCATCATTTAGGACTAATCTTTATGGTATGTGGTTCTGTGTGGTCTTTATGCCCAATGGATATGAGCTGATAGATAAACATTAGCATCTTATTGCTGACATTTTCTTGCTCTATTGTAATACAGCAACAAGTCAAAAAATACAAAGCACAAGAAAATGGTTCTTCTTTTAGAGATGACGCTGTTGCAAAGGTACTCGGTCCTGATCCACGAGGACGAGTAAAAGGGCTTGGGTATGGAGCAACTCCTTCAAAGTTGGAAGGTCAAGCACAAATGAGGGACAAATTTAATTAATTAGAAAAAGAACTTCAGTTCTTGAAAAACCAAATGAACAATGTTATTGCAATGGTTGGAAAAGGAGGAAGTACTATGGTAAGTACCTCAATAGATTTATTTTAATTATTGTGATTCTTTTGTATTTATATGCGAAGTTTAACATATATTAATTATAGCTCAAAGATAATGCAAGTGTTCAAGATTCTACCAATCACATGACACAAAGCAAGAGAAACAAAACTTCAAGTCCAATACAAAATTCTGTTCATGAGACAACACAAAGCAAGGAAAAGGAACATGCAGTTCACAATTCAAGATGTAAGTTGCTGAGTTGGCTAGACACAAATACAGTTGTTGCTACTGGTGAAATACTATCAAGGGATCCAAAATCACCAATACATCATGTGTCGCTTGGTGCTGAATGTTAGAAAGTTTCTGTGCAACATGTATTAGAGGGTAATGAGAGAGTGACTCTCTATCGACCAACTCGTGAAGCCTTTATTTTGAATGAAGCACTGGGAAGCACAGTAGCATGGCCGATCAAGTACATAACAACCTATTAGAAGCAAGATAGAGGTGAAATTTGTGCTGTTTTAATTTGGAGAATCAGTGTTTAAGCCCTAGTTTGTTTAGGTCTCTACAACTGGAATTTGTTACTGCCAAATGGAGGTTGCCCTTTTTTATGTAGTCTTTTAACTGGAATACATTTGGTTTAAGTGACTGGATTGATTTTATGTTTGCTTCAACTTTTTTTGTGAGTGATTCTTACCTACCGTGTTTTCTGAATTTTCTTTTTTCTATCTTTAGTTGTTTTTGGGTGATGGGTAATGTTAGTGTCAGAGAGGGAGGGAGGAACCCAATTGGTGTTGGAGTTGAGGGTGGGCAGTTCCATTATGTGTATCATGCACAGGGGGGGTTCTCAGGAGATGATGGGGCAGAGCCCTACTCACAGTCACAGTCCCAGGTCATTCTTTCTCCTATTATCTTTATTTTTTGAGCATGTATGTAAGAATCTCTTTTATTGATAGTGGATTCTTGTTTTATTCTATGCCTTGCGGATTTCTTTGGGTAGTTCTAAAGATCTACTTGGTATAATTAATTTAGCTAAATGAACAATTTGAATGTGGGATTCAGGAGACCTTTCTTTGTTGGTGCTGTTATCATATGGGTATTTGTTTGATTTTTGGGTATCAATTTCATGTAGTTGAATTTTGATTATAGTATGTATTTTAAGTTCTGTTTTTGATGAGCAGTTTGGCCAAGTGAGTAGTTTTAGAGTGATATACATGAGTTCCTGTGCTATCCTCGATTAGGTCATTGACGCTTGTCATTATTTCAACTTTGCTTCTTTTGAAGTTGTTGAGCAAAAAAAAAAAATTTGACGTCATTGTTAATTCAGTGGATGTATTATCTGGAATTGGCCTATTGTTGCTTCCACCATGCTAAAATGTCAAAACTAGATGCATCATGCACCCGTATTACACCGATGTCAAGATACGAAGATAACTCCGTCATTGTATTACTTGAGCTTACTACACCATTTCAGGGCTTTTACAGCGCATCATGCGCGCCGTAAATGTAAATTTACGGCTCAAGGGGGCCGTGCCGTAAAAGCTCCTGCCGTAAAAGGTTCGATGTAATTACGGCGTGCATATACAGCCTGTAAGTAGGATTAATGCACGCCGAAAATGACGCTGTTAGGATTTTTTGGACCAGATTTATGACCTACTAAGCAGGCCGTAAATACTAAACTTTTACGACGCGATCTGAGTGCTGTTAAAGCATTGGTGTGCTTACGTTTATGGCACATGTAGTACGCCGTGAATACTTAAAACAAAAAATGTTTTACACAGTTTGCATTTGTGGGCTGTAAATGGGTTGTATACAATCTGATTAACGGCTCCAAATGCAAGCCGTAATTGAGTATATGTTTTTACGACTTGCAAATGCAGGCCATTAAAGAATTGGCGAGTTTCAATTTACGGCTCGCAAGACGCGCCTTAATTGTTTTTTTTTATAAAAAAAAATTAATTATTTTTTAATTAAAAAAATTAAATCAGGGTCAATCAGGGTCACTACGAGTTAGACCAAATGCAAGAGACATAGTGGTGACGAAGATGAATTCATGTGTAATTCAATTAAAAAAATAAAACCAGTTAAAATTGCTATATAGAGTATAGACATCTTGCTCTTTATAGTTGTCTATCTCGATCCTGCAGATTCAAGTTCCACAATTACTGTCGAGCACCACTAACATAACTGCAGCATATATCTTGTACCAGGTGAGCAATCATTTTGTGCTTTCTACAAAATACTAGTTCCTCTACCACAAGCAACAGTGCAAAAATAAAGTTTAGATAGTCAAAATCTGCCTCAAAATTACAACCAAAGTAACCACGAAAATGATGTGTGTAAACGTACACTAAAAATTAGAATATGCCAAGATCAAACCAATAAACCCAAAAAAAAAAGGAACGAAAGAAATCTCATGGGCCTTTTTCCATATTTCATATGCAAAATTAGTTTCCTTACAATCTATAATTTTCATAGGGAATTTTCTGAGTGTCACACAATAGTAAAACAAACACATCTTTTCTTTCAACCCAAAATTCAATTTCTGTGCTTAGTACCATGATAGTAAGCAATCCATAACTCATGATTCCTTGTACTCCAAAGAGTCTTTGATAACCTTGCCTTGCAACAATGACAATGCTGAGAGCCTCCCTTGAACTCCACTCACTCTTGAGCTTCCTGAAAAAACATAATAATAATAATAACATATGTTCAAGCTTATCCCAAATTACAAGAAACCAGGTGAAGCCCCACAAGCTGGTTTGGTAATCTGGTTTGGTGCTAATTCAACTCAAGTGAATTGATAATCTGGTTTGGTGCTAATTCAACGTGTGGGTAGTGGAGAGTGGAGACACACAGAAGCCCCACAAGCTGGGCCGCTTAGGAATGATTTCTCCATTCCTGAAAATTTTGGGATACATAAACATACACATATGCCCCAATTATAGTTTATACTTACATTATATAAACATAATGATGAGTAGAAATATCGCAATAATCATTTATAAGTGCATGAGTAACTGATCTACATTTCACATGGAAAATGAGAAAAAAAATACAGAACTGCTTGCAAATTTTAAGAGGAAGTTTTGCATGCTCTTCAATACACTTACATAAGAAAAATAGTGTAAATAGCTCAATAATAATCATTTCTGAAATAAAAAACAGGTCTTTTCCATTTTTACATTTAACAATAGTGTTTTGAATTACTCCATAGTTCACATAATCAAACAGAGTTGCATTGAGAGAATTTATGGCTAAGTGTTTCAAAAGTTTTGAAAAGTTAAAAATGATAATAAAGAGATGCCAATACTTTGCACAACAAAAGGAAATGAAAGACACCAATGACTCAAACCATTTAGCAGTCTACACGGGTCTACATTCACATGGTTATCAAGATTTCAGTGTCAAGGGCAGTTTGGTCTGATCAAAATGCTTGCATTGGGAGAATTTGAATTTAGAAAGTTGTTTCTAATATTAAGCTACCTTGGGAAGTGAGTTATGTTGGTTCTGTTCAAGTGCTATTTGTACAAAGAAGCATATGATGAAGCTCCATAAAATAACCAACTAATTGGACCATACAAACAAAAGCAAACAGAAAACTCCTGTGAGAGTGAAAAAAGGCAAACAATCTAGGTAAGTTAGAAATACTTAAATTATGATAAGAAGCATTCTCACCAATTTGCAACATGATAGCAACTGAAGGGCATTTAGTATTGACACTGCATTGCCATCAACACAACAAGTTCAACCAAAACGATAATACCAAAATAATCACAATAAGCATTTGAAGCATTTAAAGGAAACATTCATAATAAATAAATCTTGCTTGGAACGCAAAAAGAATTAGATTCAGTTATGCTTATATAGCATCATTATTATCAATATGCATATATGTGGCCAATAAGTGTATGCTGATACATGTTACTCAGATTCAGTTTTCTCAAAAAAAAAAAAATTACACAGATTCAGTTTTCTCTTATTTAATGGCGTAAGAAATTTTATTAAGAGCTGCAAAATTAGGTGGAATTAGAAGCACATCTACAAGTATAAAGGAAATAGAGTTTAGGATAAACTTGAGAGAATACTTTCAAGTCACAGTTCTACTTCTTAGTTTGCTTACTCTTAAAATCTGATTGTCTAATTTATACCCAAGGCTTGTTCAACAAATTTATGCATCTTCCTATCATCTAGGATAGAAAAATGATTTGATTTTCAATACAACTCAAACAGAAAGAGAAGCAAAAGAATGATTAAGAAAAACAATAAAGCCCATAGCCCAAACATTTTATCAGAAAATCTCAGTTCAACAGAAACTATGTCAGGTTGCAGCATGAAGAAACAAATTGAGATCAAATTTACACAAAGAAAACAGATTCCCTCACCCTTTCGCATAAGCATAATCCCCACCAACTTGCAGCAGGAAGTAAACACTATTTCCATCATGCAAAGCCTGCAAAAACAAGATAGAAAAAGGGTCATTTGATATCTTTAAAAAAAATTAAACAAGAACAAAACAGAGAAAGAAACAAAAATCACTCTTCACAATCAGAACCATTCAAAGAATAATCAAACAAATCATTATTTCACTCTAAAGCCTACAATCCCCTCATCAAAGTTAATATAAGCAAAAACCCATAGAACCACCACCCAAATAAATAGCACTTAGAATGTAAAAGGCTACATCAAGTCAACAGTGTTGAGCATTTGAAACTCAATTGTAGTGTAATAAAACAGAACAGGTGGTGTACTCTTGCGGAATAATAGTCCTTTCACAAAAATTAATTATGGAGAGCCTTCTTGGGTAGTTACAAAAGCAGCTAAACTTAATATGGGCTATGCTGTTGAGATCTTTTCTTATAATGTAACACCATATTCCATGTTTAGTACCCCAGATCCATATCATGCCTCATGAAGCAACCCATATTCTGTTTTACCAACCCTTGCTACCCCAGATCAGTATCATATAAACAATGATTCAGGTTAGAAAGGCAGAAACATAATCCCACCTAACACAATCTCCAATTGCTGCACTTCATGAACTGCACATGGAATGTATAATTTTCCATACAAGCTTATTATTCAGATCCCTCGCAAAACCAGTACGATATCCAAATGCACTTTCAAAGGAAAATAGAGAAAAATCTTAATGAATGAATATTCATTCATCATCATCTATTGTTGTCATGGTGATTTGTGTTAGATCATATTGTCTAAAAATAACAAGGTCACAATATGAGAATAAAGAACACATAAAAATGTGAAACATTCATGTTTGTTTCTCTTTTTGTGACTATATGAGAATATGTCTGTTTCTCCTTTTGTACCAATTCATGTTTGAAACATTCATGTGGTTCTCCATGTATCAGTAGAACATTGTTTAGAGGAAAAGCATCATTCACTATTAATGATATTTAATTATACATTTTAGGCAAAATTCCTAGTAGTGTTTCGAATTCAACATATTGCTATGGACAAGTCAACCCATGCAACAGTGGAGGTGAATGCCAAAACCCTACTGATCGACTGTTACTTGTGAAGAGTAGGTTGGCCGACTGTGGCATAGTGGTCTTTTGTGCTACCAACTGATATGAATCTTGCCCTTTTGCTTCCCGCTTGCTCTCTCTATTTTTGGACAGACTCTTTGGGGAGACCTGAGTGCTTGTGATCATCTTGGGATATAAACTTCTTGGGTTAGAGTAGAAGCCTAAAGCAGTTTGTGAAAAAGGAAGATAAGGAGGTCTTTTTATAGATTGGAGCAAATCTTGTTGGGTCTTTCTCATTTATAATATTTATGGGAGCTCAACTTTAATATCATTTATAATATTTATGCTATCTAACATCATCGACAAGGGGAAGTTAAGATATAGATTTGTATTATTATTACATTCAGCTCCTCTGCTTGTGGCCATTAAGTCTATGTAAATGGCACCCACATTGACTTTGTCTTTTATATGTATCTCTCAATTTTAAACTTGAATAGTTATGTGTATGTCTCAATTTTCAAACTTCCTTGATGGGTCTCCACAGGAAACCTTCAAGCTTCCTTAGATCCACAATGTTATTGGCATTACTAAAACTGCTCCAAAGAGGCTAAAGCCTAAAAGTATCTGCTATACACATCTTGCAAGAGGGCAATGAGTGAATGAGTGTGAATGTTTTAACCATTCTGTATGCATAAAATGCAAACATTCGCCCATCTAAGTTGTCGGCTTCTCAAGTGATCAACTGAATCTTTTCCAAATAAACAATGCAACAAAATGCTTGGTCTGGAGGAGGGTTTGTAATATGATTTTTCCCCTCAACCGCTCACCCTCTCATAAAAATTCTTGACCAAGAAACTCCCATGATTATCGGGCTGGCTCTACTGGTCAAAATGAATTGATGTTAGTTTTTATCAGACACTCCATTTTATTCATCTAATATTTGATTATTAACTGTATTGATAAGGTACTGCATCTTGATCTCAATTCATCTCAATTGTGTAATTATTATTATTTTTTTGTCAACACAATCTTGATCTAATTGACCAAGTTACTGAATTGTACCTTTGTTATTGCATTAACATTAGGATTTTAAACTTTATACTTAAGGTTTGAAAGTTAATTTTACATGTGGCATTCTCTATGACTTAATAAGTCCCTTAATGTTCTCTGTTTTTTGTTTTTAACAGTTTTAGTACTCTTTGTCACATTGCAGTGTTCACTTCTATCAGTTGGAGGCAAAGTGAAAGATGACCATATATCACTCTTAATCAATGCTGGTCTACTTGTAAGATATCTTTGTATTGTTATCCATCCTTTTTTTTTTAATTTCACAATACATAAATAGCGGTCAGACAAGTTATTGCTAATATTCTCATTTTCTACTGGTTATGCAATTTGGTCTATCCTTTTCTGTTCACCTCATTGATGTCATGATGAGGTTCATAGTTGTTTCTTAATTATCTCTTTTATATTGTGCTTAATAACGAAATTAGTTGTGTTTTACTGAATACAAAGTTCACATTTAATTGCTCAATTGTTTGGTATTCTGATCTCTGGGGGCATAAAAAAGTTTCATGGTTTAGTTCTATATATGATGTAAAGTTTAAAGTAGAGAATGTATTAGAGAGAAAGAACAACTGTATATTCAGTTATTCTATAATCCAAGAGAGGTATATACACTATATTTATTTATTTATAATGTGTCTACAGTATGTTATTAGGGCACAAGACAAAGGGCAATCAAGGGTCTTTCTCAGGTATTATTTTGGAGACAGTAATTGTATATCATGTGTTTGCCTTGACCTCTGATTTATTTAATATCTTGGTGTAATGGTTTAAGGGATCATCAAAGAAAATTTAATGCATCATACACCTGTCCCTATGGATTGGAAAGATGCGCCGGGAAAAGTGGGGGAACATTTATCTCTTTTATTTTTTTCCTTTTTCTTTAATGTTTTTTGAACACCACTTTGAACTTAAGTGTGACCAGTAACTATTAATGTCTCTCTTGAAAGAATAGTTCGCTCTGTGCTCACCACACAACTACGTGTTCACATCAATGATCTTGAAATGGACAGCTGAAAGAAATAGCCAAAGAACAATCCTCACTCAATGAGTAAAAAGTAAGGCAATGGAATGGCCAGGATCTTGAAAAACTACTTTTGTCAAAAGATTTCCAATGACCACTTACAAAATCAAATACATAGCACATAAGTAATTCAGTTTCATGATTGGATAGGGAAACCTATTACACAATACAGTGTCTTGTTTGCCAAATATCCATACTCATATAATAGAAATAAAGTAAGTTATTCTTTTAAACAGAAAAAAATATATCAAGAGGTTTCTACTTAAAGACAAAAATAAAAAGATGCAAACAGATGACAGGTGATAGATGGATAGTTAAGGTCAATTAACTCATATGGATAACTTCCTCTACTCAATAGTAGAATTACACATAACAATTTTATAACTCCATTTACAGCAACTGAAAACTGCCAACTGGATAATTGTATGACTTCTCCTCGCTTAATTCACCGCTTCAAAGCATATCGGGTACATTTCACCACTCAATAAGGAAAAAGGATAGCATAACTTATAAAAAAAATTCAAACACGCGGTGGGCAAAATCAAACAGACCATACTGTAGGCCCTTTTGGATATTCATAAACCAAGTACAGATAACTTGGATAATGTACAAATGAGGGTCATCAGTTGTCTTCAGTAGTACACATTAAACTGGATCTAGATCAATGGATGAAGGTCAAGATGAAAATGATGGCTATATTGAATTTTCCATGTAGTTTCTCTCCTAATGCATTGTTGTCCTTTGGAAATTTTGAATTTCTAATTTGAATGATATTGAGAACTCATAAAGCTGACTCTATAAATTTCACAAGGCTTCAAAGATTTTAATATATTAAATATTTAAAAGTTGCAAAGCACTTAAATATTGTATTCATTTCATGTAACAGTTACGAAATGAATTCAGCTTGTGCCAGATGTATATAAAATCAGGATGTGTGCGATCATTTGATTGACGTCCACTGATCACAACAAGTGAGGCCATTACAAACAGGGGAGAGAGATCAAATATCGATTTATGCAATGTTGCAGGTGGTAATAGTTCAAGTGCATCTTCTTTTTATGAAAATCTTATAAAAGAGGAAAGGGAGGGATCATATGAAGGTTCATCTTCAGGGGACCATTTCCACCCATCTTTTGAAGAAACTATCAATGATGGGAAGATGATGAACGATCTTGATAATCTGTTGGAGTCATTGGGCTGGGATTAAGGTCTGAGCGTTTCCAAGAACACATTCTCAACCTCATGTGCTCCATTAAGGGTGAGACACAATCCCAATCTTTTTTTTTTATTTTCTTTCAATTGAGATGGAAAAAATGGGACATAAAAAAAATGGAAGATGGCAGGGAGTACAGATCCACATATCTGGGCTAACTGGCGAGCTCCCTTCTTCCTCTTCCCCTCACTCTGCTGTCACTCTCCCTGCTCCCCACTCGGCCTCCACCTGAAAACCGTGGCAGGGGTTGTGCTGCTCGGTCTCCACCTCCATGGCAGAGAAGTTAATGAAAAAAGAGAGAAAATAAGAAATGGAAGAAGAGAAGGGGGCGGAACCCACATACCTGGCCCACTAGCTGGCGAGCTCCCCCCCTCTCTCATTCTCCCTCCTTCCGATCTCAGCCCACTTGGCCTCCATCCATTCCCTTCTATCTCCCACCACTGCCGATTCATCAGCTCACCATAAACAGTACCAGCCACTCGCTAAGAAAAAAAATCAACCTAATCCCATCCGCAGTCCCGCCACAAGACCCCATTCCCATCCTTCCGTCAGAAACCCAAAATTCTTGGATCCCACAACCAAAATACAAATTCCCCAAATCTCCAACTAAAGACCTCTGATCCTTACCCAAAACCATTGCTGCCCCAAACCCATCCCGAAGTGAGAAGACCCCCCTCTGTTCCTTTCGACAAATCAAAAAAAGAAAAGAAAATAGAGAGAGAGCACGCATCTTTGCAAATCCCAATCCCAACCCTTTGTCGCTCAACCTCCCAGACCCACCCCTTCGAAAAGAAGATGGAAGAGAAAGCGTACCGTGCACCGGGACGGCTTCTGACATCATCGTCGATCACTGCTCCACCATCGACCAGAACTCTCCTTCTCCTTTCATCGAGCATAAACAGTGAAAGGGTTTTAGTCCCTTTTCTCTTCTCCATCGACAGAGAGAGACAAAAAAAACAAGAAAAAAGGGTTTTGGCCATTTGTTTATTCTGCGTATAGAAAATAAATGGGTGCTGAAAGGGCGCCATTTTTTTTTGGCAGAGTTGGCGGGTTGATATTTGGTGGGGAAAATTTACCATTGCTGGCGAAACAAATAAAACGCCGGGAAAAATATAATCTTTGCCGGCAAAAAAACTTATCGCCGCGAAAGATGCCTTTTCGCCGGCAAAGGCCATATTTTCCCTGGCGTTTAGTCGTTGCGCTGGCAAAAAATGCCGGGAAAATGCAAAATGTTATAGTATTGCATGTCGATGCGCCAGCCACCTAGCATGAAGTGGGCCCCACAGAGGTGTGTACAGAATTTCTTCATCCATGATCGACCATGAAATGGATACGGGTTTTCCTCCTTTGGATAGAGGGCGTTGATGGGTTTGTAGAAGAAAGAAAAAGATCCAACAATGGAGTTTACAAACTATGGTTGAAGGAGATGTGTGGTGGAGGAAAAAAGAGGAGAAAAGAGGGGTACTCAGATTGTAGGGTTTTGGATGCCATAGATTTTCCAGGATTTCGTCGCGAGAGAGATGGAGACAGAGATAGGCGAGAGCAATCGCCTTAGTATTTTTTTTCAACCGATTCACCAAAAGCAGAAAGAATTGAAAAGGGGAAGCAAGCATGTGCGTGTCGCCGGTGGAAGAGGGTCAGAGAGATGAGGGATTGAAAAGAGGCGAGGGAACTGGAAATGATATGCACTTGAGCGGAAGCGGGAAATGGGGCGGGCACAGTGGAATGTTATTTTTGGGGCTGAATTGATTTTGAAGGCCCGAATTAACTTTTATTCTTCCAAAAAAAATAATGAAAATATAAGTTTTCAAGTAAAATAAATTATCAAAATTTGGCAAATTGACATTTGCCGGCGATATAGGTATTTCGCCGGTAAAAAATATATCCTTTGCCGGCGACACAAATATTTTGCCGGTAAAACATAACCTTTGCCGGAGAGAGAGAAGAGCGCGCAAGAGAGAGAGAGTGAAAAGAGGGGTTTCGGTGGCGGGAGAGGGAAAAAAATTGGGAAATTTACCGACGATTATTTTTCGTCGCAAAAAAATAGAAATTTTCATCGGTAAAAATTAATTTATTTTTTTTTGAAAAAAAGTAAAAAAATCTGCCAACCTTTACCGATGTTTTATATTAAACGTCGGTGATAAATTTTCCGATGCTAATTTTCGTCGGTAAAAAAAATTTTCCAACACGTTTTGTCACGGGCAGACACGGGTGAGGCAAAATGAGATTTGTTGCAACTAACTCTATTGGTGGTGGTAACAAGTAAGAAATAGTCACGAAAACACTGGCCGTGGCAAAAAGTTCGACGCTAAAAGTCATTTTTTTGGTAGTTGAGCAATGGGTTCTCGGTGGATATCGTGAGAAGAAGAAGGTGTGCAGATTTTTTTTTTGGTGTCAAGATTTGGGTTCTCAGTGGGTATCGTCTATCCCTAATTTGGGGTTAAATTTTGGGTGTCAAAAAAGGGTGCGAGATATTTTTGGAATATTAATTTTGCGGGTTTCTTTTTTTACGGATACGAAATGTGGGCTGTGAAAGCTGATTAATCTTACAGCTTCTCAAAGCAGGCCATGAACTTAATTTGAATAGCTTGGCCTTTTACAGCGTGCAACATGTGGGCTGTGATACCCTAATATTTTTACGGCTTGCGAATATGGGCCGCAAATGCTCAATAATTTACGGCGTCCTAAATGCATGCCATAATTGATAAGATCTCACGGCGTGCAAAATGCACGCCTTAATAAAGAGAAAGAGAAGAAAATGCCCTTTTGCGGCTCGCATTCCATGCGCGCCGTACTATTATATCATTTACGGCTTGCAATCAATGCACGCCGTAAATGACGCGCTGTAAAAGCCCTGAAATGGTGTAGTGGCTTGAGCTGGATGCCATGCCCATGGACACAGACGAACACCACATATCCCACACAGCTTCACCTGTTTACTGGACTTTTGAAGGGGTCATACTAACCTCAGTTATACCCATTTGCTCACAATAAAATTGGAAAAGTGGTTGTAATTTTGCCCTTATACTTGAAAAAAAAAACTCTACACCACTTAATTTTAAACTAGGATCAAATACAATAGGTAAAGAAAATGTCATTAAAGCCTCTTTCTAATATTTATTAAAATTTTCTTCCATATTTCTAATAGTGTTATTAAGTAAAAAATGATCTCTAAATCTATTAAGTTGTAAAGTAATTTGAAAATGCTTCATTAAAGTTTCATTAGATGTGGGATAATATATTCCGAAAAAAAATAATGTTGAAGTATAAAAATATTCTAATAAGTCTCTTATATGGGCACATAACTCCCAATGTTCATCACTCATCAACAAATATTATGCATGAAAAGCACTAAATTCATTCAAAATTGTTTTTGGGTCAATTGCCTTATTTAACAAATCATTCATAGAATTCCATATATGTTCTACCTCTTTGGGTATTTTTATAGCTGATACGCCTTGCCTCGCACATATTTGGACATACAATTGTCTTCTTTGTGTGGATCAAATAAAAAATTTAGCAATGTTTTTAATAGCATCTGTGTAACTTACAATATGCTTTAAACCAACCTTTGCAATGAGATTTAAGATGTGACATGCACATCTGTTTTGAAAGATAAAGCTATCTATCAAAGTTGCAAGTAGCGTATGCAATCTTATTAGTTCAATAGCCACTATATTATTACTAGCATTATCTAAAGTTATAGATATAACTTTTTCCTTAATATTGTATTCATCTAGTTTTTTTAAAATAAAGGTACTTATTCTCATGCCACTGTGTGGCCATTCAAGACAACTAAAACTAATTATTCGTTTATTAATAATCTATTTTGCATCTATGTTATGTGCAGTAATACAAAGATAACTATCACCCCCTTTAGAAGTCCATATATCATAGTTATGGCTATTCTACTAGGAATTTCTGCAATGTAATTTTTAATATTTGTCCTCTTTTCATGCCAAAGCCTAATAACACAATTGCTAACTGTATTTCTTGAAATACTGTGGTTGACAGTATTTTTGGACCCATTCTTCAAAAAACTCATTTTCAACAATAGAAAATGATAATTCGAATAACATAATCATTTTAATAAGATTTTATTTAACACTTTATGCATTAAAAGAAAAAAAGACCCAAACTACTACTACCACCACCGGTAGTAGAAATTTGAGTCTGTGAATCAGCCCCCCTTGCCCCTGCTGCATCTGTCGGCTTATGTAAGGCTAAACATTTTTGCCTATGTCTTAACAAATAGTCGACACCCCCTTTTGATTCTGCACCATAAGTCTTACTACAAAACTTACATTTTTTCTTTTGGACTTTCTTTCCATCTTCAACAGCTTCAAACCTATCATATCTACCCTCTTGCTTACATGAAAGAGGAGAGACCCATCTCCAACCTGACTCCCAAGTTAACCCAGCATGAGCCAGCTTGCTCCTACAAGCCGAAAATCAGATCATGCATCATGTCACACCCCGAAACTGGGCCCTGCAGTGATCCGACCTCGGGGTGCGAAATTTTGGGATTAATTTAAAACTTTTGCTATATTTCCCAAGATCCGCATGTGTGAGGATAACAAAATTTCCATCACAATCAGAATATATTTTCGCGGAAGCTAAACATGGCATTGCGACCAGGAGCCCGTGGCCATCGGATTCCGTGTCGCACTCAACCAATATCATAAAGCCATCAAATGAGCAGACTGGTACAAATCATAAATCATAGAATACTGAGCTGGCAGTAACAGGACATCTTATTTCCCACATATGTTAAAGTTACAAATAACAAGTGTCTTAATTACAAATCCCATGAAAAAGGATAACAAAGCCATACAAAAATAAAAAACTAAATAAAATGCTACCCCAAAAGATATTACAAACTCCGGTGCAAAACTTGACATCTATATGACATCAAAGGCAGCCTCGCGCTTCAAACCGGCGGCTCAACCACCTCCTCCGATCAAACACCTAAAAAGTAATAGGAGAGAAATCTGGCACCAAACAAACAAGGTCAGATACGACGGTCTGGCAAGCAAAACTCAGATAATATGGAATGGGCATTTGTAAAATATTATGAAATAATTGTAAATCCATTTAAAGAGTCTAAACAATAATACTAATAAATCATGACAAAATGATTGAAAGACTGAACATAAATATCACAGCAAATAAATGAACAGTATCTGAAGCATAAATATCTTAAGAAGATAACAGACTACGTAAAACATTTAGTAATTGAAAATACATATAAAATCCTGAATAATAGAGACAATAAGATATAAGAACGATTTCTTGAACATAAACAAATCCAAAGTCTATAATAAGCTGAAACAAACAAGGATCATAAAACAAAATATCAAACGGATAAAACATTGGCAAACCACATATAGCTATTTTCTCCTATTACCGAAGTAACAAGAGTAGACAGAACCGTAGCCACTACTCGTGGGACCGGAACGAACAAAGTCGTTATCAAACAGAACCGTAGCCACTACACGTGGGACCGAAAACAGAACCGCTGCCATGGTCGGTACAAACAGAATCCAAGCTACAGCTGGCAGACAAATTAAAGATCCCAAGCCGGGTGATCAGCCCGACAAGGCGACCTAAGCCTAGTGGTGCCTTTAGTTTTCAAAACTTGAACCAATATAAATCAAAATAATAATCCCTTTGGCTCATGGGCTCACACTACAAAGCTCTGGCCCCATCTTGCCTCGAGGTTTTATTCTTAAAATAATAGTCCCTTTGGCTCATGGGCTCGCACTACAAAGCTCTGGCCCCATCTTGCCTCGAGGTTTTATTTTCAAAATAATAGTCATATCGATATATTTCCGAGCGTGGCGAACCACTCAAATCTATTTGTCGAACCAATGCGTTTTAAATCATCGCAATACATTACCAAGAATCGATAAAAGCAACTACTTGGACGATTTACAAACGGACAATATCAATTAATTCAAAACAAGTAGTTTTATCGATATTTCCAATCGTGGCAAACCCCTCAATTCATTTCAAATGACCGAGGTTATCAAAGGTTTTGAAATCACATAAATCCTTTCAAATTAATTTGCCAAAAAACACATATACATTTTCTGACTTGGAATGGAATGGAATAGTGTAGAATGACTTAATGACTTACCAAGGGACTATCTCAATACACACTTAACTTTTAAACATTGATTAATAAAAGAACATGTTTGATGCCAATGAAAATCCACAACATTTAAAATGATAAAGTGTGCATTGAGATTTGAAAGATTCCCGGGTAAATTCCACATATATTCATTCCCTCATTGTTCTCATTCCATTTCACAATTTCAGAGTAATAAAATTTATTTCAAATCTTCCCCGGCTTCTCCACATTATTAGGAACTAAATGGGCCTCAAAACACGAAAGAAAGAAGGCTAGAATAGACCTTAAACAGACCTGAAAAGATGCTAAAAAAAGGCCCAAAACAGTCCACAAGAGGACCCAGGACTGGGCCCAGGTCCGCTCGAGCGGCCCAGGGCTCGCTCAAGCGGACCCCTCCCAGAACCTGGTCCGCTCGAGCGGACCATGGGCTCGCTCGAGCGGCCCAGTTCTACTGAGTCCGATCTTGAGTGCAGATCTGCACTCTCTTCTTCTTTTTCTTTGATTTTCTTTCCTTCCTTCCTCTTCCATACATATTTTCACATAAAATGGACGTCTCTTAGCCTCAACAAAATTCCTTCAAATCATTGATACACTAATTCCATTTCATTTCCATCAAAGAAATCAAACATAAGCATAAATTTCTTTCATTCATCAAGATATAAAGTTCCTTAAACATAAAAGTTGGTTCAAGATGAATCATTCCAAAAGCAAAACATATATATTATGGTAAAACAATGTCTTAAAAAGAGAAAGCATAAACCCATACTAAATCCTTTCAAGATGAATCATAATAAGATATATTAAGAGTGAAAATGCTAAGAAATTTCTCATATTGCATAAAATCATCAAATTAACTGAATATTCACTTGCCTTGGTTAAGGTGAGAAACAAAAACACTCCAAGAAGGTCTCTCCAAGGTCTCAAGCTACCAAAATCACAAAACCCCAAAAAATAGCTCAAGAAGAAGCCCTAAAAAAATCAATCCATTGCAAATCTCAAAGAAAGCCCTTTGCATATATGAGAAAAATACTCCAAATGGTTTGAAAAACCAAGATCTCATGAAAGGAAAACCATGGCTAACCTCTTGTAGCTTGAACAAAGAAGACGGGCTTAAAGAAGAAGGTTTCCTTGGCTCAAATCCTTTGAAAAATGCATCCTTGGAAAGCTTGGAAGGTGGGGAAGAAAGTTTGGATATCATTCCCCCATTTAGCACCCAAGAAGAAAGCATATATGAGGAGAGAGAGCGGCTGGAAAAGGGTTCCAGCCACAGCTGGAATAGTTGAAGGGAATGGATAAAAAAGAAGAGGGGTTCAGCCCCTTTTATAAAGTGGGCGAGTGGGTCCCATGGGCCCCAATCTTCAAGTGGTTAAAACTGACATTTGTGGGTCCCGAATGAGATCAACGAAGAAGACAAAATCGATCATCGAAATATTTAATTTCCAAAAAGTATATTTTCCCCAATTTCTGAATTTTTTGAAATTTATGGACATATTTAGTGAAAATGTCATTTTTGCCCATTTTTCTCGAAAAACACGATTTCTGAGCATCAAATCAAAATGGTCAAAACATGAAAGTTGTTCAACTTAATGAGATGAGTCAAAATACACCAAATTTGAAAATTTTAGAAATCAAGAGTAATTTCTCATAAAAATACATTTTACAAAGGCAGTATGTATGGTGGCTCGATTTCAAGCATCACCAACTGAGACGCACCTTACAGCAGTAAAAAGGATATTTCGATATCTGAAAGGTACCATGGAGCTTGGCATTTGGTATCCTAAAGGCAAATCCTTCACTCTTGTTGCATACTCTGACGCCGATTGGGCTTGATGTATCGATGATCGCAAGAGTACAAGCGGTGGTGCATTCTATCTCGGTGAAGGTTGGTGGCATGGCACAGTAAGAAACAAGATTCAGTATCCCTTTCTACAGTGGAAGCGGAATATATTGCAGCGGCAACTTGTTGTACGCAAGTGTTATGGATGCGGCAAATGCTCTTTGATCTAGGAGTTCCGACAACGGATCCTACGCCGATCCTCTGTGACAACACAAGTGCAATTCACATCTCTAAGAATCCTGTTCAGCATTCTAGAACGAAGCATGTTGCAATCCGCTATCACTTTCTCAAGGAAAAGGTTACAGACGGTGAGGTAAAGTTGGAATATGTTCCAACTACTGAGCAAGTTGCTGATATCTTCACAAAACCTCTGCCAAAGGAAGTCTTCGAGTATCTCCAAAAAAAATTAGGAGTTACTCACTCTCCTAATCCTTAGGAGTTGTGCTTGAAAGGGGGAGCAATGTATTCCATGAATATCCTATTCGCTCCTTCGTTGATCCCTTTGGACTTGTTGTCAAAGGGGGAGAAAGTTATGCTAGGAGAAAGCCATGCTAGAAGAAGTTATGCTATGATAGCTAGGGGGAGATTGGTATCAAGAATGTGAAGATCTTGATTCTGTTGGTCTATGGTTCTGAAGAAGCTTCATGAAGGTCAACTGGTTCAAAGTGTTCCAAGTGTTGAAGTTCCAAGTGTTGCCAACAATTCCAAAGGGGGAGATTGTTGGAATTTGAGATGACTTGAGAAGTCTTATGAAGCATTGAAGTATTTAGTATCTCAAGTATCATTTTGTGTTGGAATTATTGTCAACACAATGTCACTAGTGTGGTGTTAATAGTGTGGTATTGATAGAACTTCAAAGAGAAAACAGAGCTAAAACAGTTCAGGAATTCAGAATTCCTGAAGCAGTGTGGTCGGTCGACCGAGGACCCCACGCGGTCGACCGGGAAAGAGAACTCTGCAGAAGACAGTTTCAGTTAGCTCCCAGTTATTTTGCTGCCACAGTGTGTCGCCGGTCGACCGGGGACCCCATGCGGTCGACCGAGCATGGGAACCAGAATTGCGCAGAAATTAGAAGTTGTGCACGAAAATTCAGGAAACTTATGTCTTTCGTTTGGGACTCTTTCTAAACGAATTCTAGCCTAATTTGAACACTCTTAAGGGTTACCATAACCTATATAAAGGCTTGATTGGTTCATTTTCAAGTGTACAGAAGAGAAGAGAGAACAAAAAGAGAGAGTTTTGGAGAGAAGAGTGATTGGAGAAGAAGGCGTTGCTGTGTGTTGCTGTGTTGCACGTTTCTACAGCAAGTGTGGACGAGAATATGCTCATGAAGATGGTGATTCGTCCATAGATAAGTGTCTCTCTATTTATGCTTTAAATTTCAATTTGTAAGGGATTGAGAGAGAGAGATTGTAGAGGGGAAGGGCTGTAGAAAAGTTCTTTACTTTAATTATGTAGAACATCAAGTTGGTGCTTGGTGTTAGGGGTTTGGTGATCATATCTGTTGGTGCAGATAAATTGTAAAGGGAGTAGGTGCTTCCTAGATAGTTGGTGCTATCTGAAACTTAAGGGTTGGTGCTCTTTGTCGTTGGTGCGACTAAATAGATTCAGACCTGCTCTGGATCGGTGTTCGGACAGTCTTTGAACCGTGGACGTAGCCTTTTGGTGAACCACGTTAAATATGGTGTCCTTGTGTGATTTGATTTGCTTTTGTTGTTAAATTGGACCTGTTTTTAAAGGGATCACTGATTCACCCCCCCCCCCCCCCTCAGTGATCGCGATATCTAACAATTGGTATCAGAGCATAAGGCTCCCTTGATAAGCTTAACACGCTAAGGGTGATCTCTTGTCAAATCACATGGCATCCAATACAGGGAATAAGAAAGCACCTTTGTTTGATGGTTCTAATTACTCCTTCTGGAAGATCAGAATGCAGGCTTTCATCAAATCACTTGGCTATGATGTCTGGGAAACTGTCAGAGTCGGTTACAGTACTGCCATCGTACCCACTGATGCTACAACGAAGAAGTTAGCAGACAACGACTCCAAGGCACAGAATGCACTCTTTAGTGGCCTTGTGGACAGCGAGCTGGTCAAAGTAATTGTATGCAAAACAGCCAAGGAAATATGGGACAAGTTGAAAAGCATTCATGAAGGAGATGAGAAGATCAAAGAAGCGAAATTGCAAACTCATCGCTCTCAATTCCAGTCTCTTCGCATGGAGGAAAGCGAGAATGTTGACTCGTATATGCAACGAGTGAATGAAGTCACGAATGACATTCGTGGACTAGGGGAGGAGATTAAAGAACCAGTCATCATCAAAAAGGTTCTAAGATCTCTTCTTCCCCGGTTTGATTCAAAAGTCTCAGCCATAGAAGAAGCCAAGGATCTGAATGAATTTACCATGGATGAGTTGCATGGTTCACTCACTGCCTATGAGATGCGCATAGGTAAGACGTCTTCATCTGATAGAGAAGCGGCCTTCAAAGTTCAGAAAGAGGGAAAAGAGACTGCTGGTCATGATGCTGATACTGATGATGATGAGCTTGAGGCTCAATTAGTTAGAAAGCTGAAGAAAGGAAGCAATGGAAAGTACAAAGGGAAGCTACCCTTTAAATGCTTCAATTGTGGCGGTATTGGTCACTTTGCTGCGAAGTGTCCGCTGAAAGAAAACAATGATGATGACTCTTATGTTGATAAGAGTAAATGGAAGAAAAATTTCAGAAAGAGGGGCAAAGCAAAAAGCTTCATCAGTCAATATAATGACAGCTCGTCTGAAACTTCAGACGATGATGAATCAGCCGAGGCAACTGAAGCTCTCTTCATGGTTACTGTTGAAGAAGAAGAGGAGCAAGAGCCGGAAGAGGAAGAGGAGGCTGAGGTCAATCTTGAAGAAGAACTCATTGCCGCACTTGAGGAGCTTAGCATGGAACGAAAAACAAGTAAGAAAAATCTGAAACTTCTTCATGAATCTGAAAGTTCAGTTATTGCTTTGAAAACTCAAGTTGAAGAATATAAAAGAATGGTAGAAGTCCTAGAAATACAAATCAGTATCAAAACTGAGGAAGTGGTGAAACTTGAGAATGAAATCCTTGGAGCAAGGACTGAAAATATACAAATGAATCAAAAGCTCAAGGAATTCCAAGCAATCAATGGAACATTGAAGCTAAATGAAATACTGAAAGTTCAAAGGCCCTCTCACTTCAAATTTGGTCTAGGATTTGAGAATGGAGAATCCTCTAAGATTACACCTCCTGAAAAGACAAAACCTGTGAAGCCCACTCAGCCTAGAAAAGAGTCCATGAAGTCTAACCAGCCACAAAGAAGATTCAAATTTTATGGTTACTGTTATCATTGCAATAGATATGGACATAAAAGGGCTGAATGCAAATTCTATGTTAGAAACAGCCCATTTGTGACTAGGAACCCTTTTTCAATCCTAAACAGCCACAAAATTGAGTGCTATAAGTGTCATCATTATGGACACTTGGCTAAGGATTGTAGGTTGCCTATTGCTAACCAATTTCAGGTTGAAAAGAAACCCAAGTTAGTTAAGGCATGGAGGGCAAAGAAAAGGGAAGATAATTCCAAGGAATCTCTCATTGTGCAAACGGCATTCAATGCACAAAAGAAGACAGCACCATGGGTCCTTGATAGTGGCTGTTCAAGCCATATGACAGGTGATAAGGAAAAATTCGTCAAATTACAGCACTATGAAGGCGGATCAGTGAAGTTGGTAACAATGATGGTGCCAAAATCTGCGGAAAAGGTGTTGTTCAGCTAAAGGCAAACAAGATCAGATCAGACGATGTCTTATATGTGTATGGACTAAGACACAACTTGCTTAGTGTGAGCCAGATCTGTGACAAAGGCCACGAAGTTGTCTTCACTAAGAATGGGTTTGCTATCAAGAAGTGTAGCAACGGCAAAACAGTGGCTACTGGATCTAGGACTGCTGGAAATCTCTATACATTGTCAGATGGAGCTGAAAAGACTTGCTTGATGAGTCGGACAGAGGAAAGTTGGTTGTGGCACAAACGCCTTGGGCATCTAAACTTTGATAACATGTCAAAGATTTGCAATTCAAAGGCTGTCAGAGGTATGTCTACAGTTGAAAAGCCTTCCAACCCCATTTGCGATTCTTGCCAAAAGGGAAAGCAAACGAGGGTAATGTTCAAGTCAAAGGAGCATCATTCAAAGAAACCTCTTGAGCTAGTGCATACTGATCTCTGCGGACCGATGCGAACTCAAAGCACCAAAGGAGATAAGTATTTTATGTTATGCATTGATGATTATACTCGTATGACATGGGTATTGTTTCTTAAGCATAAACATCAAGCACTTGATCGTTTTAAAGTGTTTAAAGCACAGGTTGAAAATATGCTTGGAAAACGTATCAAGATTTTAAGGTCTGATCGAGGCGGTGAATTCACATCTGAAGAGTTCACTAACTATTGTGAGCACCATGGCATTCAAAGACAATATTCAGCCCCTAGAACTCCACAGCAAAATGGAGTTGTGGAACGGAAAAATCGCACCGTGCAAGAGATGGCTCGCACAATGCTAACTGAGAGTAAGCTAGCTGATAAATACTGGAAGGAGGCAATCCATACGGCTGTATACATTCAGAATCGATGCTTGATCAGGCCACATGAAGACAAAACTCCTTATGAGCCATGGTTTGGGAGAAAAGCAACAGTCAAACACTTCAGAGTCTTCGGTAGCAAGTGTTACATCAAGCGTCTTGAACAAAATCCGGGCAAATTTGATGAAAGAGCTGATGAAGGTATATTTCTGGGTTACTCCTCCTCTAGTAAGGCTTACAGATGTCTTAACAAAAGGACCAGAAAAATCATAGAAAGTGCCGATGTTAGAATTGATGAAAACCGTGAATCAAAGAATGTAACTCATCATGACAGTCCAGTTTATGAGGACTCGAGTGAGATTGATGATGAAGTGGCTGAACCTAATGATTCTGAGAAATCAAAGGATGACTTAGAGGATGCTACACCTAGAAAGAAAAGCACTTGGGTAGAGCAACACCCTAAGGATCAAATCATTGGAGATCCTGAGGCCGGTGTTAAAACAAGACAAAGTGTAGTTAACAATTACTCACTTGTGTCCACCATTGAACCCAAGACTGTGGCTGAAGCCAGTCTCGATGAAAGTTGGTTAAAAGCTATGCATGAGGAGTTGGAGCAAATTGAGAAGAACTCCACATGGGAACTAGTTTCTCGACCTACCGATAAGAATGTTATTGGTACTAAATGGGTCTTTCGGAATAAGCTGAATGAAGATGGTCAGGTCATACGAAACAAAGCAAGGTTGGTTTGTAAAGGCTATGCTCAAGTTGAAGGCATAGATTTTGAAGAGACCTTTGCACCGGTGGCTCGTCTGGAAGCCATTCGTATGTTTTTTGCATTGGCTGCATACAAAACCTTCAAGGTATTTCAGATGGATGTAAAGTCAGCCTTCTTGAATGGATTACTTGAAGAAGAGGTCTACATTGAGCAACCTGATGGTTTTCTCATTAGCAAAAATTCAGACCTAGTGTGCAAGTTGAAAAATGCTCTTTATGGGCTGAAACAAGCGCCAAGGGCGTGGTATGCAAGGCTGGACCTCTATCTCCGCAAGATCGGCTTTGGAAAAGGACTGGTTGATAGCAATCTTTATGTCAAAACAGAGTTGAGCAAACAGCTGGTTGTCATTGTTTATGTCGATGACATAATCTTTGGTGGCAATGATGAGGAAATGTGCAGGAATTTTGCTGAAGAGATGAAGAAAGAATTTGAGATGTCAATGCTTGGAGAACTAAAGTTCTTCCTTGGTTTACAAGTTCAACAGCTGAAACATGGTATCTTCATATCACAGATGAAATACATCAAGGAAATGCTGAAGCGTTTTAACATGGAAGACAGCAAGCCAGTGAGCACACCAATGACAACGAACACAAAGCTAAGCAAAGATGATAAGGGTTCGTCCGTTGATCACACCACTTATCATTCTATGATAGGAAGCTTGCTTTATTTGACTGCTACAAGACCGGATCTTCTGCAAGCAGTATGTATGGTGGCTCGATTTCAAGCATCACCAACTGAGACGCACCTTACAGCAGTAAAAAGGATATTTCGATATCTGAAAGGTACCATGGAGCTTGGCATTTGGTATCCTAAAGGCAAATCCTTCACTCTTGTTGCATACTCTGACGCCGATTGGGCTGGATGTATAGATGATCGCAAGAGTACAAGCGGTGGTGCATTCTATCTCGGTGAAGGTTGGTGGCATGGCACAGTAAGAAACAAGATTCAGTATCCCTTTCTACAGTGGAAGCGGAATATATTGCAGCGGCAACTTGTTGTACGCAAGTGTTATGGATGCGGCAAATGCTCTCTGATCTAGGAGTTCCAACAACGGATCCTACGCCGATCCTCTGTGACAACACAAGTGCAATTCACATCTCTAAGAATCCTGTTCAGCATTCTAGAACGAAGCATGTTGCAATCCGCTATCACTTTCTCAAGGAAAAGGTTGCAGACGGTGAGGTAAAGTTGGAATATGTTCCAACTACTGAGCAAGTTGCTGATATCTTCACAAAACCTCTGCCAAAGGAAGTCTTCGAGTATCTCCAAAAAAAATTAGGAGTTACTCACTCTCCTAATCCTTAGGAGTTGTGCTTGAAAGGGGGAGCAATGTATTCCATGAATATCCTATTCGCTCCTTCGTTGGTCCCTTTGGACTTGTTGTCAAAGGGGGAGAAAGTTATGCTAGGAGAAAGCCATGCTAGAAGAAGTTATGCTATGATAGCTAGGGGGAGATTGGTATCAAGAATGTGAAGATCTTGATTCTGTTGGTCTATGGTTCTGAAGAAGCTTCATGAAGGTCAACTGGTTCAAAGTGTTCCAAGTGTTGAAGTTCCAAGTGTTGCCAACAATTCCAAAGGGGGAGATTGTTGGAATTTGAGATGACTTGAGAAGTCTTATGAAGCATTGAAGTATTTAGTATCTCAAGTATCATTTTGTGTTGGAATTATTGTCAACACAATGCCACTAGTGTGGTGTTAATAGTGTGGTATTGATAGAACTTCAAAGAGAAAACAGAGCTAAAACAGTTCAGGAATTCAGAATTCCTGAAGCAGTGTGGTCGGTCGACCGAGGACCCCACGCGGTCGACCGGGAAAGAGAACTCTGCAGAAGACAGTTTCAGTTAGCTCCCAGTTATTTTGCTGCCACAGTGTGTCGCCGGTCGACCGGGGACCCCATGCGGTCGACCGAGCACGGGAACCAGAATTGCGCAGAAATTAGAAGTTATGCACGAAGATTCAGGAACCTTATGTCTTTCCTTTGGGACTCTTTCTAAACGAATTCTAGCCTAATTTGAACACTCTTAAGGGTTACCATAACCTATATAAAGGCTTGATTGGTTCATTTTCAAGTGTACAGAAGAGAAGAGAGAACAAAAAGAGAGAGTTTTGGAGAGAAGAGTGATTGGAGAAGAAGGCGTTGCTGTGTGTTGCTGTGTTGCACGTTTCTACAGCAAGTGTGGACGAGAATATGCTCATGAAGATGGTGATTCGTCCATAGATAAGTGTCTCTCTATTTATGCTTTAAATTTCAATTTGTAAGGGATTGAGAGAGAGAGATTGTAGAGGGGAAGGGCTGTAGAAAAGTTCTTTACTTTAATTATGTAGAACATCAAGTTGGTGCTTGGTGTTAGGGGTTTGGTGATCCTATCTGTTGGTGCAGATAAATTGTAAAGGGAGTAGGTGCTTCCTAGATAGTTGGTGCTATCTGAAACTTAAGGGTTGGTGCTCTTTGTCGTTGGTGCGACTAAATAGATTCAGACCTGCTCCGGATCGGTGTTCGGACAGTCTTTGAACCGTGGACGTAGCCTTTTGGTGAACCACGTTAAATCTGGTGTCCTTGTGTGATTTGATTTGCTTTTGTTATTTTTAAAGGGATCACTGATTCACCCCGCCCTCTTAGTGATCGCGATATCTAACAGGGAGCACATCCTTCATTATCAAAGCCCAACTAAAGCTAACCGAAGCTCAAAATGCTCGTCGTATACGCCGCAGCGCGTCGTATCTACAAAAGATACTAGAGAAGCAAAGGACCCAGCCTCCTACACTTCAAGTCTCTCCCAAATGGGTCGAAAAAGAAAGACCCGATCTGTTAGTGCCACATTCCTATGAGCACTTATTTTTGTATTGTCAATTCCGTGTCGAAGAATCCAAGACCTTGCCTCTCAGAATTTCTCAAGGAAGATAGTGTTTGAAGGCAGAAGATCAAGTCTTGGAAGGCCCGGATTCATAAAGGAAGACGTCCATATGTTTGCTAACCTATTCAGGTAAATGGGACTCCAAACCAACCAAGACATGGCCCTAAAAACCCTTAGTTTAATGGCTTATTTAATAGGGTTTTAGAGATTATTTTTCAGCTTTTTTAAGACTCAAAACTGGCCTCAGAAGTCTGCGAACCGCCATGGTTTTTGGTCACCTCGCGGTTACTTTTCTAGAGAGCAAAAACTCTCTTAAAATGGTTTTTCGGTTACCTCGCGGCTAGCCGTCTGAACAGTAACATCACTATTCACTATTCATTGTTCACTGTCCACTAGCCGTTTGAACAGTAACATCACTATTCACTGTTCACCAGCCGTTTGAACAGTAACCTCACTATTCACTGTTCACAGTTCACTATTCACTGTTCACTAGTCGTTTGAACAGTAACATCACTATTCACTGTTCACTGTTCACTAGCCGTTTGAACAGTAACACTATTTACGATTCACTGTTCACTAGCCGTTTTATGACCATTGGAAAGCTTTCTATAAATAGAAAAATGCCCCAAATCATCCCTAAGGCTTGAAAAATCATTCCCAAGGCCTCCAAGATCATGAGAGCTCATGTCCTAACCATTGTGTATCATATTAGAGCTCTCATAGATCATTCCACACACACTATGAGCTTGGTTTGTCAAATCTAAGAGCTTCATTAGCTTAAGGAAAGTGTGATGTGTGGAGACAATATTGCCTAGGGAAGAACTTGAGCTATCATAGTTTATTATCCAAATCCCTAAACCAAAGACCTCTTCCCTTGACTGAGCACAACATTGGAGCATCATCATCAACATCAAGGAAGCATTGCAAGAGGCATCAAAGCTTGGAGCTGCGGTGACAAGTTTTGAAGAGCATCCTCCGGACTTCGTCAAAAAGGCAAGTGGTAACCTCCAGACTTTGTCAAAAAGAGGCAAGTGTTCTTTGCCCTCCATTCAAATTATATCTTTGTGATAGTGGATTGTTTCTGCGTGATTCAACCACTTTAAAAATTGTGATAGTGGATTGTTTCTGTGTGACTCAACCACTCTAAAAGGTGTGTGTGGGGAGTAGATCTTTGTGATCGAATCTCGTGAACAAAAATGGGGAGTAGATCTGTGTGGTCGAACCTTATGAACAAAATTTATGTAGAATCAGTACTTGTGTAGTTTGATTCTTCATAGTGGAGCCAGGGGACTGTGTGACCCTTGAGAGTGGATGTAGGTCCATGTGACTGAACCACTATAAATCCCTTGTGTCAATTTCTCTATCTCTATCTCTTGTGCTTGATTTATATATCTATATGTTGTGGAGAATGATATGAATGATATTTAGTTTAATTGACACACATCCACTTGTGCGAAAACAACATTGATCATATTGGTAAATCAAATCTTGTTTAGCACACACTCTTTAACAAATATTCATTTGAGTACATTGATATAAATCATAAGTGAATTTGTGAAGAGTGTTGTACTCACACTTGTGCTTACTAATATGAAACTAATTGTCTTATGTTTGATTGTTTAAGCACTCATACATTGAACACATATTCCGCAGAAGTTATATTCTTATTTGTGTTCATTATGTTCTTGTTCCTAGTTGGATTAAAATTGGACTAAGATGTTTTAATTGGGAAAAGAATTCCATTAGTCCTATTCACCCCCCCTTCTAGGACACTTTTATTGGCCCTAGCTGCACTTTCAATTGGTATCAGAGCAGTACTCCATAAAGGCTTAACAACCCGGAGTTGATCTTGTTTCATTGCTAGTGCCAATTACTTAGAGGGACCTCATGTATCGGAGGGACCTCAAGGACAAACCATCCAAGACCTTAGGATGTTTTTCAAAGGAAGATTGTTAGAAAGACCTAAGATCTTGAACCCTTTTGGACCAACCTATTTCTTTTCAATTATTTCATATTGTTGGTCTATGAACTTTTGCATTTTGAGCTTATATAGTTACATTTGTTTTAATGCAAAAATATTTGTAGTCAATTGATTTTGTTCTCAAACTTTTATAGTTATATCTTTTGGTTAACAAAATCACTTGATTGCATCTTATTGACGTGCATTTTGTATTCATATTGTTATATCTATGAAAATGCATTTCAACGCTCTTTTAATGTGCTTCAATTAATTATGGACTTAAAAGATTTTCTATCCATGATCAATTAATGGTACATCCCCTGTTTTTCAAAAATTAATGAATTTCATAAGTTATATATTTAAAAAAAATTAGATATTTTTGAAAAACAAATTTTTCGTAGTTTTTTTTTTTGAAATGGAAAATTATTCTCAACTTGTATTTGTTTCTAATAGTTATATTGTTTAAAGCACAAGTTGAAAGTTATGAGAATTGAATTTGTTTCTCTTTTTATATTTAATCTCTTATATGAGAAATTCAATTCTTGTAATATACTCGAAACTCAATTGGTTATCTATCTATAGGTATATTTCTCAAAATAAATGTGTTTTTGAATAAACACATTTTCGAATTGGTTTCAAGTTATATTTTGACAAATGCTCTTAAAAGTTTTGAGTTTCAAAAGCATTGTCAATAAAAGCATTTCCTTGTCTTTTTGGAAATGTATGGTTATTACAAACAATTTGCATTTCTGTTTTTATAGAATTACATTTCTTAAAATGCATTGTTTACTTATGATCAATTGATTTTGTTTTCATGTACTTCTCTTGTTTCATAACATGGTTTTCAAAATCATTTGATTAAAATTTCATCATGTTAGATTTGCTTTTTGCTCTCTTTGAGTTATATCTCTTGCATTGCATTTCTATACATGATCAATTGATTATGATTTCAAAAGCCCTCTTAGATAGATTATTCATGATCAATTGTAGTTGTAAATTCATTTGTTTGTTTGTCATAAGTAAGATTTTTTTAAAAAACAAATGATTTAAAACAAATTAGTTTTTCTGTAGATTTCCAAGTTATATTTTCATATGGAAAATTATTGTTTTGAAAAATCAGCCTGTATGTGTTTCAAGTAGGTCATATCTTTTAAAAATGCAAGTTGAAAAATGATTGTGCCTCATTGATGAGATATGATCAAAATTGATTTTCATTATATGCTTAGTAAGTTAGAATCTTTATATGAAAATCAAATTCTTTGATATACTTGAAATTCAATTGGTTAGAGCCTTATAGTTATACATTTTCTCTGAATGTATTTTCCAATTGATATCAAGTCATACTTATTCAAGTCAATTTGTATGAGGTCTTGTAGTTATATTCCTTTTATGAGCAAATTGATTTGTATGTTTTGTGGATCATGAAATAGAATTTGAAATCTATACTTAGTCTTGTGCATTTTTTTAATGCATAATGATAATGTTTCATGATTCTTTTAGTACATTTGCTAAAATGGAGATTATTTTGTTAGATCTTGATTTTATTTAAACATCTTTTTACAAATGTCTAATAGTTTCTTGTATGGTCGTGCTCTTAAGTTACATTTGTGGATACCATACTAGAACACTCCCAAACCCATCCTTTATGCTTTCTAGTCATTATTTTTTTTTTTGAAATGGATGGTTATGATGTTGACTCTTGTATATTCTCTAAGTGATGTCATTCTTATACATGTTTCAACTTCATAGTAGTGATCTTGATCATATGAACATCTTTGAAATCCATTCCTTGTATTTCATAGTTATACCTATTGTTTGATGAATTTTATAGATTTTGAATTCATATGATTTGACACTTTCAAATTGCATGTATCACCAAGAGACATTTCATGCAATTTAGAATGTTCATCACTATGGTCATTAGTTATATCATTAAAAGTGATGAATATCAATTTATGATGCTTGATGGAATTTTATGTTTATCACATCTTTGCTCTTAATCTTGTTCTATATTCAATTGGTATCATTTTCGATTTTTGTCATATCCAATTGATGTCATATCTTGAAAATGTGATAAACCTTGTATACATTGGATTGATCTTGATAGTAATATGTTTTTATTCCATGTCACTTTCTATTAGCATCATAATTTTCATTATTGCCAACTCTCATGCTCTTATAAAATTCCATAACCACCATACTCATGTGTTCATAATCTTGGTTGGTTAATGGTTGAGGTAACCTTCATGTTTAAACTTCATTTCATCTCATTCATCTTGCACATGATAGTTATATTTTATGATTGGATGAAATGATTTCAAAATTTTCATAGCATATGATTTTCTTAGTTATATTGATTGATGCTATGGTCAGTTGACCCCATAACATCATGGATAGCTTTAATTTGGATTAATCCTAGTAATTATATTCATTTTAACTCCATTTAGAGTGATTGAGCTAATAGTCTTATCCTTGAATCTCAATTGGTATTTCTTATTCCAATTGGTATCCATGATCGTTTTTCTTCATGGCCTTAAACTCTTAGAGGCTACTACCATACATGATACCCGGTTATGTATTTCATTTTCGATTTCTTTTGTTAACAGGTACTTATAAAAGGTATTTTCCTTATTTCATGTATGTAGGTACATTTGCAAGGGTAAGAAATTTATTTGTTGATGATATGACCCTCTATATGCAAATGCTAAATGGTTCTATGTATGGTTGTGTTGTTTTCTTTTGTTAACTCCATACTAAGAACTATAAAATCCATCCTTGTGCTTGTTAGTCTTTATTTAATGAGGGTGGTTATGTTAATTGATCCATGTTTATGATTTCATCTTTGTACATGTTTCAATTTTCATAAGTGTGTTGTTGCTCATATGAATCTCTTCAAATCCATTTCTTGTTCATTATGATCATAACTATTATTTGATGGATGTTATATTTGTTGAGTTCATATGTTTTACACCTTGGAAATTGCACACAACACCCAATCTTATTTTTATGTAGTTTCTTATATTCATCATGATGCATTCAACTTATATTTTTATAAGTGATGAATATTCATGATGCTTAGTGAATTTTGTGTTTGTCACATCCACGTTCTTTTCATGGTTTCCTATTTGTTTGGTATGTCTTAAAATGTGACAAATCTTGTGAACATTGAATTGAAATTTCACTTTAGCATCTTATCTCTCATGTTTGCCTCCTCTAAATTATGATTGTTTCTTGAAGAGGTTGGCTTCATGATAGTTGAACTTCATTTCATAAAGCATATGAAATGATGATATTTCTCATAGCATATGATTTTCAAGAGTTAAACATGCTTATGCTATGATTAATACCACTATTCTCATGGATTTCTCTGTTTTGAAATATATTTATTAGTTACATGATTTCAAAACCAGTTCAAAGTTTTAGCATTTAAAAAAAAAATTATTTAACAATCCATGATTTTTTTTTGGTTGTATCCTTAAAATGTACATCATTATAGAATTGATTTAATGCTTTGGATACTCCACCTTGATTCATTCCAAGTTGCACTCATATTGGTATATCTATTTGAATCATTCGAACATTAACGTTTAAGGGAGGAAACGGGAGGAGACGGGAGACTCCTCACTTGTTGGCTAGGAGAGTGGGAGGAGACAGGAGACTCCTCATGTGTTAGGTTTGCCAAGTGTAATTCCATGTGTGGTAGCTATGGAACTGACCTGTAATTCTGTGTGATCATGTAAAACACTTCTCTGATGCTTATATCCTCACCAACAAGAAACATGATTCATATACTTGTTTGAATTTCAAGTTGTTGTCCTCCATTACATGTAAATCTCTTTCGATCTTATCTATGTTTTGGAATCGACAATTCATTTTGCATATGTTCTTGATAGGTATATTTTCTAAAATGTAAAATTGAATGAGATGTGATATTGATGTCCCATCTCATATTTTTCAAATCAGTTGTTTTGTCTTTTTGAAAATAAAAATGATTTGAAATGAATTTTCCATTGATTTTAAGTTTTTACTTAAATGGAAAATTATGCAATTGATTTTCATTTTGGGCCATGTTTAGATACATGTCACGCCCCCGGACCGAGGTCCCGTTAAACGAGGCCTTAATCCGGGGACGCGGCGCGACGGGCCGGAAAATTCCGCCCGCACACGCTAGTTTCCCACAGGTTTCCGCGGTAAGGATTCACGGAATCCGATCCAATAGTGATATATAAGAATCACTTTCATACAAATGAATTACGCGGAAGCATTGTAGCAAACATAAAAGTCTCACAAACGGGTATAAGATGAGAACGCAAGAGACTAGCATCAAAAGAGAAACATTTACTGTAGGCCCCAAAGTTAGTTTAAAGTTGATACAAAAGTAAAGTTAATCATTAATTACAAATTTTTCCCCAAAAGAAAATAAGCCAACAATGGCCATAACAAAAACCCAAAACGTATATCATGAAATCCCCAAAATGTGATCGCAGCTCCAAGGCAACCCGACATCTAAACGACGTCATCGGGCCGCCACTCGCCCTCCGCTGGAACTATAGGTTCCGCCTCGAAATGCGCCTCAACCGCGAGGGGCTCGACATCTGACACCAAACAAAAGAGAGTCAGACACGACGGTCTGGCAAGCAATTACAACAATAATAGGATGAAAGTAAAACAAAACATGATAAGTAAGAGCTACGATGAAATCACGAGTAATAACAATGTCCAAGTAAAGAAGATAGAAGATACATCTCGATGGTTTACAAATCCAATGTCATGATGAGTAACATAAATAAATACCATGAGATAAATATTAATGCATAAAAACATTGGCAACCCACATAAAGCTATATTCTCCTGTTACCGAAGTAACCGGAGCAGACAAACCGAAGCCACTAATCGTGGGACCGGAACGACATAGTCGTTATCAAACAGAACCGTAGCCACTACTCGTGGGACCGGATAATTACCGTTGCCAGGTCGGTACAGACGGAATCCAAACTGCAGCTGGCAAACAAAATAAAGACCCCAAGCCGGATGATCAGTCCGACAAGGTGACCTAAGCCTAGTGGTGCCATTTTAGTGAAAATCCGAAACCTCGAAGAAATGCAATTCTATTTACAAGATACATTTCCAAAGTCGATAGAGAACTACTCCAAACAAATGCATATGGGCAAAGCCAAGCAAAACAAATGAGTAGTTTCATCATTTCTAAAATATGGGGGTAACCCACTTCAAAACAATAAAAGAATTGGAGAAAGAACCAAAACAAAAGTCTTTTTATACAAAAGAATGTATGATGGGTCGGTCGACTAAGCGGGTAGTCTCGATGTACATTTGACCCCCTTTATTGTCATTAAAGAAAGTGATTTGGTGCCACCGAAGATCGTTGACAATCATAAGGGATTAAACGTACACTTAGACTTGAGGGTTTTCCTAAGTGGTATTGGTCATAGTCCAAGACACTTCTCACCATGAATTCTAGGCTTGTAAAAGGTTGAATGGGCTTCACTTATAGGAGAGAGTTTAGGGCTGAATTGAGCTTGGACATAGGTCCGAAGTGGACTTGAAATTACATAGAATAAGTCTTCCTTAGAAGTAAATTTAAATCCCTTTTTAATCAGGCCCACAGCTGGCCTTATCCAAGTTCAAACAGTCCGTTGAAAACAAGCCCAAACAATCCCTAAAGTAGCCCACAATTCATGTCATACATAGCCCAACATTAGGACTCAAAAACAGCCCGAGAATTGACCTTAAAACAGGCCCAAAAGACTCCTAGAAAATGGGCTCATCAAATCTCCAATTGGGCCATCAATTAGCCCTTAATCAGGCCCAGACCCGAGCCCAGACTGAGCTGGGCTCGCTCGAGCGGACCCAGATCCGCTCGAGCGGACCCAGACAGTAGCTGGGTCGCTCGAGCGGCCCAGTGGGTCGCTCGAGCGGACCCAGACAGTGCCTGGTCCGCTCGAGCGACCCAGTGGGTCGCTCGAGCGGACTGGGCCTGCCCAGTCCAGCCCGAGAGTGCAGAAACCTCCTTTTTTTTTCCCCTTTTCTTGATTATTTCCATTCCCTTTCTTCCTTACACCATTTCACAACAACTTGGGCCTCTTCACAACCTCTACAAATCCTCAAACCATCATCCATAATCATCTAATTAATACAAATTCAACACCTTTTAAAAGAATCCAAGTTCTTTTCCAAGTTCCTTTGAACACCCATTTGAACACAATGAACAAACTTTGCAAGAAACCAAAGTGAGAACAAATTTTCAATACATGGTAAAGCAACAACATAAATTAAGATGGCTATGACAATGATTCCTTAAATCATAATAAACCATACACTAAAGAAGATTATCACAAAAGGGGAAAATCAAGAAATAGAACCAAATGAGGGAAAGCATCACATTAATGTTGGAATATACTTGCCTCTAGCCAAGATATGCTCAAAATCACTCCTTAAACCAAGCCTTAGAGCTTCAAGCTCCAAATCTACAAAAACCCCAAAAATTTTCCCAAGAAACCCTAAAATGTCAACATTTGTGAATCCTCAATGAAAACCTTAGCAAATGGGACTAAAACACTCCAAATGGAGAGGAAAGCAAAGATCTTGAGTTTAGAAAACCAATGCTAACCTTGAGGAACCCTAACAAAGAAGAGAGGCTTGAAGAAGGGGCTTCTCTTAGCCCAAACTCCTCAAGAATGGTATCTTTGGGAAGCTTGAAGAGTGAGGAGGAGTTTGAGGAGATCAATCCTCCAAGAGCACCTCACCAAGTGAGAGTTCCAGATGAGAGAGAGTGACAAGGGAGAAGAGGAAAAGCCCTAGCACATAGAGTTGCTGGAATGGAATGAAGAAAAAAGAAGGAAAGTTCCCTTCTTAAGAGACAAGCCATTGTGGGCCCCGATCCTCACAAGGCTAGAAACGGTACTTGCGGGCCCCGAACGAAAACGACGAAGAAGACAAAAATGATCGGCGAAATTTCTACTTTCCAAAAAGTATATTTTTGACAATTTCTGGAATTTTCGAAATTTGGGTACAGGTTTTGTGTGAAATGTCAGTTTTGCCCTTTTTCTCGAAAAACGCGATTTCTGATCACAAAATCAAGTTGGCCAAAACATGAAAGTTGATGATCTAAAGGAAATAAGTCAAAATACACGTAAATTGGGATTTTACAAGCATCATGAATAAACTCAGCGATTTCACACATAATCCACGGGCGCCCCGGCCCGTGTCAAACTTAAGTCAAAGGCTAACAATGGTTCTCAAAGCTAATCGAACCTTCTAATCTAGCTTAATAAAATAAGCTAATCATCCACTAACCCCACTTATTTACTAATCACGGTTAAAACATAATTAAATATTCAAACCTGGGTCGGGGTCTGACATCCTCCACCCCTAAGAATCACATTTGGTCCTCCAAATGATCACTAACCTCTGGGAATAGCTGAGGGTACTTCTTTTGAACTTGCTCACGAAGCTCCCAAGTGGCTTCTTCTGGTCCATGATTCTCCCAACGAATTTTCACCCACTGAATTGTCCTATTCCTCAGTTCTTGCTCTTTGGTGTCAATAATCTCTGCCGGTTTTTTCGACGTATGAGGCATCTTCTCTGACATCCAACGGCTCATGTTGTAGCACGTGCGAAGGGTCTGAAACATACTTCCTTAACATTGACACGTGAAACACGTTATGCACACCCGACAGTTCTGGAGGCAAAGCTAATCTGTACGCCACTTCCCCGATTCGACTCAAAATCTCAAACGGACCAATAAATCTCTTAGACAATTTGCCTTTCTGCCCAAATCTCAATGTCCCTCTGACCGGAGATACCTTCAAGAATACCTTGTCTCCAACTTGGAATTGGAGATCCTTTCTTCTAACATCAGCATAGCTCTTCTGTCGGCTCCTCGCAATCTTCAATCTCTCATGGATAATTCTGACTTTATCACTTGTTTCCTCAACCAAAGATGGACCATGAAAACTGCGTTCTCCGACTTCTTCCTAACACACGGGGGTTCTACACTTCCTGCCATACAACGCTTCAAAAGGGGCCATTCCTATGCTTGAATGGTGACTATTATTGTAGGCAAATTCACAAAGCGGTAGATTCTCGTCCCACTGATTCTTGAAATCAAGGACACAAGCCCTAAGCATATCCTCGAGGGTCTGAATGGTCCTTTCTGACTGACCATCCGTCTGAGGGTGGTACGCTGTACTGAATTGAAGCTTCGTCCCCATCGATTCATGCAAAGTCTTCCAAAACCTCGAAACAAATCTACTATCCCGATCCGAAGTGATGGAAACCGGCTGACCATGACGACTAACGATCTCCTTTACAAAAGCTTGTGCTAAAGCCAACATGTGCATCTTCTTACCGGTCTTCAAAGGAATAAAGTGTGCCGACTTCGTTAACCGATCCACTATGATCCAAATGGCATTGTTCCCCTTGCTTGTATTCGGTAAACCTGATACAAAATCCATTGTCAGGTGCTCCCATTTCCACTTTGGGATTTCTAACGGTTGTAAAAGACCAGGTGGTTTCTGATGTTCTGCCTTCACTAATTGACAAGTCATGCATCTAGACACAAAGGCTGCTATCTCTCTCTTCATATTGTTCCACCAAAAACGACTCTTCAAATTTTGGTACATCTTCGTACTCCCTGGATGCACTGAATACCTCGTATTGTGAGCCTCTGACATAATGTCATCTTTCAAATTGTCTACTTTAGGAACACAAAGTCTGCCACGGAAGTACAAAACTCCATCCAACATCTGAAAATCTGGCCTTTCCGAGATATGCTCCACAATTTTAACCAAGTCTGGATCTTGCATCTGATTGTCCTTAATTTTCTGAATGAAGACTGGCTCAGACACTGTCATATTTGCTAACACAACTCCTTCTCTCAAAGGTTGGAACTCTACTCCCAAATCCTCAAATTGCTGAAAATTGCAAAACCCATGCAAACTGGCCAAACAAACTGATTTCCTACTCAACGCATCTGCCACTACATTAACTTTCCCCGGATGATAGATAATCGGAAAATCATAGTCCTTGATGTACTCCATCCACCTTCTCTGCCTCATATTTAATTCCTTTTGAGAGAACAAGTACTGGAGACTACGGTGATCCGAATGAACTTCAAATTTTTCTCCGTACAAGTAGTGTCTCCACATCTTCAATGCAAAAACTATGGCCGCTAACTCCAAATCGTGCGTCGCATATTTCTTTTCATGTTCCTTCAATTGCCTCGAGCCATACGCAATCACATTTCCATTTTGCATCAAAACACAACCGAGTCCTACTCCTGAAGCATCCTAAAGATAACGAAACCACCACTCCCCGAAGGTAAGGTGAGGACAGGCGCTGAAGTTAGCCTCTTCTTTAACTCCTCAAAACTAGCTTCACATTTCTCTGACCATACAAACGGCACATTCTTTCGGGTTAACTTAGTCAACGGTGCTGCAATAGACGAAAAGCCTTGAACAAATCTCCTATAATAACCTGCCAAACCCAGAAAACTTCTAATCTCTGTCACATTTTTCGGTCTCTCCCAATTGATAACTGCTTCAATCTTTGATGGGTCAACTGCTAGCCCTTCTTCAGAAATAATGTGACCAAGAAAAGAGACTTGCTCTAACCAAAACTCACACTTCCCAAGCTTCGCATACAACTGGTTATCTCTCAACAACTGCAAAGAAGTCCTCAGATGCTGCTCATGATCTTCCCTTGACTTGGAATACACTAGAATATCGTCAATGAAAACGACAGTGAACTGATCTAGATAGGGTGCGAAAATCTTGTTCATGAGAGCCATGAATACCGCTGGTGCATTCGTCAGTCCAAAGGGCATCACCAAAAACTCATAGTGCCCATATCTCGTTCGAAAAGCTATCTTCGGGATGTCTGATTCTCTAACCCTCAACTGATGGTATCCGGACCTCAAATCTATCTTTGAGAAAAACTTTGCACCTTGCAACTGATCAAACAACTCGTTTATCCTAGGCAGAGGATACTTGTTCTTAATGGTCACTTGATTCAACTTCCTATAGTCTATACACATCCTCAAACTTCCATCTTTCTTCTTGACAAAAAGTACTGGGGCTCCCCATGGGGAAACACTTGGCCTAACAAAGCCCTTATCTAGCAACTCTTGCAATTGCAACTTCAATTCTCCTAACTCCGCTGGAGCCATCCTATAAGGAGCAATGGAAATCGGAGCAGTTCCTGGCACCAACTCTATTGTAAACTCAACTTCTCTGACAGGTGGTAACCCTGGAATCTCTTCTGGAAAAACATCGGAAAACTCACACACTATCGGGATATTCTCCACCCCTAGGGACTGTTCGTCCTTGGAAACAAAAGCAATAAATCCTTCACAACCTGATCTTAACAACTTAGCTGCCGAGAGAGCTGAAATAAACCTAACTGGGGAAATCCTTTTTTTCTCCCTGAAACTTCACTCCGGAGGACGACCCATCCAACCTAAACATGATGGTCTTACTATAGCAATCCATGGAGGCATGATGACCCGCTAGCCAATCCATGCCTAGAATAACATCGAAGTCATGCATAACTAAGGTAATAAGATCTGCAGGGAAAATGACTTCTCCTATCTTCACTGGACAACCGGGATAAAAAGTACTACACACCACTTGCTTCCCTACCGGAGTAGTAACAGTCATAACAAACTCTAACTCTCTAACAGGTACACTAATCTTCTTAGCAAACACAAGGGATAAGAAAGAATGGGTAGATCCCGGGTCAAACAACACTTTAGCTTCTATATCACAAATTAGAAGTTTACCTTCCACAACATCACCCGCCGCTTCTGCATCCACTTGATTGATATGGTTGAGACGGCCTTGCTGACAAGGTCTATTCTGATTCTGATTTGGCCTCCCAAGCTGCATATTCCTATTTTGCTGCTGTGGACGGGCGTTCTGGTTCTGTGGCTGTTGACGGGGCTACTGGTTCTGCTGCTGCCTCGGTGGATTCTGAACTACTTGTTGATTTTGCTGAGGGGCCTGCCTTGGCGGCTGCTGGGGTGCCCTGTTGCCCTGGTTCCTATTGTTCGGGCAATCCTTCACTTGGTGGTCTGAGCTACCACACTTGAAACACGCACCTGAAAGTCGATAACACTGCTGAGAAGGGTGATTCTTGCCACAATGCTCACACCCGCCTTGAGTTGGAGCATTCTGCTGTTTCTTTTGCTTCTTTCCTTGGTATGATTTCTGTCCACTCTGAAACTGCTGCCTCTTTCTTTGGTTGTCCTTGATAATCTGATTGTTTATATCCTCAAACCTGTAGGCCCTTTTGATAGCCTCTTGAAAGGTGGTCGGTGGTACCACACCCAAAGCATCTCTCAAAATAATGGGGTTGAGCCCATCCATAAACTTAGTGATCTTTTTCTCCTCGGTGTCCACCAACTCTGGAGCATAGCGAGATAACTTTTCAAACTTGGTAAGATATTCCAGGACAGTCATATCTTCTTGCTTAAGCAACTGGAACTCCGCTGCCTTTTGCTTCTTAATATGTGCTGGGACATATTTCTCACTAAACTGCTGCTTGAAAGTGGCCCAAGCAATCCCATCTGCAATATTCTGATAGCCTTCCTTGACAGTCTTCCACCAAATGTCTGCCAACCCAGTAAACATGGATGCTGCTAAGTGAACCCGCTGTCTGCCTGTACATACAAAAATGTCGAAGATGTTCTCGGTATGAGCCAACCAATCATCTGCTGTCAAAGGGTCTTCCTGACCCGTAAATTCTTTAGGACCCCTTTTTCTGAACTTCTCAAATAGGATATTAGGGTCTCGGTCCCTATTCTGCACCGCTTCCACATTCTGTACTGGTTCCGGCCTTCTACCCAACACTTCAAGCAGTTGCCTTTGAACTTGAGTCAATTCCTCATCCTTCTTGGCCATTTGTTCTTGAAATCGAGCTTGATTTTCATTGGCTCGCTGCTGTTGTTCAACTAACATTTGCATGAGTTGTTGGAATTGACCCGTTACCGGGTTTTCAATCTCGCTGTCATGATTGCTACCTGATGCATTCGCACCTGCCGGAGGTCGACGCGGAGGCATAGTGCTGCAAAACAACTTGTTAGTACAACAAGATATAATAATAAAGCGTTCCCAATCCCAAATCGATGCTAACTAACGGTAATGCTAACGAATCCTTGCCACGTCCTTATGTTTCTAATCCAATTTTAATTGCCTCAAATATTTCTCGCTCTGATACCAAGCCTGTCACGCCCCCGGACCGAGGTCCCGTTAACGAGGCCTTAATCCGGGGACGCGGCGCGACGGGCCGGAAAATTCCGCCCGCACACGCTAGTTTCCCACAGGTTTCCGCGGTAAGGATTCACGGAATCCGATCCAATAGTGATATATAAGAATCACTTTCATACAAATGAATTACGCGGAAGCATTGTAGCAAACATAAAAGTCTCACAAACGGGTATAAGATGAGAACGCAAGAGACTAGCATCAAAAGAGAAACATTTACTGTAGGCCCCAAAGTTAGTTTAACGTTGATACAAAAGTAAAGTTAATCATTAATTACAAATTTTTCCCCAAAAGAAAAATAAGCCAACAATGGCCATAACAAAAACCCAAAACGTATATCATGAAATCCCCAAAATGTGATCGCAGCTCCAAGGCAACCCGACGTCTAAACGACGTCATCGGGCCGCCACTCGCCCTCCGCTGGAACTATAGGTTCCGCCTCGAAATGCGCCTCAACCGCGAGGGGCTCGACATCTGACACCAAACAAAAGAGAGTCAGACACGACGGTCTGGCAAGCAATTACAACAATAATAGGATGAAAGCAAACCAAAACATGATAAGTAAGAGCTACGATGAAATCACGAGTAATAACAATGTCCAAGTAAAGAAGATAGAAGATACATCTCGATGGTTTACAAATCCAATGTCATGATGAGTAACATAAATAAATACCATGAGATAAATATTAATGCATAAAAACATTGGCAACCCACATAAAGCTATATTCTCCTGTTACCGAAGTAACCGGAGCAGACAAACCGAAGCCACTAATCGTGGGACCGGAACGACATAGTCGTTATCAAACAGAACCGTAGCCACTACTCGTGGGACCGGATAATTACCGTTGCCATGGTCGGTACAGACGGAATCCAAACTGCAGCTGGCAAACAAAATAAAGACCCCAAGCCGGATGATCAGTCCGACAAGGTGACCTAAGCCTAGTGGTGCCATTTTAGTGAAAATCCGAAACCTCGAAGAAATGCAATTCTATTTACAAGATACATTTCCAAAGTCGATAGAGAACTACTCCAAACAAATGCATATGGGCAAAGCCAAGCAAAACAAGTGAGTAGTTTCATCATTTCTAAAATATGGGGGTAACCCACTTCAAAACAATAAAAGAATTGGAGAAAAAAAACCAAAACAAAAGTCTTTTTATACAAAGGAATGTATGATGGGTCGGTCGACTAAGCGGGTAGTCTCGATGTACATTTGACCCCCTTTATTGTCATTAAAGAAAGTGATTTGGTGCCACCGAAGATCGTTGACAATCATAAGGGATTAAACGTACACTTAGACTTGAGGGTTTTCCTAAGTGGTATTGGTCATAGTCCAAGACACTTCTCACCATGAATTCTAGGCTTGTAAAAGGTTGAATGGGCTTCACTTATAGGAGAGAGTTTAGGGCTGAATTGAGCTTGGACATAGGTCCGAAGTGGACTTGAAATTACATAGAATAAGTCTTCCTTAGAAGTAAATTTAAATCCCTTTTTAATCAGGCCCACAGCTGGCCTTATCCAAGTTCAAACAGTCCGTTGAAAACAAGCCCAAACAATCCCTAAAGTAGCCCACAATTCATGTCATACATAGCCCAACATTAGGACTCAAAAACAGCCCGAGAATTGACCTTAAAACAGGCCCAAAAGACTCCTAGAAAATGGGCTCATCAAATCTCCAATTGGGCCATCAACCAGCCCTTAATCAGTCCCTTAATCAGGCCCAGACCCGAGCCCAGACTGAGCTGGGCTCGCTCGAGCGGACCCAGGTCCGCTCGAGCGGACCCAGACAGTAGCTGGGTCGCTCGAGCGGCCCAGTGGGTCGCTCGAGCGGACCCAGACAGTGCCTGGTCCGCTCGAGCGACCCAGTGGGTCGCTCGAGCGGACTGGGCCTGCCCAGTCCAGCCCAAGAGTGCAGAAACCTCTTTTTTTTTTTTTCCCCTTTTCTTGATTATTTCCATTCCCTTTCTTCCTTACACCATTTCACAACAACTTGGGCCTCTTCACAACCTCTACAAATCCTCAAACCATCATCCATAATCATCTAATTAATACAAATTCAACACCTTTTAAAAGAATCCAAGTTCTTTTCCAAGTTCCTTTGAACACCCATTTGAACACAATGAACAAACTTTGCAAGAAACCAAAGTGAGAACAAATTTTCAATACATGGTAAAGCAACAACATAAATTAAGATGGCTATGACAATGATTCCTTAAATCATAATAAACCATACACTAAAGAAGATTATCACAAAAGGGGAAAATCAAGAAATAGAACCAAATGAGGGAAAGCATCACATTAATGTTGGAATATACTTGCCTCTAGCCAAGATATGCTCAAAATCACTCCTTAAACCAAGCCTTAGAGCTTCAAGCTCCAAATCTACAAAAACCCCAAAAATTTTCCCAAGAAACCCTAAAATGTCAACATTTGTGAATCCTCAATGAAAACCTTAGCAAATGGGACTAAAACACTCCAAATGGAGAGGAAAGCAAAGATCTTGAGTTTAGAAAACCAATGCTAACCTTGAGGAACCCTAACAAAGAAGAGAGGCTTGAAGAAGGGGCTTCTCTTAGCTCAAACTCCTCAAGAATGGTATCTTTGGGAAGCTTGAAGAGGGAGGAAGAGTTTGAGGAGATCAATCCTCCAAGAGCACCTCACCAAGTGAGAGTTCCAGATGAGAGAGAGTGAGAAGGGAGAAGAGGAAAAGCCCTAGCACATAGAGTTGCTGGAATGGAATGAAGAAAAAAGAAGGAAAGTTCCCTTCTTAAGAGACAAGCCATTGTGGGCCCCGATCTTCACAAGGCTAGAAACGGTACTTGCGGGCCCCGAACGAAAACGACGAGGAAGACAAAAATGATCGGCGAAATTTCTACTTTCCAAAAAGTATATTTTTGACAATTTCTGGAATTCTCGAAATTTGGGTACAGGTTTTGTGTGAAATGTCAGTTTTGCCCTTTTTCTCGAAAAACGCGATTTCTGATCACAAAATCAAGTTGGCCAAGACATGAAAGTTGATGATCTAAAGGAAATAAGTCAAAATACACGTAAATTGGGATTTTACAAGCATCAAGAACAAACTCAACAATCTCACACATAATCCACGGGCGCCCCGGCCCGTGTCAAACTTAAGTCAAAGGCTAACAAAGGTTCTCAAAGCTAATCGAACCTTCTAATCTAGCTTAATAAAATAAGCTAATCGTCCACTAACCCCACTTATTTACTAATCACGGTTAAAACATAATTAAATATTCAAACCTGGGTCGGGGTCTGACAATACATGCTTTCAAAATGAGATTTTCAATTGGTACTCATCTATTCATCATTATGTCTTTCCATGATTAGCAACATCTTGAGAAATTTGATCAATGTAAGCTTTAATTGTTATATTTGAGAACTCCCTAGTTTCATGCCTTACATCTTCTTCATGCATTACATCGGTATATTCATTGTCATCATATTGACAAAAAGAAGAGAATGATCTTAAGGGCGAGTAGACATCTTTAAGATGATCAAATGAGAATTCATATTTGAGGATCATGGAGACACATATATGAATATGATGAATATTTGTTTTTAAGTTTTTTTTCTAAAACAAAACAATTTTTAATTGAGAATGCATTAACTTTTATAGGTACATCTTTATGTATTTCTCATATTGCCACATCCATGAGTTTTTAGTTTTGGTATTTTTCTAAGATATGGATGTTTTTGTCTTTGATCATCACTATGCTCTGTATTGTGTTTTTCTTTTGTGTGATGATTTTGCAAGTCATATATTCCTCTATTTGTAAATTTCCTATCTTGATGACTTTTTTGGAATGCAATGTACTCAATTCATCATTTTAGATTATAATCGCTTATTTTGATGATTGAATTCATTTGGTGATTGCATTCATCCTCATAACATTCATTATGCCTTTGTAAGTTAAATTTCTCTAAAGATTGAATGTTATGGTTTTGGATTTTATTTTCTTTGGTATCATAATGCATGTTCCTATCATATGTTTTTAAATGGATTGGAACCTCATGCATTCCTCATAATCATTGTATGTACTTCATAGTTATATCAGTATGATTATGCAGGTTCATCACTACGGTTAAGTGGTGAAAAAGGTCAATGAAATGAAATTTCATATGATCTTTATTGAGTCCTTACTCTTCAATCGGTTTGTATCATTTGAAGGACTTTGAGAATCCTTAAATGGATTCATGGAATTGATATGGACTTTCTTAGTTGATTTATATAGTTTAATTCCATCTTAGCATGATTACATCTCTTTATAGTCAAATCTTTTGATATCATGCTCGCTAACCCCTCTATGCTTATAGGTGTAAGACCCCGACCCCCAATTTCTCTGTTTAGTATTGTTTTAATCGTGGTTTAGCTTTTAAGCGAGATTTGAGTTGGTTTGACCTTGTTTTTGAGTTTGGCTGGATTTTTCCATAGCCTTGGAGATTTTGAAGACCGTTGACCTTGGTTTGACCCGGTCCATATGTTATGTATTTTTATGAGAAATTACTTCTGATTTCTAAAAATTCTGAATTTGGTGTATTTTGACTCATTTTATGAAGTTTAACAACTTTCATGTTTTGACCATTATGATTTGATGATCAGAAAATGCGTTTTTCGAGAAAAAGGGCAAAACTGACTTTTCACAATAAATCTGTCCATGAATTTCGAAAATTTCATAAATTGGGGAAAATATACTTTTTGGAAAGTAGATATTTTGTTGATCGATTTTGTCTTCTTCGTCGATCGCATTCGGGACCCACAAATGTTAGTTTCAGCCTTGTGAAGATTGGGGCCCATGGGGCCCAGCCCACTTAGCCTTATAAAACCACCATTTGGGTTCTCTTCTCTCCTATTCTTCATTTTCCTGCAACAAAGGGGAGGAGATAGGGTTCTTCTCCCAGCCCCTTCCTCTCTCCTCATGTGTCTCTTGTTCTTTGATGCTAAATGGAGGAATGATCTCCTCATCTTCTTCCCCATCTTCCAAACTTCCCTTAGATGCCATTTTTGAGAGATTTGAGCTAGAGAAGATCCATCTTTCAAGCTCTTCTTCCTTGTTTGAGCTTCAAAAAGGTGAGCAATGGATTTCTTTCTCCAAATCTTGGTTTTCCAAACCATTTAGAATGTGTTTGCCATACATGCAAAGGTTTTCCTTGAGTTTTGCAATGGATTTGTTTTCTAGGGTTTATTCATGAGCTATTTTGGGGGTTTTGTGATTTGGAGCTTGGGGCTATAAGAGGACCATCTTAGAGTGCTTTGCATCACCTCTTGACCCAAGGCAAGTGAATATTCAGCTAATAATGGTGATTTGTTTAATATACATGGTTTTGTGAATTCCTCTTTATATATCTCTCTCTTTTCCATACCATGGTTTTACATTAATATGTTCGGCAATGTTTTATATGTATTTTCTTTGAAATTTATATTTTGGAATGTTTATGTTCTTGGATTCATCTTCTATAGACCAACTCCTTTTGTTCTAAGAACTTTGGTTTCTTAATGAATGAAGAAGATTATGTTTGCACTTGATTTTGTTTGATGGAATGGCATATAAATTGGTGTGTGGATGTGTTTGATGGATTTCAATTAGTATGAGAAGCTCAAGGAAGCATGGAAAACATGGGAGAAAGGATGAAGAAAGAAAAAAAATCAGAAAAGGAAGGAGGAAGTGCAAATCTGCACTTCCAGCGGACTGGACAGGGCCCAGTCCGCTCGAGCGACCCAGTGGGCCGCTCGAGCGGACCAGGTACTGTCTGGGCTTCGCTCGAGCGGGCCCTGGGTCGCTCGAGCGAAGCCCAGACCTGTCCAGGGCCCGTTCTGCGACCTCTTGTGCTGCCTTTTGGACTGTTTTTAAGGGCCTGTTTGGGATGGTTGGTGAGCCATTTATGAACTTGTTTTAGGCCCATTTCGCCTCATTTATTCTATTTGTTTTGAGGCCCACAAATCTTCTTTTTAATGCTTGGAAGCCCATGAAAGTTTGGGGCTAATTTTGATAGAAAGCCCATGAAAGTTGGGATTATTTTGATCCTTGAAATTTGTGAAATGGGAATGGGAACAATGAGAGAGTGAGCGTATGTGAGATTACCCGGGAATCGTTCGAGTCTCAATGCGCACTTTATCATTTAAATGTTGTGGATTTTCATTGGCATCAAACATATTCTCTTAATAATCAATGTTTAAAGGTTAAATGTGCATTGAGATGGTTCATTGGTAAGTCATTAAGTCATTCTACACAATTCCATTCCATTTCAAGTTAGAGAATGTAATTGTATTTGTGTTTGTAATCTTTGGTAAACTAATTTGAATAGTATCGGTGATTTGTTATAAAATCATGTGGTTTTCCATGTTCGAAAGGATTGATCGTATGATTTTATACAAATCACTTTGATGTGTATTTGAGCGGCTTACCATGGATATTCGTATGTTTTCTCCGAATCGATTTGAAAGGAGATTAGAGTGGTTCGCCACATTCGGGATTTCTTCGATGAGACTATTATTTTGATAAGATTAGTATTTTGAAAATAAAAACCTCGAGACAAGACGGGGCCAGAGCTTTGTAGTGCGAGCCCATGAGCCAAAAAGACTATGATTTCAAAAATAAAACCTCGAGGCAAGATGGGGCCAGAGCTTTGTAGTGTGAGCCCCTGAGCCAAAGGGATTATTATTATGGTTAGATTTGTATCGGTTCGAGTTTTGAAAACTAAAGGCACCACTAGGCTTAGGTCACCTTGTCGGGCTGATCACCCGGCTTGGGATCTTTAATTTGTCTGCTAGCTGCAGCTTGGATTCTGTCTGTACCGACCATGGCAACGGTTTTCATCTGCCGGTCCCATTTGTATGGCTACGGTTCTGATTTTGATCTGCCGGTCCCATTTGTATGGCTACGGTTCTGATCCTATTTCCGGTCCCACGTGTAGTGGCTACGGTTCTGTCTGCTCTTGTTACTTCGGTAATAGGAGAATATAGCTACGTGTGGTTGCCAATGTTTTATCTGTTTATTTCTTTGCTTTATGATTCTTATTTATTTATACTCATTATATTCTTGGAGTTTGCTATTGTTTATGATATCGATCTTTCATCGTATTGTTGCCATTATTTAGGATTTGAAATGTATTTCCAACTATTAAATGTTTTATGCGGGCTACTATCTTTTCGAGATGTTCGTACTTCTGAGACTGTTCTTTTATTTGCTTTGATATTTATGTTTGGTCTTTTGATCAATTTATCATGGTTTATTTCTATTATTGTTTAGACTATTTATTCGGTTTTACAATGATTTCATCAGGTTTTACAAATGTTCTTTGGTTTCATATTACTTGTTTATTTGCTTGCTAGACCGTCGTGTCTGACCCTGTTTGTTTGGTGCCAGTTTCTCCTCTTCTGTTTTTAGGTGTTTGATCGGAGGAGGCGGTGGGACCACCGGTCCGACGTGAGAGGCTGCCCATTGATATCATCTAGATGTCAAGTTTGGCACCGGAGCTCGTAAAATCATTTGGGGTAGTATATCACTTAGTGGGTTTTTTTGTATGGCTTTGTTAGCTTTTTTTATTGGGTTTGTAATTAAGACATTTGTTAATTGTAATTTGAATATGTGGGAAATAAATGGTCTTGTTACTACCAGCTCAGTTTATTTGGATTATGATTTGTGCCAGTCTGCATATGTGATGGCTTTATGATATTGGTTGCGTGCGACACGGAACCCGATGGCCACGGATTCCGAGTCGTAACACCATGTTTAGCTTCCGCGAAAATATACTCTGATCATGATGGAATTTGACTATCCTCATTCATGCGGATCTTGGGAAATATAACAAAAGTTTCAAATTTATCCCAAAATTTCGCATCCCGAGGTCGGATCACTGCAGGGCCCGGTCTCGAGGTGTGACAATAGGTGAATCTTTTTATGTCCTTGGTATCATAATATGCTAAATATTGATATCTCTCACTTCTCCTTATCTCTCTATAGTACTCCATATGCTTCATCGGGACATCTCTTTGTCAATTTGTGACAAAAAAGTGGGAGAATAAATGGATTGAATCCTGAAAATGGAGAGATTAAACAAAGGGGGAGAGTGTAGAACAAAGGGTGAAAACACACTCTATCTATGATATTTTGTAACTAACGATTAAGGGGGAGTAGCAATCCCACCATAGAATGTGTATGTCAATGTCTTATGCAGGTATATCTTTAAGACACAAAGCACATTATCAGAGGGAGTATTTAGAGTCATGAGTCTTTGAGTTGTAATTGTTGTATCTTTTGTAAAGATCATGTACTCTTGTAATCTTGGTTGTATTTGAGTCCATTTGTTGTATTTCAATCAAGAATAGGTGTTTTGCCACGAAATTGACAAAGGGGGAGATTGTTAGTGCCACATTCCTATGAGCACTTGTTTTTGTATTGTCAATTCCGTGTCGAAGAATCCAAGACCTTGCCTCTCAGAATTTCTTAAGGAAGATCAAGTTTGAAGGCAGAAGATCAAGTCTTGGAAGGCCCGGATTCATAAAGGAAGACATCCATATGTGTGCCAACCTATTCAGGTAAAAGGGACTCCAAACCAACCAAGACATGGCCCTAAAAACCCTTAGTTTAATGGCTTATTTAATAGGGTTTTAGATATTGTTTTTCAGCTTTTTCAAGACTCAATACAGGCCTCAGAAGTCGACGAACCGCCATGGTTTTCGGTCACCTCGCGGTTACTTTCCCAGAGAGCAAAAACTCTCTTAAAATGATTTTTCGGCTACCTCGCGGCTAGCCGCATGAACAGTAACATCACTATTCACTATTCATTATTCACTGTTCACTAGCCGTTTGAACAGTAACATCACTATTCACAGTTCACTAGCCGTTTGAATAGTAACATCACTATTCACTGTTCAATGTTCACTATTCACTGTTCACTAGCCGTTTGAACAGTAACATCACTATTCACTGTTCACTGTTCACTAACCGTTTGAACAGTAACACTATTCACTATTCACAGTTCACTAGCCGTTTTATGTCCGTTGGAAAGCTTTCTATAGATAGGAAAACACCCCAAATCATCCCTAAGGCTTGAAAAATCATTCCCAAGGCCTCCAAGATCATGAGAGCTCATGTCCTAACCATTGTGTATCATATTAGAGCTCTCATGGATCATTCCACACACACTATGAGCTTGGTTTGTCAAATCTAAGAGCTTCATTAGCTTAAGGAAAGTGTGATGTGTGGAGACAATATTGCCTAGGGAAGAACTTGAGCTATCATAGTTTATCATCCAAATTCCTAGACCAAAGACCTCTTCTGACTGAGCACAACATTGGAGCATCATCATCAACATCAAGGAAGCATTGCAAGAGGCATCAAAGCTTGGAGCTACGGTGACAAGTTTTGAAGAGCATCCTCCGGACTTCGTCAAAAAGGCAAGTGGCAACCTCCAGACTTTGTCAAAAAGAGGCAAGTGTTCTTCACCCTCTATTCAAATTATATCTTTGTGATAGTGGATTGTTTCCGCGTGATTCAACCACTTTAAAAAATGTGATAGTGGATTGTGTTAGGATTTTGTTTATTGCAATTTGATGGATGCATTAGCATTTTATTAATCTCATGAATTTTCACACATGCATTGATTTAGAAATTCTTGAAATCTTGATTTACACATGCATTGTTTTAAATCTTGTAAATCATATGTTTCATGCATGTTTTGGTTTTCATCTTGGATGCATTTTATTTGAAAAAGAATTTTTAAAAATCAAGCTAGCCAATGATTTAAAGTTTCAAATGATTTTTGGCTTTTTATGTTTCATGTTTTTAAGCCGCTTAGAATGATTTAAAACATGATTCCAAGCTTGATTTATTGGCCCAAAAAAATCCCCAAGGAAAAATACTTTAAAATATGCAAAATATGTATTTTTGGGGGAAATGGTCCAGGGGACCCGGTCGACCCGCAGTGTAGCCGGTCGACCGAGCCCAAGGACCCGGTCGACCGAAGACACTGCAGGTCGACCGAAAAAGTGGCCGTTGAGCCTTTTGTCAAACAGTCAGTTTTATGACCGTTGAAGCCCAGGTCGACCCGGGAAAGTGCAGGTCGACCGGGCACTCGCAGAACTCAACTTTTTTAGTATAAAAAGGGGTTCATTCCCTTTGAAAAGGTGTTGAACATTTTAGAACTCTTAAGCCTTCTTTGAGGTGTTTGGAGACAAGGAAAAGGGGATGAACTAAGAGAGATTAAGGGGTCATTAGTAAAGCTAAAGCTTGGATCATTAAGTTAAATCATCAAGTAAGCTTTACTTTTATTAATCATATGTTTTATGCTTTGAGTAAATTATTGGTAAATGATTTGTAGCATATAAACTATGATGTGTTAAATCCATTACCTTCATTCAATCTTTGTTTTAGATTGTGATGGATTTCTCACTTTGATTCAAACCAAGTTTTGTGTTAAAACTTTATAAATCATGTTTTGTTAAAACCTTTGATTTGTTATATAAACATGTTTCATTAACTTGTTTGAATCATCTTTGTTGTTTTCATTCATTTGAATCTTAAGTTAAACCTTTGTTTTTGAAAACAACATAGCATAGCACATGCATCACTTGATTAGGCTTAAACATTTACATTCAACTTGTGATCTTTTGATTTTCATATCATTAACAAGTTTGTAGTTGTTCAAGTGATTTGCATATAACTTCAATCAAATCTTTTTATGTGCATTAAACTTTTGAATTGCTTTAAGCATATATTTTGATTAAGCTTTAATTTTAATCTTGACTGAAGTTTTCACACACACACCTCATAAGCATTCATCTTTGTAATTCTTAGTGTGTTTGTGTGAGTTGTTTTACAATTTCATATTTGCCTATTTAGAGGCAATTTTTATTGAGCTTAATTGTAATCTCTTAGAGTGTTTTGTGAAGACACTTTCTTTGAGAGAAATCTTTTATGTATTAAGGTTATTGCTTAGCCTAAGAAAAGCATTATGTAAAGGTTATTGCTTAGCCTATAAAAGCACATTGTAAGGTTATTGCTTAGCCTAGAAAATCATAGCTGTAGAGGTTATTGCTTAGCCTTTTGAAAAGCATAATAGTGGAAATCCGGTGGGGTGTGAGGAACACAAGCCGGTAGTGGATGTAGGCATTGAGGCCGAACCACTATAAATCTTGTGTTGTGGTGATTGTATTTGTTTAGCTTCCGCATTTTATGTATGTTAATCATCACATGTGACTAGTTAATTGTAAAGAAATTAAAATTGGTCATAATTAGTCATTAAGTGTAGCTCACCCTATTCACCCCCCCTCTAGGGTTAGGATCCCAAGGACTTTCAATTGGTATCAGAGCCTCGTGCTCTATATTAGGATCAAGTGTTTGAAACTCTTGATTAGGTGTAAAAACCTAGAGTTAAAACCCTAGTGTTGTGCCTTCATGAAAATCATAAGAATGGATTCCACTAGTTTAGACTTTGTAGATTCTTTGGTAGATTCTTCTAGACCCCTCCCTCTTCCCACTATTGGAGATTCAAACAATGAATTTAAAGAATCTCAATTTGAATTAAAAGAGGAAGAAAATGATGAAAATGATAATGACATTGAACAAGCTTATGAGGATTTGTGCACATTATCCTTAGAGCTTTCTAAGAAGAATAGAAGATTAAAAGAAGAATCTAAAAGACTAAACCAAGAATTAGTCTCTTCAAAAGATGAACTTAGAGAAAAAGAAGAATTAATAAATTGTGCAGAATCTAAGTTCACGATCTCTTTGCATAATCTATCTAATATTAAAGATGATCTAAGAGAATCAAAGATAGATTATGATAATCTTAATAAGAAAAATTCAAAACTAAGAGATCAATTAAAAAGGCAAGATGAAAGCATTAACAACCTAGAATCCAAGTTAACCATTTCTATGGAAAATTTATCTAATGCATAAATTAAGATAAAAACTCTAGAACTTGGATCTAATGTTATCAATGAAGTTAAATTTGAATTAAAACTTGCCCATGAAGAGCTAAACAAATTTAAGGGAATTGAAAATGAACTTACAAAAGTTAAAAATGAAAATTCTACCCTTAAAAACCAAGTCACTCAACTTGAAACCTACAAACATAAATATGAGTGCAAATTTACCCATAGTGAAGAAAAATTTGAAAAGTTATTTAAATTGGGTAAATCAAAAGGAGATAGGACGGGTCTTGGATTTAATAGGAATATTTCTCATGATCCTTTAATCACCAACACATTTGTGAAAGGTGAGTCCTCTTTCTCTAGCACTCACACTTCCTTGCCCAAAACTAAATGTAATTATTGTGGCATTGAAGGACATTTTAGGTTTGAGTGCAAATCAAGGAGAAGCAATGTGTCTAAACCCATCTTTGAACCAAAGAAAGTAAAATCAAATTCTATGATGGTTAAGACACTAAAAACCAAGGAAGACTCCAAGAAGACTAAACAAGTAAAACCTATTAAAAAGGAGTCTCCTAAAATAGATTCTAAAAAGGTTAAACAAGTTAAACCAACTCTAAAAGAATCTATTAACAAAAAGCTTCGCAATCTTCCTCCCATAACACAACAATGAAAGAACTTTTGAATAAAGTTGCTAAGTTAAATCTAAAATTCAAAAGTCAAATAAATGGAGGAAATAAGAAGAAAAAAAATCAATCCCTTAAAAAGAAAACTCACCAACCTCAAAAGACTAATCACCAACCTATGCCAAATTTAGTTAAATCTAAACACCATGGTGATAAGTCTAAATTAAAAGTTTATCAAGTCAAATCTCCAATAGTTGGTAAGACTTTTAAGATAGACCTCAAAGGCCAACCCTCTCAAGACCTTAGGTGGATTCCAAAAGTTAGATTCTTAACCAAACCTTAAGGCCTTGAACCTCATTGACCAACCTATCCTTTATAGGTAAATCTTTTTGTTGGTCATGTTGCATTTGCATTTTGTTCTTTCATAGTTACATTTCATAAAATGCAATGCTTGTTTATGATCAATTGATTTTGTTTTCATGCACCATACTAGTTACATATCATGGTTTTCAAAATCTTTTGATTATAATTTCTCATGTTAGATTTGCTTTTTGCTCTCATATAGTTATATCTTTTGTAATGCATTTCTACATGATCAATTGATTATGATTCCAAAAGCTTTCATAGCTAGATCTCTTATAATCAATTGATGTTGCAAATTCATTTGTTTGTATGTCATAGTAAGATTATCTTGAAAAACAAATGATTTAAAACAATTTAGTTTTTTCCATAGATTTCTAAGTTATACTTTCATATGGAAAATTATTGTTTTGAAAAACCAACTTGTATGTGTTTCAAATAAGTTATATCTTTTAAAATGCAAGTTGAAAAAGTGTTATCTTCAAAATCATCCTCTTTATGCTCATTGTTGGATTTTGTGTATTGAAATGATTTGAAGATTGTATGAATTGAAAATGTTTTTCAAGCTTTGTTAGTTATATTCATTGAAACATTTTCTTTTGAGTATATTTCCTTGTGCTAATAAATATATGTTTTAAGAAGGAAATACTTGTTATATGCTATTTGCAACTTTGCTCATTTAGTTTCATTCTTGATGTGCAAATATCATATAGTTTCTTGTATGGTTGCATTATTAGTTACATTTGTAGAAACCATACTAGAACTCTAAAATCCATCCCTTATACTTACTAGTCAATTTTTTTAATGGATGGTTATGATGTTGATTCATGTGTATTTTTCTTATTGATATCATTCTTTATACATGCTTCAACTTCATAGTAGTGTGCTTGATCATATGAACCTCTTTGAAATCCATTCCTTGTATTTCTTAGTTATATCTATTGTTTGATGGATGTCTTAGATGTTGAATTCATATGATCTTGACACTTTGAAAATTGCATGCTTTACAAAGTTATATCATTTTAATGCAATTTATGATGCTCATCACTATGCTCATTAGTTATATCATTTAAAGTGATGAATATCCTTTTGTGATGCTTATTTTTGTAATTGTCACATTTTATTAGCATCATAATCTACATGTTGCCTCCTCTCATTGCACTTATTGGTATATCTCATGACCACCATACTTATGTATTCATAATCTTGGTTGGTTAATGGTTGAAGTAGGCTTCATGTTTGAACTTCATTTCACTCATCTTGCACATGATAGTCATATTTGATGATTGGATGAAATGATTTCAAAAATATTCATAGCATATGATTTTCATAGTTATATTGATTGATGCTATGTTTAGTATGTCCCTTGACCTTGCTCTATATTGATAATTTGATCATATTGAGCTTATTAGTCATTTGGAATCTAATCCTTCACTTGAAGTTAACCCTCAATTGGTTAAACCATCTTCTCGCACCAAATAGTTATATTCTTGTCAAATGTTTGACAAAAGGAGAAGTATGGATGGAGGGGGAGTAAGACTTCATAGGAAGTATTAGTTTTGATCAAATTCACCTTATATTAGCTCTGATACCCTTATAAGCTTATTAACCATGCATGATAACCTGTTATATATTACGTTTTTATTTCCTTTGTTAACAGGTGCTACTAAAAGGTATTTCCTTGTTTCATGTGTGTAGGTTCCCCTCTTCAATTGACACCTTTGCAATTTAATGGCAAAGGGGGAGAAAGTTCTCAAGTTTAATGGAAAAAGGGGAGAAAGAATTAAGGGGGAGAAAGTGCTAAAGGTGGAAAGAATGCACATCTTGCCAAAAGAAGAGTGCATGGTCAAAAGGGAGAAATGAAGAGAAGAAAGCTTGGGAGCTAAAGAAGTTGCTTGGCCAAAGAAAGGAAGATGAAATGAAAGCTTGAAGAATGATCAAGCTCCAAGCATAAAGAAGAATGAAGAATGAAGCTAGAGCCTAAGCTAAATGAAGAAGCATCCAAAGAGATTTCAAGAATTGTCCAGCCAAGGAGGAGCTGAAGACTGTGTGTGAAGTATTAGTGTTGAGCAAAAGGTTTGCCAACATATTGAAGGTTTGCCATCAAATTGCAAAGGGGGAGATTGTTAGGATTTTGTTTATTGCAATTTGATGGATGCATTAGCATTTTATTAATCTCATGAATTTTCACACATGCATTGATTTAGAAATTCTTGAAATCTTGATTTACACATGCATTGTTTTAAATCTTGTAAATCATATGTTTCATGCATGTTTTGGTTTTCATCTTGGATGCATTTTATTTGAAAAAGAATTTTTAAAAATCAAGCTAGCCAATGATTTAAAGTTTCAAATGATTTTTGGCTTTTTATGTTTCATGTTTTTAAGCCGCTTAGAATGATTTAAAACATGATTCCAAGCTTGATTTATTGGCCCAAAAAAATCCCCAAGGAAAAATACTTTAAAATATGCAAAATATGTATTTTTGGGGGAAATGGTCCAGGGGACCCGGTCGACCCGCAGTGTGGCCGGTCGACCGAGCCCATGGACCCGGTCGACCGAAGACACTGCAGGTCGACCGAAAAAGTGGCCGTTGAGCCTTTTGTCAAACGGTCAGTTTTATGACCGTTGAAGCCCAGGTCGACCCGGGAAAGTGCAGGTCGACCGGGCACTCGCAGAACTCAACTTTTTGAGTATAAAAAGGGGTTCATTCCCATTGAAAAGGTGTTGAACATTTTAGAACTCTTAAGCCTTCTTTGAGGTGTTTGGAGACAAGGAAAAGGGGATGAACTAAGAGAGATTAAGGGGTCATTAGTAAAGCTAAAGCTTGGATCATTAAGTTAAATCATCAAGTAAGCTTTACTTTTATTAATCATATGTTTTATGCTTTGAGTAAATTATTGGTAAATGATTTGTAGCATATAAACTATGATGTGTTAAATCCATTACCTTCATTCAATCTTTGTTTTAGATTGTGATGGATTTCTCACTTTGATTCAAACCAAGTTTTGTGTTAAAACTTTATAAATCATGTTTTGTTAAAACCTTTGATTTGTTATATAAACATGTTTCATTAACTTGTTTGAATCATCTTTGTTGTTTTCATTCATTTGAATCTTAAGTTAAACCTTTGTTTTTGAAAACAACATAGCATAGCACATGCATCACTTGATTAGGCTTAAACATTTACATTCAACTTGTGATCTTTTGATTTTCATATCATTAACAAGTTTGTAGTTGTTTAAGTGATTTGCATATAACTTCAATCAAATCTTTTTATGTGCATTAAACTTTTGAATTGCTTCAAGCATATATTTTGATTAAGCTTTAATTTTAATCTTGATTGAAGTTTTCACACACACACCTCATAAGCATTCATCTTTGTAATTCTTAGTGTGTTTGTGTGAGTTGTTTTACAATTTCATATTTGCCTATTTAGAGGCAATTTTTATTGAGCTTAATTGTAATCTCTTAGAGTGTTTTGTGAAGACACTTTCTTTGAGAGAAATCTTTTATGTATTAAGGTTATTGCTTAGCCTAAGAAAAGCATTGTGTAAAGGTTATTGCTTAGCCTATAAAAGCACATTGTAAGGTTATTGCTTAGCCTAGAAAAGCATAGTTTTAGAGGTTATTGCTTAGCCTTTTGAAAAGCATAATAGTGGAAATCCGGTGGGGTGTGAGGAACACAAGCCGGTAGTGGATGTAGGCATTGAGGCCGAACCACTATAAATCTTGTGTTGTGGTGATTGTATTTGTTTAGCTTCCGCATTTTATGTATGTTAATCATCACATGTGACTAGTTAATTGTAAAGAAATTAAAATTGGTCATAATTAGTCATTAAGTGTAGCTCACCCTATTCACCCCCCCTCTAGGGTTAGGATCCCAAGGACTTTCAGATTGTTTCTGTGTGATTCAACCACTCTAAAAGGTGTGTGTGTGTGGGGAGTAGATCTTTGTGATCGAACCTCGTGAACAAAAATGGGGAGTAGATCTGTGTGGTCGAACCTCGTGAACAAAATTTATGTAGAATCAATACTTGTGTAGTTTGATTCTTCATAGTGGAACCAGGGGACTGTGTGACCCTTGAGAGTGGATGTAGGTCCGTGTGACTGAACCACTATAAATCCCTTGTGTCAATTTCTCTATCTCTATCTCTTGTGCTTGATTTATATATCTATATGTTGTGGAGAATGATATGGATGATATTTAGTTTAATTGACACACATCCACTTGTGCGAAAACAACATTGATCATATTGGTAAATCAAATCTTGTTTAGCACACACTCTTTAACAAATATTCATTTGAGCACATTGATATAAATCATAAGTGAATTTGTGAAGAGTGTTGTACTCACACTTGTACTTACTAATATGAAACTAATTGTCTTATCTTTGATTGTTTAGGCACTCATACATTGAACACATATTCCGCATAAGTTGTATTCTTATTTGTGTTCATTATGTTCTTGTTCCTAGTTGGCTTAAAATTGGACTAAGATGTTTTAATTGGGAAAAGAATTCCATTAGTCCTATTCACCCCCCTCTAGGACACTTTCATTGGCCCTAGCTGCACTTTCACGATCAAGTTGCTACTGTCCATATGGTTGGAAAAACCAGAAGGCGCTAAAAGTCAGCAACAAAAATCCATGTCCGACGTCCTGTGACCCGCAGCGTCTCCAGGACAAGAAGACATTCAGAAGAATCCCCTACTCCTTCAAGCAAAGGATGACAGAGTGATCCTTCCTCAAGCTTTTCATAAAAAAAGAATGAGCCCCAACTCAGTCACCAGGACAATTTATTCGTTCGAATCTCGAGGGATGAATGTCCTGGCTACAAGTTCTGAGCCACCACCTCGCAATCCACCTCAAGATGATGTGCTCACACGCATCCAACAGTTGGAACAAGGCCAACAGATGATTGAAACATTTATGGAAAACCTTCTCCTCGCCTTCCAAATTCAGGCGAACAATGAACCTCCTCCGAATCATCAAGATGATGAGGTAAACGGAGAAGAAAATGAGTCACGCGCCTTCACCAAAAAGGACGTAGACAGTATCCTCGCCAAAGCAAAAGAAGAGGATATACTTAAGGAGCATGGGATCAAGCCACCATATCCCATATGGATGGACTCGGTCCCGTTCCCTACAGAATTCAAGCATCCTACTCTCCAAACATATGCGGGGAAATGATCAGCAGGATAGCACGTCATCCACTTCAAGATCTTGACGGGAGCTATCGCAGATCAAGAAGCACTCAAGATCTGCCTCTTTGCAAGTTCCCTAAAAGGTACAGCCTTTGATTGGTACTCCACTTTGCCGGAGGACTCCATCCAAAACTGGGCCATGCTAGAGACACGCTTCCTGACTCAGTTCAAAGGTGAGGATCATCCCGCTACTATGGCTCAGCTCTGCAGCCTAAAATAGGGGGAGAATGAGTCAACATATGACTTCATTCACAAGTGGAAAGCGTTGGCGTACAAATGCTCAGATGTACTGCCACAAGCGTGGCTAGTTGACATCTGCCGAAACAACATCAGAGTTAGAATCCACTCCATGATCATCGGCAATAAATCAAAGAACCTGAGAGAACTCCTAGAAGCTTCCATGGAGCTGAAACAGTGATTAAAGACCTCAACAGTCAGAAATCATCAAGAAAAGCGCCAACCGCCATTGCAACCTCTAAACCAAAGAAAAGAGAGGTCCTCATTGTGTAGACCAAGTCAGCTCCTCAGCCACCAAAGAAAGCTGAGAACAAAGCTACTGGTAAGAGACCTAAACTCTCAGATACCTGCACAGAGCGAGTAGAAAAGAAATACCCGTTCGATGAAGATGTTGATGAAATCTTCAGGGCTCTCGTGGCAAATGGTAAGTTCACCTTGCCCGAACCCAAAAGACCGGGAGATGTTGGCAAAACCAACGATCCTTGGTACGGTCTGAAAGAAACTACGATTCAGATCTGAACATCACTAGCGGAAGACATTCATGGCTAATTTGTAACATGACAGATTTTAAAAAATCTGATTTGGGCAGCATAAATCTGCCATAGTGATTGCAAAAGAACTCCATGAATTCATGACCAACAAGTGTATAATTAAAGGAGAATCAAGAAGACTATTACCTTGAAGATTTGTAGACTTCAAATCTCTGAAATAATAGATCCAAAGGGCTGAACTCAGACTTGTAATTAGCAAACAAATTGCTGGAATTTTCTGCAGTAGTATTGCTGGATGAAGATGTTGATGAAATCTTCAGGGCTCTCATGGCAAATGGTAAGTTCACCTTGCCCGAACCCAAAAGACCGGGAGATGTTGGCAAAACCAACGATCCTTGGTACAGTCCATACCACCAGATGATCTTGCATCCTCTCAATCAATGCTTCGTTGTGATAGAGAAAATAAATGAGGTCATCACCTTTGACAAAAACTATGGGTCTGCCTCCGTCAACATGGTGTCATGTGGACAAACACAAGAATCACCAAAAAAGAAGATCACTATTTCCTTCAAGGTGATAAACAGAATTGAAGCGTTCGAAGAGCTGGTTCCTTACCCGACACCAGACGGACAACCCATATGGGTACATCCCGATCTCTTGGAAGATGAAAATTAGGAGGTCGTGAAAACAAAGCCTACAACTTAACAGCGAAGGCAGGCTAGGAAACATCTCCTCAAGCTCAAATAGCAAGAGAAGACGCAGCCAAAACAAGAAGTCCAAGAAAAGGTAGAGGCCTCCTCTACCGCTTCACTGGAGGCAACAAAAATGTCCCTTCCAGAGACTTCAAAGGGGGTAAGAAAATTCACACTCAGTGATTTCATGCCACCTCAATTCAAAGAAAAAGCCACGCAGGGGGCATCATACTCTTGCAATTCGGTAGTTGGATTCTCAATTAATGGATATGAGTCCAGCGACACCGATGATGGATTAGAATCCAACTACACTGTCGAGTGGGTGGATTCCCTTGAAACAGGAGAATATCTCTCCGATGAAGAATGGATTCCTGAAACTCACCTTATGCCAGTAATCTGGTATAACCCCCTATAGCCATAAGGATCCTGGTTTGATGCTGAAGAAGACCAAGAGGCTGTATAGGAAAATCCTGCTGGCCCATCACCCATCATTGATCCAGTGGAAATCAACTATGTTGAGTCACAAAGAGTAGATGAAGAAGAAGATCTGGCTCCCATGCCTGATCTTGAAGAATATGCAAGGATCTTGCAGCATTTCGTTCTAGAACAAGAGCAAGACTGCGTCAACAAGCTTCCTCGCAATCCAGAGCCTGAAATCCCTGAAGACAATCAGGTATTTCCTCCCTTAACTCCTGAAAATGGAGAAAATTGCTGGATAGACGATCCTCTTACATCCGAGGATGAGTCTGATTCCGAACAGGCAACGTCTCCTGTCAGAGCTTCCTATAATGTGATAATTCGGGATTATAGCTCTTCCGAAGCGTCGTCTGATGAAATCACTTACACTCTGACGATGCCTAGACCACATCTTATGTGACTTTCACTGACGTAACACCCTCTCAGGTTTCTTCTCCTGAGACCGTGACTTCAGGACTCACACTCTTCCCGACTGATCATCATGAAGAATCCCCAGCTATTGATGCTTGATGGACCGCGCTCCTGCTCGATTCTACCGAGGTCGGCGGACGTGGGAGTCCGTTGGGTCCGACCCTTTCGTAACCGGGGGGCAGAGGCGCGCATCAACATTTTTGTTGTGTGGGTGTGCCAGATTTTCTATTTTACTTGGAATTGCAAGTGGTGATCTGGAGATCAACCTTCGCAAGTAAAAAGGAAATCAACTTCTTTCAAGTTTTCCATTGCACATATATTTAAGAAAAGAGACATTTTTCTTGGTTTGCCGTGAAAGGCGATTTTTTGGCATTTATAGCCGATTTTGGCGTTTATAGCCGGTTTCTGGCGTTTATAGCTGATTTTGGCGTTTATAGCCGATTTACAATCCTTATCAATAATGAAAGACAAGAGTTGTGATTTTTGTCTCTTTTGAAAAAATACAAACTACAATGAAAAGCAAGAAAAGGAGGATCTAACTTCTCAGGAGATTGTGGGGGACCCGTTTAGATTGACGGTCGCAAGCCATATGTGGGCTTCGCCATCATCCATGCAGATGAGAACAGAGGATGCTATTGATTCGCTTGGCTTGGCTATAACCTCAGGTTTTTAGAGGACAAAGACCAAAAGGAGGTCCTATGTCCAATAAAAAGCCGAGTAGACGGGCTGAAAAGCCACGTCTAAGCCATTTGGAGGCAGAAGGAGAAGGCAAGGACCTTAGGGGGGGTACCCCCAAGGGACTTTTGTCACCTTGTAGCGGTGGTCGGTGTAGGATTTCCGCAGAGTTTTCTCTCTTTTCCTTCTCTGAATTTCTGTGCTTTGTCTGTGTCTCTGTCTGTGATTTTTCTTCGATCTCTTTCTTCTTAGAGAGCTCTCCTATTTATAGGCTTTTAGGTTGCCATTTAGGAGGGTTTATGGGCTTTTATTGTTATTAAGCCGCATAATGGGAGGAGTTACATGATTTAAATCTTTATTTTGTAACTCCTTTTTCTTGGCTTCTGATTGGCCGGAGGAGATTGAGGGCATTTAATCGCCTTTAATCGCCATGATGGGAGGAGTTTCATGGGTTAAATGCCATGAATCTCTTGACTTGTAACTCTCGGATGCTTGCTTTTGATTGGTCCATCCAAAGAAATGGATTAATGACTGTAATAAAGCTAGTCAATTAATCGCATTAAGTGGTCGCCGAGCAGTTGAAGAGTCGCGGGCCGTGCCGCGTCTTTTGGGATTCTTCTGGTAATGATCATCGATGGATCTTCATGTAGATCGACATCGGATGACCATGTGACTTCAGGTGTTGGTTGCCAACAGCGGGTCAGTGCCATCTGTCCTGTCGATTTCTCGATCGGTCGGGTAGAAAGCACACTTTTTTTGGTTGACCGGGTGGCGATCAATGTTGTTTTCGATACTTTTGATGATTGACCCGTGTTTTTGACGGATGTCAGAGGATTTGGTGTCTCAAAAGTATGAGTTTTGGAAACTACCAGAGGCCGGACGCTTCGAATCGCGAAAAAAAGGCGAAAACCGGGGTTTCCGTGGCCTTCCCGGCGATCCCGGGCTCCAGGGTCGCAGGGGCCTGCGACCCTGGGCTAGGGTCGCAGGGGTCTGCGACCCTAGGGGGGTTTTTCCCCTTTTTGTCCCGTTTTATGTCCGTTTTTGCTCTTTTTCGATTCTTTTTTCTTCTGTATTTTTCCTTGACATTTTTGACCATTTATTGGCTTGATTTCCCTATAGGAAACCTGATGAGAATCCTTGCATTTTATTTTTCAAAGTTTCCAATTTCTTGAGAAAGCCGAAGACTTTGTCGCGCAGAGCTGCCGATTTTCCGTCAGAAGCTGAAACTGGGTCAAACGATGTCGGAATGACCTGAAATTTGGTATGAAGCCTCCTGAGCAATAAATAAGACCAACCATAGGCTTTTGTTTAAGTTTTGAAGCCGTTTGGGGTCCTATCACCAGTAGACTCGCTTTTGTCGCGATGAAGATGTCGCGGTTTGATGTGCGGTCAACCGATGTCCGATTAACTTGAAATTTGACAAGGAACCCATTGGAGTCATTTTAAGATGATCTATAGGCTCTGTCTTGGAAACCATGGTCCCGGAGAGCTTTGCCGCCAAGAGGCCTGATTTGGCTTCCGAGCGTCAAACTATGGTCAAATGTTGTCGAAATGACCTGAAATTTGACGTGCAGCCCCTTGTAAGCATTTTGAAGCCGTCCATGTGCTCTATCTGATGAGTGATGGCCTCGGCGGTTCTTGCTGCCGAGAGGCTTGATTTAGCTATTCGAGGGTTGATGTAGGGTCAAACGTTGTTGGTTTGACTCGGAACTTGACGTGGAGCCTTTTAGATGTATTTTGAGACCATCCATCGGCTCTGATCGAAGATTTGGTGTCTCCGATGCTTTCGTCGCCGAGAGCTCCTTTTCGGCTGTCGGAGAAGCGAAGTTAGGCCAAATGATTTTGAAATGGCCCTAAACTTCTTGTGTACTCCTCTTTTGGTTGTCTTGAAGGATCTTGTAGTTTTTGTTTGATTCTGACAAGATTTGATTTTTTGGAAGTAGCATTGCCTATTTATGGCAGGTTGCGACTTCATGTAGCTCTTTGGATCTTGAAGAGGCAAAGCGACATTTTTGGTGTCAACAAAATGCCCCCTCGAGGTACAGTGACGAGTTGCTTAACTTTTGTAGTCGATGTGCCTCGAAGAGATTTTTGAAGGAGTGCCTGTGACTTGACCAAGAGTCTTTGAGCAGTCTTTCTTTTTGGTATTTGTAGCCTTTTGAGCTTCCAGGGGAATTTTATGGTAGTGAAAGGGATCACGTACCATCTCGAGGCAAAGTTTTGAAGATGACATCAGGGATGTGGATTTGGGTTTTGACCTTGTGACCTAACAGGCTGTATGTGGCAGGTTAGGGGGTCGAGTTTGGTTTTGATCGTGTGACCCAACAAGCTGTATGTGGAATGTTGGGGGACCAATTTTGGTTTTGATCTTGTGACCTAACAGGCTATATATGGCAAGTTAGGGGATCAGGTTTTGGTCTTGTGACCCAACAAGCTGTATGTGGCAAGTTAGGGGACCAGGATTTGGTTTGATTTTTGTGGAATGTCAATTTCAAGATTTTGGCTCAATTTGGTATATGAGGCTGGATGGTTTGATTTTTGGAAGCTCATGGGGCTTGGAATTCTCTTTGTATGGTTGAATCAACTCAAAAGAGGCATGGAACCATTTTTGTATGCTCTTGGTAAGAGGGATTTCTCTTTGATTAAAAGCCCAAAAACTTTTTTTTTGTGCCTAGGTGGTCAAACCTTGCTCATATGGGCTAACCCATGGGACCTTAAGCTTTTGAAATGGCTTAGATCTCATATGGTGTCATTTTTGTAAAGAATATCCAAAAATATCTCATTTGGATAGAGAATATCTAAGAATATCTTTACTTGGAGAGAATCTCTCATGTTCCCTTTATTTTGGGATGGGATATCTCAAGATATCTTTCTTTTGGGAAAGAATCCTTCATTGATCCTATCTTTTAGGATAAAATCTCTCATTGATTTCTTTTTGGGAGAGAATCCCTCAAGATATCTTTCTTTTGGGAAAGAATCTTTCTAATCTCTTTCTTTTGGTAAGGTTACTAATTAGTAGCACTTACCTCTTTCTTCTTTCCTTCTTTGGTTTGCTCTCTTCTATAAAAGCAAGGAGGAGGTTGGATCTCTTGCTCTTATTACTTTCTTTTGCAATAATCTCAAGAGGGCTTCAAGACCAAGAGTTTTTCTTCTTCAAGATTTTCAAGACTTTTCTTCTTCTTCTCCATCAATGGCTTCAAGTAAGTTCCCTTTTTCAAGAAAACTCCATTGTAGGAAAAAATAAAAAGTTCTTTCTCTCTTTTTTTGTTTCTTTCTTTTTCTTTTCTTTTTTTTTCTTTTTTTTTTCTCCACGTGTTTTCCCCTTCTTTTTTTTTACACGTGTTTTGTTTTTGCTTTCTTTTTTTTTTTGCATTTTTTTTGTTTCTTTTGTACGGATCTGGCCGTACGGCCACGTGGCCTGTGGGCCATCCCCCTTTTTTTTTCTTTTCTCTTTTTTTTTTTCTTTCCCCCCCCCTTTTTTTTTGAGAAAGTTTCTTTTTTTTTGTTTTTCTTTCTCCCTCTTCTTTTTTTTTTTGAGAAAGTTTTCTTTTTTTTCTTTTGCTCATCATGATAATGCATTTTTTTTTACCAAGATGTTCATGCATGTATATTTTTGTAACTTGAATTGTATCATGATGTGATAGCATACCTGAAAGTTTTCGCAAATTTGGGAATTTGGAGCTTGCAACGATGTTGAGCCCTTCCTGATTTTGCGGGGACTTTGAGGTTTCGAAAGTTTGGAGTTTCGGAGCTCGCAGCAATGTTGAGCCCATCTTCAAGCTTTCTATTTCTTTCGGGATAATTCCTTTTCTTCGGAATTGTCCCGTCATCATGTCAAAATTTCGCCAGATTTTTTTTTAGCGAGATTCTGTCATTTTGATGTTTGATCTTTTTCTTTTCCATCCTTTGCAGGTGGTTCCTCCAGAACAAACAAGGGTAAAGAGCCTGCTATAAGCGTACCTCGTCGATCTTCTAGAACTTCTAATCCGGCCGTTCAGCAGGCCTTTGAGAAGGTCCAGTATGTTGAGAGAAATCTGGAAGAGTGCGACTCCCTCAACAGAGATGAGATGAGGCAGCGACTGATCACTCTCAAGGGAGAGGAATTCTATAAGATCATGGTAAGCAGTCGTCCATGGGTGATGGAAGATCAAAGTGTTTTACCAAAGCCTACCTTCTTCTTTGGTGATGCCGTCCCTGATGACATGACATACCAGAGGAGGTGTTTTCAGTTTTCTTTCACAGCAGATGGTGAGAAGAAGACTGTTGTTACCCGGTCGACGTTTGATCGCACCGTCTCGATCATGAGCCTTGCCCCCACGTGCTCTAAGAGGGAAGATCCTCCAAGCTGGGTGAGAAGGACAAATGTAATCAAGACTGGGGTTTTTGTTGGCGGTTCTCCTGGATATACGGAGAGGTCGCCTGTTGACATGGACCTGTTGATGCCATCCAGCGGCTACCAGGGTTCTGATTATCCGTCGGTCGATTTGAGACCGGTGGGCCTTGGTATTTTTAGCGGTGACGGCAGCAATTGGATCAAGCCTTTTCGACTCCGTGGCCGTTTCAATGCTGACTCCGAGTGGAAGTCGTGGACTGATCGCGTCCTGCTGATTGGTGGCGCCGTTTTGAAGGAAGCCGGGATTTTTGATGCGGTCCGTGCCTTTAGGGAGACCGTGATCTTTTCCGACGAGGCCTTCATGGCTATGCTGGAATCATTCCTCCCACAAACCAATACCTTCGTTGTGACGAATGGCGAGATTGGTTTTTCTTTGAAGGAGCTGAGCGCCATTACTGGATTGCCCATCCTCGGCAAACTCTATGAGGAGTTTATGCCGATTGACAGCGTCCTTGAGGGGCAGTCTGAGGAGTTCAGGCTTCTGTACTTTCAGCTCGTCGCCTTCTATGATTTTTTGAAGGAGAAAGAAGGTTTGAAAGTTAGATCCAGCAGTTGGAAGAGTTCTAGCTCTTCATTCCCCAACTTTTTTGATAGCAGGGAGTCTTCTGATAGCGTGACCCAAGAAGCCGGAGCTCAGGATCCAAGTTCAAAGAAGATCTTGGCCATGCAAGAAGAGTTGAGAGATTTCTGTGCCAGTACAAACGCCATATGTGCTGACATTGCACTGCGGAGAGATCTCGCTGTTTACCTCACTTATTGGCTTGGTGAGGCTCTTTTTGCTGGAGGAGATGGAACGCACATCAGGCCGCATTGTATTTTTCCGGCTTGTCAGATGGCGTTTGGAGAGCAGCTTGCTTTGGTGCCAGCTCTTTACTCCTACCTGTGTACCGAACTGCAGGCTGCTGCTTTTTTGGTTCGGCTTGGGCTTCCCATGAATAGGCTATTTTCAGCCTATATCTTTTATTCGTGGTACGTGTACCACTGTCCTGGCTTCCACCGGCTGGGTGCTGCACAGGATGATGATCCTCTGATGATTCGACTGGCTAAGGGCAAAGCTATGTCCGAATCACTTTTGTTTGCCCGCATGAGGATCCGACGGTTCAGGGACGTCGAGATGGGGCAGTCTTCAGTGAAGCTTTCTCCGGAGTTGTGGAAGAAGGCTTTTGATTTTGGTGCCTCCCGAGACTCTACCAGGGTGGGGTCAGGGAAGGCATTATTCCTTGACGAATGCAGAAAAGAGTGGCTTTTCAGCATACGTGTCGGCACGATGGTGTACTGTAGACATCTTTTCGTCGACATCCAGCCGTATGTACCCTCTCGCTTTGCTTTGCAGCTAGGCTTTTCTCAAGGCGTTGTTGGAGCGCCTTCAAGCATGGTGAAGCAGCTTTGGAGGTTTACAGGACGGGAGAAATGCATGGGCTTTCTATAGTGCTGAAGATACTACAGCCATGATTTCTTATCCTGTGTTGCTGACTTCCCGGACTGCCGGCTTTGCGAAGTGGTTCGCGGAGAGCTTTTCGGCATATCGGGGGCTTTCCAAGAAGGAGCTTGATGTGAAGCTGGCATCTGGAAAGGGCCTTGGAAAGTCGGATGGCGTCCGGCGAGAGGAAGTTTGGGCCTTCCTTTCTGGAGAGAAGCACAAGATAGGCTTTCTCGGTGACCAGGGCGTCATTGGTTCTGAAGCTGTTCGAGAAATACCTGATGAGGCTTTAGAGCAGCTAGAACAGGAGGAAGCCGAACTTGGTGCTTGGATGCAAGCGGCACAGAGGCAAGCTTCCGTGGAGTCTACTGGCAAGAGTAGACCATCCAGTGAGGAGTCAAGTGGGAAACCTGACTCTGACAGCGGGGCAGGTTCCTCCAAGAAGCGAGCCCGCAGGAGTAAGAGGAGGAGGAGTCATCATCGCAGCAAGGGGCAGCATGAGGACTCTCCTGACTTGGAAGTTCCTCTTTCTATCAATGAGGATGTGCCAGTGGATGCTGACGAGCCTCCAGAGAAGAGAAGCCGAGAAGAAGAGACCGTCGGTGAAGGTATGATTCTTCCTTTTTCTCTTTCCATTTGTTTTCATGGGATTTTTCCATGTTCTGATTTGCTTCTTGTTTCTGCTTTTCTTTTTTTTTTTAGCAGAGGAAGACTTGGTGATGCCTGAGGTTCCAGTCGATGAGGTGGTGACGGATCCTGTCGAGGCACCTGAAGAAGAACCGAGGGACTCTGGAGTGAATCCAGAATCTCCAATTGGTACGACTTCTTTTTTTTCTTTCTTTTTTTTTGTCTGTGACTTGGTTTGCTAACACATTTCTTGCCAGCTGACTTGCCACAGGATTCCGATGACTTTGAACCATCGATGGACGCAAATGTTGATGATGCTTCCGATGAGTTCATGGAGGAAGAAAGTGTTCCGCCAGTCGTCGAAGAAGGTATTTTGTAGTTATAACCCTGATAATGATTTTCAAACAGGATCATATTCATACCTTTTTGTGTTTCTTTGGCAGGTTTTGAAGTGACAGAGGAGGGTCCGTCGCTTCCTTCAGAACCAGAGCAAGGGATGCCAGAGGTTGATCCAGAGGTAGAGACTCCTGGGACCAGTTCTGACAATGTTGAGGAGATACCTCGTGCTGAGATTCCTTCCCGAGCAGGAGCAGCTTCAACTGGAAAGAGTTCTTTTGTTACTCTTCCAACAGATGATGACATGAGCAGCCGACCAACGGAGTTGGGCGAATCTTCAGCTGGGCCATCTCTTCTTTTTGCGAAGAAGGTGGTGGTGCGAGTTCTGAGCTCTTGGATTGAGACTCTGCTTTCTGGGCACTTAGATGCCGGATTTGGGATGATCCAGCATGTGCGTGAGATTCTCGGTGATGCTGAAGAGGCTGGTCTAGATGTCACAAGTGCCAGGGCGATCGTTGATAGGATCATTGAGCTGGGTGACAGGTGGTTTGAGACCATTGGTTTTCCTGATGACCAGTTCTTCAAGGAGATGTTCCTGGACCCTGCGAATAAGGCTCAGTCTAACCTGGATGAGGCTACAGAAAGCAGGAAGCAGGTAGTCCGAGAGAAGAACTTAGAAGAGCTAAACATCATTGGGCTGACACATGACCTGAACATCCTTGATAGGGAGGTCGATGAGGCCAGGAGACGTCTTGAGCATCTGCAGGCACAAGTCGCTGCCAAGTGGACTGCAATAACAGAGGCTCGTGAAAGGGAGACTGCTCTGATTCACCGGGTTGCAGATGCCAATCAAGTTCTTAAAAGGAAGTCTGATGAGAACAAACAATGGCGAACTGCTCGAGATAAGCTTCCTGGTGCGAAAGAAGGGGTACAGCCCACTCCAGCATCTCATGGCAAATTCCTGAAGAAGCGTGCCTTGGAATCCTTGACGGCTGAGGCCAAAAGTTTGCTTAAGGAGCTGAACTCTTGGCTGGAGACCATTTTTGATTGAGCTCCTGATTTTGTAGCAGAAACTATCCTTCTCTCTCTTCTTTTTAGTACCACTTGTATTTTTTTGGTACTTTTTTTTAGTGCTTGTGAACACTTTCCTTTTTTTTGGTACCACATGTATTTTTTTGGTACTCTTTTTTTTGTAGTGCTTGTGAACACTTTCTTTTTTTTTGGTACCACATGTATTCTTTTTGGTACTCTTTTTTTTTTTGTTATCCCTACGCTTACTTGAATCTTTTTGTGATAAAGGTAATTGCTAAATGGGATTTGATCAAAAGCTTGTCATTTTGTGAAAATCTTTTGTCAAATGATTGTTTTGGCATGGAAGCCAGATTTTTGCTTGTGGCATGGAAGCCAATTTTGGCATGAGAGCCAGCTTTTTTTTTGTGTGGCATTGATAGCCGAGTTTTTTTTTTTGTGGCATCTATAGCCAGTTTTGGTGGCATTGATAGCCGAATTTGTGGCATTGATAGCCGGGGTTTTTGAAAGCCAATTTTTTTGTTTGTGGCATTGATAGCCGGTTTTGTTTTGGTGGCATTGATAGCCGGTTTGTGGCATTTATAGCCTATTTTGGTGGCATTGATAGCCGGTTTTGGTTTGGTGGCATCTATAGCCTGTTTGGTTTTCAAAAATGCAAGTATCGACTAAAAGTCGCCTCCCTGCTGAATGTTCTTGCAAGTATCGATGGAATGTCGCCTCCTTGCTCATTCGGTTGCGAGTATCGATGGAATGTCGCATCCTCGCGGATTTGGGTGCAAGTATCGATGGAATGTCGCATCCTTGCTTTTCAAAAATTTTGGTTTTGCGGGTACTGACTTGATGTCGTTTCCCCATGATTTTTGAAATTTGTGGTTTTCTCGAACCTTTGGGTTATGGATATCAACTGAAATGTTGCGTCTCCATGGTTTTGGATTTTGCAAGTATTGACGAAATGTCGCTTCCCTGCGATTTTGGAAGTGTCGAACATGGTTCATATGCTTCCGATTTGTGCGAGTATCGACTAAGCGTCGCTTCCTCGCGGTTTTTTGAAAAACCATTTTTTTTGTTTAAAGACACGAGGGTCATAAGCTTTGACCTAAAACCATTTTGGCGGTAAAAGGCAGGGTGGACTAGGGTAGAAATCCCTGAATCCGGATTTTGTTTCAAACCATGAATTTTGGGTTCAAGGGTTGAAAATTTTGGTCAAGTTAGGGAAAGGTTCCTAAACTTGGTTTTTTTTTGAACAATGAAACGATGGAAGTAAGCATTGTTTAAATTTCTAGAAATTTCAACATTTGACATGAAAATTCTAAAAAAGGGTGGGTTTAGCGAGCGTGTACCTGGAAACCGGTTTTGGCCGTACAGGCATTGCTCTTACCCAGTTGGGTAAGTCTTCAAGGGTAGTACCGCTTTAAGAACTTGCCGTTGATGGGCAGCATACATCTGTCACCTTCCATGTTTAGGAGTGCATATGCGCCGTTGGAGAAAACCTTGTCGATGACGTAGGGTCCCTCCCATTTTGGCTCAAATTTGCCTTTGGACTTGTGAGCGAAGACCATTGGTCTTTTTACCGCAAGAACCAAGTCACCCTTTTTGTAGGCGCGTTGCCTGACCTTTTTATCGAAAGATCCTGCCATGCGTGCTTGGTAAAGTTCAATGCTTTGTTGAGCTTCGAGCCGTCTCTCATCGAGATTGTCCAGCTCATGGAGTCGCAATTTGACATTGCTTTCTTGAGTCATGTCATTTTGCAAGGATACCCTCAAGGAAGGAATTTGTACTTCCAAGGGTACGACAGCTTCGCATCCATAGACCAAGGAGAATGGTGTGCTATGGGTTGGTCCTCGAACGGTGGTTCGATAGGCCCACAAAGCTTCAGACATTTTGTCGCTCCAGTCTCTTTTATGACTAGAGACCATTTTTTTGAGGATTTTGCAGAGTGTCTTGTTGAAAGCTTCTGCTAACCCGTTTGCTGCCGGATTGTATGGAGTCGAAGGACAGCTTTGGATTTTGTATTTGTCGCAGAACCTGTAGAATCGATGATCCCGGAATTGTGGTCCGTTATCATGGACGAATCTTTTGGGTATGCCGAAACGACAAATGATGTTGGTGCGCAGGAACTGAAGGACTGATGAGGTCTTCATTTCGTTGAACGCAAATGCTTCTGACCACTTGGAGAAATAATCCGTAGCGGCGAAGATGAAGCGATGACCTTTGCTCGAAGGGGGAGAAATAGGACCTATGATGTCCATACCCCAGGCTTCGAAAGGCCATGAGATCGCTGTAGGATGCAGCCATTCTGGAGGCATGTGAATGTAATCTCCATGAATTTGACATTGTTGGCAGCGCTTAGCAAATTGCATTGCGTCAGCTACCATGGTAGGCCAGTAATATCCTAACCTTTTTATCTGATCATAGAGTTTGGGACCAGCCTGATGAGCTCCGCAAAGACCAGCATGAACTTCTTTGAGTGTTTCTTCAGCCTCTTGTTGTGACAAGCAGCGTAGAAGTACTCCGTTGAAGGATTTCCTATAAAGGATTTTTGAAGGAATATCCAAATGAAAGCTTGGGGTTCGCCTTTGGGTGCTTACCCGTTCTTTTGGATCTTCAGGTAGGATTCCGAACATAATGTAATCAATGAACGGATCCCTCCAGTCGCCGATTGAAGTTTGAAGGATTGAAATCCTACTTCCAACCACTTGGTGGCATTCAGCAACAGCTTGGTGTGTGTTAAGAGGAGGAAGGATTCTTCTTTCGCACACTGTGATTTGCATGTTTTCCCCTTCCTGAATTGCCATGGATGCGGCAAGTCCGGCTAGGGCATCTGCACGTATGTTTTCACCTCTACGAATGTGGGTGATGTGACAGATGTCAAACTTTTGCAGAAGCGATTGTGCTTTGTTGTAGTAAGGCAGCAAATCTGGCTTCCTGACTTCAAATTTCTGATTCATCTGGTTGACGATCAGTTGAGAGTCTCCAAAGACTTCCAGCATGGTGATACCGGATTCGATGGCGAGTTCCAATCCTAAGATCAGAGCTTGATATTCAGCTGCATTGTTTGTGCATGGTTCCAGTAGCGAGAAAGCGTGTGGAATCATGTATTTGTCGGGGCTAACAAAGAGGATGCCAACTCCCGAGATCAGCTGTCTTTTTTCATTCGTCCTGGTTGCACCGTCAAAGTACATGTCCCAGGAGGCACTTTGTGAGAAAGTCTCCACATTGTAGACTGGTTCGTCTGGGAGATCATCTCTGAGTGGAGAATCTTTAGGCAATGGATGCTCTGCGAGGAAGTCCGCTAGAGCTTGCCCTTTGATTGCCTTTTGTGGTACATACCTAATATCAAATTGTGACAGAAGGATGGACCATTTTGCCAGTCGAGCGTTGAGAGAACCTGCCTTTGTGACAAGGACCTTCAAGAGGTTGACCCTCGAGACCAGGTATACTGTGTTGGAAAGCAAGTAGTGACGCAGCTTTTGTACGGCGAACATCACTGCAAGGCATTCTTTTTCGACTGGAGAGTAGCGATGCTCTGCACCTACTAGCATGCGGCTGAGGTAATATAGAGCAGCTTCTTTTCTTTTATCATTTTCTTGTGCAAGCAGAGCTCCCAAAGAGTGATCAAGGGCTCTTGTGTACAAGATGAATGGTTTTCCAGTGGTAGGAGCAGCTAACACTGGAGGTTTTGTCAGGTATGACTTGATGTCTTGGAAAGCAGCTTCACAGTCAGCATCCCAGACAAAGTTTACACCCTTTTTCATCAACCGGGAGAATGGACGGCATTTCCCCGAAAGATTGGAGATGAACCGTCTGATGTAGGCCAATCTCCCTTGAAGCCCTTTGAGTTCTCTCAAGGTTCTTGGAGAGGGCATTTCTAGAATGGCTTTGACTTTTATGGGGTCAAGCTCTATTCCAGCTTTCCGAACTAAGAATCCGAGGAACTTACCCGACGAGACGCCGAAGAAGCATTTCAAAGGATTCATTCGCAGTTTGTGTTTGCGAAGCCGGAGGAAGACTTCTCGAAGGTTTTCGAGATGATCTTCTTTTCTTTTGCTTTTGACGGCGAGGTCATCAACGTAACATTCAACCGTCTTGTGCTGCATATCTTGGAATATTTTCATCATAGCCCTCTGATATGTGGCACCAGCATTTTTCAGACCAAATGGCATGACAGTGTAGCAATACACGCCAAATGGGGTCCGAAAAGATGTATGTTTTTCATCTTCAGGATGCATCTTTATCTGATTGTAGCCAGAGAAACCATCCATGAATGTCATTCGCTCGAATCCACAGGTATTATCGATCATTACCTCTGGTATGGGGAGCGGAAATTCATCTTTAGGGCATGCGCCGTTCAGGTCTCTATAGTCAATACAGACCCTGATCTGCCCGTTTTTCTTTGTCACGGGGACAATGTTGGCCAACCATTCAGGATGTTGTTCCTCACGGATGAAGCCGACGCTTTTGAGTTTTTGAACTTCTTGTTCAATTTTATCCATCACATCTGGACGGAATCTTCTTTGGCCTTGCTTGACAGGCTTGATGTCTTCTTGAAGATTGAGTTTGTGAACCGCTATTTTGGGGTCTAAGCCTGGCATTTCAGCGTAAGACCATGCAAAGCAATCAACGAACTCACGAAGAAAGGCGATATACTCGGGTAACTCATCATCCTTTATATTCTTGCTTATGAATACAGGACGTGGGTTATCTGGTGTTCCCAAGTCTATCTTTTGAACAGGATCTTCTGTTGGAAGGTTCGAAGGTGGTTCCTCCACAATATTTTCGGAGGCTTCCAGCTCAACGAAACCTTCTGGGGTTTCAAAGGCATTTCCAGACCAAGGTTTTGTTCCTTTCCACGGGTCTTCTTGATTGGTAATTTTCCCCAGGCTTGCTATGAGATGATCCCAATCGCCTGTTGAAACCGGGTTGAAGTAGGCTACTTCTTTTGGAGATGAGGGTTCTTCTGGGTCAGAAGTCCACACGTCTGTGCCATCGGACAACTCCTCTTCATTTTCGGAGAAATCGTGCCAATTGGATGAGCTTCCTGGATCTTTGTCAGGTGACTCATCAAAGAGATATCCAGGGAGATCGATGTCTTCATGGACTTGAGATGTTGAGGCTTGGTCAGTATATTGACTTTTAAGCCTTTGTGTCAACTGTCTCAAGGGAGTGTCAGGATCATACCCTAACCCGTGTGAAGACTTTTCTACATAGCCATAGAGTCTCCAATCTTCCAGCTGGCTTTTGGTCAAGACGGGCCCCAATGGCGTGAGAATACCGCGTCCTTCTCCCAAACCGACTGGGTTTTGAGCGTCATAGCCCATTTTCTTCATAATAGCTTGTGCCACAGAACTGTATAAGGATAGTTGAGGCATACCTTTATTTTGGAAAGGTTCAAGCATGGAGTTTGATGAAGAAGCATCCGATCTATGGAAGAAGATCGGCTTTTCCTTTGCTGAAGTTGCTGGAACAACGAAGGAAGCTGACGTAGGATCTTCTATGTCAGAAGTTGTCTCCATTGGAGTGAGAGCAGGCTGAACTTGCTGAGTGTCAGCTTGGCTTGACGATGCGTCGTCTTCTGGCTCTGAATCCGAGTCCGTGTCTTGCATGATAGACACGAAAGAGACAACAAATTTGCCCCCAGGCTTTTGCTTTGCCTTCTTCACTTTAGTTGTGACGACCAAAGGCTTTGAAGGTTTGAGGGAGATGATGAAGGGAGTTTGAATGCTCTCTTCGGATTTACCGGATGATTTGTTTTCTTCCGGTGATTGTTGAGGAGCTTTACCTTTATCTTTCTGGAGATTTTCGGCAAAGGATGCTGTGTGCTTATCCTCTTCTTCTTTTTCACCTTCATACATCTGTGAGTCTGCGAAGTGGACTTCTTTACCTTTGAAGGGTTTTCTGTCCGCAAAGACTCGATGTATCATGCCGTCGTCGCCAACAAACTTGATGCATTGATGTAGAGTTGAAGGGACAACACCATTCTCGTGGATCCAAGGACGTCCGAGAAGGATGTTGTAGCATGAAGGGGTTTTTATTGCATACACAGTGACCTCAGAGATAAGATCACCGATCTGCAACTTGAACCTGATTTTGCCAATAGGCCTTTGAGTACTCCCATCGTATCCAAAGATAGATACAGATGTGTGGCTCAGCTTGCTGGGTGGGATGCCCAACTCTTCGAGAGCCGATGTGGAGATGAGGTTGAGTGCAGAACCTGGGTCGATCTGAACTCTGTGCATAGGCATTTCCTTGATATACCCTGTGAAGTACAGGGGTCGGTTATGCCTGGTTTCGCCAAGTAGGAGGTCGTCCTTTGTGAAGGCGATGGTTGCACTGGCTGCTTTTTTAACCGAGAGGCATTCAATGCATGATCCCTCAGTTTTCTTCTTTTCTCCCTTTGAGGAGGCTTCTGAGTTTTTGACCCGGTAATCCATTTCAATTTGGAGGACTTGCGGGGCATGTTTGTCGACATCCTCATTCAGCTTTTGTAATTCCGAGATGAGATTATCACGAGTGTGCGGAGACATTCGCAACAAATCTAGGATGTGCAGACGTGCAGGTATGTGCTTGAAGTGTTCAATCAAGTCATACTTGAAAGCCTCCTTAGGGCCTGCATGTTCATCATTGTTGCCACTAGGGGCGCTTACAACATCTTTTCCCGAAGGATTTACATATGTAAAGGAAGATTGGTTGTAATTTTTGTGGTAGTCCCGGCCAGAGCGGGTGCCTCTACCAACTTCGAGAGCTTCTTGAGAAGGGTCTTCGTTTGGAAGATTATCTTCAGGATCAAGAGGCTGTCGTTTTTCATTTGCTGAGGATGAATCAGCAGCAGAGTTGCCATCCTCAGTGATTGTGTTGCACGGAGCATTTTCCGGGAACAAGTCCTGAACAGCATCCAGCAACCTTTCTTCTTCGTTGACTAATTCATCGTCCCAAGCATCAATAGCTGGGAATTCTTCAGTCAGGAAGGGTGTGAACTTTGAAGTCACAGTCTCAGGAGAAGAAACCTGAGAGGGTGTCATCTCAGTGAAAGTCACGTGAGACGAGGTGGCTTCAGAAGATACATTGCTAGGCGTCGCCGGAGTGTAAGTGCTCTCATCAGACGATGCTTCGGAAGAGCTATAATCCCGAATTATCACATTACAGGAAGCTCTGACGGGAGACGTTGCCTGATCGGAGTCAGACTCATCCTCGGATGTAAGAGGATCATCTATCCAGCAATTTTCTCCATTTTCAGGAGTTAAGGGAGGATGTACCTGGTGGTCTTCAGGGACTTCAGGCTCTGGGTTGCGAGGAGGCTCGTTGACGCGGTCTTGCTCTTGTTCTAGAGCGAGTCGCTGCAAGATCCTTGCATATTCTTCAAGATCAGGCATGGGAGCCGGATCTTCTTCTTCATCAACTCTTTGTGGCTCAACGTGGTTGATTTCCACTGGAGTAATGAGAGGTGCTGAGTCAGCAGCATTTTCTTGTACAGCCTCTTGGTCTTCTTCATCATCAGACCAGGATCCTTGTGGCTGTAGGGGGTTATACCAGATTACTGGCATAAGATGAGACTCAGGAACCCATTCTTCATCGGAGAGATATTCTCCTGTTTCAAGGGACTCCTCCCACTCATCTGTGTAGTTGGATTCGAATCCATCATCGGTGTCGCTGGACTCGTATCCATCAATGGAGAATCCAACTACCGAATTGCAAGAGTATGATGCCTCCTGCATGGCTTCTTTGAATTGAGGTGGCATGAAATCACTGAGAGTGAATTTTCTTACCCCCTTTGAAGTCTCTGGAAGGGATATTTTTGTTGCCTCCAGTGAAACGGTAGAGGAAGCCTCTGCCTTTTCTTTGACCTCTAGTTTTGGCTGGGTCTTCTCTTGCCGTTTGAGCTTGAGGAGATGCTTCCTAGCCTGCCTTCGCTTGTTGAGCTGTAGGCTTTGTTTTCACGACCTCCCAATTTTCATCTTCCAGGAGATCGGGATGTACCCATATCGGTTGTCCGTCTGGTGTCGGGTAAGGAACCAGTTCCTCGGACGCTTGGATTGAGTTTATCACCTTGAAGGAAGTAGTGGTCTTTTTCTTCGGTGATTTTGATGTTTGTCCACATGTCACCATGTTGACGGAGGCAGGCCCATAGTTTTTGTCAAAGGTGATGACTCCGTTTTTCCACATCTCGTTTATTTTCTCCCTCACAACGAAGCATTGATTGAGAGGATGTGAGATCATCTGGTGGTATGGACAGTACCGAGGATCGTTGGTTTTGCCAACATCACCCGGTCTTTTTGGTTCAGGCAAGGTGAGCTTGCCGTTTGCCACAAGAGCCCCGAAGATTTCATCAACATCTTCATCAAACGGGTATTTCTTCTCTACTCGTTCTTTGAAGGCATCTGAGAGTTCAGGTCTCTTACCAGCAACTTTATTTTCAGCTTTCTTTGGTGGCTGAGGAGCTGACTTGGTCTGCACATTGAGGACCTCTTTTTTCTTTGGTTTAGAGGTTGCAATGGCGGTTGGCTCTTTTCTTGATGATTTCTGACTGTTGAGGTCTTTAATCACCGTTTCAGCTTCCATGGAAGCTTCTAGGAGTTCTCCCAGGTTTTTTGATTTGTTGCCGATGATCATGGAGCGGATTCTGGCTCTCATGTTGTTTCGGCAAATGTCGACTAGCGACGCTTGTGGCAATACATCAGAGCATTTGTATGCCATTGCTTTCCACTTGTGAATGAAGTCATATGTTGATTCATTCTCCCCCTGTTTTAGGCTGCACAGCTGAGCCATAGTAGCGGGGTGATCCTCACCTTTGAAGTGAGTCAGGAAGCGTGTCTCTAGCATGGCCCAGTTTTGGATTGAGTCTTCCGGCAGAGTGGAGTACCAATCGAAGGCCGTACCTTTTAGGGTACTTGCAAAGAGGCGGATCTTGAGTGCATCTTGATCCGCGATAGCTCCCGTCAGGATCTTGAAGTGGATGACGTGCTGTCTGGCTGATCCTTTCCCCGTATATGTTTGGAGAGTAGGATGCTTGAATTTTGTGGGGAACGGGACCGAGTCCATCCATAAGGGATATGGTGGCTTGATCCCATGCTCCTTGAGTATATCCTCTTCTTTTGCTTTGGCGAGGATACTGTCTACGTCCTTTTTGGTAAGGGCGCGTGACTCATTTTCTTCTCCATTTACCCCATCATCTTGATGATTCGGAGGAGGTTCATTGTTCGCCTGATTTGGAAGGCGAGGAGAAGGTTTTCCATCAGAGTTTCAATCCTCTGCTGGCCCTGTTTCCAACTGCTGGATGCGGGTGATCGCATCTTCTGGAGGTGGATTTCGGGGTGGTGGCTCAGAATTTGTAGCCAAGACATTCATCCTTCGTGATTCGAACGAAGAAACTATCCTGGTGACTGAGCTGGGGCTCATTCTTTTTGAAGAAGAGCTTGAGGAAGGATCACTCTGCTGTCCTTTGCTTGAAGGAGCAGGGGATTCTTCTAAATGTCTTCTTGTCCTGGAGACGCTGCGGGTCATTGGACGTCGACATGGATTTTTGTTGCTGATTTTTGGCGCCTTCTGGTTTTTCCAACCATATGGACGGCAGCAACTTGGTTGGGGTCTTTCTTTTTCGACCCATTTGGGAGAGACTTGAAGTGTAGAGGCTGGGTCCTTTGCTTCTCTAGTCTCTTTTGCCGGTATGACGCGCGGCGGCGTATACGACGAGCAATTTGAGCTCGGTCAGCTCTGGCTGGGCTTTGACGATGAAGGATGTGCTCCCTCTGGCGCAGCAGCCGAGCCTGTCTTCTTTGCAGCTGGGCAAGGACAGGATGCGAACCCTGTCCTTCGCCTGTTGGCAGCGAAGCTTTGAATTTTTGGAGTTCGGCCCCTGTAGAGATGAAGGGTCGAAACTGCAGGTTTGTAGGCTTAGCAGGTGCTTGTAGAGGCCTTGTGATGCATGATTTGATTTTGGCTTGTAGGAACAAGCCGGCTCATGCTGGATGACTTGGAAGTCAGGTTGGAGATGGGTCTCTCCTCTTTCATGTAAGCAAGAGGGTAGAACTGGTTCTCCTTGAGTGGGGCCAGGAATTCTGGCTTAGTGGATGTTTGGGACCTTCTCTGTTTTGGTGAAGGTCTTGGGGACCAAGTCTTGGGATAGACCTGGTTTGCTTGCAGGTCAGGCTTCGTGGGGGTGCCACGGGCTTCAGGCCTTCTGGTGCTCGCCTTTGGTGTCACGTAGTGACACGGTTGAGAGGCGAGTCTTTCTGCTTCTGGAGGGAGCAGTTTGTTCCTCGGGAAATGGGAATGGTCCAAGTGTCCCAAAGACGTAGTCCGGGAGTCGAGGTCGACCCGGAGTTCAGAGCGTTGCCGAGGAGGTGACACTTCAGCAGACATGATGGGGCGCTTAGTATGTGCGCGCAGTTTGCTTCTGTTGAAGCATGATTTGGTGCTTGTTTTCATTGACAGTAATGGTTAGTGGAAGCTGCCATTGTTAGTTTTCAAAAAGTTCTGAAACAAAGACCACATCCATTAGTAGTCACAAGAATATAATGATCATAAATGGGAAGTTCTATGGTTTCGTCTTTTCAATTGCTCGAGGAGAGATGACCCAGCAATATGAGGAAGGCAAATGCCATAGAGGGTACAATTGTTCTGATCGCAGGTATGGTAAGCCCAGAGATGAGTGTCCCAGTGACTGCTAGAAGCAATTGTGAACTTAAATTCGACTTATCGAGAAGCAAAGCTTGCTCGAGATAAGAAGAATATAAAGTTGGAGTTACAGATGTGCCGGTCGCAATACAGTAGACCCTGAAAGGGCGTACTAGTACCGCTAGACAAATGTTTTGAGACCGCATCCATGAGATGAGATTCTCTGTTTTGAAAGGTCAAAATTGGATTCATCAAAGAGAGCAGATGGTATTCCAATCTGAACACGGGCTCAGCGATTTCCGCGAGCGCCAGTGCTCAGAAAGAAATGAACCATAATTTCTCGAATCTGAATCTAAAAATGACGAGTTTTTTTTTTTGAAAAGCCAATATCGGGTTCATCAAAGAGAGCAAAAGGCACTCCAATCTGAACACGGGCTCAGCGATTTCCGAGCGCCAGTGCTCAGAAAGGAGAAGACCAAGATTTCTCCAATCTAAACCCAAAATGACGGAAGTTTTTTTTTTTGAAGATTTTGAAGATTTTTTTTAAAAAAAATATTTTTTTTATTTTATTTATATTTTTTATTTTAAGATTTTTTTTGAAATTTTTTTTTTATTTTTATTTTAAAATTTTTTTTTAAAAAATTTATTTTTAAAAAATTTATTTAAAAGACGAGAGAGTACATAGGCCTCCTAACCCGGTCTTATGAAATCTTGATTGATAGAATTGCCCCCAGGTAAGGGTAGGATTACTTAATGAACCCGTTTGGAGGACCCTTGCCTAGAACAGTCAAGCTGTCTCCACACTGGACAAGGCTTTTCTTTGAATCAACCATGATCAAAGAACACAGTTGGTTTAACCTTAGTGGTCTATGTCTTTTTTTGTTTATATATATATATTATTTTTATTTTTAATGAAAATCGAAGAGAAACGATGGCCCAAAACCTTAGTCGAACAGGCTCAACATTTCTGCAAGCGCGATGAACGATAGAACAAAGCGCGATGAACGAT